>CM060902.1:527301600-528551600 GCA_030737815.1 Allium fistulosum
GAAGAAAACATGTCTTTTATTAAAATAAAAATTGAAATATTGTGGGAAAATATTATACTGTTGTTAAAAGTGTTAAACTGATTTATGACAATTTATTTGACTAAGAGGATAATTTTTGATCAAATTATACTTTAAAAAAAATAGTGTATTTACACTAAAATTGTTAAATATTGTCAAAAATGTGGTTTTATTCTAAAAATAACTTTTTATTGTTGAAATAAATTTTATTTTGTCATAATAACTATTTTATTTCAAAACAAATTGATGTATGTATTTTACTTGGCCTGAAAATGTTGGAATATGAGTATATAGTGTAAAATGGGTTAATATATACACATAACTTTGTTTTTTTTTTCTAAGTGTTTTATTTGGGCTTAGAGGGTTTGGATGGGATCCAAAGCCCATTCTCTAGATCCTTCTGGTGAGAAAAGAGCTGTACGTAATTTGTATTCTCCTTCTTCCTAAAACATACTTATAGTAAAAACAAAAGGAGAAAATAATGGCTTTCTTAAACTAAATAAAATTTCCTCTCAATTTGCTGCAAATTTCAAAGAGAAATCATCTAAATCAAGAATAGAAAGGTAATCTCCATCCAATACAAAAGAGTTTTCATAAAAATCTTAGAACTTGAGATATGAATTGTCTGTAATATTTTGTTTCTTCCTGCATGTTCTTGTTTCCGCTTCTACAGGTGTTTAGGGCTCCAATCTTGTGCTAAAGGCTCAATCTTGCTTGCAAATCCTCACTTATTCACTGCAAATCAATAGGTAAGTGTAAAAGCTTACAAATGCTAGCAAAAACAAAGTTTTGAGTTGAATTTTCGTATTAATAAGGTTATGTTTCTTCTTTGTTTTTTTTCTGTTTTTTGTCGCCATATTGTTTTGGCCATAACTTCTTCGTTTCTTAACCGATTTTGATAATTTTGGATGTTTCGGAAAGCATAAATTATGTACTACAACTTTCATGTATTAAGTTTTCTGTAATTTTGAGGTTAGCTATGTCAAAATTTATTTTTTCTACTACTATCCCGAGAGCAAAACCAATAATTGCTCTGTGCTTGAAGCTAAAACGAAATTGGCCATAACTTCTTCGTTTCTCAACCGATTTTGATAATTTTGGATGTTCCGGAAAGCATAAATTATGTACTACAACTTTCATGTATTAAGTTTTCAGTAATTTTGAGGTTAGCTATGTCAAAATTTAGTTTTTCTACTGCTATCCCGAGAGCAAAACCAATATTTGCTCTGTGCTTGAAGCTGAAACAAAATTGGCCAAAACTTCTTCGTTTCTTAACCGATTTTGATAATTTTGGATGTTCCGGAAAGCTTAAATTATGTGCTACAACTTTCACGTTTGAGTTTTCTGTAATTTTGATGTTTGCTTGATCAAAATCGTGCTTGTTTGTTACTGTTCCGCGAGTAAATCGACAGCAACAACAAACACAGGCCTGAGAATTGTTTTGGCCATAACATTTTTGTTTCTTAACCAAATTCAATAATTTTGGATATTCTGGAAAGCTTAAACATAGAGATATAAGTTTCATATTTTGAGCTTTCTATGATTTTGAAGTTATCCGGGTCAAAATCGAGACGAATTAAGAGCTAGAAATTTCTATTTGGAATTATGTTTATAAATAACCATCTAGATGTTATTTTTACTTGCCGACGAGATGAGGTAAGCTACCTTTTTGATGATTTTACGATGTTGAGATGTATTATGATGGCTTTTACTTGTCGATGAGATGAGGCAAGTCACGATGCCACTAGTACCCGTCAATGAGATGAGACGGGTAGGGTATTGTATTTACTCGTCGATGAGATGAGGCAGAGTATATTTTCATGATGTTTATGGTGTTTTACTAGTGTGGCACCAACTAACGGCTAGTAAACCGTTAGGTGCGAACGTATGGTATGGGACGTACGTTAACGTCTATTGGGTTCTAATCCGAGAAGTTGAGACACAATCATGATGTTTACTAGTACTATAGACCACGAGTGCTCAATTGGAGTCATCACGTTGTAGTTGCGACTCCGATCATCATGATGTTATTAACTCGGGTCTTTGTGACTGGGAGTCATTATGATATTATAGACTATAGTCATCACGACATTCACGATGTTATGATGTTACTTGACTCCAGTCATCACGATGTTTATAGTACCAAATATTAGTACTAGTCACGATGTAAGCACGTGCAGTTTTCCATGAAATTTTAGATGTTTTGATTTCACCTTTTTATGAGGAAGTTTATTATAGCCTTGAGTAAGATGAAGGCTTATATGTATTGATGGTTTTATGGTGATTTCTAATATGATGTTTTGAACTCTTTGAGTTCTATTATGATGAATTTATGAGGTTTTAGACCGTTTTATGATAATTATTTATATGGTTTAAATCCTTGCATATTTCACTTATATAACTATTGAAGTTGAACCATAGTTAGATAACCAATTGAATTCCCTTTTGAAATCATGATGAACCCATAGATGTCTCACCTTAGAGGTGATCTTGATGATACTTATATCGTTCCATTGGCAACAACGAAATGGTTCCTATTACTGTTATCTTCACTAATGATGAGTTCTAGCTAGCCTGACCCGTGTATTTATTACTCGGGTCAGACCGAGTTGCAGGTTAGGTATGGATTTAGCTCACTCCTTCTTGGATCGGTTAGCTTGCTTTTGTTTGGACCACTTTGTTCGGACTTGGACATTGTAACTATTATTTTGTGGGATGGTTGTGTATGTATACTTTGTAGTTCATGCTACTTATGTATGTTGTATTATGTATGATGTATGGTGATGTATGTATACTCTGATCTGGTTTGCTGTTCTGTGACTGTTTATATTTTTTTTGTATATTGCATTTATTCTGAAACGGTCCTAAACCACCATGGTATCGTATTAGTTAAGGACTAGGTGTGTCGATCATATATGAGGTAATGGAAAAAATATATCGACATACTTATCTCTTAGCTAATGCATTATCATGAGGGTCGCCCTTAACCAACCCTATTCTCTACATTAGTAGACATGATTACTTAGTAATTCTCTTTACTAATATGGATCTCGGGGTGGGGCGTCACACGAATACATTACAAATATGTGTCAGGTCAACTCTTAGAAATGTTAGCAGAGCAGTACGACCCGAGCACCATGCAACATTCATCACTACACCTTTTCACATACATCAATAACATCCCAAATCCTCAAGGCGGTCCTCCACCCCTCCTCTTAAGACATCTGTCACTCCATGAAAGAAGAGGCCAACCCATACAGGCTTGGTCTTCCTGCCTAATTTTTCAAGCATCCTGCTTCAGTTCCAAGATTCCCGCCAATGCCGTGGTTTCCCATCGAAGACACATCATCAATCTAAGCACAACAAACCAACATTGTAGATGAATGATAAATGGCGATACTTTCAAAAAAAGCGATAGATGGCGAGGTCTGACGGCGGAGATTGAAGCGAAGGATATAGGGCAAATAAGACAATCAACAGTCCATTTCGTCCCATTATAAAAGAAGGCACTAAAAGACAAAGGAACAGATCTTCTTCTTCTTCTTTCTGAAAAAAGAAAATCTAAATTAAAATATTGTATGCTTTTGAGCAACTGTAATCATTTGTACCAAAACAGCAAAGATATAGTGGATTATCCCATGGACGTAGGCTTAACAATAATCTGAACCATGTAAAAAAAATTTGTCCTTTACTTTCATTTCATCTTATTTGTTTGTGTGATACTTGTTCGAGAATAACACTGCATTTACAAAAACCATTTCGACATTTCAACAAACAGTTAAAGTGTGACTACAAGGCTATGTAAGCGCTCAGCAACATAGTCACTCCTTAAAAGCAGATTTAATGCAATTTAAATCTGTTGATTCAAAGTCGTGAAAGTGATCGACACTTAAGATTGCTTCACGATCCAATTGAGTGTGGTGAGAAAAAATTCACTAACATTTTTGACGCTAGAAGGATGACCCGAACCTTTGTTCTTTTTTCGATCTCCAGTGAATCTGCGTAAACTCCTGTAGTTCCTTTCCAAACCTCATTTCGATCCCTTTGCAAATTAGGAAATCACCAAAGTAAAGAATTATAGGAGACAACGGTCCAAGGTGCTACACTCTGGACAACCAACCGTCCGCTACTCGTGACTCACTGCTCTTGCTTATCTGCTGCATGTTTCATGCAGTAGATAAACGATCATGGAACTCTCAAAAATGAGAAGATCAGACAACCAACGGCACCAGAATCAACTGTTACTTGATAGACTGACTCAATTTACTCTCAAGGACAGCGGCATGCTATTCTTTCTAACAGAGAAATGCCCGAGTATCTTTGAATATGAAGGTTCCAGCTAACCAGAAAAGAGAAAGAAACAAGCAGTAAAGGTTCAGCAATCCAAACAACTTCGCATGTCCTTGAGATAACATTGCCACGAGGAAGGAATAATCATGGCGGTGGCAGCTTCCATGCCCGTTCTAACATCTCACTTCTCTTAATCTTCGCCCCTTCCTCCATGGTCATCCTACCTCATCGCGCACCTACCCGGAGACTGGGGAATTCGGTCGCTATGCCTTTAGCACCAATCCCCTTCCAAATATAGCAACAGGCAGAAGTAGGTGAGGTGCACACCGATTTGAAGAATTCCAAACCCAACAAAGTATCAGAACTAGAGGGAAAACCAACGTTGAGAGCCGCATCAGGGACACCAAATTTCGTCCAGAGCATCTCAAATTGCTTACGTAATAAATATTGTAAAAAAATATGTATTGATGTACTAAACTGGTCGTAGGGATATTAGACAGTCCAAACCAGTATAAAACCTTTGTATTATTTCTCTTTGAAAAGTTAAATACACATTCACAGTTCACAATTTGAAGTCACAACACCAAACCCGATCAGAACCCTACGACTAAGGGAACCACGTCAAAAGACAAATACTATACTCATTGGGAAACAGGGGGCAGGTCGCAATGATGATATGCAAAATCAAAGACAAGAATATTGCATTGAGGCATAGGAGGTAGAATGTGTTATGCTGAATTGACCATATCTCCAAAGCTCGTACTTTGTCAAACCTACAATAACAGGTCTGCACTGGCACATAATAGGGGCAATGTACGTAGCACTTCATGGGGTCAAAAGCATTTCCAAAGGGCTGCATGTAGGGCTACCCAGGGTATGCTTCAATGCAGAACCATACTTATAGGTAGATGACAAAGATATGAAGCTCCCCCTCTCTCAAATCAGCAACCCGAGAATACTTGCGTAAAGGGCAACTCAAATGGCAACCACCTCAGATCACAGCTAGCATCGAATACATTCCAAGCATGTATCAGGTCAACTTTTAAAAGTGTTAGCAGAGCAGTATGACCTGATCATAAGGTAAACTTTCAGAAATGTTTTGATCGAAATCGTTTGTGGTTTTCGAAGTGTCGAGGGGAACTTTCGGTAAGTCATTTGGATTAACAACTTGGTTATCAATTTGGTTACCAGATCACAAAGTGGTAATAGCGTTCATTTGATTCACATTGCTATCTTGAATGACATGAGCTTGGTTTGAACTCGTGTTTTGATTCCTAGGGTTGGAAATGGGTTGACTCGGGAACATACCACTTTGCCATTCACTCACGGTGGTGGCTAACTAACTCAATAGCATTTGAGTTTTATGATAAATTGACTTGTGTTTTGCATATACGAAGTTAACAAAATTTGAAATTTTTATTCTATTGAAGATTTTGAGTGGTCGCTTTAGCCAAAATTTTCGAAATTTTTACAAGTGATGTCATACGTTTGCCTTCTTGAGGAACGAAAGATGTGGTGCTTGGTTTTGAGAAGGTAAAGTAAAATTTTGTTGAAATTGATTTCGTTGAAAAAGAGGATTTGATGCATTGTTGGGAAATGCTTGAAAAGATGGTCGAACCAAATTCGTGTCTGAATTGTTTTGGTTCCATGTGAAGTTAGGATGATTTCTCCAATCAGGATTGTATATTGAAGAGAATGGATCATTCCTAACTTTGTTAAAGGCGTTGATTTGTTCTAATGAGTAAGAACATTGGTCGGCGATGTGGTTTGGATCATTATATTTATAACACCAGACTTGAGAAGCTTGGTTTGTTAGATTAGACGAAAAAACACTATCATATTTGTTTATTAACGAATCAATTTTCGCTTCTAGGGCTAACGATGATCCTATCGAATATGAGCTCGATGTTAAATAGATTGATTTCATGTTAGATCGTTCTCATTGAATTGATTTTTTGGCTATGTTTTCAAGAAATTGTCAAGCGACATCATGATGTTTTGCTAAAAGGTTTCCTTGGCACATTGTTTCAAGCATCGTTTGAGAGCTATTTTCAAGTCCATCATATAAAATTTGGCAAAGAGTCCATTTTTCGAAATTATGATGTGGACATTTTATCAAAGTTTCTTAAATCTTTCAAAGTATTTTCCAAAACATTTGCCCTCAAATTGATAAAAATTTACAATTTCATTTCGAATTTTGGTTGTTTTTCTAAGGGGTAATTTTTTTTAAGAAAATTTTACAAATTCGTCCCAAGTTTTAATCGAATTTGAAGGCAAGTTATACAACCATTTTTCGGTACAGTCGGTAAGTGCGAATGAGATTAACTTAAGTTTTATTCCATCGTCGCTTAACCATTGAAGTTTTATAGTTGCGCAAACTTTTTTAAATTTCGTCATGAAGCTATAAGGATCATTATGTTCAAATTGCCAAAATTTGGAAGTGTGTTATTGTGGCTTGTGGATTTTAAAATGATTACCCGTTGGGGCTGGTAATGTTATGCAAGAAGGGACATAAATTCGATTGGGGAAGATTCTGTCCATGAGAGTATAAAGTGGATTTTCGTTTGCCATTGTGGAAAAATTGTTTGTTCGAGTTAAACAGTTTGTTGATGTATCACGGGTCCAAATGCTTATGCACAAAGGAAAAGATTAAGGAGAGAAAAATGTGAAAAACAAGGATAAGAGAGCAAGAACAAAGCGATTTTTTTTTACTGAAAAAATGTATTTTTTCTATTTTTTTGGACAAGGAAATTTTTTTATATTATTTTTTACTAAAAGATATATAAACGAAATGTTTGTTTTTTTATATATGCATAAATGCAACTAAATGAACGCAATGACTTAATTAGAAATTTTATGTCCTTTCTAGCTCCTAATCAAAAATTGTATCGTGACACTTTGACTTAATTTAACGAAACAATTTTTAGCTAGATAACAGACAAGGGTTATTGGTGCACCATGAATCACCGTAGCAATGCACCCGTTGAAGTTTAAGTGCTTTAAGAGAAACAATCAATATAATATCTTACTAATCACCATAATAATTATAAATCATCGCTACTCTGCCATTGCCTTAGAAACCAAAGAATAGTTTGTTAAAAGAAATCAACTTGCCAAAATATAAATTTGCCCTAGATGAGCCCACGACATCCTTAAGTCCAACGTCTAATTTTTATTATTTAATCAAATTTTATATAATGAAATGCAATTTATGGGCTAAAAAAAGGGTGATGAACCCCATCTTATGTGAATTTGGGTGGCGCTTTCAGAAAATAAAAACAAATATAAATGATGCAAAAGAGAAATTAAACGTGAATTAACAATGCAAATACTAATAAATTTTATTTCAAATGCAAGCATCCGACAATGCATGAAAAATAAAAACAGGTGTTAAGAAAACAATACCAGAGCATGCAGAATTATTTATTTAAAAGCAGAGATTTTTTTTCAAGTGAAAATATTTTTGGCAAGCAAAATATGGCAGTTTTTAGCAAGCAATCTAACTTGAAAAGTGTTTGAAAATGACTTTTTCTTATTTCTAATCGTACAGTCGATAGAATGAATGTTAAACAAAAGATAACTTAAAAAAAAATTAATTCAATCCGAATCACCCAAGCAAAACAAAAGCAATTTTTCATTTTTGGCTTTTTTTTAAGAAAGTGAGAAATTCCAGAAGAAAGGAAAAAAAAATTCGATTTTTACTCGGTCCAAAAAAAAGGCCACAACCCAAAACGCAATTCATAATGCCCTTTTTTTTTATATTCCTGCTTAAAAAAGAAAACGCACAAATAAACAAAAGAAAAAAAAAAAGGAAAAAAAGGCGATTTGGAAATCGCTTTTGGAATTGTTGCAATTGAAATCGCGATTTGATTTGAATTAGTGCAATTGGTTTCGGTCGCAGTTACTGGCCAATTTTTGTTTGGGTGGAGGTGAAGACGCCGATTTGATTAGAGTGTAATTGGTTTGTGGTTCGGGTGGTTGGAGAGGGATTGTTCGGAGGTGAGATTGCGGGTTAGGTTTAAAGAGGCTAGTGCGGAGGCGATTGTGGACTGGCTGAGGGTGGTTCGTGTTGTATTGGCAGATGGAGGCGGTGATTGAAGTGCGGTTGGTGTGAGGTAGTTTGTGATTGCGGGTTTGGTTGGTTGTGGTTGCGGGTTTGGAGCAGTGGCAGGGAGGACGTGAGGTTGTGCTGTTTGTGGTAGGCAGTGAGGTTGATGAGGTGTAGTGATTTGGTTGTTGGACGGAGTGAGTGGTGGGTGTTCAGGTTGCGAGTTGGTTTGGGTTTTGAAGGCTGCAGTCGTTGACAGTGGATGGGGGTTTGAAGGTTGTGGTTTTGGGGAAGTGGGATTTATGATGTGGAATTTGAAGGCAGAGGATGCTGTTTGGTTGGATTTTTGGTATTGGATTTGAATTTTGTATATGACAGAGGATGTTTTGTTGAAGGTTGGTGTATCTGTGTAGATTGTGTTTGGGGAGGAATTTGGCAGTTTGGTTGATTTGCAGGTTCGGATTTTGTGATGGTGATGGTGTCTGGTGTGGTTGATGTGGTGAGGATTTGTGGCGGTGAGGAGGAGCAGGGAGGAAAGTCTGATGACAGAAGGGATGAAGTGTGGCTGTGTGGGTATGGTTGCTGAGGTGAAACTTAAAATGTAACAGAGAATATGCACGTTTTGAAATGTAACTGAGACCGAAATGAAAAATGCAGAAAACAGAAAATAAAATGGAACTGAGAAATGTAATGCGTGAATGTAACAGAAAAAAAGAAAAAATGTTTGCAATGCAGGTTTTTTTCCTTTTGAAAATGTTTTCTGTAGAAATATTAAAATGCTATGCAAACAGAGAAAGTATGGAGATGTTGGATGGTGATGGGGTGCTGTTTGCACAAAACAAATGAAAACACACGTAACAGAGAAACAGTGAACGAAACAGAGAACAAAAGATAAGATGCGATGCAACACAGAAATGCATACAAACTGTAACACAAAATACAATGCAGAGATATATTATTTTTAGCGAAAAGAAAAGGAAAAACACAAGATCAACAGCTGAACAAGACACAAAATGTAACAACAAATACATGACACTATTTTTTCTTTTCTTTTTGTTTAATAACACAAACTAAAATAACACAAATTAAAAAATAATTCGAAGAGTAAAATAAAATAAAATTGCTTTCTCCACCAATGACATCAAAAACTTGATTGGAACGATTTTCTATCAATTAGAAAATCGTCAAATTTAATAAAATAAAATACCAAAAGCGCACGACGTATAATTGTAGTACATATGTGAATACGAGTCGATCCCACAACTAAAACACTGGTTTTAAAATTACTCAATCAAACCATCCCAAAAGTTGAAGATGTGTTAACTAAAATTGTAGAAAAACTAGAAAGAAACTGAAATAAAAGATATGAGATTAAAAGACAATTTAAAATCAAATTCATTCTCATTTTTATATAAATTAACACGAAGTAAATTTATAAAAAAATTTAACACATGTAGAATTAGTTGAAATATTAATTAACACAACTTAGACCATCAGACTTTAGTACACCATCCAAACCCACCTCTCACCTCTAATGAAAATGATTATAAAATTAAAAGTAAAATCTATTTAAGTACGATCTATTTACTACTTTTTTATCAAGTAGCATAGAACATTAAATTTTGATTCTACTTTTAACTTCATTATCAAAATCAATTAGTTAGATGAAGATGTAACTTGTATTTATTATTTGATTAAGTATAGTCTATTTGCGATTAACAATATAGGCTACCAAATTAATTAATAAACAACAAACTTCTATCAACATCTAATTTTACATTAAGCACAAAAATAAGAGATTATAAATGAAATCATTATGTTGAATTTACATAATTCATGAGATTTTCATCACTTCTAAATTGAAAGGGTATAGCCGTTCATCTTTGGATTCATACCAACCCAAATGGATTTCAACATAAAAGAAAATACTAACTAAAAGAAAAAAAGAACTCACCAATTGCATAAAAATAATTCTACACTAATTTGCATAAAAATAAACCTAATCTACGAGCATGAAATAAAGAAGGCATGAAATAAAATAGCATAAAAAAGGCATGAAATAAAATTGCATAAAATAAAAGAGAAGGCTAAGTAGCCATTAAAGATAAGAGAACTTTTATTTCAATTTGGTGGCTACAACTAAGCATAATGGCGATACATTACATGAAACATAAGAAGGTTTTTGTACATGTCTAAAACCATAATCTCTTTTTAGGGAGCTACCAAAAACACCCTTGACTTTCTGTGGCCTCCAAATCATCATTAATTTTTAATTAATCCTCTACGAACATGTGATTTTGTTTCTAAATGTGTCCATTAACAAGTAGGTAAGTGGATTCCTGCATGTTGATTTAATTCCTTCTTTTGGCTTCACTACTTGTGCATGCATATATCCATGAAGCCTCTTCTAATTTGCACTCAATTTTCTAGAAAATAAAATTAGAATGTGTAAATAATTTTTTCTCAAAATTAATGTATACAACATGACTGTTTTGCCCAAATGCAGATAAGTGAACGATGATTTGAAAACACTCTTATATTTTGATAAAAATATGTAAAAATACCGTAATATGTCATTTATTTTAATAAAAGAAGAATAATTATGAGAGTAAAAATATACATTTTTACACGTACATCAATCTTGTTATGATATGTTGTTTGGTATTTTCGATTTGTTGTAATAAAACGGATTTTTTGACGATTTTGGATAGTCGGGAGCTTCCGAATTGATATAAAAATTGAAGCTAAGTGTTTTTGTGACATAATAAAAGTTGAATTTTCATAACTCCTAAATGGAAAAGATCTAAAACGAGTTTAAATTTATTGACCATCCTTGTTAAGTAAAAATATGGGATTAATTTGTATATACTCTTAGGATGTAGTAGAGTATTATACGAGTAATGAACTTAAGTATTGAATTTTTTTTAAAATAAAATCATATTTTAATGAAATGTTTTATAAATAAAGATATGTCTTTATAAAATATTTATAGACTTAATTAATGTAAAAAAGGAAATGTTTCATAAACAGTTTTAACATTAAATGAGAAATGATTTTTCTGTAAATGAACGTGAATTAAAATGTAAAATAATTAGTGTAATTAAGAAAACAATGGAACAAAGGACGTAAGTTGTACATAGATCATTTTATTCGCTTGGCAGTTCTTGATTTAGGATTCGAGTACATAATTTCGAGGTGATTTACACCGGTCCAAACAAGGATTTTTCACTAGATTTTTGATGGTGAACACTTGATACGGATTCTTGATGTGATTCTGAAGTTTTCTGTCATAGTATATGGCTATGTAAGGAAACATAGGTGTTTAATTAAGGAACCAGATTGGAGTCCGTATTAGAGCGATCAAGTGATCTATACCAGTTTGAAAGTGAAATTTATGTGATCGAGCAAGTGATTTAATTTGATATTGTATATGAGTGACATATGTACATCGTACAAGATTTGGTGTAATTGAATACTATATTTATTGACTTGTGTAGAGTTTGGAAAAAGACTCTTCAATTTGTTTAAGGTAGCATGAACATTCAACTAAGTAACAACCCGAGGCTATTGAGCATAAGGTACGCTTAGTAGATTGTTTTATCGTCTTTATACGATGAGAAGTTTTATTAAACTGGACAAACCATGAGTTTTGTTTACTATTAATTGTATTCCGTTAAGTAATGACGTGTGATTGTTTGCGTTGAAATTTCGAGGACGAAATATTCTAAGTGGGGGAGAATGCGACGATCCCGTATTTCAGACACTTCTTCTTTAAATATTCGAATTATTTAAATATTTTACACTACTAAAATTTTTAATATTAATGGAAAATAGGTTTGCCTCTATTAGTTAAAGTAGAGGCAAAAAAATAGCTATTCTGCCACTAAAAGAATGAGCGGCAATTTAGCATTTGCCCCTATAAGCAAAGCCCCTAATAACAATTACAAGCAAATCCAACCACAATTCTGCCCCTACTACTTTACCTGCCATGTAGGATAAGTAAATAAAAAAAAAATTAGAGGCACTAATAAGCGCCCTTATTATCAATTATATTATTAAAAAAAATTTAATTATACACTCAAACGAACATATGTAATCATATATTAGATAAATTACAGACATTTAATTATACAACAAACATATATTATCAGTGCATATACAATTATAACGTAATATACAATCATATCAACAGATTAAAATACATTACGGTACATAAAATTATATCAACAAATTAACTACAAAACTAGATGCATATAAATACAACATACCATGTATTTTTCTATATAGAATACTATAAAGCCATGCTCATCGCTGCTATCCTTGTTATCTCCTTCGGAGCTTTTAGTAGCTTCTTAGGATACATTTTCCCTGTAGATAATGTTCGATGAAACTCCAGTCCCAAATATTCACTCCTCCATCAGTTGCATTAACTGTAGATTTCAAGAAAATAAAACATGAAAAACTGTAAAGTATATCACAAACTCTTTAATAATTGATGTGTGCACCAGTTAACCAAATAATTCATTCAAACTGAATTCTTATTAACTGTTTTTTTAAAGACTCATTGAATAAAGTTTCACTTGTAAACTCCGAGGAAGATTAAACATATTTTTATAACATAATAATATAAAATCTTAAAGCTGAGTTCATATTATTTATCTTGAACTGAATTCATATTATTTCTTGTTTTAAGCTATATGTTAATATTTCTTGTTTAGTTGAGGGGTATATAATCCAAGTTGAAATAAATAGTTCATTCCTTACTTTTTTTAACAAAAAAGAAGTATTTTATATGGCTATATCATAGGTAGGCATAGTCAATAAAAAAAACATAGAGAAATACACTCTTTTCATGTACCAAAATAAATAAATGATTGAAGATTTATACAACTTTCCAACTTTAAATAAAAAATACTAAAGGACCTCTTAATTAAGCACTCACAATTCCAAAGTAAAATATTACAAATCAGATAAATCATTTAGTTAAACAAAGATAGGACATAAACTAACTTTTAGTAGCAAACTGTACACCTCATGTATATTTCACAAGTTATAATTTATAAACAAGATGAAAATATAGACTTGACCATATTGTTCAGCAGATATTTGTTGTTAGGTGAGATAAACTGGTCTATAGTTAGAAAATATAAGGAATTCATATACAAACTGGCAATATTAAGAGTTAAATTATCTTACAATAGGAACAAAATCAATATAGGATTGAAAATAATAAAACATGTAATTACCTAACATACATCGTCAATGAATTGGTGCTTATAAGTTCATTTCAACATTTTAGTCATTGATCCTGGAAAAATGCAAATATATAAATAATCTACATCAGGAAAAATAGTAGAATAAAATGTAAAAATTTCTTACTAAAAAAAGTATCCACTTCATTTCAAAATTCATGCAAGTATTGTACATTGTTAAAAATTGTAGTAGGGTGCCCAAGATTAACAGAATTATGTCAAGATCCCCTACAAAGAGTTCCCTAATAGGTTTTTACAAGGAAACAATTTTGAGGAGGAAAAAAATATAACAGAACAATGTATAATCAAAAGAAAGAGCTAAAGTCTCTTTTTACCTGAACTAGTGCATCAAGTCATGATTCAAAAACTACCAGCAAAATACACAAGGGACAAGAGATTTTTTCCAAAATTAAGCAATCTGCTACCTAAATGAGCAGCACATACAAAAAAAATCAATCAGACCATCGTAGTAAGTTGTATTGCAAAGAAAGTAGACAAATCAAGGATGCGAGTCACAAAAATATAAGCAACTTAATAGCATAAACCATCATATAAATTTATAGTGTGATAACATACAAGTGTGATATAGAATTTGCTAATTCAACAATTTCATTGAAAAATGTATTTTTCTTACCTCGATTCGTTTAAGAGCATGTCTAATAGGATCTTCCATCTTTGCAAGTACACATACAAAGTTGGCAAGGCTTAATATCTGCATGATCAATCAGTTACAATCAATCAACCTTTACGTATATAAGAACAGATACTGAAAAATGACAGTAATAATTTATAGTTTTATCAATATATAACATGTAATTAAATGCATTAACATTTAGGTCTCAGAAACATGCAGCTACAACTCATATGAATATAGTTCTATACCTTCCAAGCTTCAAAGTGAGGCGAGATATCAACACCTTTTGATAGCCAACAAACTGGGCAGCAGCAACTTCAGCCTCATTTTCACTTCTAATCGACTCCTCATTTTCTTCCAAAGCATCGACTATGTTATGTCCAGTAAGATTTTCCTTCTATCTCCTGAAGATTAGCCTTAAAAGACAAACCACTTAAAAGCTGTTAGTACTTATATGCTTCCAAGTATCAGATCTGGACAAGGTTATAGCTTTTCTGTCCCAAATTGAGATATTAGGGTCTTGACAATAACACAAAATGAAACTAAGAGAATAAAACTTAGAGTACGAATCATAATTCTGTAAATGATGTGGTAGATTAAGTGTTTAGAGAAAGTACCAATTGATCGATAAAATGGATTTAATGTGTACCTAAAGGAACCTGGAGCATTCGCTTGTTGACACAACCATGTTTTGAGCACCAGCTTCTTTAGGTAGAACCCATAAATATGCACCTTGGTGAAGAAGGGTACCAATTTTCTCACCATACAATCAGGGCCGGACCACAATTTTGGCCGCCCAAACCCATAAACATAGTTTTGAAAGAAATCAAAATTAAAAAAATTTGCAGCCCTTTGCTAGTATTGAACCCGTGTCCTTGTTGCCCACTTTAATTTCATTTACCAGCAGACCACATATTACCCTGCAATTCACTTAAGTTCAAGGTTTATATATTAATAGTTTTAAACAAAAAAAAATTAATTTGTTGCCTCAGCCCAGTGGGCTGCCCTAGCCCGAGGGCTTGGTGGGCTGTCCTCTGGGACGGGCCTGCATACAATACTGCAATGACAGTATCACTGGCAAATCAGCTGCAATTGTAAATTATATAAATAAATAAAAGCTTACTTCCGAATGTACCTGAATCGAAAATAATTTGTACTATATATGATGAAGGTTGCACTACTGACTTATGATTGTGCAAGAGAGACGCAAATATACTACTATTTGCACCCTTTTCAAATTATCCAACGAAAAATTATATTTATTGGAGAATGCCTATATAAAATTACACAGTTTAATCCTCAATCTATGCTAACTATAATAAAAGGTATTTGAAGTGATAGATATAAATAATTTTTGGTCAACAATGTGTATTGAATATGACATAAAAAGCAAATGATGATCATTATGCCCTGAATTTTTTTAGTGAAGGTAATCCAGTAGTAATTTAAAGTACCAAAAGCAATAATTTTAAGACTGGATATTAATCCTATTTTTAAGAATAACAAACGCCGATAATAATCAGCTAACATGGATTTTAAATGCTTCCAAGGAATAAAATCAAACTGATTTGAATTAGAAGAAAAATCATAAATAAATAATTAAGATAGTTAATATGAGAAACTATTGACCTTCCACAATTTTAAGAAAGCACGGTATGGGAGTCACAATTTCCACATCATCCTCCAACCATTGTCCATAAAAACAATTGAATCCCCAATAATTTCACATATAGCCAATGTACGTCCACAACAACAACCATGCGGGCGCTCTACTAAAATTAAATATCACTCTTGCTATTAAAAACACTCATAACAACAAACATGAATACAAATGTGAATCGATTTGGTTTAACGGTGAGATTTTACTAGCTAAGTATCAACTCTAGTGTTAACTATATTGTCAACCAATATCTAATTACTTTTTTTTCCTGTTTTGTCACATCCACATGCTAGATGTAATAAAAGATAGTAGGAACCAACAATAGAAAAATAGAAAAACGCAAAGTTTTTTCAAAGTATGCACCTAAAGAGAAACTATGCAAGCAAACTTACCATGTGCCAAATTTGTACTTTTGAAGCCAATATCTTTCTTACGTTCCTAATTTTTTGGCTAAGGATCCCTAACTGGAAAAGTTGTATCAAGTTAGATGCATAATAATTAGTACCAATGGTTAAAAAAAGTGAACATTCATCATATTTCATATACACTTTGGAAAAGAGTACATGCTACATAATATTATGAGATACTTTGTTATATTTTGGTATACTGTTAATAATGCCTAGTGCAACTGTCCACATTGTGAGAGGATTTAGTATATATTATAAAACGAT
Organism: Allium fistulosum; assembly: GCA_030737815.1. Classification (NCBI taxonomy): domain Eukaryota; kingdom Viridiplantae; phylum Streptophyta; class Magnoliopsida; order Asparagales; family Amaryllidaceae; genus Allium; species Allium fistulosum. The sequence goes on from CM060902.1 coordinate 527,318,174, forward strand.
AACCATAAAAGGAGATTATAAAATTTTGGCTACTTTATCATATTAAGCCAACTAACACTGAAGGAAGAAGCTTTTTTGTATCAAAGGCCATGTAGGACCTTTTAACTTAAACTATAGTTTTATTTAGAGTGTGAAAGGAGGGGGGTGTATATATCAAGAAGGTACATGATGATATTGATACAAACAGAACAATGATGTAGAATTCCCCTCTTTTAGAACATTGATTTAGCTTCCATCATCATTTGAGATAACTTTAATGTCTAACACCTCAGTTTTGTTTATTAGTGTTGCAACTTATTTCAAGCAACATACATGAATTCAACAATTATTTTCTACAATGTTAGGTTAGTAACTAACTCCAGTTAAAAGCAGTAATCAATCTTTTTCCTTTTGAGTGGTAGATAAAATCAAAATCATCCCAAGTATATTTCTTTACTTGTATACTTTTCAAGGTTAACTAAGGATCACATCTGTTTCTAGACGTATTGAATTTAAATTTGTATCATATTATGTTGTGCAAAATTGGTAGCGCTTTGTGGAAGCTTATATCAACGGATCTTTGTCACCCAAATCACAAAGAGATAACTCGGATTAAAAATAAGACGGAATTGAAATTAAAAGCAATAAGACAAGATATTCCACCCAACCACCTACTTTATTGATTCACCAAATTTTTTGTTTACAATTAATAGAACAAAGCTAAAATAAACAAAATACCATTGAATCAATAACCAAATTGAGAAAGGGAGCAAATATCTATATGGCTAAAATTGTTGGAGAAGAAGAACAAAGATGGAGAACAGGGAATTAGCAAATAGATTTTCCACCATACTTTTACCCTCTCTTCTAGTCTCTATTTATATAATCAATTACTTAATGCCCAAGTTAACATTAGATGGCAAAAAATAATTTGATTAGCCAACTAGAGAAAGAAATAAACATAGTCAATATGCCTATTAATTAGGGGAAACAAAATCTTCTCTTTCTTTCTTTTGCATATTTCTTTCCCTCTATTTGTGATTTTGTATCACCAAAATTTAACACTCCACCTTGATGCAAAATCACATATCTCCAACATATCGAGCATATCATATCTAGATCTATCACAAATTCCCATATCTCAACCACACTAAATTACAAACCTCAACCACCGTCTGCAAGTGATGCATCTCCCACATGAGGTGCACCACACAAATCTGGTCTCAAAAATGTTTGTAATACCACAAAGATCTCCGTCTTGTCTTTGTGGATTTTACAACTCGACACCCGTCTATCACTCGATCTGAGCTCATTACTTGATCACTATCGATCCCTCGAGCATCATCAATATGAAGACACCTGTCTAAAATATGATCCTCAATGTTAGAATCATAAGCAGTGACCACATTAACCTCTCCACCTTGTTGTGGACTAGGTCCTTCAACCGTCACTCGCTTTCCATTTTCGACTACAGAACCAACCAAGCTATAAAGGTTTCCTTCTTCCAATACTCCTCTCATCCTTACACGACCAACTTTCTTCACTCTCAAAACTCCATCTTGAGTCTCATAAGTGCAACCACGGCGATTCAATTGACCGAGAGAAATTAGATTATGCGAACAAGTGGGTACATATCTGACTCGAGAAACTTCTCTAACCACACCATCATGCATACGAAACCGGATAGATCCAATACCATAAATCGGTAGCTCTTCTCCATTGGCTGTCCTAATCATGCCGACACTCTTCTCATAAGAAGAAAAATAATTCACATCTCTACAAATGTGAAAACTGGCTCCCGAATCTATCTTCCAAGGCTTATTTTCACTAAAGAGGACATCATAAGAAGCATCACTATCGGTACCTTCAGCAAAACCTGCATGTGCATCACTACTAGTATCACCATGCGCAGCCTTTTTCTGATCTTTTTTATAAGCATAACACTTGCTACGTATGTGACCTTTCTTATTACAATAATGACAAGTGATAACACTTTTACCATTAGCATCTTTCTTCTTCCAAATTGTATCTTTCTTCGAGTCCCTTGCCACCATAGCCTCACTTTGAATTGATTTCATACCTGACCCTTTTCTTCTAAGCTCCTCATTCAAAAGACTGCTTCGAACAGTTTCCAAAGAGATAGTTCCATTAGCATTGGAATTACTCAATGAAACAACCAAAGTTTTCCAACTTTCTGAAAGCGAACTCATCAATAAAAGAGCTTGTAACTCATCATCAAAATTGACCTTCATATTTGCCAATTGATTTATTGCATCCTGAAATTCATTCAAATGCTCTACAACAGACTTCTCTTCATCTAATCTCAGTTGTACCAACTTTCGAACCAGAAAAGCCTTACTAGTAGCACTCTTTGACTCATACAAAGATACCAACTTATCCCACAAAGCCTTCGCGGATTCACAACTAGCCACATGATGGAAAACTGAATCATCAAGATACTGACAAATCAAAGCAATCGTCTTCTTATCCATCTTCTTCCATTTTCCCTCATCTACATCAGAGGGCTTCTTTCCATCTCCATCAATCGGATCATGAAGATCATTGAGGTACAGAACATCCTCCATCTTAGGCTTCCAAATACCCCAATTTTTCCCATCCAAAATAGCCATCTTCGAAAATGAAATCATATCCGACATCAATAATTTTTCGATCCGAAATTACTCTAAGCTTTGCGATGATCTATACTCTGATACCAAACTATTGTGCAAAATTGGTAGCGCTTTGCGGAAGCTTATATCAACGGATCTTTATCACCCAAATCACAAAGAGATAACTTGGATTAAAAATAAGACGGAATTGAAATTAAAAGCAATAAGACAAGATATTCCACCCAACCACCCACTTTATTGATTCACCAAATTTTTTGTTTACAATTAATAGAACAAAGCTAAAATAAACAAAATACCATTGAATCAATAACCAAATTGAGAAAGGGAGCAAATATCTATATGGCTAAAATTGTTGGAGAAGAAGAACAAAGATGGAGAACAGGGAATTAGCAAATAGATTTTCCACCATACTTTTACCCTCTCTTCTAGTCTCTATTTATATAATCAATTACTTAATGCCCAAGTTAACATTAGATGGCAAAAAATAATTTGATTAGCCAACTAGAGAAAGAAATAAACATAGTCAATATGCCTATTAATTAGGAAAAATAAAATCTTCTCTTTCTTTCTTTTGCATATTTCTTTTCCTCTATTTGTGATTTTGTATCACCAAAATTTAACATATTATTACTTGACGTTGCAAAAAAAGGAAATTCTAGAAAACCTATTTTAATGGAATTATTTTTGTATCAGTATAGTGCAATTCATGATAGTTCAAGCATCTTAGTTTCAAAGGTGACTTTTAGTCATTAACGATTTCCACATAACATTTTGTGTACTTGTATAAACCATGTTTCACTTGATTATGTATCACAAAAATAAACAAAATAGAATGTTATCTTTACAATAAATTTTTATATGTAAAGTGAAAAATTAACTTGATGCTTTAGGCTAATGACCGTGAATTTTTCAATTAAAGATTTGGGTGTTAATGAAAAATTAATCTATCAAGCGCACTTCAAATAAATCATTATCCCTGATTTTTTTTTCATCTATGAGCCAACAACTTTGTGTGCTGAAATATCATAACTTTGCATCTAAAGGTAACAAAAGGTGATATTAGCAATTATAATACCAATAATCCAAATAATTTAAAGAAGATTGAAGAGTTTGCAAATGAATAAGTAGTATATAATAAAAATCATAGAACCACTTGAGAAAAAATGTCCCAAACCTTCGTCTTAAAGTCTTCTTGCAATCTTCACTTTACGACTTCAATGGATACATCAAATCAATGATTGCTGCCCTAATCAAGGATAATCGCATCCTAGATCAGTAACATCCAACCGCAATCTGAGATAGCTACCCACAAACCAATGATAGATGCTAGTGCCGCCATAGTCTATGGCGGCTTCCATAAACTAGAATAGGTTTTAGGGTTTGAAGGGGGAATAAGAGCGATAATTTGAGCGGTAATGAGAAAAATTCATACTGAAAAGTTTTAGTTTGTCACGATTGCAATTTCCGCCTTTGATTAGAGCATTAAATTATAAAAGAATTGGGTTTGCATTAGAGGCGCTTTGTTATGCCTATATTTAGAATCAGTAGAGTCGGTTTTTATATATGCCTCCAATCCACTATAATTAGGGGCTTTACATTTTTTTAGCTTCTAATGGAAAACCCCTAATACTCTTTAATTTGGTAGTGTTAATCTTAAATTTAATATGAATAAATGTAATAAAATTGATTTAATAACTTTATTAACCCTTTTTAATAATAACTAGTTGAAACCCGTGCTTCTAACACGACGCAGACTTTACGAATTGAAGACAATTTGTAATAAAATAGGTAAAAACCACTTTCAATATTATAAAATTTGCATCAACTTGAAATTATATGATAATTTTTATTTCACAAACACTTGTGTTAATAAGAATCATGAGTTCCGTAAATCGCAAATTGATATCAACTATTCTAGTGTATGTAAAACCTTCATGATAAGTTTACTCATCAAACGTTTTAGGAAATACATTATACTCTTTGTCATAACAAAAGCAAATATTGAACAGAAATAAATAAGACATGTACAGAGTTGAGGAGTTCACCGATATTAAATAAAAATTGGCACGTGCAAGCAACGGAAGTTTGCCGATTCTTGTCATTTCTTAGATCCTTTCATTTCTTGAAGTTTTAATTCACATTGCTCTTTGATGAATGCTATTCCAAGTGAGTCACGTAGTGCAGGTGTTGATCCTTGAGCCTCGATTCTCTCGTGGGCTTGAAGACGCTCTGCCTCTGTTTTATCCTTTTGTTCTCGCAGATGAACAGAAAGATTCCTGAATTCTTCTGTCTTGAGAATTTGTTCAGAGAGCTTATACGAAAGCTCTTCATACTGCTCTTTCAAAGTTTTACACTCACGCTCCCATTCCTCTAGTGATGTAATATGAGTTTGCTTCTCAACAAATTTTGATTTAAGAATTATCCTTAAAATATCTAATTCAAGCTTTGAGAGCCACAGATTTTCCATTTCTCCTTCTAAACCTTCAAACATAGCCACTTTGGATTCCATATCAGTTAGAATGGAGTTCTTTTCGAGGATAGAATATTCAAGTTCAGCTTTTGTAGACTGCAAAGCCGCCAATAACCTTGCATTCTCGTCAGAGAGATCAGCTTCAACAACTATATGATCATCGGCGGAGTTAACAATATCGATAGCTACCAAATTTAGAGATAATAAAGGCATTTAAAATTGCCACAATTAATGCAAATAGGGGCAAAAATTTCAACTAAACAGCCCCCACTAGAAGGAGAGGCAAATTAGGTATTGCCCTTAATAATCAAGTCCCTAATAATATTTAGGGGCAGATTGAACCATTAAAATGCCCTTAATATGCATGATGCCATGTAAGCAAACGTACTATGATAATTGCACTAGGGGCACTTTTTATTGTCCCTTTAGGTACTTACTGAGGAAAATCCAACTGCCCCTATTAAGATTAGTTTGACTGAATTAATAAAAATAAAATCAGTAATTATTTTATATTTATTTATATATAACGACAACTAATTTTCCCTCAATTCTGATTTCACGCATCAATAAGCATGATACAAGAATTAGATCAAGTGTATACAAAAACGAATGAAAAAACATGAATACCATAGAAAATTTCATTTGCTGCGAGCATGCAATCTTTAGAATAACCAAAAGTTAAATAATAAACCACAATATTTGTTGACATTACAAATATCCTATACAACTCCAAAGACCAAATTATCAACTAAACATCCAAATATAAAAATAAACCAAAATTGCAGGTCAATTACACCACCATTAATTTTTCATGACAAATCTTCATAAACCTAAGTAAACCAAAATCTCTCAAGCCTGCACCTTAGGTTTCTACACACAAGCCGCACTTGCATCAGTTCCAACATCAGTGTCACTCAGTCTTTCACACTTCAGCCACGGGTGTATACAATCTCTTCATGTTATTGCAACAAAATTTGTTATCCATTTCTGATCAAAAGCGCTCATGCAAGCTTGCCATGTTCCTCTCAATCATGCCTGCACTACTTCACTCTCATAGAATGTTGTTACAACACCTACTTTACTACTCAATTTAGATTTGGATCAATCTCCACTTGCTAGCTGGCCCATACATTATTCCCGAATGATCAAAGCACCCATTCTTACTATTACGTTACAATTACAACCTACCATAAATCTTCACATAACATAAAATTAGAACTAAATGCCAGATTAGAGATATGAACGTAGCCAAAGTTGGATCTAAAAGTTTGGGTATGTTAGTTTCAGCTGTAGATAATTTCCAACTATATTACTTTGTAGGTAAGTAAATATTTTTTAGATTATTTTATAGTGTTATTTCCTAAATTTTTGTGATTGTATTACTATGTTAATTTAAAGTGTTTATTTCCCTCTAATCTTTGAGAATATTATTAAATGTTATATCCTAACAGTTAAATTAAAAAAAAACATATACTAATTTCAAGTTATAAAAAACAAAATTACAGAAAATAAAACATATTTGAAATAAACTGAAAGACTGGCGTAGTTCTGTAAGAAAGAAATTTGAATACTCACAATTAAATTTTCTGGTATGACATATTACTTGAGCAAATTTATAGATGAATAGTACCATAAAAGGGATATGTTGAAATTTATGAACTATTCTTTATCATAACACAATATATTTGGCACCTGGTTATAGTTTAACTGATTTTCTTCAAGTTATTTGAAAATATTATCATCCTAGTCATTTATTTATGAATAAACTAATGTTTGTAGTTTAAAAAAGGAAAAAGAAAAATAGTCTTTTGGAGCCTCCACAAATCAAACTGATTTACTATTCCAGAAAATCAATAAAAGAAATTTGGATATAAGAAATGACAAAAAAAAGTGTTAAGTTGGGATAAATTATTAAATAAGAGTTCGCATGAGTCATGATTCATCACACAAGCATAATGCTACTTTAAATTATTCATGCTCAAGAAATTAAGGTCCAAGACAATCGTGTACAAGAAATGAATCAAGTAGAAATGAGTTGGTGCTGATTAGATCCAACTTATATTTCTTCATCTCCATTCATCTAGGTCTCATTCATGCGACATAAGTTTACATTCAATTCAAGTCATGTTAAACAATTCACATTAACAAGCTTCTTGAGTTATGTTTACAGTTTAATAACTTAAATTACTGGGATGAAAATTTAATTTGAAAAACATAAAATGAATGTTAATTTTTAATGACTTATGTTGCTTTCTATTTAATAAGAAAAGGATAATATTTTCTTTTTCTTTTGTCATGATATATGATTACACCAAATTGATCAAATGATAAGGACAAATAGTTATTTAATAAATAAAATAATTTTGGATAACAAACGCGGATACTCTTTTCTACTTAATTCCATATTCACGAATGCACGTCAACAAAAAGTATCCTCAAATGCATCCTTATGCAGAATATGGATTCTTAATCAAGATAAATTAGCAAGTAGAATTTACAAGCATGTTTCTACAATATGCAGATCTATATAGCATCTATACGTAAAACCAAACTTTCCTCTTGACCACCAGTAAAGTGGTGAGCATGTGCAAGTTCAACTTCCTTTAAACTATGTGATGTAAATTATTTGATAATGTTAACTTATTTTAAGCTCTGTTTATCATTAGTACATCACTGCTAACATGTAACATACTATCCCACCTCAAATGTAGTCATTTTTTAGTATCATGTATGCATCAACGGATATACAACCCAAATTTGGAGCGAAAGAAATGAGCTCTTTAATCAAATATTCAAATCAATCAAGTAGTAGATTCTTCTTTTAAAAATTATTGAGGATACAACTGATAGGAATAACAATGATAATTGTAAATGTAAAGAGCAAGTTGCAAAATTATTAGTGCGCAAGATATTGTCATAGATAGAATGATTAATGTTATGCCAGAGAATTACATATTATACTATGATTTGCTATGAATTATGAATTTCCATAATTACTTAATATGTAAATAATTAATGGCACAACTAGACATAAAATATCATAGTTTACAATAATCATATCAAGGCATGTGTATAGCACTTTTATGTTGTGAAGTCTCCATTTTCCTATTTGCCATTTCCATTTACTCTTATAAATAATAAGATAGAACAACCTTGTATATATCATGCAATTATAGAACAAACTTGTACATATCATGCAAGTAACTAAGTTAAAAGTGTAAATATTGAGGTTTTATCTTACTAATATGTTAATTATGATTTAAGTTAACATGATCATTAGAGTTTTAGTGATTAGAGGTGAATATGTACACGAAGCTACTTGTACCTCAATGTAATGAAACATTTAAGTGAACATGTATGAAACTAGACAGTTAATTATGTAATATACACCATACTATGAGATGTATAGTATTTTTGGAATGAAGATAACGATAGTTCCAATTTTGAACATTGCATATGCATTTCCTCGAAAAATGTACATATAGTTTATCAAGTCTTATCCAAGAAAAGAAAACTTCGGTGGAATGCCAAGTAACTTGGACCAAAATATACATGCATTAGTAGTATAGTATATACTTTTGTATTCTAATTTTTTCATGCAATCTTTACAAGTTCATCATTAGGAAGGTGTTTTGAAATCCAATGTTCATTTTCATCTAATGTTTCCAAAAGTATATGCAAAATTTTATTGTTATATGTACTAATATGTCTTGGAAGCATCAACCTAATTCCCTTTAGATTTTGGTGTAAGGGAATTCAAAATGATAATAAGTATTGGAAATCATTTGTTCTGCAATAGTCTTGTTATCCAAACACAATCAGAATAATAATAAAAAATCCAACATACCAAAACTTAATTCATAGTAGCTAAAACAGTAAACTAAAATCAAAATATGCATAAAGGGAAAATTGCAGACCTTGACTTCTACCATCTTTGTCTTAATTTTGTGTTTGAGATGTGGATCCAAAACAGTAGCATCTTCCCAAATATGCAATCAACGACCATTTCAATGGTAAAATAAGCGTAAGAGTAGTAGCAGCCTCCTCCACTTATCAAAATCGCCATGAACATATTTCAATTGTTTGATTTTAGGAATTAGGTTTTGATGAGCTAGAATAGAAAGGGGCAACTAAGTATTACAGATCGTGAACGTCCTTTTAGGTAGGACGGTTGGTATAAAGATGGAGTATAGTAAGGGCAGATAAACGGGCCTTAATTACTGGTATTAGTAACCAATGCTATATTTGCCCCTAATTAAATATTATTAGAGACATTTAACTTATTCTGCCTCCAACGTAATGCCTCTAATAGTTACAAATGTGGTAGTCGCTTCAACTGAAAATCAAAAATGTCACAATGCAGTGTCTTGTTCTGTTCAATAAACTCTTCGATAATCATTTGATATTGACCTGTCAAGTAAGTGACCTTGATATCTGCACTCAATAACTGAGAATGAGTTTCCAGCAAACGAGATTCCAGATAGGCTATATGAACGTGGAGAGTTGAAACAGTGTTTATAAGTTCGGTTTGATGTTGGTTGAAGTTAGAAAGGTTATGCTGCATTTCTAACTCAAGATTAGTCACCCTCCTGACTAAGGATAGCTCAGATATATGTTCATCACAATGAAGTAATTGTCGGTCTCTCCCCCTTAGTTGCAGATTAAGGTTAGCAAATTTAGCTTCCAATGTTACCCTAGCTTCTCTTTCTAAATGCAGATCATCGTGTGCACATTTTAAACCTTCTTTAAAGTTGCCAAGCTCACATTCCAGTCGAATGCTTACATCTTTTCCAGACTTTACCGACATCATCAAAGCTTCTTTTCCTTGAGTAAGAACTAATAATGATCTTCCCAGTTCTTCCTTGGTACATTTTAGCTCCTCTATCTTTTGAATAGCAAGCATCTTCTCATCCTTGTTTTTTTGTATTTCAGCTTCTAAAACAGAGATTTTTGATATCAGATCTTTATTTGTACTTTCATGCCTTTCCTCGGCTTCTAAACTTGATTGAAACTTCTTGATTGCCTCTTGTGGGGTTAATTTAGTTCTTTTCAATTCAGCATTGATGCATTCTAACTCCACTAACTTTAGGTTAGTTTCTCTATTCACATCTTTCAACTGTTGTATTTCAGTTTCAAGAATACAAAGTTTTTAGGTTGATTCACCATTTACAATCGTATGATTTTCTTCGGCTTCTATGCTTAACTGAAGCTTGTTACCTAGATCGTGTATAGTTAGTTTTGCAGTTTCCAATTCTTCCTTGACACTTTCAAGCTCCATTAACTTCTGATTAATAGTATTGTTCTCATCTTTGTATTAATGTATTTCAGTTTAATTATATGATAGTGAGTTTAGAGTCCAGCTCTCTGTTTGTAGTTTTGTGTGCCTCTTCAGCATGTGTGCTAATTTTAAGCTTGTTAGTCACATTTTGTAGGTCTTGCTGAAGTTCTTCAATGAGAACTTTTAACAAATTCAGCTCCGCTCTAGTATCTTCGGCACGCTATGATTCAGTTGCAATTTTATGGTTTAGGAGAAAATAGAATTAATATTTTCACGAGTTTCTGTTAGTATGCATTGTTTCTTTTCTTTGTTCAGCAAGCTCCTCTGCCCTTATTCGAAACTGACATCCCACGTGTTTATGAATAGCAGAAATGAGTGAGTACAGTTTAGTTAATAGCATTAATTGTTACTGAAATACCATGTAAATGAATGGGTGATTTTCAAATGAAGGCGAGGCATCAGTTGGATGCAAGGTAGTGAAAATGGCTGGATAATGCAAAGATCGGCCAAAAGATGAAAAATAAAAATGAAACAGTGGAAAGAATGAAAAGAGTAACATTTTAACAAAATTCTTGATCCAATTTTGCTCCCATATATTTTCAAACGTTGAGATCCACTACCCAAAAATGTGCAAAACAACACACTTTTACAATCATCCTGCTTTGTTTTTTACAAATGTATATTTTTCTTTATATCAATCATCATCCATTTGACACTGAAAAGGTTAATCATGCAAAAGCATCCACAATAAAAAGGGAGTAATAAGGCTTTTACTTGCTGTAAAATTCATATAAGACCAATATCAGAAAGCGAAAAAAAGGATGGTGCTAGAAAGCAAAAAAAGGATGGTGCTAGTCGGTGATAAGTAAATTAATTTTTTGGCGTTGATAATATTGAAATAGAGATTAGAAACTTAGGGATCGTTTGGTTTATTTTGTATTTTATGTTTTGAGTTTTCAACATTAATTACAAAATATGAGAAGAATAAAAGGAGGTCGGAAGGGATGAACGGAAGAACGAAGGGGACCACGAAGTGGATGGAGGAACGACGGAAGGATGAATTGTTGCTCGTGTTTCCGTTTTTCTCAAAACATGAAAAATGAAAAAAAGTTGATTTCTATTTTGTGTGTTAAATTCGTTTTCAAAAATGACCAATTTTCACAATGTACATGCGTTGTTCGTATTTTTGTATGTACGAAAACTCAAAACTAAAAACGGTAAACCAAACATAGCCTTAATTTCTTTAAATTCTAGTATTTATTGATAAAAGTCAATTTCGAAAGTAAATATAACAATTGCATAGATGGTTTTACTAGGAAATCTGAAATGGCAACATATATCATGAATATGGAGCATAAAGACGTTGCCGCTATAGGGGTTGAAGGGTTTTACAAACATGAAAGTATTAAAAAACTCCTGGCAACAATTCTAACTTTTCAAGATGCCAACGATGAAAATTTCCAACTCTACCACCATTGAAAGCAGAACCATAAACACAACACATTACCAAGCATCATATGGAAGCCACAACAAAGAAAAATAAATGCATGACATCATGGTTGAAACTATTGGTAATTTTTTTTTACTAATAACGTGTAGTTACATACACACATATGTATGTATGTATGCGTGTGTATGTATGTTATATTAAAATAATTTTGAAAGGGAATCCATTTTTATGTTGATATCATGAAAGAGTAATGGCGAAAGAAACAAAAGAAAAAGTTGGTTTAACCAGTACATTGTTTCTTTTTTTGACAAATAAAAGTCATTTTTGTGCTAGGGATGCATCTCTCCAATATCTGCCAATTCACAGCTTTACACATTGATATATATATATATATATATATATATATATATCCGTTATTTCTTATCTATGCGAGTTAAATACATATATAGCATTGTGTAGCTTCAAAAACCACCTCTTCATCTAAGCTTATTTGTATTTTGCATTCAGGTCAGAACATTTTCTATAATATCAAAACAAAACAAGTGATATTTTGATTGATGACTCTTTTGTGGTGTTTTGGACAAAAGGTTAAAAGATCGAAGTACTGTAAAGAGGAAAGGCGAATGGTGTAAATTTTCTCTCAAATGTGCTAAATCTTTTGATATATGAACATACATTATTCCAAAACCTTCCCAAGAATATATATCAAGTCACAAAATATGTCACAAATAGAATTTTCAGCTGGCAACTTATCAATATTTTTCCATGTAGAGTAAGCTTTCATGTTATGTAACTAACTATTAATACGATGACATAATATAGCAATTAGCTAACTGAAAGCAGCCAGAGTATTAACATTTTTTCCTAGATCAATTGAAGAAATGATATATTAGAGTGTTCACATAAACCGCCTTACTTCGACTTATTATTTTGTATTTATCTGATTTTTTGTCTTAGAAGGAAATAAGAATGCCTCTAACGACCTAAAATTTCATTCGTTCAAATTTGGAATATTTAATTGATTTTAAATATTAAAATGTTATTTTTATAAATTAAATAACTTGGATTTCAAATATAACGATTTATTTGATAATCAAATTGTTGAATTTGATATTTGAAATTGTTTGGATAATTGAATCCTGGAATTAATATGAATGAAAACGATTTCAAAAGTGGATCTAAAATCTATTTGAATAAGAAGGAAGATAGTAAACTTTTAAATTGGATTTAAAAGTGATTAATTTAGTTTTAATAATAATTCGCTTTAATTAACGTATAAAGATAGCCTTCTGGGGCACTGTCTCGGATTTCGACGAAACCAGTTTAATTGGATCTACTACAGTGAATTATCATATGTCGTCGAATTTCGTGACGATTGGACGTACCATTTGGTCGTGCGAGTTCGAAACGCGTAGAAATTAATTAAAGGAATTTATATAATAATTGGGTTTGAAAAGCTATCTTTTGCATATGATCGAATTAGATCTCGAGACTAGTTTCAGTGTGTTCAGAATAGAGGTATAACATATATAACGCTAGACGACACGTCTCGTTTGGAGCTCGAGATTTTTGGACGATTTGTGCTTGATATTTTTTAATATATATATATATATATATATATATATATAACATATACCATACAACTGTTCAACCCGTACTCCTCCACGTCGTTGCTCATGCCTTTCCCCCCTTTTATAATCGCGTTCATGAAGTAGAAAAAGGAAAAAAAACGCTCGACCATCCCATGACCACCATGAAATCCCGCATGGAGGCGAGGCAGGCTTGATGGAGCAGGTCGAGGCGATTTGGGTTTCGTTCGCGATTCGCGTGCGTACGCGCGCGCGACAGCAGATGGTAGGACGACAGCGGAGTGGCGTGGCAGAGCACTGGTGGAAGTCGGCGGCCAGCTTCAGTCGCGATCGAGCAAGCAAAAAAAAAAATACAATGTCGCGGCCTGGAATGTAAATCGTGAATGAGAGATGAAGAGGGAGGAAGAGTAAAGATTTAAGTTTTAATTTATAGATTAATTTAAGTTAAGTTAATTTTAATTATATTAAAAGTTCGTTAATCCATAGTTAACTCGTACAAGGTCCAAATTGAACGCGATGAGTGACATTGCGATCGTATCGACAAAGGCTATGCTATGGAGTTGGATTGAGCAAGATCGGAGATAGTCGTTCGATTTTAGTCCGAAACAGAATGTTTTGACAAAACAAAAATCAATGTGAATTAATCTCACCTTTTTGGTTAACCATAAATATTTTTAATCGATAAAATTATTTATTGGATGTGTGAATATTTTATTGTTGCTTGTTATTGACTCTTTAGATAATTACTGATTATTATTAGTTGGATTGGATATATTTCCGTCTATTGGGGCGGATGAAACCCTATTACGTTCTCGTGTAAGAGCAGATAACCCTTTCGCTACTAGAAAGGCCTCAAAATGCGACAAAGCCTAGCGACGGCTAAAAAAAGTAGTCGTTGCTAGCCGTCGCTTATCGCGATTTCATAACCTGCAGCCTAGAGAACACAGTTTCATTACTCTCTCCCCCAATCTACTCCCAAATCCCCTCAGATCCGTCACCAGCCGCCGCCCTCCACCGCCAGGAGCCGTCGCAACCTTCCGTCGCTAATTTCAACCTCTCCAAACTTGCCGGTATCTCCTATTTTGCATTATCTTTGTTTAATTTTGGTTTAAATTAAATTAGTTGATGATTTAGGGATTTGGAATTGGATGATTTAGGGGTTTGGAATTGATGAATATATGTTATTAGTTTATGGTATATAGTTTATTATTTGAATTGGGTATATAATGGTAAACCTAATTTAGAAAATTAGTTGATTATGTGTTTAAAAATGGCGATTATTGCGTAATAGGTGATGATAATTAGTGTTGATTTGGTGATATTAATTAGTGAATTTATTGTTTACTATGTTGTTAAAAATTATGTCTAATTCAAAATCCAAAAAATAGTCCATGATTATTGAATAATATGTTTATTGATAAGTTTACGAGAATGTTTGTTATACTGTTGTAAGTGCTAACTACTTATTTAGTTCACAAAATCGTTAATTAAAATTTATGTAGTTAAACAAAAGTTAAAATATGTTTTAAAAATTTAGATTTAATTAATAAATATTTATGTAGTTAAATGAATTATAAAATAGTTTTTGCAGTTGTTAAAATAGTAACTCATAGTTTCCATTTGCGAGATAAGGCATATTTTCCGAGTTACTTATAGTTCGCATGGATTTTGATTCATAATTAAACGAATTCTATTTGGCTACATTACTAAAAAAATTTAAGATCATTATTTCACTACAGACCACTAATACTTCAATATTAATATTTTTTTATTTGTGCTTTATTTATGTGAACCCCTTAGAGAATTTTTGGCCCCGTCTGACAAGTGTTGTATATGATCGTTATATGGATATTCGTTTTTCCACAGAATGGACATCTATATTCATCTGATACAACATTTGTTGGATTTGTCCTAGAATTTGGACAAGTTACAAACACAATAAAGTAATCATATTTTATAAATTATTTCAGTTTAAACGGTTCAGAAAATTTCGATGGCACTTCCTTTTTTCCCTATGTACACGCATTAGTGTACGATACAGCGAATAAAGGGAAGTGCTGCCGAAATTTTTTAGAATCGTTTAACCTGAAATGATTTATAAAATATGATTACGTTATTGTGTTTGTAATGGGAAGTAGGATAACCGACCATCAAAGTAAAAAAACAATAAACTTAAGAATTGAAAATTTGAATGCAATATTTATTTGAATTTGTTAAAATAGTAAAGAGTTATATATGAATTTTTACAAGAATTTAATATGAAGTGTGTTATTCAACCTTCTAACCTACATTTTACAAATCAGGAAATATGTTTGATTATTTTCTCGATCGTAGTTGGATGTATGAACCTCGAAAAGGTATGAAAGGATCAATAAAAGAACGTTTCTGTAACGGTGTACAAGTATTTATTAGATTTGCTCAATCTAATAATCGAAATAACGTAGACATTCGTTGTCCATGTAGTAAGTGCAAACATCTGAAGCATTGGAAACCAGATGTAGTAGAAGTACATTTGTACAAATTTGGTTTTTTGCCGAATTATTACTTATGGGATCGTCATGGAGAACTTGTTCAACCTACACCTAATCCTGTAGTGTTAGAGGACGATAATACTATGACCAATCCTATAGAAAACATGGTGCAAGATGCTGCACGATCAATGTTTCCTACCTTTGACCAAGGTGATGATGGGAACGAAAATGTAGACGAAGAGCCGACCGCGGAAGCTAAATTTTTTTATGATTTATTGGATTCTGCTAAGAGGCCATTGTGGGATGGATGTACAAGCGGAACCGAATTATCTGTAACCGCCGAATACATCACTATGAAATCGAAATTTAATCTTACAGAAGCTGCATTTACAGCAGTTGTACAAACTGCAAAACGACACATGCCACCTAATAATTTGATGTGTGATAGTCATTATAAAGTAAAAAAACTTATGTCTGCTTTTGGATTGCCGTACCAGAAGATAGATACATGTGTAAAAGGTTGCATGCTGTATTGGAAAGAAGACGCTCATCTTACTAAATGCAGAATATGTAACGAGGAAAGATACAAACTAAGAAAAAAGAAAGGAAAAGAAGTTCCATATAAGAGGATGCATTATTTACCCATCATTCCCAGACTTCAACGGTTATATGCATTTTCTGCTACAGCATGTCATATGCGATGGCACAGTGTGAGAACACTAGAAGAAGGAACTTTGATACATCCATCTGATGGAGAAGCATGGAAACATTTCGATAAGGCTTATCCTGAATTTGCGGCAGAGAGCCGTAATGTTAGGCTTGGCTTATGTACGGATGGATTTTCGCCATTTTCTCAGTTTGGTAGTAAATATTCATCATGGCCTATTATTATTACTCCTTATAATTTACCTCCATGGATGTGTATGAAAACTCCATATATGTTTCTAACGATTGTCGTCTCCGGTCCCGATGATCCGACACAAGGAATTGATGTTTATTTACAACCACTAATCGACGAGTTGAAAACACTGTGGCATGAAGGAGTTGAAATGTACGACATTTCGAGAAAAAGGAATTTTCGTATGTTTGCTTCTTTATTATGGACTATTAGTGATTTTCCCGCGTATGGCATGCTTTCAGGTTGGAGCACATCTAGACGTCTAACTTGTCCTTATTGTATGGATGAAACACGAGCATTTTCATTGAAGTATGGGAAGAAAATTTCTTGGTTTGACTGTCATCGGTGTTTTCTACATACAATCATAAATTTAGAACGGATAAAAAGAACTTTAAAGCTAACAGAGTAGAGAGTATGCTACCACCTAAGGTTTGGACAAGTGAAGAGGTATATGAAATTGTAAAAGACTACCCAAAGATACATGAAACTGGGGTACAGGTTGAAATTCCAGGTAAATCGGACATTCATAACTGGTGCAAGCAAAGTATATTCTGGGAGTTACCGTACTGGAAAAATCTCCTACTCCGACATAACATTGACGTCAAGCACAACGAAAAAAACGTGTTCGACAACGTGTTTAACACAATTTTGAATGTGAAGGGGAAAACCAAGGACGATGCGAATTCAAGACGTGATATATTACACTTCTGTAAGCGGCCCGAATTGCAATTATACGACGATAATAAGAAACCCAAAGCATGCTATGAGCTAGACAACAAGCAAGTAAAACTCGTTCTAAAGTGGGTCGAAGGACTTAGATGTCCTGATGGGATTTCTTCTAACCTCCGTAGATGCGTTGACTTTAAAAATAGCAAATTGAGTGGGATGAAAAGTCACGATTGCCACATTATGATGGAGTATTTTTTTCCCATGATTTTCAAAGAACTGTTGCCTGCAAAAATATGGAGTGTTATAACAGAATTAAGTATGTTTTATAAACAGCTTTGTTCTACGACGTTAAAGGTAGATTGTATACGTAAACTTGAAGCAGAAATCCCTGTACTTCTATGTAAACTGGAGAAAATATTTCCGCCTGGTTTTTTTAATGTAATGGAGCATTTACATGTTCATCTTCCATCTGAAGCACTCCTTCGTGGTCCTGTGCAATATGGATGGATGTATCCATTTGAAAGGTAATTAAAATTAATTTTTGTTTTTGTACCACCATATAAATTTAATTAATTTTGTTATAGGTACCTGAATCATTTGAAGAAAAAAATTAGACAAAAAGCACGAGTAGAAGGTTCTATTTGCAAATCGTACCTTGAATAAGAAGCTTCATTTTTTTTTCTCACATTACTTCAGTAACGATGTGAACTTATCGTTCGTAAGTGTTCCCCGTAATGAAGAAACTATTGAGCATGATTCTTCTGAAACAATGTTATCTATTTTTAGACAACATGGAAGATCTGTTGGAAAATGTGTGGAACTATGGTTAGATGATAGAGATTACCATGTGGCACACACATATGTTCTTCTAAATTGTGCTGAAGTTGCACCATTTATCAGGTACTTATGAATTCATATATATTTCAATTATACATGTATATATTAATTATAAAGGAATATAATACATATTTGTAGCATATACGAATCACAACATCCATCTGGTGATCTCATTAAAGAATTTGCTGGATGGTTTTCAAACTACGTTCATGATACAGGAACTGTGTTATTGACGAAGGATTACGACATCTTGCTATAGGACCAAAATGAAATGTCAAGACTTATCCAATATTTTTCGTCAATGGATTTAAATTCAACACCAAAGATTACGGGGCTGAAAAATTAACTTATAACAGTGGTGTATTTGTCAAAGGAAGTGATGATTCAGAGGAGCATATAAAAGATTTTTACGGCGTCTTAACACAAGTTTTAGAGTTGACATATTATATACAACCCGCAGAGAAAGTTGTTTTATTCAAATGCAACTGGTTTAGTAATGTTCCTGGCTCTGGAATTAATGTGCACAAAGATTATAAGCTAATTGAAATAAGGCATACATCGCATTACTATAAGTTTGATCCTTTTGTATTAGCTAAGCAAGCTTTACAAGTTTATTTTGCTCCATATCCGTCCTTAAAAAAAGATAAAGCAGACTGGTGGGCTGTTTTTAAAACGAAGGCAAGATATACATTTGATGGAAATAATATTCCAAATGAAGCAGCATATCAAGCGAATCTCGAGCCAAATACTGAAATAGTGATAACCGATGACATTGATGTAGGGTCGTTGACTAATGAATCAAATATTTTAATAGATGCATTTGTAAGTACCAAAGAAAGTGATATAGAGTACGAGACCGAGTCTGAATCAGAATACGATGAAGACTGATCATAGATGGCATCGCTTGTTGTATAATTCTGAGCTATGTATTAACAATAATGACTATGTTATGTAATATTCTGAGCTATGTGTAATAATACTGATGACTATATATGATCTGTATCATTCTGAGTTATGCATTATTCTTTTTATGTATGCTTTTTTCGATGATTATGTGCAGAGTATGTTTATGTGATGATTACCACTTGACTAACAATTATGTGATGATTATGCGACGATTAATGATTATGTGATATTGATCGATGATTATGTGATTCTTCTGTTATCAGTACTTTTTTCTAACCAGTACATCTCAGTCACCTTCACTTGGAGCTATGTCTGATAGGCGCCGTTATCGACGTAGTACATCTCAGTCGCCTTCACTTGGAGCAGGTCCGAGTAGCTCTGAGCCAGATCTCCGTCGAGTTGCGGAGATAGTTTCGAAAAGTGCTGGGTATGTATCAAACTTATTTGAATTATATTATATGAAATATATTGAATATATACATCAACATTTCTACAGAGGGTTCGAGGTGGAACCGTCTGATTTCATTTTACAAGTATCAAAAGAAGCATACAAAAGTAGGATGTCTGGCTGTTGGCCTCAGTGGGATAACATCCCAACACATATAAAAAATGCAATATGGGCTGATCTTATGGTAAGTACAACTTTGTAATATATAATTATGCCTTATATGAAACAAAAAACAATATGCCATCATGCCTTATGATATCACTTTTATGTATTCTGTTTTTCTAATTGTTTTTTAATTATATAATCTCTTTTACATAACACGTATGATAACTCAATATGCAGGCAGCTGTACGTGTGGATCCGCAGGATATGGATGTTTTTATAAATCATTGGAATAAAAAGATGCGGAAAAATTACAGAGAGACTCTTTCAAGGGCTAAGAGTTCAGGGAAAAAGCCAAGTTGGATGGGGGATGATATTTGGGCTGGATTCCAACAATATTGGGAATCGGAAGCATTCAAAGTAAGTTATATTGTCACTGTATTTTTACAATTAAATGTGTTGAATTATTTTACTTAATAGTGTGTATAAATTAATAGGAATTATCGGCAAGAAACAAGGTTAATAGGAACAAAAACCCTGCTTTACATCGTGGTGGCTCGAAATCCTTCCAACAACATAGGAGCGAATTGGTAAATAAATTAACTATTCTATTCTATTCTTGTATATAATCTATTCTTGTATATACTCATGCAATTTATCAATATAATCTATTCTTGTATATATTCAGTGGGCAAAGTATGGAAGGGAGCCTACAGCGGCTGAGGTTTTCAGAGTCACACATGCAGTGGAGCATACAGATGAGGATGGGAATGTTTCATATGATTGGTCGGACGACAAGGCTGCTTCTGTAATGGTAAATATGTTTATTTCTGTAATGAAAATATTTCATATTCGGTTATTTCACACTAACTAAGTAAATTGTATATCAATTGTGTCAAATATCTGTTCGTAATTGTAGAAGAGATATAATGCAGAGCATGATCGAGCGATACAAGCGAGTGGACGGGAGTCGCTTACGGTGGATGAGTCTAATCGGATATGGGACTCAATCATTGAACCGACAAGTCGAAACAGGCGTTACAGTTTTGGCAATATGGTATGTACTCAACGTTTACACAGTAGAAACCTGTATGCCATGAACTTCTTATTCATTTGAGTTTATTAGCGATAACTTGAGTTTTCTTATTGTTATTGTATGCCATGAACTTCTTATTCAGTTGAATTATTTCACAGGCTCTTAATTTCCAAAGAGCATATACAAGATCCATAGACGAAGAAGAGATTGGTCGGATGCAAACACAATTGGATGAGTTCAATGATTGGCGGAAGAGTCATTTGGCGACGCAGATAGATGAGCGTATTGCTGCCTTCTATCAGGAGCATGGGTCAATGCCCGAGGAAGGAGGTGCAGATGATGATGATGCTTAGTTGGTTTATTTTGACGGGTACGCTTTATATACATATATGTACATATTATGAGGGGTTTAACATTTGGTAATTTGGATGTTGTGATTAATACTTAGTGTTTTGGTGGATTTGATATTTTGGTTGTTGTCATTGATACTTTGGCACTTGATATGTACTGGTTGTTTAATTTAGTTATGTGGGTTGGTTTGGTGGATTTTCATATTTGGTTATGTTGATTTTCTTATATGATTTTGTGAATATATGTTAGAATATGCAATATTTGATGATTTGGTTGTGTTGATATTGATTATATGGTATGATGGAATGGTATTATATGTGCGGAATGATGGAATTATATTATTTGGATTGATTGGGATTGAGGGTTAAAGGTGCTGGAATGTGGTTGCTAATTTTGTTCCAGATTTGCAACGGCTAGCGACGGCTCGCAACGGCCAAATGGTCGCATATAGCGACGGCTAGCGACGGCCAAGTTGCGACGCTTTGCATCAACAACCCGGGAAACCAACAACCCCAACGGTTGATTCCACGTGGACAATTAACCGTTACAAGCCGTTACAAAAAAACGACGGAGCTGTCGCTTTCTTTTGTTGCAACGAGATAATTAGCGACGCCATTTAGCGACGGCTAGCTACGGCTAGCGACGGCCGCCAACGGCTAATAGCCGTCGCTAAACAGTGCTTCTTTTGTAGTGTTTGTATACGAATCTCGCCTCAAAGCGATTAATATATATTTTTATGATTATATACTGTATGTGATGCAGGGGGACATGTTGGAGGGATCTAACGAGATTCTCCACACTGTTGATTTTGTTTTCATATAAATTGATATATGATATGTTGGATGTTATAATCGATGACGTGGACACGAGTTTGCTTATTTAGTCCTTTAGTAGCACTGGCCTTATATTTAGTATTTTAAAATACAATAAAATAGCGATTGATTTTAAAAAGGGATTTCAAAGTTATTTTGGAAATTATATACTTTTAAACAATTATTCTTGAATTATTTGAAGAATTAATTTATTTTAAAAATCAAAGGTATGATTTTTGTGGATGTTATAATTTAATAGTTTTATAAAACATTTTTAAATAGAGTTTTTGAACTGTGAGTAAAGATTTTTAAAATCTTAGAAAATAAACCCATCTTTTATAATAAAAGATATAGTTTTAAGAAGAAAATAGAAATATTTTCATATAAATATTTATTATTTTATATAAAGTAATGTGTATATATATAGGTACATATACTATAATTTATTTATAAAGATGAAATTTATAAATACGATAATTTATAAAAGTGATATTTTACAAAGAAAGTGAAGAGTTGTAAAATCGTATTTTCGTTAGTAAAAACATGGATTTATAAACGATGTTTATAAATAAAAGGAAACTATTTTCATTGGATAGATTAGAAGGAAAAATAAATCAAGCGGTAGATTTATTTTAAGATGTGGAATAGTATTTTCGAAATAAGATCCCATTTCAGAAATAGAAGGTGAGGGTAAAATTGGGGTTGTTAAACAATATTTTATAAGTTGAAAGAAATTTATACCTTTGGAAGCCAGGTTAAAAAAGGTTGAAATTATGTTTGAATGAGAATTTATAAACAAGTGAGATTTATAACGGAATGGAGTTATAATGGTGTTCAGAAATAAATGGATTTTATGAAAGGAAGTTTTATAAAATACAAGAGATTTTTGAATATAGTTTATAAATATGAAAATGATCATGTTGAAAATTAAGTATGGATTTTTACCATGAAAATATAATTATGTTTTAAAGGTTGTTTATTTATATTAATGTTGTTTAAAAACGGTTTATAAATATTTTAATATTTGAAAGGTAAATTATTTAAAATTATTAATATGGTTTGAGATTAAATATAATTCTTATCAATAAAGTTTAGGTAATTAAATTTTAGTATTTACAAAAATGTTTAAGGAGAATTTATTATTGTTTATTTAAGAATGTTTTTGAAAATTATTAATTATTATTTTAAGATTTTTAAATTTAGTATTTATTTATAGTATTATTAGTATATAGTAGTGTTTAAAGGTAAGTGATTAGAATTTATTTATAATTGTTTCCAAGATTTATAAATGGAGTTTTATAAACATATGAGGTTTTTATAAGAGGGATCTTATCACATGTTTTTAAAATGTAGAGGAAAATTGCTTAAAAAGGGTAAAAGGCGTTTTATAAATGATTTTAAATATTTATAAAAGAATTTTTGAAATGGGTTTATGGATTTATAAAAGGAATTTTATAAACGGTTTTGTGGATTTATAGTGAAGTTATGCATGATTTTTGAATTGAATAAAAATGAGGAATCTTCCCAAATATTGGTGAATATACTATACCGTTGAGATAAGTATATGGATATATTTTTTCAAGTATTGAGAAATAGGGATTTATGGATACACACACACACACACATATACATATATACTTTGTAAAAAGGATTTTTGATTCAAGAAATTACAATAAGTAATGAAAGATTTTTAAAAGACGCTTAGCGTTGCTTGGAGCTTGACCAATGTTGGTTTTCCCTATGGAATTAAATTCCCGATTTAATGTTTGTTATTCGATAGTTAAACAACCGACTATCAAATTTGGATTCAAAACGTAACTTTGGAAAAATCTAGGAGAAATACGTGAGTTATATGGCATAGTCATCGCCGATGATGCCATATTGTGCGTATAAATCTCATTTCATTCTCCTAGGACAATAATAAGGAAATCCGTCCACTAATAGTTGGAGGCGATCTCCGATCTTATCTTTGACTATTTATTTCCTAAAGAACCGAGGTTAAGTTACCGGGAATTATAGAAAAGTTGTTTCGAAAAGACCAGGATCGGGTATGTTATTTGAAAACCACTTCGATCTAACGAATGCATTTCGAAGTGAAGACATCTTTAAGATGATGGAATTGAAGACGAAGCTCACAATTGTTTCGTTCAGTCCTAGAACGGACTTGTATGAATGAATGTTGGTATTAGATTATTTCTTGGAGGGTAGTATTAACATTCCAATTGGGAAGTGCTATATGAAAGGTAAAACATAGCCTCAAACATCATCAACCGAGAATGACTAAAACATGGGAGATGCAGCAGGGCTAAGTGGGTCCCTCCCAAGCATGGGATGATCATTTCTATCTAGAGTCGCTATTATCTCTTAAATTGTATGCTTCGGGGCCCAAAGCGGGGTGATCATATTCGATACTACTAGTCAAGTGGTAGGCCAGTCCTGTGTTGGCAGGGGATCCAAGCAAGGTCCTCGGTGTTATTTTATCTAGAGATGCACGGTGAAGAGCGGTACTCTAGTAGACCAGTCATTGTATGGAATTCATTCTCCAATAAGTGTTGTACGGACTTAGTTGTGTCCAAATATGCTGAAACGTGAGATGCAAGCATTTCAGCTATATTCATATTTTACTTTGACTCCTAGACATTATTATAATATAAATGGATTTTTCTATAGAAAATGTTTTGGTTATCGTAAGGTAAAAACCGGTCCATGTTTATGTAGGGCATGGTCTTACGAGATACTTTTGATTTCAAAGGATTTTATAACTTAAAAATCCAATTGTGTATTTACTCACGCTGGTTTTCCAAACTGACTCGGGTGTTATTTTATTATAATGCTCAGGTCAGACCGAGCATATTTACATATTACTTTGGATGCATTGGAGCTCAAAAGACGAGTTGGAGGTCTTCAAGTCATATTCATGTATATATTTATTTTCCGCTGCTTTGTTATTGAAATTGTTAGCAAATTGTGAGGACAGGTTGTAATAACTGTCCAAGCTGATGATTATGATTGTTGTTATATTTTGATGGATGTATGTATATTACAGTTTCTCCTTTTTAAAGATTATTGATTTTATATTATGTGTTGTTCCGCTATGATTGTTAGATTCTGTGATAGTTTTAATTTCTTTCTCTTCTTCTTCCCATTCTTCTTCTTTCTTCTTACTTTCACATAACTATCCGTCTTTCCGTTCAATTTGGGTTGGATATGTGTCGTTTATTGTTAGCTTGAACTATCTGGATTGGTGGGTCATTACAACGTGGTATCGGAGCTTAGGTTGAGCGAACACCTAGGCTTTGGTGGAAATTTACTCATTTGGAATAGATTAAGCGAGACCATAGGATGAGTTTGAGTGTATATATATGAGCGTGTATTTGTTAATGATTATGAAAAATAAGTGTTTTATATTGTGTTAATTTATCTATTGAGTGGCTTATAAATTCTAGTCGGTACGTGAGACGCCACGATATCGATCGGGGTTTCTAAACGCTTAAACAAGGCAAACCGACATGGTATTGTTTTGAAAATTGGTAAATGAAATAATTTTACCAAAATTATATTGTATATGTAAAGGAATAATTTTTCAAATTTTTTTTAGTTATATATGGTGTGTTTGGTTGTTAGTGAATGATAATATTTGATTATTATCATTTGTTGTTTTATAAAAAAAATTGCGATTATTATAATCTGAACAAAGACGAACATTTATGAAATGAACTATATTAAAAAGCAAATGTATAAGCATGAATCATAGAATATTGATGATAATTAAAATAATCAACATGCGTGAAATGAAAATCTCATAAGTATATTTATAGATATGATTTTGTAAATGGAAATGGTTTTAAAATAAGGAATTTGAGAATTTAAATTCCACCGATTAGGGAATTTTTTTCAAAGGTTTTGAAAAAAATATAATAGTATTATTTTGAAAATATTTTGGTTAGAAATAAAATTTAAAGAGATAAAAGCACTAAACTCACTTCAGTCGTTGGAAAATAATTCTGATGATGACTACAACATCATCGGCATTCATTTTCGAGTTTCTAAGTGATGGATTGCTACCATTGAAGTTTTATTTTGGTAAAACAAATTTTTTTTAGATTCCAGGAGTGTAATTTGAAATATAAAGGTGTTGTGTATATATATGATTTCAAAATGATTTGAAATAAAACCGGGTGTTTAAAATCCTGGAAATTTCTATCTAGATGTTGAGAAAACATAAGATAATAAATTTTTGAACTTATAAATTGGAAATGGTATAGATAAGAGGAGAAATTTTGGAATTGAGATATAAAATTTAAAATTTAACTTGAGTAAACGTAAATAAAGTGAATTTTATGAGATGAAGTTTAACTTAATAAAGGTTAAATGAAATTGGACTTGATTTGTAATAAATTAATGAAATGGACTAATGAAGTAAATTAGTGAAATGAAATATGAACTTGAGTTGTAGAATATAATGCAACTTAGGTTATGGAAATGGATATGAATTTGATTTGTAAAATGAATTGATGAAATGATTATATACTTGAGTTATAAAATGAAATTTAACTTAAGTGTAAAATGAACTATTAAAATGAATTAAGTATGGAATAAAATGTTGTTTAACATAATGTGTATAATTTAATATGAACCAATGAATGTGAATAAATTGAATATATATTAACTAATGTGAATCAACTGGATGAAAAACTAATGGAGCATGAATGAATATGTTATGTTGCGGTGTTTGATAGAATTGAATTTGAACTTAAGTTTTGAAGTGGAAATAAAAATAAGAAGTGTTATATAAAATATTTGAAATAAACTTAAGTAATTGTTGATGGAATGGTTCGTAGTAACATTAATACCGAAGAATATACTAAGTGATAGTGAAATAATATTTAACTTAGGAAAGGTTAAAAATGTAATGATTTTATGAAATGATTCACAAATGAAATTTGGTTAAACATGAATTAGATTCATAGTGAATGAAATGAAGTGAATGTGAATAAATTAAATGGGAATAAATGGAATGTTAATAAGAGATGAAAGTGTATAAGTATAATATTGACATTTGAAAATGAAAATTTATATGATTATGAATTAATTGGATGGATATTAATTGTTGGATGATTTCTCTTGTTGCATTTGTTACATTTGCATATAATTATTGCATTAGTACATATTATATATTGATATTAATTTCTATATATATGTTCTCATTGGTTGTTGAGTGTTTAGTAGGTGTGGATGACGTATGCTTCGCATTTGGAGCTCGCTTTCGCATTATATATAACTAGTGTATGGCCCATGCTACGCACACAGGTAGATAAGTAAGGATATATGATGTAGATTTTTAGTTAGTGGTTATTGTTTATAGGTCTATATTTTATGTGTTGGGCTGTTTGGAATTTGATAGTCATGTTGTATTAGTTTATTTGTAATTTATGCAAAGTCGAAAGATAATGTTGTTGTACTAATTTTTTTAGTTAGGTAACTTGCATAGCCAATTCGTTTGCTAATTCTATTAGATGTAAATAGTTCTTACAATTTTTGGATTTTGTATATTTTGATTCTTTCTTCTAACTCTGATAAAAGAAAGGATACTTATAATTAGAATCCTATATGTATTCGAGCTAAAGTAGAAAAATAGTAATGTTTCAAGTTTTTGTAAATTAAATTAGTTAAGGTATGCTAACGTATGAAATATAATGTGTATGAGTCATAAGGTTGGATCTTAGGAGTTGAAGACTCTTTTCTTTTTGGTTGTGGATTTTTATCGTATGTATAGTGGACAGGATTCCGTAATTCAACATGTTATCCAAACATCTTTTATCTGCTTCGTCACCTTTGTATATAGGCATAAACTACTAATGGTTGGGTGAAAAATGCAAATTCACTTGCTTGTAGAACTTTTTTATTCTATGTAGCACAAATGTGGTACCTATATGCATATTAGGTAAAATGGAACATTTAATTTAGAGAGAGCAAAAAATTGATGGACGGAACACTGAAATTTACTGAGGTTACATATATTTCAGTTAATGCAATTAAAAGGAACAACCGTCAGTTTATTAGTAAATGGCCATACTCAAAGAAGTGTGTATCTGAATTGCTAAAATCAACAGTGAAGCAAAAATTAATTTTTACATTTAACTATAAATGTGGATGATACGGAGTTGAAACAAAATACACAGTTGGTAATAGTAAATCAACATTTCCAGCAGAAAAAAAATTGTTACATTAATAGAAAAGGGTAGACACATAGTTGTTGTACTGACCACATGGAGACAAAATACATAGTTGCTAATAAAAATGATACTATAGGATAGAATCAGTTAGACAGTAATAGTAGTTTAGCTTGAACCTTGGTCTTCAAAGCTATATCCTTTGTTTTTCATCTTTTTTCTTCCATAAATCTTCTTCATATCTTCATTTTGCTTTGTATCAGACTGAAGAATAGATCGGTCATTTATTTAATGTACCTACAATGTATCATATATAATTGTCAGTGACACAATATCCTTATGATTATTCCACCTTTAGCCCTAGTTGAGTAGCTAGTTTTGCAGCTTTTATCTTCAAATCTATGTTGTTCTGGAAGGAGGAAATTTCATAACTATGAGTTGATTGCGTAAATGTATTTAAAACTTGTTTAATGTAATATGCTAGCTAACCGCTCCACTTTTTACTTTTCCATAATAGAGGAAGCTGAGTAGTGCATGGAAAATAAGGTTAAGAGCTAAAATTTGTAATATATATATATAGCAGGTAATTTTAATTAGTAAAGCATCGTGGATGTTGTTTCTTCTTTGTCCAACTCAGCAATTAGAATTGTAGTAGTTATTGTAGTCTTGCTAGCACGCGAGTTCTAACAGTTTGCTTTGTAAATTGTTAACAATTTTTAAAATATGTCAAAATAACATAATGTAATAGTTATGCCGTAATTTGTCACCTGAAGCAGTGGTTTTTGATCAGTCAGTGCATACGAATGATGTACCATGTCAGCTCCATAGTCCTATTACATATTATTAGTTGTGGATGCCATTAGGAGTAAGAATAGGGCTGTCTATGGATACCTAAAAAATTCAAAATCCGTATGCATCCGTATCCAAAAAATAAAAAAATATCCCAAATCCGAAAAATGGATACATATACAGATATAATGGTATCCACATCCGATAATTATCTGTCCGATTTTTATCAAGTTAGTTGTTCATATTATTTATATTTAAGGATATCAAACGATTGATATTTACTATTTTATCAAGGTAATTCATATAATGTGTGTATAAATGAATATTCGTTGCACCAAACTATTTTTTATCATCATATTTTTTATTTCTTGATTTTTTATTAGCATTAGTACTAAAATGATTTTATGTTAATCCAAATTTTTTCATTTATTCTTTTAAATTTATTAATTATGGACGGAGCGAATATGTATCCGATATCCGTCCGTTACCGAAAATTAAGCAGATACGGATATTCGATATTCGAAAATGGTTTCGGATATGAATACGGATATGACACATCCGTATCCAAAAGTATCCACTGACAGGCCTAAGAGTATTTAGTCAGAATGTAACAGATCAGTAGTTACATTATGTTGACGAAACGCCTAAAATGTGTACCATGGTTAGTAGTGTTAAATTATAGTGTCAAAATCATGCAATAGTTTGGAATATTATATTCGATATTTTGGAGAAAAATTTGGTAAAACAATCATGACAAAAGATCATAATCATTTAGTATTAATCTACTTACCAAGTTGTATGTTTCATTCATGTCATCGACGGTTCATTCAACCAATCATTCAGCCTCATTATACAGTATCATTTACCACTTCCTTATACATTATTGTTATGCACTTATAACCCTTCAATTTTAGTGGTTAACCAACATGTTTAATCGAAACTGATAAAACATATTTACCATAAATAGCAATGATTATATGCATATTCAATTTATCCATAATTAATCTTCTTACCTTTGGTAGTAATAGTTCTCACCTTTTCATCCCAATTGGGATTTCTACATCTGGCTTTTGATTCCTCGGTCAATGCTTCATAAAATTTTATATCAATCAGAATTTATATGTCAAAAACACAGACATTAATATAATATTTACAAAGTAATGTAAGAAATGATAAGTTGGTACGTAATAAACTTCGCAATAGCTGAATGATAGGAAACAAATGTTTTGTATGTAGGGCAACATAAGCATCTGCTTCAGCTGAAACCGAAAAGGCGGTATGTTAAAAAATATTTCATAAAAAATCTTGAAAAAAGTCAATATTCCACTTTCATGGTGAAAAATAAAAATGTTTCACTTAAAATTGACCTTTTTTAACTATGCTTTCTCGTTTGCCAATGAAATATTCAGCTGTACAAAGTTAACGTAGCGGACCGACAAAAGACTAAAAGGATATGAGAATGATTACACTGTATAAACCGTATATGTGGTTTTATCCTTTTACTAAATGCAAATTTTCATTTTATAAACCCGTCCAAGTGTAGTTTGATAACATGTAAAACACTGAAAGGAAAATTGTATGTTGTTTTTTGCTACTATCTATCTGTTAGTATTATTAGATGAATGAAAGAAAAATTGTATGCTATTTGTTTAAGAATGGGAACATGATGAAGGTTCAAATTTAAAGGGAAACCTTAGCAAATAATATCAACCTAATAGACTGGTTGGATTGTAATGAGTTAGAAATATAATGAGTTGTATTTTGAGACTAAGAGCTATAAATTCATTTATATAAATTCAGATTGGTTATGTATTGCAGGTGTATTAATGTACAAATATTTGTTCGCTTCATTATTATTTCTAAAATATGTATAAACCAAAATCAATTTGATTGAAGACATAAAGGAACTTCATTCTTCACATGCATTGTAAAATAACAAATATGTACCAGGGTTGTAGAAAAAACTACGCAGTCAAAAATTTGTAGTATGTCAAACTTAATGATTCCATTTATAGTATAAGAGGTCATGTGTGAGAAGTTATATAAGGGTTATGAAATTACAAATCTCTCTGTTTTAAAAGAGCAGACCTGATTATTACTTGATGTTGAGCTGAAACCAAACCAAAGTTAGTGATAGTTTGAAATCAATGGACGTAATTCCCAATGAATACGGAGAATAATGAGTTTACCATACACTTTGTAAAATTGCATGTAATACTCTGATGAAGGTGCATTACATTCATCATCCAAAGATCAAAGTTGGAGACATTTAAGGGGAGATGTACCCAGTGTAAAAATAAGTGAAAATAAGTTTTGAAACTTTAGCAACAAATTTTCAGATATAACAACACCTGAACAAAATTTTATCATAAGCAACCTAATAAACAGTGAGTATTATGGCAAGAAAATATAAATTAAAATTTAAAAATTATTGTGTAATTTGTATTTGTTTGGAGATATATATACTATGACTAACAATGTACATAGGATCTTCATTTCATGAGGCACACTAATTGTAAAAGTTATTCATACACAGAAGAGGTCATCCATGATAATCTGGATAAAGAAAGTTATATTTGTTGCCTTCTTTGGTAAATAATATTAATTATAACATTATGCATGCATCCGAGATATAGAGTTGCAACTCATCCAATTTAATGCATGCTTATTATGATGTATGTTGAACAAATCTAAGGCAGTGTGCATTTTATAGAACTTTAATATAAAAATAGCGATTTAAACAGTTTAAGCATGACGTTATTAGTGAGACAGACATATAAAACCGAAAGAAGCAATCTATTATGGCAATTGAAATTGTATGTATGATAGTAATCAGAAGATAAATGAAGAAATAAAACTCAAGGACCAATCTATTATTTTGTATGGCCACCAACAAGGCAACCAAGTTTGAACGAGGCCCAAATAGTGGAACTAATTTATCTGACTCTCAAATTTGCACATAGCGTTTGTTTGTTTTGAGCTAGATTTAGACAGAATACCTCAGTTAAATTGAATAGTTCAATTTTTTAATCATTCATTATTCCTTGATTTTAATGATAAAAAAATTATAATGTTGGTTTATGTCACTCGCCATTGTTATACCGATCAGAAAAAATCTCCAGCATGTGAGATGAAATGCTTGGACTAGGTAAGCTGCTACTCCCAATGATTATGAAGCGCAAAAGTTGTCAAATGAGTACAAATTTGAAAGTGGCTGTTATAAGTTTCAAAAATTGAACTTTTAAACAAAAATTAAAAATAGTGAAAAAAGTGTAACCGATAATATACGTGTCCAAAGTTGGATGGATCGGTAACTAATATTTTCGTATTAATTACTTACCCCTCCATAAACTTCTTATCGTTATTACTAATAAATTTGTAATAATAAATTTATTGATATATAGTTAAAAACTTCCATCCACTATTTTCTTTCTGTTTAAATGTTGGACAGATTTACATATAGTTAAGACTACTTCTCTACGTCATGTAGATGGAATTTCCACTAATGTCTTATTCCCTTTTTTTCTCAAAATAAAGAGGTTACCACTTGAGAATATAGTACTTACTACTAATCGAAAAAGGAATACCTTAAAAGACTAATAATCTCGAAACTAATGAGAGTAGTAAGTTGACATGCAAATTAATACGTCCTTCCCCATGAATATGATGGAGAAGAAGAGGCCATCCAATTCTCGGTTTTTATCCACAGTTTCATAACCATATGCATATGGAGGTATTCAACATAGGTTGCATATAACATGATTTTATTCAAATATTGAGTAGTATAATTTGTCATTATCTAATAATCTGTTGATATGTTTAGAGGAGCATAAAATAGTCAGAATTATCCTTTATTGGGTCTTAGGTAATTGTGGAAATCTTTTCTAGAAATAGATTGCTGGTAGATTCACATTAAAAGCAGGTATTAAAAATTAATAACTGGGGAGATGTGTCTGGATATGGTAATACTAAGTGTAATGCTGGTATCAGAGAGAACTGGCAAGGCAAACATAAACAGGAGTAGCATTACAATATTAACATGTAATAATTTATTTATGAATCATAATTTAAATTTTATAAGAACGATAAACAATGTACTTAAATCTTTATCTAGGATTATACTAATCAGTAGTTGGAAACATCAATATGTTAATAGAAAATAATGATTTAAGTAACAATATTTTTTTTTACCTGGAAAGATTTGGAGGTTCAGGTAAACAAAAATGAAATTCCTTTAACCAAAAAAATATGAGTATTACTGCAATATATGCATTTAAGGATTTATCTGTGAGTAATAAGTTTGTAGTTTAATATTATTCTTGTTTCATTTCAAAATATATTGAATTTCAGCATAGCTATAGATGTTAGGTTTTGATGGCTAAATGTTTAATCATTAAGTTTACAGAACATAAATTAAAAAAAGGTTTTAACTTAATTGATACCACAAACTTTTCATATAGCTAATAGTTTGAATAGCAAAGCATATAGTCCAAGCTTGCAATATGTAGGTTAAAAGAAATGCTACCATTATAATGTAGTAGGGTATTAATGAAATTATAGACACCAACTTGCTCAAAACTTCCTAAGGTGCAGGATCAAGCATATGCAACTGCGTCAATAGTAGAAGCGGTAGTACCGTGTAACTAATTTGGATTAAACCTGAAGCAAGTAAGTATTAAAAATCAGTCATATGTTTATATGAAAGTAGGAATGTATTTAGTGCATTTTATGACCTATTAAGTCGTTGAACATAATAACTATATAACACAATAAAACTAATCCGTGAAATAGTTGGAATACACATGGAATCTGTGCATTATAGTACTATAAAATCCACTATGTACGTACTGAATAAGTTGGAACATACAAAATATTCATCTAGAATTACAGTTTATAAAATTTGGGTATTAAAATGTTTTTTTAGTATATTACATGTAAACTAAATTTTCTTTTTAATCACTATGCGTGTACTGAATATAAGCTTAAGCTTAATTCAAATAAGAGAATACGACAATCATTTTCAAGTACTTGATTGTCTACATCCACCATTACGTAATCACTAACCATTAAATTACATATATTATCTTAAAACTGTAATTACCATGAAACCCCCCGACATACCTTGTAAAATAAAATATAAACAATACGATAACTTCCCCTACAAACTTGCAAACCTTTTGGTCAAAGATATTTGCAAAACCAATCTAGTTGTTGTGATCTGCAAATAAAACAATAAGATAGCTAATTAAAAATTGCGACAAATAGAACCATTTAAAAACAACAACAAATAAGTAAATTATTATCAAATGCTTAAGAAATAAAAAACCTCGGCCAGAGTGCAAATTGGTATGATATTTCTTCTACCCAAACCATAATTTATCAGGTCGGTAAATATGGACAATCTGAACCAATGTTTATTGTTTTCCATATGCTTTGGTTTGGTACAAATTTATTATACTCACGTTCAAAAGCAACGGATGTTGATAGTAGAACTACTTACAGACTGACAACTGCACATGTAGATTAAATTTTTACAGAGATAAAAATGTTCAAAAAATGGTTCACGAAACTTATAAGGGGATTGAACTTCTATTGTTAGAACACAATACTTGAAAATTAAGTATTGTTTTCAATTGGAGACCATACATTACTGTAAAATAAGATTATCACATTCTACATAACCATATTTAGTCATGCTAATTGTAGTAGTCTATTAGTTGATGTTTTATGAAATCATGGTGATCGGCAAAACATCATTCAAATGGAACTAATGCAGAATAATTCAGATTGCAACGTAAATAAAGCACATAGCAATACATCATACATCGATGAGCAACAAACAGAGAACTTTGTAGTTATGACTTATTACATTATTACAAAACAAAAATGCCTTTAAAGGCGGGTATTTGTAATTTTGAAACTTGTTGATGCTTCACATATTTGTAATCATAAACTTACAGCATGCACAATATAGGTGCATTAGGAGGAACTAAATCGGCAAACCTTAATCTCATCCACTTATCATTATTGAGTATAATTGATGGATAGTTGTTTTGCAGTCGTTTAAAGTATACAGCCATAAATTAGTTTATGAATCCAAATTTATCAAAAATGCACATTAAATAACATCGAGTAACATGACTTTATACAGGTGTGGTACATAGATTCTATCAGCTGTAAATTACTAAAGTTAAAAAAGGAAACCATAACAACAGAATAGGGGGGAAGTGCGTACAAATTCCCAAAAGTAGTCACAAAAACAATTTAATAGAACGAAAAAGGCAACTGAGTTGATGACAAAACAAAAAAACATAATAATTTCCAATGAGTTTGAAGTTGTATGAAATAACAATCGAGCACAACAAATTCATACCTGTGTGAATCTCTCACTTGAGAATTATTCTAACTCACTTTCTGAAAATTATGCAGCAGCGTACCTGGAATCGAAGACAAACTCCTTAGGTCGCTCCGCGACCTACACTAAGTCATTTCCCGACCTATCTTCACCATACAACGACCTACCGAACCCCACGACCTACGCTAAGTCGCTCTCGCTCTCCGACCTATCTCCACCAGTCTACGACCTAACCAAAGCAAGCCAACGACTTAAATTAGCTCGTGCTACAGCCCAACGACCTAAATCACCACCCAACGACCTAAATCACCTCATGCGACGACCTAAGGCTCTCCGACCTAAGTCCTATGTCGCTGGATTCACGCCGCCTGCTCCGATCTAACCCTAGGTCGTTCCACTCCCAACCCGTAGCTGCTAAGTCGCGCCTCATCAGTCGAGCGAAGGAAGTTAGGTCGCGAGCTCCGCCTAAGTCGCAAACAATGTCCAGTAAATCGTGATTCTTAGGTCGCGAGATGTTTTGTTCGAATTATATGATAAGTCGTTTGTTTTCTTTCTTTCTTTAAATCGTTTGTAATTTTAGGTCGTGATGTTTTTTTTAGGTTGCGTACGACCTATGTGTTGTTGTGTTGTGTTGTAATTTTCTTAAGTGTGTGTTTTGTTGTAACCCTATAAATAGGGATGTTGGTCATTTGTAATTTTTTGGTTGAATTTGAATAAAATTTCTTTTGTGTGCTTTTGTGCCACCATTACAATTGGTAGTTGAGTGTTATCTCCTATCTCCACCTTCGGCATTCGAGTGCGCTCGAATCAACGATTGTTGAAGCCAATTCACGGAATCAAGTGCGCTTGATCAACGTCGAAGAATTGTAGATCTTCTCTCACGGCATCATGCACGATCAACGTGTCGAAGATAGCTAAAGTCCGGTATCTTCGTGATCAACGAATTTGGGCGTTTGGTATCATTAATTCATCGATTCATATTGCTTCATCTAATCGTTTCATCGATTAGTTTGACATGAAATCTTCATTTCGTCGTCAAGTGTTATATCCGCTGCCTCAGAAAACCCTAAGCTTGGAACATGCAACCGAAAGTTTGAAAAACTGCCCAAAATCAACTATGGTGATGATTTAAGCTAATAGAAAATGTAACTAAAGTGATATTAGAACATCAGGGCCTGATAATCTGCAATAATATCGTATTAAAAGGAAATAAGGGTTAGATGAATTTCAACCTATCTTATGGGTATGCTCTCCGACCAAGAAATAAAAAAACAAAATATGAAACTCATTCTTCTGTATACATGACTGAAAGTGCATACAAATCTTCAAATCTACGCATAACATCAAATTAACATTGCACATTGAAAACACAAACTTAGTACACTCCCATATCTACATATCAAAAGGTCAGTAGAATGCATGACCGTTAACGAACGTTTG
Source organism: Allium fistulosum (assembly GCA_030737815.1). Lineage (NCBI taxonomy): Eukaryota > Viridiplantae > Streptophyta > Magnoliopsida > Asparagales > Amaryllidaceae > Allium > Allium fistulosum. The sequence continues at coordinate 527,354,857 of CM060902.1, forward strand.
TTCTACTTAGCTCGAGATAATTTTAGGAAACATGAAAAAAATTATGTCTACCGTACATGATATCTTTTTTGTAAACGTGGGCACTAAAATTTATCACATTATAATTTAATAAGCCTCAATCGTACAGTGTTACAAATATAGGAAAGTTGATTATTAGTACAGATGTATTGGATTTAAGATAACAGAGGAATTTATACCAAAGCAACCATAAAAAGTAATGAAAATATTTTACAACTAAGGGTTTATATAATCCTGATTCAACAGTCGAGGCAACCAATTTCAACAGCATACCTAAATTTTTCTATGGAAAATCTATAAGTTATGAAATGCATGACATGTGAAATAAATTAGTTGGAGATTGAAACTTACTGGCACAAAAGATCATCAAATTATCAAAGCAAACAAACCTAAGCAACAATGTCTTCATATTTATCCATATTAGTAAAATTGAAAAAAAAAACGTTCGTGACAATAGGATGAAACAATAGACAATGAAATTACGGATTCAAACGTGCATAGTTCCCACTATGTGTTCAAATCTGAACAGAATCCCAAATATGAGTTGTATAGAATGGCTAACCTGAATAGTAATTTGCTGCCAAGGATGGCTTGCCTTGGCGATAAAGTTCCCACGACAGTAGTCGTGAAGGAATGTAGGGAAGGATCAGTTGCGCAGGGCTTGCGGTTGACGATGGTGGGTGATGATGCGGCGATGCGACAAAGCATGATGGCGGCAATCCGCCTAAGCCTCAAAATCTAAAAATTGGACAACGACGTCGAAGTTTTTCTGCCCTAATTTTCAAATTCGCGGTTAAAGCAAGGAATGTTGATCATGGATGTGGACATAGCTATGGTAGGATTACTCGACAGGTAGAGAGACAAAGGGTGGAACACAGTGTTTAGAGCGATGATTAGGATAATGGGGAGATGCTAGAAGCATAATTAAAGAGGGATAACGGTGATTGGGGGAAAGAAAGAAAAAATTAGGCATTTACCGAATAGTGGAAAATAGGCACAAGGACAAACTTTGAAAAAAATTTAGGCTGAAGGACAACAGGTTTCATTTTTGGGTTGAAGGACAAACTTTGAAAAAAATTTAGGCTGAAGGACAACAGGTTTCATTTTTGGGCTGAAGGACAAACTTTGAAAAAAATTAGGCTGAAGGACAATGCTAATTATACTTAGCATTTTGTACAGTGTAAAACTGAACATAATGCTAGTTATAACTAGCATTTTGTATAGTGTAAAAACTGAATATAATGCTAGTTAAACTAGTATTGTCCTTCAGCCTAATTTATTTTCAAAGTTTGTCCTTTAGCCAAAATATGAAACTTGTTGTCCTTTAGCCTAAATTTTTTCCAAAATTTGTCCTTTTCCCTAATTCCCTCTACTGAATATTGATATATTTTTGATAAAAGAAAACGATATTTCTGAATTGGGACGTGTCATCATATAACTGGGTTCGTTTCTTCTTTCCTATTTAAGTAATAGATAGATATATAGATTGTATATGCTTACTAATGCTAATAAAAAAGTACACATCTCGGATTATATATCGTATTTCTATATTTTTCCCAACAGGATGACTCATCCTTAAAGATGCGATGTGTTAGAACTTTGAATTTTGATGTTTTGATGATGACAGTTATATAAGTTTGTAAATATATAAAAGTAATTTACTCCCCTTGACTGAGTGCTCCCCCTATCAATCATCTTCTCCCCCTTTGTCATCGACAAAAAAGAGAAAAAACAATTGATATGAAAAATATAAGCAACTTTCATAGACATATAAGCATATAGATAGAAGAAGCAAATAAACATAAACATCATAGACATAGACATATAAAACATATAAGCATTATAAAAGTATGGCATACCTTAAATAACATAAACATCATAAACATCAAATACAAATAAGCATATAGATATCTCATACATAAATATCATCATAGAAATAATAGCACTTCAAAATGTCGTGAGTAAAATAACATAGAAAAAATTAAAAAATCTTAAAATTCTCCACTACCTTCTTCTTCATCTTATTCTTCCGAGGTCTCCCAAGAGAATGGTGCTGGATTTTCAAGAACACCGGTCGAAGAGGATCCGGAACAAGAGACTCTTCCTAAATTTTATTTTAAAAAAAATCCTTTATCGAGTTTAGCTTTTTGTTAGTTTTAGAAACGTTCTTTTCCACATTAGCTAAATGTCGACCAAGTTTGCTTTGATTCCATGATAATGTCACAAGAGCTAGCTTTGGAGGCATGCCAACATGAAATTCTTAAATTTCGTCGTCCTCTTCTTCTTATTATGGAACTTGAGAGGAGGAAGAAGCAATATTCGTGTCTCTCAGTTGCGGGATTCCTTGATTACGGTTAGCGACCCATTCTTGAAAGCTAATGATTTGTTGGTGTTTGGGATGCTTAGAAAGACCCATTAGACTCAGAGTTTTGGAGTTAAGTTCTCCGATGGTCATGAAATCGGAACCGAACAATGGAACGCCAAGATTTTGTAGAATTCGCATAATGTAAGCTCCGTAGTGAACCATCTTCTAGCGTCTTTTATGAATAACGGTGAGAAATTCATTCAAGATTATTTTTCCCTAATTTACTAGTTGGGACGTGTAAATAGCATATAAGGCTTGAAAATCAATTTTGTAGACCTTTTCGTAGCTTCCAGTCCGGGTTATAAAGATCGAATAAGTGCACGATGGATGATTCTTGCCTTCAGACGTAAGGCACTAGATTTCAAAATGGTTAAATCGTCCGATAAGAAGAGATGTGATACTTCATCATGATTATACATATCGACATCAATATCGTCAATATCCAACCCTTCGGATGGACATCTTAGAATATGGTCTAATCGTTGAAGAGGTAAATAAAACTTTAATCCATAAACCAATGTTCATATGCAATCATCTTTGTTTCGGGGATCTTGATGGTCAAGATTCATATTGGCAAAGAAAAGCTTAATTAAAAGAGGGTAGATCTTAACATTATTGGAATCATACCCAATGAACGAATCAAAATCGTGAGCTTTGGCTCTTTCTCTAATCGCATCGCCATTGAAATTGGGAAATTTCATTAATGCTTCTTCGAATAGCTTTGAATTTCTCATGGTATTGAATCTATTAACCGCTAGTTCACTGTGTAACCAAGCTCGAATTTGGCTCTCGGAAGGTTCGGTTGTTGATTCCCGTGCTCTTTTTGATCTTGGAGCCATTTTGTTTATGAAATTGGATGAAAAATTGAAATTTTTGATGAAGCTAAGTTTTATTTTTGGGTTTATTTTGAATAGAGAATGGTTAGGTAAGTTGAGAATGAAGGGGTGGATGGGAATATGCAGTAGGTTTGATTGGATTTTTGCATAGAAATTCATGCAAGGCTAAATAAAAAACATATATTAGATGGACCAGCCGACTGAAAGGAGGGAGGCAGCTGGCTGAAGTGGTCAGAAATGCAACCCGCAAGTATATAGTTAAAATTTGGTACAATTCAGCCGGCTGACCGAGAGTACTCAGTTGATTGAATTCTAAAAGTTTTTTAAATAAATATGAATTCTCAGTCGGCTGAACACCTATGCTTAGTCAGCTGAAACTGTTGTTTTTCTAAGGTATAGCTTATTTGTAGTTCATTCTTAAATTATTTAACCAACAAGCTATATATATTTGTTTACTGAGCTTTATTATCATGTTAAATTAAATATAATTTTTATTTCAATAAACATGTTACATATCCATATTACTATAATACATTTATGAACATAAACTTTATATAGATTTTAATATCCCGAAGCCTTAGATTTGTCTGAGCTTGGTTCAACTTTGATGATATCAAGTAATGGATTTATAGGAGACCAAACATTACGTTGAGCACCTTATGCCCAAGAATTCGGAGACACGCAAGGTCGTTGAGGAGACGGATTGTGCACACCTTGCTTAGGAGATGTTCCACAGAATTTGAAAGCGAATTGTTCAAGGAAATTTAATCGTCTTCCATGGTGTTTTTGTTCATGATACACTCATGTTGTAAACTTAAAGTCTCACGTTGATAGTTATGGATTTCATCGATTTTCTCCTTGGTAGATGGTGGACCAAAGTCTAAGTTTTTCTTAGCTCGTTTTCCGTTCGATGTATATCCGATATGATGATTCAGAGATGGAGTAATCTTCCCTGGAATATATTGTGAGAAATGCGGATTACGGATCTTAAGTCTAGTATAAACACTAGAGGGGGGGGGTGAATAAGGTTTTAAGGAATTACTAATTCTTTTTGAGTTTATATTAATTTGAACACAAATGTATGCAATATTCAAACACAAATATGATCACAGATTCAAACACAAATACAAATATAAAGTAAAAGCAGTAAAGGAAAGAACACACCGGATTTTATACTAGTTCGGAGTTACCCTACATCCAGTCCCGCACACAAGTACGGATTTCCTTTCAAAAGCAATCTTTACAATTACAACCCTCGATTTCAAGGCCACGAGGTACACCACTCTAGATTCACAATCCTCTGGGTAGAGATACTTGATTTCCTGGGCAACAAGTTCACCCAATTGATTTCCTAGGCTACAATCACACCTTTTCTCACTTAATTGATTTCCAAGGCTACAATCACACCTTTTTCTCACTTGATTGATTTTCAAGGCTAGAATCACACCTTTTCTCGATCGATTGATTACAAAGAAGCCTATAACTCTGAATAGCACTGAGGTCTTGTTGAGATAGTGATAGAGAATCAAACCAGAAATGATCTAGTTAAATTCAATGGTGATTTCGGTAGAGTAATGGTAAGAATATATATAAAGAAATGTGGAAGAAGAGGAGTGAAAACCAGAAAAATATTATTGAAAATTCGTTGAAAACATCCCCTATTTATAGAAGAACAACAGCCATGTCCATTCGTGAAAGGTTATGGCGAATAGACACTTCTTTTGAAATTCAAATTTTTGAAACCAACTGCCACTATATGGACATGGGTATCTTGGGTATGTCGACATCCCAAAGGAAATTTTGGTGATTTGTTTTCTTTGAAAATTACTTCTATCTTATATTATAACTATTTTAAACTTTATAAATATACTTAACTATAGTTAAAATACATAAGTAAATATAGAGAATAATATATATAAAATTTTACTATAATTTTATATTTAAATCTAAGTATAAATATTGAATTTATTATTAAAGATAGTTTAAAAATAAGGATAATTTGATTTTGAAAATAAAGATTATTTTGAGGCTAAAAGTATTTAAAATCATGATAGATGTTTTTGATTCTTTTAAAAGGAAGGTTTTGAAATCATTTTGAAAACAAGATAATTTTGTAAAATCATTTGAATAAAAGTTAGCGGATACAAAACAATGTTCCACTAGATTTTTCATAGGTTCCATCCTACTTAGGTTTCCATCCCTTTAACGGGCTCGAAGTGGATTCCATTCCATGACGAAATTGGATTTTAAGATGCCAGTGCTTTTCTATGAGTTTTAACAAAATTCATAATTAAATGACTTATTCTTGAAATCTTGAACTCTTGATAATCTTGATATTCTTGATACTCATGAGTCTTCAATCTTGGTATCTTGAATCTCTATACTGTACAGTCTTCATTCTTGATACCTGCATGGTTAAATCCGCCATATATATATATCTAAACTATAATGTTAGTATTTATATTTTATATTCTAAGGTTGTTGTCATCAAAACCATCATCTCAAGGACTAACAATCTCCCCCTTTTTGATGATGACAACCTTTGTTTATAAAATATTTCTTATATCCTAATAACTCCCCTTAAAACTGATAACTCCCCCTTAATCTATGCCTAACCATCCTATTTTATACTTCTCCCCCTTTGTCATCAACAAAAACTAACTTCAAACTATGTAACTCCCCCTTAACCTAATACTATATGTGATTATAATGATAGTGTTATCATAAATAATCAACACTTAATTCTAAAACTAATAACTAACTATCCTAACTAAGAATATAATGATAATGTGAGAACACAAATCATTTATTAGTTATATAAAGTTGTATTTACATTGGCGCAGAAAACGTAAGTAAAATTATACAAATAACGATAGGAAAGAGAGAAAAGAAACTAATGTGTATCCTTGACAATGGGAGATCTATGAACCGAGCAATTTGGGTAGTGGAAACAGAAATTTCCACGTTGTTGGTCTAGATTTCCATCCTTGTCAAAGCACACTTCGCCAACGCAAACAACTTTGTCGTCTTCTTCAGCGTGCTCTTCTTCCATGAAGACTTCTTCTTCTTCTTCTTCTTCGCTGTCCTCTTGCACTTGATCTCCTGAAGAATCTTCGTCAATCAAGATTGGATTAGCATGATTGTCCATTAGAAATTTTTGCAAATTTCTAAGGATTTTGCCTTGCCTTTCTTGTTCCTTGGCCATTCTAAGTTGTACACTTGAATTTCAGTCATTAATTGCAGTGAATCCTTAAGAGAATCCTCCATTTTTGTCACTCGTGTGAGCGTTGTTCGTTGAAACGGTCCAGAAGTAGGAGAAGGGAACGAAAAGGTTGAATTTTTGATTGATTTGGAAGAGGAAGCCATTGTTTAAATGTTTTCAGAAGATAGAACAGAGAAAGAACAGAAAGAATGATTCAAATTTTGAAATAAGAAGAATATATAACCACTTATTTGAATTTTGGTGGGAAAAATTCAAAAATAAAAAAATCGTTATATGTCGACATGGTTAGGAGGGGGATGTCGACATAGTGCTTGATATTTTTACTATTTGATTTATTTTTAATTTAATTTTTAATTATACTTTTATATTTCAGTTATTGAACAAATACCTAATTCTCTTCTTAATTTAGTAAATATAGATTCATTTAAGGGTTTTGTTAGTATATCAGCAATTTGATTCTCAGAATTGATATAATCAAGAGTAATTATTTCCTTACTTATATTATCTCTGAGAAAATGATGTCTGATATCAATATGTTTAGTTCGAGCATGATGAGTAGTATTTTTAGATAAATTTATTACACTAGTAATATCACAATAAATTGGTGATTTTGAGATATTTAAATCAAAATCTTTTAAAGTTTGTTGCATATATATTACTTGAGAACAAGCTAAAGCAGCAGAAATATACTCTGCTTCAGTTGTTGATAGAGAAACTGTGTTTTGCTTTTTACTAAACCAGGAAATTGGAGAATGCCCCAAAAAGTGACAAGTTCCACTTGTACTTTTTCGGTCTGACTTACAACCAGCATAGTCAGCATCACAGTAAGATATTAATTCAAAAGAATCATTTTTAGGATAAAATAAGCCATAGTCAATGGTGTGTTTAATATATCTTATGATACGTTTTACAGCTTTTAAGTGGGTCTCTTTAGGTTGGGATTGATATCTTGCACAGAGGCAAACGCTATGCATGATATTAGGTCTACTAGCAGTGATATAGAGTAGTGATCCAATCATTCCTCTATATAACTTTTGATCTACATCTTTTGAGAGATCTTCTTTACTTAGGTACTCATTGGTTGCCATGGGAGTGGGTTTTCCACTTGCAGTAGTCAAACCAAATTTACTAACTAGGTCTTTAGAATATTTTTCTTGGCTAATAAAGATACCATTATCTAATTGTTTTATTTGTAATCCTAGAAAGAAGTTTAATTCACCCATATGACTCATCTCAAACTCTTTTGTCATTATTTCAGAAAATTCTTTATTCATTTCAAAATTAGTTGATCCGAAATGATATCATCTACGTAAACTTGTACTAGTTGAATATCATTTTTATTTCTTTTAATAAAAAGAGTATTCTCTAATTTACCCATATCAAAATTTGATTGAAGTAAGTAAGATCTTAGTCTATCATACCAGGCTCTAGGAGCTTGTTTTAGACCATATAGAGCTTTCTTAAGTTTGTAAACATGATTTGGAAAATTTTCATTTTCAAAAAGTGGTGGTTGTTCAACATATACTTCTTCTTTTACAAATCCATTTAAAAAGGCATTTTTAACATCCATTTGAAATAATTTGAAATTATTATGATTTGCGAAAGCAAGTAGAATCCTAATGGCTTCTAATCTTGCTACGGGAGCAAAGGTTTCATCAAAATCTATTCCTTCTTCTTGACAATAACCTTGAGCGACTAACCAGGCTTTATTTCTAACGATCTCATCTTGTTCATTCATTTTGTTTTTATAAACCCATTTTGTTCCAATTATAGATTTATTTTTAGGTCTAGGAACAAGTTCCCAACCATCATTTCTAGTGAATTGATTTAGTTCTTCTTGCATAGCCAAAATCCATGAATCATCAGTTGATACTTCTTTTGGATTTTTGGGTTCAATAGTTGATATAAAGCTACACTGCTCATTTGACTTAGTTGATTTCTAGTTTTAACAACAGATTGCATATCTCCAAGTACATTTTCTATAGGATGATCTTTTAAAAGTTTAATCCTTTTATTAGGATGATTTATTTCATTATTAGTTTCAGTTGACTCTTGATTTTGAGTGATTAAATCCTCTTCATCATTTATATCTTCAAAAATTTTGAGATTTTCATCGAATGAAACATGCATTGTTTCTTCAATGGTATTAGTTCTTAAATTAAACACTCTATATGCTTTACTTCTATTAGAATATCCGATAAAGATACCTTTGTCGGATTTAGGATCAAATTTATCTAAGTTATCTTTTGTATTTAAAATAAAACATTTACTTCCAAAAATTCTAAAATAAGATACCTTAGGTTTCTTTGAGTAAAGAAGTTCATAAGATGTCTTATCAGTTAACGGTCTAATTAAAATTCTATTTAAAATATAACAGGCGGTAGCAACTGCTTCTGCCCAAAAATACTTTGGTAATTTACTATCTGAAAGCATAGTTCTCGCACACTCTTGAATCGTCCTATTTTTACGTTCTACTACTCTGTTTTGTTGTGGAGTTCTTGGAAATGAAAAATTGTGAGTTATTCCCTTTTTATTGCAGAATTCCTCAAACTTTTCATTTTCAAATTCACCACCGTGATCACTACGGATGGTTATAATTTTTACAGAAAGTTGATTTTGAATCCTTTTTGTAAAGTTCTTAAAACATTCAAAAGTATCACTTTTATGTTTCAAAAATATTGTCCATGTAAATCTAGAATAATCATCTACAATTACAAAAACATATTTACTATGATTTATTGATAGAATTTGAGATGGACCAAATAAATCAAGATGAAGTAATTCAAGAGGTTTTGAAGTTGAAATCATATCTTTTAATTTAAAGGAACTTTTTCTAAGTTTCCTAATTGACATGCATCACATAGACTATCTACTTTAAAATTCATTTTAGGGAGACCTCTTACTAGATCATGTTTTGACAGTCTAGATAAGAGTTTGAAATTCAAATGCCCAAATCTCTTATGCTAAATCCAAGGGTCACTTGTATTTGCCAAAAGATACAAGTTATCATTTGAAACTTTCATACTAAGAATATAAATATTCTTTTTCCTAATTCCCTCAAATATTATGGTTGAATTATTATCTTCAATGTGACACTTATCTTTTTCAAATTTAATTTTATATCCTTTATCGCAAAGTTGACTTATACTTAGTAGATTATGTTTCAGATTCTTAACTAGCAAAACATTAGTAATAATAGGAGTTTCAGAGTTACCGACTTTGCCGATGCCAATCACATATTCTTTTGAATTGTCTCCAAAGTTAACCAGTCCTCCGTCTTTGTATATTATATCATTCAGCATATATGGATTCCCAGTCATGTGTCTAGAACATCCACTATCGAGTATCCATTTATTCTTTTTGATCTGCACAATTTGTCCATTGTGGATTGATTCCTCAACTCCCATAAAGCATGTTTCCTGCACATCAAACAATCTTAGTAGACAACTTGTATTTGAATATTGATTATATCACTCAAGAGACAATGATGATCTGAATATTTCTAAACTAGTATTAACAAATTTCTTAAACATAGCCATTTTAAAAACTTTTCCAAAAATCAGATTATGAAACTTTAAAAACCTTGCTCTGATATCAAATGTGAGAAATGCGGATTACGGATCTTAAGGCTAGTATAAACACTAGAGGGACTGAATAGTGTTTTAAGGAATTACTAATTATTTTTGAGTTTATATTAATTTGAACACAAATGTATGTAATATTCAGACACAAATATGATCACAGATTCAAACACAGATGCAAATATAAAGTAAAAGCAGTAAAGGAAAGAACACACCGGATTTTATACTGGTTCGGAGTTACCTTACATCCAGTCCCGCACACAAGTACGGATTTCCTTTCAAAAGCATTCTTTACAATTACAACCCTCGATTTCAAGGCCATGAGGTACACCACTCCAGATTCACAATCCTCTGGGTAGAGATACTTGATTTCCCGGGCAACAAGTTCACCTAATTGATTTCCTAGGCTACAATCACACCTTTTCTCACTTGATTGATTTCCAAGGCTACAATCACACCTTTTCTCACTTGATTGTTTTCCAAGGCTACAATCACACCTTTTCTCGCTCGATTGATTACAAAGAAGCCTATAACTCTGAATAGCACTGAGGTCTTGTTGAGATAGTGATAGAAAATCAAACCAGAAATGATCTAGTTAAATTCAATGGTGATTTCGGCAGAGTAATGGTAAGAATATATATAAAGAAATGTGGAAGAAGAAGAGTGAAAACCAGAAAAATATTATTGAAAATTCGTTGAAAACAGCCCCTATTTATAGAAGAACAACAGCCATGTCCATTCGTGAAAGGTTATGGCGAATAGACACTTCTTTTGAAATTCAAATTTTTGAAACCAACTGCCACTATGTCGACATGGGTATCTTGGGTATGTCGACATCCCAAAGGAAATTTTGGTGATTTGTTTTTCTTTGAAAATTACTTCTATCTTATATTAAAACTATTTTAAACTTTATAAATATACTTAAGTATAGTTAAAATACATAAGTAAATATAGAGAATAATATATATAAAATTTTACTATAATTTTATATTTAAATCTAAGTATAAATATTAAATTTATTATTAAAGATAGTTTAAAAATAAGGATAATTTGATTTTGAAAATAAAGATTATTTTGAGGCTAAAAGTATTTAAAATCAGGATAGATGTTTTTGATTGTTTTAAAAGGAAGGTTTTGAAATCATTTTGAAAACAAGATAATTTTGTAAAATCATTTGAATAAAAGTTAGCGGATACAAAACAATGTTCCACTAGATTTTTCGTAGGTTCCATCCTACTTAGGTTTCCATCCCTTTAACGGGCTCGAAGTGGATTCCATTCCACGACTAAATTGGATTTTAAGATGCCAGTGCTTTTCTAGGAGTTTTAACAAAATTCCTAATTAAATTACTTATTATTGAAATCTTGAACTCTTGATAATCTTGATATTCTTGATACTCATGAGTCTTCAATCTTGATATCTTGAATCTCTATACTATACAGTCTTTATTCTTGATACCTGCATGGTTAAATCTGCCATATACACATATATATATATATATATATATATCTAAACTATAATGTTAGTATTTATATTTTATAATCTTATTCTAAGGTTGTTGTCATCAAAACCATCATCTCAAGGACTAACATATATATCAGAGTAGATTTGTTTGATGAATCCGTAGTAGGAGTGTTGAAAACGATCAATGAGAGATCGAAAATTTCTTGAGACGACATGTTGGAAGAAGAATGTATATATATTCTTAAAGTTTTTATATGAATTAAGAAAATTCTGATCACGTATATATATATATATATATGTTTTGATTATCTATTTAAAGTTTTTATTTTATGGTAAACATTCCTCAAAAAACTTCAGCTAAGAGAAAAAATGTAAGGTTTAAAAATGTGAAAGGATTTTAGCCATATATAAAAGAAAAGAAATGTAAGGTCTTAAATCAAGTAACACAATAGAACATTGGAAAGACATGTGACTTCCTCCCATGAGTGTAGAGTTCGAGTGCCATTATCTTCAATTTTTGTTCTATTAAATTTTTATTTATTTTATAATTCTTTTTACACTTTAATATCGAATTATAAACCATGTAACGACATAATTTCTAGTTCACATCTTAATTTAAGAAAAATATTTTCATTTAAAGGTTTAGTAAATATATCTGCAACTTGATTTTCTGACGGTACCAAATCGAGAGATATATTACCCTTTTCTATGTTATCATGAAGAAAATGATGTTGAATATCAATATGTTTAGTTCTGGAGTGATTTATAGGATTTTTCGATAAATTTATAGCACTTGATTATCATAATAAATTATTGATTTAGATAGATTTATACCAAAATCTTGTAGTGTTTGCTGCATGTAGATAGATTTAGTACTTGAGCACATGCCAAAGCAGCAGAAATATATTCTGCTACACAAGTCGAAAGTGAAACACAATTTTGTTTCTTACTAAACCAAGATACTAAATATTGTCCAATGAAATGACAAGTACCACTTGTACTCTTTCGATCCGTTCAACATTCTCCAAAGTCAGCATCACTATATGATACTAACTCAAAAGGACATTCCTTTGGGTAAAAAAGACCATAGTCTTTAGTCTTGCTTAAGTAACGCAAAATTTGTTTCACTGCCCACAAATGTGATTCTTTGGGATTTGCTTGAAATCGTGCACACAAGCATACACTCATTATTATATCTGGACGACTAGCAGTCAAGTAAAGTAAGGATCCGATCATACTTCGATATAGTTTTTGGTCAACACTTTTTCCATTTTCATCTCGATCGAGATGTACCGTAGTGCTCATAGGAGTTGGTTTAGCAGAAGTATTTTTCATACCAAAACGTTTTATTAATTGTTACAGTATTTTTCTTAATTAATAAAAATTCCATTATTTAACTGTTTAATTTGCAATCCAAGAAAATATGAAAGTTCGCCCATACGAGACATTTCAAATTCTCTTATCATAATATTCGAAAATTCTTAATATAATTTTTCATTCGTGGAACCAAAATGATGTCATCTACATAAACTTGTATAATTAAAATATCCTTTTTATCTTGTTTTATAAACAAAGTTTGATCTACTTTTCCAATTTTAAAACCAGAATTACAAGATAACTTTTACGACAATCATACCAAGCACGAGGTGCTTGTTTTAAACCATACAAAGCTTTCTTTAGTTTATGAACATGGTCTGGAAAATTTTCATGTGCAAATAAAGGTGGTTGTTCTACATACACGTTTTCTTTTATAAAACTGTTTAGAAAAGCACTTTTTATATAGTTTAAAGTTATGAAACAAGCAAAAGCTAATAAAATACGTATTGCGTTTAGTCAAGCTACAGGGGAAAATGTTTCTTCGTAATCTATTCCTTCTTCTTGATTGTAGCCTTGAGCGAATAATCTAGATTTGTTTCAAATAATATTCCCTTGCTCATCGGCTTTGTTTTTGTAGGCCCACTTAGTACCGATGACTGTTTCAAAACGGGGAAGAATTTTAGAACCTTGAATTTTGATGTTTTGATTGTGACAACTATATAAGTTAATATTATATGAACTAACCATATTTGTAGGAGAAGATACTGTTTTACTCAAGAAATAATCTAACAAATTGCAGACTAGATTCCAAATAGAAGCTTCAGTAATATATTTTAGTCTATGGTCTGTGTCTAGTAGTGAATTCATGTTAAAATCTCTCCGAAGTGGTATATGCACACACACGCAATTTAAAGTTTTTCAAAACATAGTTCATATGCTAAAGTTTTTAATGACGTAGTTCATATGCTAAAGTTCTTTCAAAACTTTGATGTAACACAAAAAACTGAAAACAGTTGGCTGAATAGCATGGTTCAGCCAACTGAATTCTGTGCATGTGCACAGTTTACTTTGAATATTCAAACGGCTGACCATGCATACTCAGCCGGTTGAATTAGGTCATTTTTGCACTATTTTCTCACTGGATCAAAATTTAATCCATTAAACTAGCTGATTCATGCTATTAAGATGGCTGAATCTTCATAACGGCTATATTTTGAAAAGACACTTCATTTCAGCGAATAGAAACAACTCTTGATTCAAGAGTTGCTTCCATATTCTTTCATTTCTACCTTTCACGAACAATTGCAACTCTTAATCACTATATATAGCCATGAAATCCATTATTTTAATCACTAATTTCTAATTCTAATTCTCATTCTTATTATCTAAACTATCTTGACATTTGCATTCAATATTTCGTTCTAATCACGTGTACATTCAAGCAAACTTCATTAGTGATTTAATAAACTTCCTATCTTTACGAATTATACGATATACCACAAAGGAGAAGATTATAGAAAGGGTGTCCATTATTAACTTATCAGTGCTATTCAAGAGCATACTCAGTTAGAAATAATTTTACTATTTGTATTAGAAGTCCTGCTCGGTTTCTCAGGCGGTTGAAGTTCTATTCTGTTGCTTAGGCAGTTGAAGTCCTGTTCGGTTGCTCAGGCGATGTAATACATGTTCCTTCGAGTTAAGTGAGGGTTGATAGTTGAATTCCAGATGGAGTTTGGGACTGGACGTAGAATGGGAAGTTCGAACCAGTATAAAAATCTCCGGTGTCATTTACTTTTATATTTATATTCTGCACTAGTAGATAGTTTAGTTAAGATTCCATATTGCACGATCCTTAGTCACTTTCAAGATGTATATTTGTGATTATATATATTGTAAATTTTTACGATTGAGCCACATAAATGAGACATTGGCGAAATTTTTTGTAAATTCAAGGTGTTAGAAATTTTGTGAGAAATTTTAGAAAATTTTTGATAACTAAAATTTGAATTTTAGTTTTATAACTTTGAATGGTATTATTTGGTTTTGGAAGTTTAATTTTGAAATTAAAGACTTAGAAAATTTTGATAACAAATTTTAACTAATTGGTTTTGAAGGTTAATGGGTTTGGGCATTTTTCTTACCTTGGAAATTTCGGGGATGAAATTCTTTTAAGGGAGGAAGAATGTAAAGGCCCATAATTTCTATCATTCAAATTTGTAATATTTAATTGATTTTAAATATTGAAAAATTATTTTTATAAATTAAATAACTTGGATTTCAAATATAACAATTTATTTGATAATCAAATTGTTGAATTTGATATTTGGAGTTGTTTGGATAATTGAACCCTGAAATTAATATGAATGAAAATGATTTCAAAAATTGATCTAAATCTATTTAAATAAGAAGAAAGATAGTAAACTTTTAAATTTGATTTAGAAGTGATTAATTTAGTTTTAATATTTCGTTTTAATTAACGTATAAAGATAGCCTTATGGGCCACTATCTCAGATTTCGACAAAACTAATTTCATCGGATCCGTTATAGTGAATTATTATACGCCGTCGAATTTTGTGATGATTGGACGTATTGTTTGGTCATGCGAGTTGAAACGCGTAGAAATTAATTAAAGGAGTTTATATAATAATTGATTTTGAAAAGCTATCTTTTGCATATGATCGAATTAGGCCTCGAGACTAGTTCCAGTGTGTTAGGAATAGGTGTACAACATATAGAACGCCAGGTGACATGTCTCGTTTGGAGTTCGAGATTTTCAGACGATATGTGGTTGATATTTTTAAATATATATATATATATATATATATAAACCCATACCATACGACTATTCAACCCGTACTCCCCCATGTCGTTGCTTGTGCCTTTCCCTCCTTTTATAATTGTGCTCATGAAGCAGAAAAGGAGGGAAAATAGTGCTCGACCATCCCACGGCCACCACGAAAATCGCTCGTGGAGGCGAGGCAGGCGCAGTGGCAGATGCATGTGACGAGATAGAGCAGGTCAAGGCAATTTGGGTTTTGTTTGCGATTCGCGTGCGTACGCACGCGGCCGCAGATGGCAGGATGGCAGCGGAGGCGGAGTGGTGGCGCAACGCACTGGTGGAGGTCGGGGACGAGCTTCGGTCTCGATCGAGCAAGCGGAAAAAAATACAATGTCGTGGCCTGGAATGTAAATTGTGAATGAGAGATGAAGGAGGGAGGAAGAGTAAAGGTTTAAGTTTTAATTTATAAATTAATTTAAGTTAAATTATTTTTAAGTATATTAAAATTTGTTAATCTATATTTAACTTGTACGAGGTCCAAATTGAATGCGACGAGTCGTATTGCGATCGTATCGATGAAGGCTATGCTATGAAGTTGGATTGAGCGAGATTGGTGCTAGTCGGAATTTATGCTAAATCGAACGACCATTCGGTTTTAGTCCGAAATGGAATGTTTTGACAAAACAAAAATCAATGTGAGTTAATCCCACCTTTTTAGTTAACCATAAATATTTATAATCGATAAAATTATTTATTGGATGTGTGAATATTTTATTGTTGGTTGTTGTTGACTGTTTGGGTAATTTACTAATCATTATTAGTTGGATTGAATATATTCCTACCTGTTGGAGCGGATGAGACCCTATTACATTCCTGTGTAAGAGCAGATGACCATTTTTACATGAATCTCGCCTGAAGCAGTTGGTTTATATTTTTATGATTATATACTGTATGTGATGCAGGGGGACAGTTGGAGGGATCCAACGGGATTTCTCACACTGTTGATTTTTTTCATATAAATTTATATATAATATGTTGGATGTTATAAATGATCGTGTAATGATCCACCTTTCATACTTCGAAAGATGAACTATTTGGGTAAAGAAAAGATAGGTAAGAAGAAAGTTCACAATTATAGAATCTCACAATGGAATGAAACAACATATATTAATCCACATAAGAATTTATATAGATACGGCCATACTAGTACATCAGAGTCATAATAGTACAAGATTCGAAACTGGGACAGTTATAGTTACCTGTCCTTACATCATTAATACAAAATACATACATACATACATACATACATACATACGCAGCGAAATAAGATAGTAGCTAGCTAACGTTGAAGCCACCTGCTCCAAGCTCCTCCAAAATGCATCCGTGAGAAACCTAGAACACTTGGCTACTCATACAAATTTGAGTACCCAAGAGTTTTATGGAAGAAAATAAAACTCTGGGTCAGACATGGGTCTGGTGTTAGTAAAGCATAAGTTTTTAACTTTATCAATAAAAAAACCTTCAAAACAAAAGTATCTCATAAGACCACGCCGCACATAAACACAGTCGGGTTTTTGCCTTACGATAACCAAAACAATTCTATATAAAACCATTTTATATTATCATAATGTTTAAGTTTAAAATAAATATTTAATATAGTTAAAATGCTTGCATCTCACATTTCAGTAGTTGGGCACAACTAAGTTCGTAAAGGCACGTATTGGAGAATGGATTCCAATAATGAAAAGGCACCGGGGTACCACCTACCACAGTGCATCTCTAGATAAAATACACTGAGAGCCTCACATGGACTCCCTGCGAGTCAAGACCGGCCCTACCCCTTGCCGGATAGCACCGAGTATGTCATCACCTTGGTTGTGATCAACAACTTAAATGGGCCTCGAGCATACATAATCTGTAATATCGATCTAGATTGGGTGATGACCATACCCTAGTAGCGAACCACATAGCCTTGAAGCATATCCCTGGATTTTAGTCATTTCCGGTTGATGAGGCTTGAGGTTACGATTACCTTTTCTTTGAGCAGACCATCTTGGAATGGTAACACTGCCCTCCAAACAACCAATGCAATGCTAGCATTCATCTATACAAGTTGTTCCGGGATCGAAGAAACCTTCAACATTTACTATTTTCCATTTGGGAATCACCCTCAGGAAGAATAGTACATCTCCATAGCATACTTCCTAACAATCCATCGTGAGCGTTATTAGTTTGGAGTAGTCCGGATAAATTATACTTATTTGAAACCAGGGTCTCTAAACTAAGCGATAATTTCCGGATAACTCAATTCCGGTTCTTTTAGAAGCTTGTAACCAATATTCGAGTTCTCACCGGGGAACTCTAATATACACAACATACTTTCTGAGTTAAAATAGGTTAAGTTATAAATAGCAGACAATCCGCTACTTAGGGTAATTATACAGAGTTTACATATGGATAACCATATACTTAATTTAAACATGACACGGTAACTTTGATTTCATATTTGTTTGAGGTTACTTAAGGGTAATCGACAAAGAAATCCCTTAATTTAAAACATTTTCGAAAAAGAAAAACAGTTTTAAACAAAACCGATATTTTAGAAACAAAGCGATTTAAACCCCTATTTATTAATTAAATAATAAATTAAACCTTCATTAAATAATAATTAAGTCTTAATTAAATTTAAATTAATCGATAATTAATTAACAATTAACTCTCTTTTAAATAAATAAATAATTATTGATTAATCTTAAATAAATAATTAAATAATAAATAAATCCCTAATTAATAATTAAATAATAATTACTTTTAATTATTTAACTAATTATAATTAACTTACTTAATTAACACTTAGGTTCTAATTACATTTGTTAATTAATGATCAAGTACTAATTACCTTAATTAATTAATTAAATAACCATTTATTAAATAAATAATAAATACCTTTCTAATTACTTAACATAAGCTATAAAATACTTTTATAAAATATACTTAAGTAAAATACTTATAGTTTTGAAAAACTAGTTCTTTTTACAAACTACTTCCATGGCGACTATCGCTATACGACCCGTAATTTCAAAACTTAAAGTTGGGTTTTTTCTAAATCTTTTAAACTTCAACTCTTGGAAATTTTACCACTTCGTAAATCATAAAGGCATGTTTTTGAAATCCAAACCTATTTACTTAAATATATTTTTAAATTTAAAACCCAAGTTCAAAGCTCATACACAAGGGATTACACATCGCTTAAACGAGCAAAGGTGCTAACTTTCTCAACATACATCATGTATTCAAACCATAACATTCATATTCACATCAAAACCACTAACATGAGCCAAGTTCTCAACTTTCTAACTAATATAAACATTAAACTTCATTTCAAGTCTAATTTCAAATCATATCACATAAGCACATAAAATTCATAACCAAACATCACTACAATTCAAGCACTTATACATTCACACAAACCAACAATTATTTTCTTCCAAACACACATCATATATACAATAAATTAAACAATGATATATGTTTTAAAATCTTAGTAAAAAGGTGAGTACTTTACCCATAAAAGTTGACTAAATCAAGGCAACTTCCTCTAGAGCTTGTACGAGCTAAGTCTTCGCTTTAATTTGGAAAAATGAGTTTTTGGAAGGTGCAAGGGTTCAAAAGAGTTTAGCTTAGGGGTATATGGGTTCGGCCTAAGGTGGTTAAGGGTGGGTATGTGCTTGTTTTGTGGAGGAGAGGTGTTGAAATGAGGAAAGAAAGCTTTAACCAAGAATTTAGAAGTTTAAAAGTGGATGAACTAAACCTTTTAGACTTTTAGAAATATTTAGGAAGCCATTAAAGTGTATATGAAAGCTAGGAAGAGAATTTAGAAAAGTAGAAATGGATTTATAAAATGAGTAAAAAGGGTGGGAAAAGGGTTTATACACTAGTGTAGAAGTTAAATTACAAAAATAGTCTAAGAGTACATACCCTCCACTAGATTTTTGCCACATCATCCTTTACATTTATTTAAGTTAATATGTATATATATATATATGTAATTATTATGTTTAGTCACATCACTTTCTTTATATACACATAATTATTATGTATAGTCATATTACTTTCTTTATATATATATATAATTATATATAATCACATCACTTTCATATATATATATATAATTATTATGTATGGTCACATCACTTCTTTTATATATATATAAGTTTAATTATTAATTAATTAAGATGTGACAAGAGATAATATATATGTACATACAGTGCACATAGTTTACAAAAACGAACAACGTTCCCGACAACTTTTCTGTGTCGAAAGGTTGAAATTTCGGAAAATGTTCTTCGATCACATCTTCTATTTTTCTACGAACTATTTTGTTTTAAACTAATTTTTTTGTAAACAAAATTTAAAAACTATTTCAACATCATTAGTTATTTAAAAAAGTTTTAATTTGAGTTATAAAATTCATCAATTAATTATTAAATAAATAAGTATATATATATATATATATAAAAATGTCTATAATTAAAGTAATTAAATCCTGGGTCGTTACACTCTCCCTCCTTCAAAGAATTTCGTCCCGAAATTAGCAAAAAAAAGATAACTCATAACAACCCAAAAGGCCATGTATTATATATCATGAAACCCTTACAAAGGTCCTACACTAAACATCCATAACACAAAAATGCATATGCTATATATCCAATCAATGGCTATCCCAGCATTAGTTCTGGATAGACTTCCCTCATATGATCCACTATCTCCCAAGTACAATCTCGGGGATCCTCGCTCCACTGAATCTTTACTAACTTCACCACTTTATTGCACAATCTCTTCTCATACTTATCTATAATATGAATTGGATGTCTAATGATTGTCAAGTTTGGTTCTGTCTCCAAATCCTCCTGAACCGACGACTCCAAAATCAATGATGGGTCATGAACATACTATCTCAAATGAGACATGTGGAAAACATTATGGAACCCCGATAATATTTCTGGTAATTCAACCCTGTATGCGAGTGGTCCAATCCTTTCAATAATATTAAAAGGTCCAATATACCTAGGTGCCAGATTCCCAGCCCTTCCAAATCGAATAACTCCTCTGATTGAGGCGATCTTTACAAATACAGAGTCTTTGACTTCAAATTCCAAATCTTTTTTCCTTTTATCGGCATAACTCTTTTGGTGATACTGGGCTTCCTTCATCCTTCTCTTTATCACCGCAACCTTTCCAATAGCTTCTCAAATCATGTCCGGCACAAGTACTATCCGATCTCCAGTCTCAACCCAACATGCCGACGACTTACAAGGACGTCCATAGAGAGCTTCGTAGGGTGCCATGCCAATGCTCACTTGATAGCTATTATTGTAGGAGAATTCCACTAAATGAAGACGATCTTCCCATGATCCTCTAAAATCCAGAATACACGCCCTCAAAAGATCTTCTAGAATCTGATTCACTCTCTCCGTTTTTCCATCTATTTGGGGGTGATATGTTGTGCTCAAGCTTAGCTTTGTTCCTAAAGCTACTTGCAATGCCTCTCAAAACTGACTAGTAAAGATTGGAACTCGATCACTTACTATACTTATTGGGACTCCATGCAATCTTACCATCTTTCTTTTAAAAAATTATGCCAAAGAAGCTGTAGATCTCGTCGACTTTACCGAAATAAAATGAGCACTCTTCGTTAGCGATCTATAACGACCGACACACCTTCATTTTCTTTTCTAGTTCTAGGTAACCCTTCGATATCATTTACCATTTCGAATTAGGGATTTCCAAGGGTTGAAGTAAACCAACCGTCTTCTAGTGATCACCTTTTATCTACTGACAGATCGGACATCGACTGACATAGATTGAAATATCTTTCTTCATCCCGGGCCACCAAAACACTCGCTTCATATCCTTGTACATCTTATTAACTCCAGGGTGGATACTTAACTTATAGACCTATGGAATTCCTGTAAAACTTCTTGTCTAAGACCATCTATATCTAGAACGCATAATCTTCTATTCATCCTTAAAGTACCATGGTTATCAATCTCGAAACTAGAACTTTGGCCCTTCTCAATGCCTTGAATAAATTCCAATAGAAGACTATCTTCCTTTTTTTGCTCACAATTCTTTTGACGAAAGTCGAGGTGACTTCCAAAAGAGCCAAAAATGCATTCCTACTTAGAGCGTCTGCCACCACATTTGTTTTCCCTGGCGTATAAAGAATATCCAAATCATAAGCCGCCAGGAATTCTAGCCTTCGCTGCTGCCTCAAGTTCAAGTCCTTCTGAGTAAAAAGGTACTTTAGGGATTTGTGATCCGTGAAGAGCTCGAACTTTTCACCTATTTAAAGAAGGAAATTACTACTAGAATCCTAAAAGATCAGAAATAAACTAAAGAGGAATAGATGGATTCTTACCCAGCAAGTGGTGTCTCCACATCTTCAACGCAAATACTACGGTTAACAGTTCCAAGTCATTGCATAATTCTTCTCATGAGGCTTTAAATGTCTACTTGCATAGGCTATGACCTTCCCATGCTGCATCAGCACTGCACCCAACCCAACTCTACTAGCATCGGTATAAATAGTCAACCCCTCACCTCCATCTATAATAGCTAAAACCGGGGCACTGGTCAACCTTTCTTTTAACTTAAGGAATGTTTCTTCACACTTTGGAGTCCACTCAAATTTAACATCCTTTCTCGTCATCTTGGTTAAATGATAGGCGATCTTAGAGTAACCTTTATGAACTTCCTATAATAACCCGCCATCCCTATAAAACTCCTCACTTCTGTGGGAGTTTGGGGTCTTTTGAAGTCTTGCACAGTAGCTACCTTAGTTGGGTCAACTAAAATGCCATCTCCTTATACAACATGACCTAGGTATCTTACTTCTGGTTGCCAAAAGTGGCACTTAAAAAACTTAGCCTTTAAAATGTTTTTCCTTAACATTTCTAACACAAGTTCCAAATGGAGTTTATGCTCTTCTTTAGTCTTGGAATAAATAAGGATGTCATCAATGAAAACCAACACGAACTTATTTAGAACATCCCTAAAAACTCGATTTGTAAGATCAACAAAAAATGCAGGTGCATTGGTTAGCCCAAAAGGCATAACCAACCATTCGTAGAAAAGGTCTGCCCTCTAAAAGCAGTTAAGGGTACTATCCTCCGCTACCCTTAACTGATGGAAACCCATAGCGAGTCCAATTGTGAAAATACTCTAGCCTCATTATGTTGGTTAAACATATCATCTATTCGAGGTAACAGATACTTATTCTGAATGGTCTGCTTATTCAGCTCGCTATAGTTCACACACAATCTTAAAGAACCATCAAACTTAGCCATAAAAACTAGTGCCGATGACCAACTCGAACGATTCGGTCTAATCATCCCTCTTCTTAACAAATCATCGGTTTGACTTATTAGCTCCTGCTTCTCTCTCGAAGCCACTACGTAAGGGTTGAATAACAGGTTTCACACCGAGAACTAGATCAATACGAAATTCAATTTCCCGATAGGGAGGCAAACTGCTAATCGGCTCAAAAATAACCGAGAAATCATTAACTACTAATATAGACTCTAGATCTTCTTGGGATGATTATAAGGAATAAAGGAAACTATTCATATGATTAACTGGGACCTCACACGATATTCTTTCCAATACCCTACCGGTCTTGGCTTTCAACACTATACTCCGATTAACGCAGTCAAGGATAGCATTATACTTAGTTAGCCAATTCATTCCAAACAAAACATCAAAACCTTTAAAATCAAGCACAAACATGTTGCATAGGAATCGATGGGTAATGTAGGAAATTTGTACATTCTTACAAATTAAACATAGACTAGTTGTACCGCCAATGGGATTTGACACACAGATAAGGGTTTCTCTTTTTTGGAAAATTGAAAGAATTGTATCCTCTATTTACTCTAATCCATGAAAAAATTGTATCAAGAAGAAATATTAAACAAAGATTTGACCCATAGACATAGGATTTCAAAAGACCCAAACCACGTAAAATTTCTGTGTCTTTGCTTTTTCTATGCATTATTACTTAGTTATGAACTCCAAAACCTCATAATTTTAATTCATAAAAGAATATAAATCTAGTTTGACATTTTAATAAACAGTTAAAGTGCAGCTTCCTAATTACATAAGCTTCCAACGACATAATTACCACTCAGAGGTAAATTTAATATCACTTAAAATTGTTGATTCTAAAAATCGTGAAAGTAATTAAAACTAAAATTACTCTACGATCATTTGAGGTGTTGTGAGATGAAAAATCTCATCAACATTTTTGGTGCTAGAAGGAGGGTCGAACCTCCATTTCCCTATCTTTAGTAAGCTCTACCTCAATCTCCCATAAAACCATGAATCCCACTAATCCATCCGTTCCCTTCACTCAAAAACGGTTACTCATTGCTGCCAAAGCCCAAATCAAAGAAAATACCTTTGTTGAAACCTCTATAAATCCCAGCCTTACCATGATTCATACCTTCTCTAACCAAGTAGGCCAACAGATAAAGGGGTTAAATGGAACTCCTAGAAATGCTGCTCTTCAGCCAACTAAACCTCTACCATCCACGGCCAACAGCCATCACTCACCAATTATTTGGCTGTGCAATGGGTGAGTGATAATGGCACTCCCAGAAATGATAACATTGAAGCTGGCCCATGAATTAAAACCAACCCATCTAACATTAACCCATTAATACTTGATAGAAGGACTCAATCTACATTGTTGCATGGAATCAAGTTAAAGGGCTACTAGCCGTTGATTATCATCCTCCTTTATCACTCAACGCTTGTAGACTAGTCAAAGGTGCACTGCTATTTGTTGATTTGGATAGTGATCTCAATAATGGCATGAAACTTAGAATTGGAATCTAAGAATTCCCTATATCATTCCAAAAGGATTTGCAAAAAACTCCCTTACTGCGGTCGTGGTGATAAGGACGACTGCACATTCTATTCGAAAACTGGAAGATTTAACTGTTGTACCCTTCAATGCTGATCCTTATCCAGGCCAGATAGCAAGTTAAAGTGATTGAGATGCACACCGATGTAGAAGATTTTCTACCATCCCCAGTTGAAATCAAACACAGTTGAAAGAACCGAGATTATTGTTGCTTCTCTCCTTAACCAAAAGAGACACCTATATTGGAGAGGTAGCCATGATCGAAGGCTTGATGGATTCAAAGTCTGGTGAAGGGATTACAGTTGAGGCATCAACCATAGCTGAAAAAGACAAGTGTTCAATATTGCATCGGGGATCTTAGGCCTCGTTTAGAGCAACCTGAGTTACCTATGCAATAAAACATTGTAATTATTATGAAAAGTGGTAATACAATGAATTATATGTAGGGATTTAGATGGCCTAACCTAGTATAAAAATCACTCTATGTTAAACTCTTTTACATAGCTAAATGGACGTAGGGATATTAGGTTGACCGAATCAGTATAGAAAGTAATTCTGTGTTAAATATGTTGACATAATGTAACCGAATGTAGAGATATTAGAGCTTGAACCAATATTAAAAACTCCTCCATGTTAATTATATTAGCGTGGCCAAACTAAATGTAGGGATAATGGATGGCCCGAACCAACTATCAAAATAAGATCGCGTAAAGCGCAGCCTGGCTTCCTCAGCCGAACTGGTCGTAGGGATATTGGACGGCCGAAACCAACATAAAATCCACTATATTAATCTTGTTAACATAACATACTGGACGTCTGGATATTAGATAGCCTGAACCAGTCATAAAAGCAATGCACGTGATTCAATAGGGCTATAAATATGTGACCTGACTTAATAGTCAAATATCAGTCTGGCCCCAAATAGCAAGGCGGACTATGCCAAGTGCATGAACATGAGCCTTCCTCCAAAAAAGGAGGCGGGCCAAGGCAAACATATGGCACGCATGTCAAGAGCATAGTTCAAAACCTATGAACTACACATAAAGTCAATCCAAAAAATGGCAAGGAAAAACCATGCATGGAATGTACTGCAGCATACAAATTAAATACAAGTCCAAAAGTTGCTTAAAGCTTGCCAAGTAAACACCAAAAAATAAGGATTTTCTTATGCTATTTGAGCCCTACTAGTATACACTCATATATACACGACCTATACTTATAAATTCCTTAAAAAATGAAAAACAATATGCTACAACAAAACAAAACCACATCATGAATCTGACTTGGATTTAGAGCTAGATAAAATCATTTTAGGCACTATAATCCAAGGAAATGCCAATTTAAATGTTAAGAAGAGGTATCCCTAAGTTAGTGAGCTGGAGTCGGATCATCCTGTTCAATAATAATAATAGATGAATGGTTGTGGGTAGAACGGCCATAGACGATGCGAAGGTCGTAACTGGCATCGACCCAATTGTCACCATAATCCTACGGATCAAATTCTTAATTCACATGATTGTATAAGAAGGTCGGGTCGAACCCCATCCAGAAGCAAGTGAAAATGTTAATTGCACGCTTTACACCAATCTCCGTTTTAACTTTTGCGACCTTCATATTGCGAAGCTTATCCAATAACGAATCCCTATCTAACCCCCTTTGAGAAACTGCAATAGAGTCCAAACGAGCTTCGCATTATATGGTGAATATTTTATTCTCAAGGGCGTTCACATGTCCCATAGTTACCCTCCTAGTTCATTCGATCTCACACAAAAGTTGGTCCTTTGTTTTCTCGGTGATCCTATAAAAGGAGCTAAAGAGCTCCTCGGTAGAAGAAATAAAATGAGAAGTGTAGATTCTGGACTTTTCTAACTCCTTAATATAATGACTCTTCAAGCCCACGAACTTAGTCTCATAATAGTTTTCAAGTCACTCTTCCACTTAAGAACCTCATCCGGGTCAGCCCTAGGAGGAGGAGCGGGGCAGCCCCTGGTCTAAAGGTAGTCCTTGATGTCAGAACCGTAGCTAGTGTAGCCTCAACGCTAATTCGTTTGGAAATTTACCTGTCTAATTCATCAACTTGACATTTCAAAGTTTTAATTTCATTTGCGTATAGGAACTAGTATATGTTTCTGGCATCTCTCAGTAAACCTTCCTATTCTACAACTCTGGCCAGGGTAGAATCCAGTTTCTCCATAAAAATGGTCACCTTTGAATCCCGATTGAAAGGAATGGGTTGAAAATCAAATGAGCCCTCACAAAATGGAATAAAGAGAGGTACAAATGAATAAAGAATAAACACAAAATTCACAAACTTTGCAAAGAAATGATTAATTCATATAATATAGGTACAATACCAAAGACAGAGTCAAACAAAATTCGGACATAGTTTTCATGGGTTCACTACAAACCTATTGGCCCCTGTCAATAACTTAATCTAATCATAGTTTTCATGGGTTTACTATGAAACTATTGGTATCTGCCAATAACTTTTCTAAACATAGTTTTCATGGGTTTACTATGAACCTGTCTATCTGAAAACTTCACTATTTAAGCATCCTACATTCTGGTCTATCTAACCTCATGGATGTAATTCTACTCATTCATGAGTTAACTTAATTTATATTCACTACTGGATCAACCTAACTAGTTATTCTACCGTTCCCAAAATACAGTAATTGGTGACTATATACATATATGAAGAAGCAGGCTTAATAACATAATAATACCAACACTTGTGATTTAATATCCTCGAAATCCTTTTATATATATCTTAATTAGCACGTTTAACCTATTATTCAAGGAAAACTTCTTCAAAAACTCCTTACTTAAAATCATTTCAAAACTCTTTTATTATGCCATGGTTTTCCTTTGATATAAGATTGGGTTATTTGTTTTGAAAACTAAGGCTTTCAAAACCTTTAAACATTACTTTGAAAACACCTGGATAACCTCCTTTGAAAGCATAGAAAACTTCTTTTCAAAACATTAAATATATACCTTTCGAATCTCTTTAAATCATCTCTTTCGAAGCCAAAATGTACCTTTCAAAAGTACCGAAGCATTACTTAATAATCCTTAGAAACATAGCTTTGAAACCAATGAAAGCAACTCTTTCGAAACCATTGGGTTTTGCTTTATGACATCATTTGGGGTAAGGTGAATATATACAAAAGTATCTGTTTCAAAACCCTTAATCTTCATACAAAATTGTTTGGGGAAAGTTTGATGGTGCCGGCACCACCCTTTCGAAAGCTTCAAAACATTTAAGTAAAACATTAAAGGTTAGCATCGAAACCCCCTTTTGACACCATTGCCTTCGAAACCCTTGATCCCATTAGCAAGTCTTTAGGAAGTGACTTAGTATAAGTTTAAAACAAAAGTTACCCTTCGAAAGCTTTAATGACTTTATTACATTCGAAAGGCCAAAGGAATGGCAATAGGGTCTCGACTGGGTCGAAACCACTCTTTTTGAAAGCCTTATTTTATGAACAAGGGACTCATTCGAAAGCTCATACTTAAAAAATGAAAGATGGCAACCTTCTTTGAAAGCTATTTAGAAAACCCCTTTCGTTATGTTTCGACTACTTCGAAAGCTTTAGTAAAACAAGGCAGGCGCTTAACATTTGAAAACAAAGTAAATGTTTCGACCCCATCGGAAGCTAAGATTTCGACACTATGCCTTCAGCCTTTCTCCAATCCACTATGTACCAATGTTGATACTTTGTGTATTGGTTTCGGCTTCGTGGGGGTTTCGACTTGATTGAAGGCGGAAGCTATGAGTTGGAAGGTGCTTCTAATAGAGGCAGAACCCAATTTTCTAGGCAAAAACTGATTAATGCCAATTAAATCAAATACTTTCTAACTAACCTGCCTACTTATAAACATGTGATTGGTTTCCTTAACTTTTCAAATTCTTTACAAAAATAACCGCCGCATATTTTTAGATCTAAACCAAGATTAATTTAACAAATAAGCCCTTCCATTAAGCAACACAATTAAATCATTTAGGTCCTCCTTTCAAAATAATTTATTTCTCATAGTAAATCATTTGGTAAAAATCACAAAAAATTATAGAAATTCACTTTTAATATGTTATCTAACCCATCTAAATTTAAACACAAATTCTCAATATAATTTTCGAAATAAATTTCTAATCCCATTTAACCATATTTTCCTTCGAAAATTCATAATAAATTCTCCATAACTCGGAAAATTATGAAAATTAAAAACCAACTCTAAAATCATGTTTTATATAACATATAAATTCCTCATGGCATATGAAAATCATTATAATCGGTTTACCCTTAAAACCATATAAAATCATATTTAAACAATTCTTGTTTAAATCAAACTTGTTATAATCCAAGCATATCATCATCTGAATCATCATAAAATGGATTTAACCTTAAACTCGAAAACAAATGATTATAAATCAAAATAGAGATGACATAGATTATTATTCACCTTGATTAGGATAAGAAGATTGGATTGGGATTAATTTCCCCAAGCTTGAATTGAAAGGTTTACTTGAATTTTCTTCTTCTTCTTTTCTCCTAGTAATGGCCGGCTCCTCTTTGTTTTACGTTTGTATTTTTTTTTTGCAAAATGACATGAATGGGAAATGAAAAGTGATTATATAAGGGTAATATATGCAGGTGGCAATTACCCTAATACCCTTGCATTGATTGATTAACATATGAAGCCCATTTAAATAATTTATTAATTAGGCATGGTCTCTAAATATTTATTCAACTCTCAATCCCCTTATCACTTTAAGATTTACATTATTCTATCTAATTTATCTAGTTAAATCTTCTGGATAATGTTATTAAAAATTAGGGGTGTTAAAGGCTCCCCTCCTTAGAGAATTTCATCCTCGAAACCAGTAAGGACTAAATACTAAACATAGTAACCATCTATAACGACTCCTAACGACAGTACTAGTCTGCCTGATTAGCAACTATCTATATAAATCTAATATAGACATACCCTCAAAGCCGATTAGGATAAGCATCTCTAATCTTGTCTTCTGTCTCCTAAGTACAGTCCTTCTCGTTCTCGCTCCATTGAACTTTCATCAACTTGATGACTGTCTTATTCCTCAATATTTTCTCATCTCTCGCTACAACCAAACTGGTTGTTTAACAAAAGTCAAATTAGGCTCTACTATCAGATCTTCCAACCCTGTCGGAGGAATAGTAGTCTCTGGGTCATGCACATACTTGCGAAGATGAGACACATGAAATACGTTATGGACACCTGCCATACTGCTTGGCAACTCTACTGTGTATGCGAGCTTTCCAATCCTCTCTATAATCTGGAATGAACCAACATATCTCTGTGCCAGTTTCCTCGACTTTCCAAATCGTACCACATCCTTCATCGGTGATACCTTAGGAAAACCTTATCTCCAACTGAAAATTCTAGGTCTTTACGCCTCTTATTTGCGTAACTCTTCTGTCTGGACCGAGCTTCCCTCATCCTTTCTTGAATCAACTCAATATTCTATGATGCCTCTCTAACCAAATCTGAACCTAAGACCAATCTGTCTCCAGTCTCCAACCAACATACTGGTGATTTGCATAGCCTTCCATACAAAGCTTTGAAAGACGCCATTCCTATACTAGTCTTATAACTATTATTATAGGAAAACTCCACTAAGTGTAGGTGATCTTCCCAAGGTCCACCAAAGTCCAATACACAAGCTCTCAATAAATCCTCGAGTATCTTATTAACTCTCTCTATCTACCCATCTGTCTGAGGGTGATATGCAGTACTCATCTTAAGCTTGGTACCCAATACATCCTGTAGACTCTTCCAGAATTTGCTAGTAAACAAAGCATCCCTATCGCCGACGATGCCACTAGGAATCCCATATAGTCTAACTATGTTTTTCATGAACAACTTAGCTAAAATAGGTGCCGCCCTGGTTGACTTAACTAGAATGAAATGGGCACTCTTGGTCAGCCTGTCCACTATAACGCATATACTTTCATTTTCTCTATTGGACCTCGACAACTGTCTACAAAGTCCATGGATATCGAATCCGATTTCCAAACTGGAATCTCTAAAGGTTAAAGCAACCCACTAAGCTTTTAATGTTCAGCCTTCACTTGTTGATAGTTTGCACACTATTTAACCCACAAGCCAACATCCCTCTTCATACCTACCCAATAGAAGCTCCTCTTCATATCTTGGTACATCATGGTCCCTCCAGGATGAATTGTAAACTTGGATCGATGACGTTCTCCAAGAACTTCATTCCTTGAGTCCTCAACGTTCGGAACACACAACCGTCGCTTCTTTCTCTGTAACACCCCAAATTTTTAATAACATTATTCAAGAGATTTAATTAAATAAATTAAATAGAATAACGTAAATAATTAGAGTGATAAGGGGATTGAGATTTGAATAAATGATAAGAAGACCATGCTTAACAAATTAAATGGGCTTAAGAATGGTTTCTAAGTTAATTAAATTACATAAGGGCTTATTGGGAATTAGCCGCACTTATTACCATAACCCTTATATATTCTCGTTCCTTATATCATTCACGTTCATTTTCTCATTTCTCACAAAACAAAAAATGCAAACATAAAAGAGGAGCCGACCATTACTAGGAGAAAATAAGAGAAATTAAATCAAAGGCTAAGGAACTAAAGCAAAAGGAATAAATCTCAATCTTAATCCAATTTCCTTACCCTAATCAAGGTAAATAATAATTTATACCATCTCTATTTTGTTTAATGAACATATTTTTTTGGATTTAAGATTAAATTCGTTTTTATGATGTTTTGGATGATGATATGCTTGAACTATAATTTGTTTGATTTAAACAAGATTGTTTAAATGGGGATTTAGGCGGTTTTAGGGCAAAACCGATTGAAATTGATTTTTGAATGACATGGAAAAATTATATGTTATGTAAAACATGATTTTGGAGTTTGGTTTTAATTTTGATAACTTTCCAAGTTATGGAAAGATTATTATGAATTTTCAAAGGAAAATATGGTTAATTGGGTTTAGAAATTTATTTCAGAAATTATATTGAGAATTTGGGTCTGAAATTTAGATATGTTAGATTACATGTTAAAAATGAATATTTGTGATTTTTGGGGATTTTTCCTAAGTGATTTGCTATGGAAATTAAATTATTTTAGAAGGAGGGCTTATTAGCATTATTGGTTTTGTGTAATGGAAGGGCTTATTTGTTAAATTAATGTTGGTTTAGATCTGAAATTATGCGGCAGTTATTTTGGTAAAAAAATTGAGAAGTTGAGGCAACCAATCACATGTTTACACGTGGGTAGGTTAGTTAGAAAGTATTTGCTTTAATTGACATTAATCAGCTTTTACCCAGAGGTTCCGCCTCTATTAGAAGTGCCTTTCGACTCATAGCTTCCGCCTTCAATCAATTCGAAACCCCACAAAGCCAAAACCAACACAAAAGGTATCAATATGGGTACATAGTGTATTGGAGGATGGTGGAAGGCATGATTTTGAAAGCATTGCTTCTGATGGGGTCGATACCGTTGTTTGTTTTAAAAAGTTAAGCTCCTGCCTTTATTTTACTAAAGCTTTCAAAGGAGTCGAAACATATGCCGTCGAAAGGGGTTTTCTAAATAGCTTTCGAAGAAGGTTGCCATCTTTCATTTTTAAGTATAAGCTTTGGAATGAGTGCCTTATTTGTAAAACAATGCATTCGAATAAGGTGGTTCCGACTTAGTCGAAGCCCTATTGCCGTTCTTTTGCCTTTCGAGTGTATTGAAGTCATCATTGCTTTTGAAAGGTCACCTTTGTTTTAAACTTATACTATGCCACTTCCTAAATGCTTTCGAAAGGGTTCAAGGGTTTTGAAGGTAATGGATTCGAAAGGAGGTTTCGATGCTATCCTTCAGTGTTTCGCTTAAGTGTTTTGAAGCTTTTGAAAGTATGGTGCCGACGCCATCAAACTTTCCCCAAATAATTTTATATGAAGATAAAAGGGTTTCGAAGGAGATACTTTCGTATGTGTTCACTTTGACCCAAAAAGATGTTTTTGAGCAAACCCAATGGTTTCGAAAGGGGTACTTTCATTAGTTTCGAAGCTATGATTATAAGGACAATTAAGTAATGTTTTGATACCTTCGGAAGGTATATTTTGGTTTCAAAAGAGATGATTTAAAGAGCTTTGAAAGGTATATATATTGTGTTTTGAAAAGAAATTTCTATGCTTTCGAAGGAGGTTATCTAGGGGTTTTCAAAGTAATGTTTTAAGGTTTCGAAAGTCTTAGTTTTCAAAACAAATAACCCAATCTCATTTTAAAAGAAGACCATGGCATAAATAAAGTATTTTGAAATGGAGTTTTGAAGAAGTTTTCCTTGATTAATGAGTTAAAGGGATTAACCAAGTTTTATATAAAATGATTTCAAGGATATTAGACTATAGAGGTTGGTATTATTATGTTTGCTTCTTCATATATGTATTTGAATATATTCACATTGTAATAAACCCGTAACGGTACCTTGGGGATGGGCAGAATAACCAGCTAGGTTGATCCAGTAGTGAATATAAATGAAGGATACTAAAATATTAATTAAAGATATTGGAAGGGGCCAATAGGTTCACAGTAAGCCCATGTAAACCGTGTATGGGAAAAGATATTGGCAAGGGCCAATAGGTTCATAGTAAGCCCATGAAAACTATTTATAAACAAAGATGTCAGGAAAACAGGTTCATAGTAAGCCCATGAAAACTATGATTTGATATTGGCAGGGGCCAATAGGTTTGTAGTGAACCCATGAAAACTATATTCGGATTAAGATATTGACAGAAGCCAATAGGTTCCTAGTCAACCCATGAAAACTAGGATAAAAGGGAAGTTATTGGAGTTACCAATAGGTTCAAGGAGAACCCATGGAACAATGATGATATTGGCAGGGGCCAATAGGTTCTTAGTGATCCTATGACAACTATTAAAATGGATAGGGAGTCTATAAACATTAAACATGTTATTACTCAGCCCATGAAAACCAATAGGTTTATAGTAACCTTAGAATATAACTGAGACAAATAGTCAAAATGAATGGGGATGAGTAATCCAGAATTGATTTACTTTTTTTGCATATCATCTTATTATTTTGAGATGCTTTAATCATTGTGGATGCAGGAGCATAGTATATGATTATATAAAGGTTTAGGATACTAATGAGGGGAAAACCCATTCCGCTAAGCGGCATGGTCTTACTTGATATCCAAATGGGTTGAGATGGTAGATTATTATTTATACCAGGCTTTATGTCCGACTCAAAATTTATGTTTTCCCCTTAAACTCTCGGCTACTCAATTGATTTTGAGTAGTTTGAGAGTTGAGGTTTTCAGGTACCTCTTCAGACGAATAAGCTTTCGAAGACGTGTAGGAGGCATGATAGCTATCTAGAGTTCTCTTTTATTTTGATTCTGCTGTGTTGTTGTTGTAAAGGCAAAGTTGTTAAATTGCCTATATATACTCTGATCATCCATGGGGCATCTTCATATGTCGCTCTTGGTGTATGTTGTAGTACATATATTTTCTCTGAACGTGGTTCTCGTATTGGGATTATGTAATGAATTTGAAATGTTTTGAAATGGAATATGGAGCTTGCTTGATGTTTTAAATTTTTTCCATATTCATGTGTTTCTGTGTATCAATGTATCTAATAGTACCGTATTTGGTCGCCGAGGATTAATAACTATGGATGGATGCAGCATCTGTAGCCGTTAGTTTTGGGCCTCCAAGTAGGGGATGTTACTAGTTGGTATCAGAGCATAGGTTTATGAAACTTAAAATAATTTTAAACCTACAAGATTTTTCAAACATAACCCAATGAATCTGAAAATAAGATTGGGGTTTGGGTTAACGCTATAGTAACGTACTTGTATTATATATATATAAGTATGTATTCCCCTCTCTTAGATTGTTCTTTTGTATCTTACCAAGGCTCGTATGCAGATTTACGAGACAGAAGATATGGAAGCAGGAAATGGAAGAGGAAATCTCGGTAGAGGAAGCACCGCAACCAATGGAAATGCCCGACCCACCAGGAGGAACCCAGGTTGGTAGGATAATGCCAACCAAAATGCTGATGCTAATGTGGGTGCTGGAAATCCACCAGTAGATATGGGGGCGATGTATCGGTTCTTCATCAATATGATGCAAGCTGGAGTTGCTGCTGGTGTTGCTGGAAATGTTGGAGGAGCTAATCCTATGGCTCCAGTTGGGAATAATTATGCTAAGCTGAGCAGAGATTACACCAGTCTTGGTAGGAAACTGTTAAGGAAACAGAGGATGCAATAGAAGTTGAGGATTGGCTGTTACATTGTAAGAGTATCTTTGCTGATTTGGGTTTGGATGATGCGCAGAAGAGTAGGCTGCCCTTTGGGCAGTTGCAAGGGGCAACACTTCATTGGTGGAGTAGTGTTACTGCCGGGGTTCCGGAGGAGGAGTTGACTTGGGCAGATTTTAGAGGAAGATTTGAACAGAGGTTTTTATCTGAAGTTTCTAAGTCAGGATTGTCAAGAAAGTTTATGGATTTGGTGTAGGGAAAAACATCGGTAATTGAGTATGCTACTAAGTTTGATGAGTTGTCCCGATATAGACATGCTACTATAGACACTGACATCAGGAGAAATGAGAGGTTCATTCGAGGATTGAAGCCTGAGCTTGCTAGGGCGACCCTGACACACATCCATGATCCTTGTAATGTGGTGGTGGAGATGGCAATTCGCCATGAGGAGATGCTTGCTATTTGCGGAGGAGAGAAGCCAGTTGAGATTAAGAGTTCTCAAGGAAAGAAAAGAAAATTCTTTAACATAAAGGGAGCCTAGAAGAGAGATGCTGCTAAGAAGGCAAAGGCTGATTTAGTTTGCTTTAAGTGTGATAAGAATGGTCATAATGCAAATGAGTGCAGGTCAGGCAAGGGAAAGAAGCCTGTAGATAAGATGAATGTGAAGTGTTTTAACTGTGATCAAGTTGGACATTATAAGAACCAGTATCCAAAGCCAGTCAGGGTGGACAAAGGAAAAGTTTTTGCTATTGGACCATCATCTGATAAGCCAACTGCAGCTGATAAAGGGAAGTTGGTGATGGAAGGTACGTTTTTGATTCAGAGTACACCAGTTAGATTACTATTTGATACCGGTGCATCACATTCATTTATATCCCAGTGTTTGTTGATAGGTTATGCTTAGAACCTACATACCTTATTACTTCCTTAAGGGTTGTGAATCCAAAAGAAGGGTATGCAACTCTGGGATGAGATGTGACCAGTTAGAACTTGATTTGTTAGGTCATAAGTTTGCATGAAGTTTATATGTTTTTGATTTCGTAGTTTTTGGAATCATCTTGGGTATGGATTGGTTGGGTAAATATGAGGCTAGGATATTTTGCCACGATTGGGAGATATCATTGTATCACCCGGATAGTCATATACGAATCATATTCTCATTGGAGAATTCTAACCGGAGTAGTTGTGCTTTGTTAAGTGCTATGGAAGTGGGAGAAGAATTAAGTCAGGTTCGAGTAGCAAGAGAGTTTGCAGAGTCTTTGAGCTGGTCACAGGACTACCACCAAAACGGGCCGTTGAGTTTCGGATAGATCTTATGCCAGGAACTGATCCAGTAAGTAAACCTCCTAGCAGGATGACATCGACCGAGATGAAGGAATTGAAGGTGCAGCTAGTGGATCTAGAAGGAAGGAATTTTATTAGACCAAGCAGTTCGCCTTGGGGAGCGACCGCGGTGTTTGTGAATAAACCAGATGGGTTGTTGAGGATGCGTATCGACTATCGTAAGTTGAACTAGAGGATGATCAAGAATAAGTATCCTTTGTCGAGAATTGATGGTCTATTTGATCAGTTGAATGGAGCCAGACTATTTTCCTAGTTGGATTTTGCGACAGGTTTCCATCAGTTAAGAGTAGCAGAGGACCGTATTCCTTTGACAACATTTTGGACTAGGTATGGTTCGTACGAGTGGTTAGTAATGCCATTCGGGTTAATGAATGCACCCGCTTTCTTGGTGGATTTGATGAACTGAGTCTTCCGAGAGTATTTGGATAGATTTTTGTTGGTGTTTATAGATGACATTTTGGTATACTCTAAGGATGAAAGAGAGCATGAGGATCATCTTTGTGTTGTGCTTGAGACGCTGAGGCAGCATCAGTTGAAGGCGAAGTTTTCCAAGTGTCATTTTTGGTAGAAAGATGTTAAGTTTCTTGGTCACGTGGTTTCAGAGAAGGGCTTGTCAGTCAATCCAGATAAGATTGAAGCTGTTAATAATTGGAAGAGACTAGAGACAATGACTGAGATTAGAAGTTTTCTTGGACTTGCTGGCTAGTACTGGAGATTCATTAAGGATTTCTCGTGAATTGCAGCACCTTTGACTAAGCTAACCGGGAAGGAGGTGAAGTTTGTCTGGTCCGACAAATGTGAGGAAGCATTCCTTAAGTTAAAACATTTCTTGACCAATGCACCTATGCTAGTAGTTCCAGACGAAAACCAAGGGTTGGTGGTGTATACTGATGCATGTGGAACATGACTGGGAGCTGTGTTGATGCAGAAAGGTAAAGTAATTTCCTACGCTTCACGATATCTTAGTCCTCATGAAGTAAGATATTCTACTCATGATTTAGAGTTGGCTACAGTGATCTTTGCATTGAATATTTGAAAGCATTATCTCTTACGGGGGAGATTTGAGCTACACACAGATCCTAAGTCTTTAAGGTACTTATTCTCTTAGAGGGAGTTGAATATGAGACAGTAGAGGTGGCTGGAGTTTTTGGCTGCTTATGATTTATGTATAGAGTATACTCCTGGGAAAGTAAATAAGACAGCGGATGTTCTTAGCAGAAGACATCAGAATGTGGTGTTACCTATGTTGGCAGAATGCAAGTATTTAGAAGCTTTGACTACTTGTAGTGTGCAGTTACGATCGACTGCTAGTTCTAGTCAAAGTGCCTCTATGTTGTCCTGTTTGGAAGTTCGACTAGTATTGATCGAGAGAATTGATTCTAAGCAGAAAGAGGATCCATTATTAGCCGAGAAGATTAGACGGCTTGAGATTGGATCAGAGATCGATGATCTAAAGATTTTAGTCTTAACCAGAGGGGATGGTTGAGATAGAAGGAACGATTGTGTGTTTCGAATGTTGAGGACTTGAGGAAAGAAGTTCTTGGAGAATGTCATCGATCCAAGTTTACGATTTATCCTGGAGGGACCAAGATGTATCAAGACATTAAGAGGAGGTTCTATTGGGAAAGTATGAAGAGGGATGTTGGCTTGTGGGTTAGGCAGTGTGCAAACTGTCAACAAGTGAAGGCCGAACATCAGAAGCTGAGTGGGTTGTTTCAGCCTTTAGAGAATCCAATATGGAAATGAGATTCGATATCTATAGATTTTATAAATGGTTGCCAAAGTCAAATATAGGAAATGAAAGTATATGGGTCATAGTGGACATGTTGACCAAGAGTGCCCATTTCATTCCAGTTACGTCAACCAGGACCGCACCTGTTTTAGCTTAGTTGTTCATGAAGAACATAGTTAGACTTCATGGAGTTCCTAGTAGCATAGTCGGTGACAGAGATTCTTTGTTAACTAGTGAATTCTGGAAGAGTCTACATGATGTGTTATGCACTAAGCTCAAAATGAGTACTGCATATCACCCTCAGACGGATGGGCAGAAAGAGAGTTAATAAGCTACTCGAGGATTTGTTGAGAGCTTGTATATTGGACTTCGGTGGACCTTAGGAAGATCACCTATATTTGGTTGAGTTTTCCTATAATAATAGTTATCAGACTAGTATAGTAATGACGCCTTTTGAAGCTTTGTATGGTAGGCCATACAAATCACCAGCATGTTCGTTGGAGACTGGAGATAGGCTAGTCTTAGATCTAGATTTGGTTAGAGAGGCGTCAGAGAAGATTGAGTTGATCCGAGAAAGGATGAAGGAAACTCAATCCAAACAGAAGAGTTACGCAGATAAGAGGCGTAAAGATCTAGAATTCTCAGTTGGAGATAAGGTTTTCATTAAGGTATCACCTATGAAGGGTGTGGTACGATTTGGAAAGTCAGGGAAACTGGCACTAAGATATTTGGTCCATTCCAGATTATAGAGAGGGTTGGAAAGCTCGCATACAGAGTAGAGTTGCCGAGCAGTATGGCATGTGTCCATAAGGTATTTCATGTGTCTCATCTTCGCAAGTAGTGCATGAGCCAAAGACACTATTCCTCTGGCAGGGTTGGAAGATTTGGTAGTAGAGCCTAATTTGACTTTTGTTAGACAACCAGTTTGGGTTGTAGCGAGAGATGAGAAATGGTTGAAAAGCAAGATAGTTAGGTTGGTAAAAGTTCAGTGCAACGACAACGAGAAGGATTGTACTTGGGAGACAGAAGACAGGATTCAAGATAGTTATCCTGATCTGCTTTAAGGGCATGTCTATATTAGATTTATATAGATAATTGCTAGCCAGGTAGACTAGTATGGTTGTTAGGAGTCATTACAGATGATTAATAGGTTTAGTATTTAGTCTTTACTGAATTTCGAGGACAAATTTTTTTAAGGAGGGGATCCAGTAACACCCCTAATTTTTGATAACATTATTTAGGAGATTAAATTAGATAAATTAAATAGAATAATGTAAATAATTAGAGTGATAAGGGGATTGAGATTTTAATAAATGATGAGAAGGCCGTGCTTAACAAATTAAATAAGCTTAAGAATGGTTTCTAAGTTAATTAATTTACATAAGGGAATATTGGGAATTAGCCGCACTTATTACCATAACCCTTATATATTCTCTTTCCTTATATCATTCACGTACATTTTATCATTTTTCACAAAACAAAAAATGCAAACATAAAAGAGGAGCCGGCCATTTCTAGGAGAAAAGAGGAGAAATTAAATCAAAGGCTAAGGAATTAAAGCAAGGTGAATAAATCTCAATCTCAATCCAATTTTCTTATCCTAATCAAGGTGATAATAATTTATATCATCTCTATTTTGTTTTATAAACATATGTTTTCGGATTCAAGATTAAATTCGTTTCTATGATGTTTTGGATGATGATATGCTTGAACTATAATTTTTTTGATTTAAACAAGATTGTTTAAATGGAGATTTAGGCGGTTTTAGGGCAAAGCCGATTGAAATTGATTTTTGAATGCCATGGAAAAATTATACGTTATGTAAAACATGATTATGGAGTTGGGTTTTAATTTGATAATTTTCCAAGCTATGGAAAGATTATTTTGAATTTTCAGAAAAATATGGTTAATTGGGTTTAGAAATTTATTTTAGAATTTATATTGAGAATTTGGGTCTGAAATTTAGATATGTTAGATAACATGTTAAAAATGAATTTCTGTGATTTTTGGGGATTTTTCCTAAGTGATTTGCTATGGAAATTAAATTATTTTAGAAGAAGGAATTATTAGCATTATTGGTTTTGCGTAATGGAAGGGCTTATTTGTTAAATTAATGTTGGTTTAGATCTGAAATTATGCAGCAGTTATCTTGGTAAATGAATTGAAAAGTTGAGGCAACCAATCACATATTAACACGTGGGCAGGTTAGTTAGAAGGTATTTGCTTTAATTGGCATTAATAAGCTTTTACCCAAAAAAGCGGGTTCCGTCTCTATTAGAAGTGCCTTTCGACTCATTGCTTCCGCCTTCAATCAAGTCGAAACCCCACAGAGTCGAAAACAATACACAAGGTATCAATATGGGTATGTAGTGGATTGGAGGATGGCGGAAGGCTTGGTGTCGAAAGCATTGCTTCTGAAGAGGTCGATACCTTTGTTTGTTTTAAAAAGTTAAGTGCCTGCCTTTGTTTTACTAAAGCTTATTAAGGAGTCGAAACATATGCTGTCGAAAGGGGTTTTCTAAATAGCTTTCGAAGAAGGTTGCCATCTTTCATTTTTAAGTATAAGCTTTCGAATGAGTCCCTTGTTTGTAAAACAATGCTGTCGAAAAAGGTGGTTTCGACCTAGTCAAAGCCCTACTGCCGTTCTTTTGCCTTTCGAGTGTACTGAAGTCATCAACGATTTTGAAGGATCGCCTTTGTTTTAAACTTATACTAAGCCACTTCTTAAATGCTTTCGAAAGGGTTCAAGGGTTTCGAAGGTAATGGCTTCGAAAGGAGGTTTCGATGCTATCCTTCAGTGTTTCGCTTAAGTGTTTTGAATCTTTCGAAAGGATGGTGCCGACGCCATCAAACTTTCCCCAAATAATTTTATATGAAGATAAAAGGGTTTCGAAAGAGATACTTTCGTATGTGTTCACTTTGACCCAAAAAGATGTTTTGAGCAGACCCAATGGTTTCGAAAGAGGTACTTTCATTAGTTTCAATGCTATGATTATAAGGACTATTAAGTAATGTTTTAAAATTTTCAGAAGGTATATTTTGGTTTCAAAAGAGATGATTTAAAGAGCTTCGAAAGGTGTATATATTGTGTTTTGAAAAGAAGTTTCTATGTTTTTGAAGGAGGTTATCCAGGGGTTTCGAAAGTAATGTTTTAAGGTTTGGAAAGCCTTAGTTTTCAAAACAAATAACCCAATCTCATTTTAAAAGAAGATCATGGCATAAATAAAGTATTTTGAAATGGAGGTTTGAAGAAGTTTTCCTTGATTAATGGGTTAAAATAACCAAGTTTTATATAAAATGATTTCAAGGATATTAAATCACAGGGGTTGGTATTATTATGTTTGCTTCTTCATATATGTATTTTATTATATTCACATTTAATGAACCCATAATGGCACCTTGGGGAAGGGCAGAATAACCAGCTTGGTTGACCCAGTAGGGAAGATTAATTAAGGATACTAAAATATTAATTAAAGATATTGGCAAGGGCCAATATGTTCACAGTAAGCTCATGCAAATTGTGTATAGGAAAAGATATTGGCAGAGGCCAATAGGTTCATAGTAAGCCCATGAAAACTATGTATAAACAAAGATGTCAGGAAGACAAGTTCATAGTTGGCCCGTGAAAACTATGATTTGATATTTGTAGGGGCCAATAGGTTTGTAGTGAACCTATGAAAACTATATCTGGATTAAGATATTGACAGAAGTCAATAGTTTCCTAGTCAACCCATGTAAGAGGAAAGTTATTGGAGTTACCAATAGGTTCAGGGAGAACCCATGAAACAATGATGATATTGGCAAGGGCCAATAGGTTCTTAGTGTTCCCATGAAAACTATGAAACTAGACAGGGAGTACATAAACATTAAACAGGTTATTAGTCAGCCCATGAAAACTAATAGGTTAATGGTAACCTTAGAAACTATAACTGAGACGAATAGTCAAAATGAACGGGGATGGATAATCCAGAATTGATTTACTTGTTTTGCATATCATCATATTATTTTGAGATGTTTTAACCATTGTGGATGCAGGAGCATGGTATATGGTTTTATAAAGGTTTATGATATAATGAGGGGAAAACCCATTCCGCTAAGCAGCGTGGTCTCACTAGATATCCAAATGGGTTGAGATGGTAGATTATTATTCATACCAGACTTATGTCTGACTCAAAGTTTATGTTTTCCCCTTAAACTGTCGGGTACTCAATTAATTTTGAGTAGTTTGAGAGTTGAGGTTTCTAGGCACCTCTTTAGACAAATATGCTTCGAAAGACGTGCATGAGGCATTATAGCTATCTAGAGTTCTCTTTTATTTTGATTTAGCTGTGTTGTTGTTGTAAAGGCAAAGTTGTTAAATTGCCTATACATACTCTGATAATCCAAGGGGCATCTTCATATGTCGCTCTTGGCGTATGCTGTAATACATATATTTTCTATGAACGTGGTTCTCGTATTAGGATTATGTAATGAATTTGAAATGTTTTGATATAGAATGTGGAGCTTGTTTGATGTTTTAAATTTTTTCCATATTCATGTGTTTCTGTGTATCACTGTATCTAACATTACTGTATTTGATCATCGATGATTAATAACTGTGGATGACTGCAACATCCGTAGCAGTTAGTTTTGGGCCTCCAAGTGGGGGATGTTACATTCTCAACCATCCCCTCTGGTCAAGACTAAAATCTCTTAGATCATCGATTTCAGTTCCAACCTCAAGCCTTTTAATCCTCTCAGCTAATATTGAATCCTCTTTCTACTTAGAAGCAATCCTTTCGATCAATACTGGTCGAACTTCTAAACATGACAACATGGCTGTGCTCTGACTAGAACTAGCAGTCAATCTTAACTCACACTTCAAGTAGTCAAAGCTTCTAAATCTTTCCATTCAGCCAACATAGCTAACACCACATTCTGATGTCTTCAACTAAGAGCATCCACTAACTTATTTCTTTCCTTGGAGTATATTCTATACCAAAATCATAAGCAGCTAAAAACTT
Organism: Allium fistulosum; assembly: GCA_030737815.1. Taxonomy (NCBI): domain Eukaryota; kingdom Viridiplantae; phylum Streptophyta; class Magnoliopsida; order Asparagales; family Amaryllidaceae; genus Allium; species Allium fistulosum. The sequence goes on from CM060902.1 coordinate 527,397,750, forward strand.
AAGCCACCTCTATTGTCTCATATTCAACTTCCTCTGAGAGAATAAATACCTTAATGACTTATGATCTATGTATAGCTCAAATCTCTCCCCTAAGAGATAATGCCTCCAAATCTTCAATGCGAAGATCACCACAGCCAATTCCAAAACATGAGCACATGCATCAGTATACACCACCAACCTTTGGTTTCCATCTGGAAATACCGACACAGGTGCATTGGTAAATAAATGCTTTAACTTAAGGAATACTTCCTCACATTTGTCGGACCAGACAAACTTCACATCCTTCTTGGTTAACTTCGTCAAAGGTGTTGTTATCCGCGAGAAATCCTTGATGAATCTCCGGTAGTAGCCAGCTAGTCTAAGAAAACTTCTAATCTCAGGCACCATCTCTGGTCTCTTCCAATTATTAATAGCTTTGATCTTATCTGGATTGAATGACAAGCCTTTCTCTGAAACCACGCGACGTAGAAATTTAACCTCTTTCTTCCAAAAATGACACTTGTAAAACTTCGCCTTTTACTGATGATGTTTCAGCGTCTCAAGCAATATTCTAAGATGATTCTCATGCTTTCTTTCGTCCTTAGAGTACACTAAAATGTCATCTATAAACACCAATATGAACCTATCCAAATACTCTCAGAAAACTCGGTTCATCAAATCCACGAAGAAAGCATGTGCATTCGTTAACCCGAATGGCATTACTAACCACTCGTACGAGCCATACCTAGTCTGAAATGCTGTCAATTGAATATTGTCCTCTGCCACTCTTAACTGATGGAAACCTGTCGCCAATTCCAACCGATAAAACACTCTGGCTCCACGCAACTGATCAAATAGATCATCTATTCTCGGTAAAGGATACTTATTCTTAATCGTCCTTTCGTTCAACTTACGATAGTCGATACACATCCTCAATGACCCATCTGTTTTTTTCACGAACACCGCAGCCCCTCCCTAAGGCAAATTGCTTGGTCTAATAAAATTTCTCCCTTCTACATCCACTACCTACACCTTCAGTTCCTTCATCTCGGTCGGTGTCATTCTGCTAGATGGTCTACTTACAGGTTTAGCTCCTAGCACAAGATCTAACCGGAACTCAACAGCCCTTTTCAGTAGTAGTCCTGTGATCGGCTCAAAAACATCGGCAAACTCTCTTGCTACTCAAACCTGACCTAACTCTTCTCCCACTTCCATGGCTCTTAACAAAGCACAAATACTCCGGTCAGAATTCTCCACTAAGAATGTTATTCGGTTATGACTATCAGGGTGTCTTAGTGATATCTCCCCATCCCGGCAAAATATCCCAGCCTCATACTTACTCAACCAATGCATACCCAAAATGATTCCGAAATCTACGAAATCGAAAACATACAAACTGCATTCAAACTTATGACCTAACAAGTCTAGTTCTAACTGGTCACATCTCATCCCTAAAGTTGCATACCCTCCTATTGGATTCGCAACCATTAAGGAAGTAACAAGGTATGTGGGTTCTAAGCATAACTTATCAACCAAATTCCGAGATATAAATGAATGTGATGCACTGGTATCAAATAGTATCCTAACTGGTATACTCTGAATCAAAAACGTACCTTCCAGTGCAGTCTTCCCTTTATCAGCTATAGTTGGTCTAGCGGATGATGGTCCAACAGTAAAAACTTTTCGCTTGTCTGCCCTGATTGGTTCTGGACACTGATTCTTATAATGCCCAACTTGGTCATAGTTAAAGCACTTCACATTCTTTTTATCTACAGCCTTCTTCCCCTTACCTGACCGACACTCATGAGCATAATGACCTTTCTTGTCACACTTGAAGTAAACGAAATCACCCTTTGCCTTCTTGGCAACATCTCCCTTCTGAGCTCCCTTCTTCTTAAAGAATTTTCTTTTCTTTCCCTAAGAACTCTGAGTCTCAACTGGCTTCTCTCTAGCACAAATAGTAAGCATCTCCTCATGGCGAATTGCCATCTTCACAACTGCATTACAAGGATCACGGGTATGTGTCAGGGTCGCCCTAGCCAGCTCAGGTTTCAATCCCCGAATGAACCTCTCATTTCTCCTGATGTCGGTGTTTATAGTTGCATGTCCATATCAGGACAACTCATTAAACTTAGTAGCATACTCGATTACCGACATTTCTCCCTGCACCAAATCCATAAAATTTCTCAACAATGCTGACTTAGCGACTTAAGATAGAAACCTCTGTTCAAATCACCCTCAAAAATCTGCCCAAGTCAACTCCTCCTCCGGAACTCCGACATTAACACTATTCCACCAATGAAGCGCTGCCCCTTGCACTGCCTAGAGGCCAGCCTCCTCTTCTGCGCATCATCCAAACCCAAATTACTGAAGATCCTTTCACAATGCAACAACCAATTCTCAACATCGATAGCATCCTCCGTTCTCATGAATGGATTCTCACCAAGACTGGTGCAGTCTCTGCTCAACTTAGAATAATTATTCCCAACTGGAGCCATAGTATTAGCTCCTCCAACATTTCCAACTACACCAGCAGCAGCTCTAGCTTGCATCATATTAACGAAAAACTGATGCATTGCCCCCATATCCATTGGTGGATTTCCAGCACCCACATTGGCATCTACATTTTGGTTAGCATTAGCCCGTCGACCCGAGTTCCTCCTAGTGAGTCCAACATTTCCGTTAGTTGTGGTGCTTCCTCCACTGAGATTTCCTCTTCCATTTCCTGCCTCCATGTCTTCTTTCTCGTAAATCTTCATATGAACCTTAGTAAGATACAGAAAAACGGTCTAAGAGAGAGGGAAATACATACTTATATATATATATATATATCAAATACAAGTACGTTACCATAGCGTTAACCCAAACCCCGATCTTATTTTCTGATTCACTGGATTATGTTTTTAAAAATCCTTTAGGTTTAAATTTCTTTTAAGATTCATAAACCTATGTTTTGATACCAACATGTAACATCCCCTATCCTGAGGCTAAAAGCTAAGTGCTACAGATGCTGCAATCATCCATAATATTAACTTCTGGTGACAAAATACGGTAATGCTAGATACATTGATATAACATAATCACATGGATATGGAAAATTTTAAAACAATTTAAAACAAACATCACATTCAATTCCAAATCACATTTCAAATTCATTACGTAATCCCATGATCGTTAACCACGTTCAGAGAAAATATAATTATTACAACATACGCCAAGAGCGACATATGAAGATGCCCCCGTGGATGATCAGAGTATATAATTAGGAAATTTAAACATGTTTTCCTTTACAATAACCAAACACAGTGGAATCAAAATAAAAACGAACTCTAAATAGCTATCATGCATCCTGCACGTCTTCGAAAGCTTATTCATCTAAAGAGGTACCTGAAAATCTCAACTCTCAAACTACTCAAAATCAATTGACCACTCGAGAGTTTAAGGGAAAACATAAACTTTGAATCAGACATAAAGCTGGGTATGAATAATAATCTACAATTCCAAACCATTTAGATATCTAGTGAGACCTCATTGCTTAGCGAACGGGTTTCCCCTCCCTAGTATCTCATTTAAAACATTATAAAACAATATATTATGTTCCTGCATCCAAAATGGTTAAAACATAGCAATTTAAAATATTATGATGATATGCATATAGGTAAATCAATTCTGGATTTCCCATCCCCACATATCCCGACTACCTGTCTTAGTTATAGTTTATACGGTCACTATTAACCTATTAGTTTTCATGGGCTGACTAATAACCCGTTTAACATTTATGGACTCCCTGTCCAGTTTCATAGTTTTCATGAGATTACTAAGAACCTATTGGACCCTGCCAATAACTTTATTGTTTCATGGGTTCTCCCTGAACCTATTGGTAACTCCAATATCTTCCCTCTTATCCTAGTTTTCATAGGTTGACTAGGAACCTATTGACATCTATCAATAACTGAATCCGAATATAGTTTTCATGGGTTCACTAAAAATCTATTGGCCCCTATCAATAACTTAATCTAATCATAATTTTCATGAGTTTACTATGAACCTATTGGCATCCGCTAATAACTTTTCCTAAACATAGTTTTCATGGGTTCACTATGAAACTGTCTATCTGACAACTTCACTACTTAAGCATCCTATATTCTGGTTTATCTGACCTACTGGATGCAATTCTACTCATTTAGGAGTTAGATTAATTTATATTCACTACTGGGTCAACATAGCTGGTTATTCTGCCCTTCCCAAAATACAGTTATGGGTCCATTACAATGTGAACATATACATATATGAAGAAGAAAACATAATAACATAATGATACCAACACCTATATTTTAATATCCTTGAAATCCATTTATATATAACTTTGTTAATCCCTTTAACCTATTAATCAAGGAAAACTTCTTCAAAAACTCCTTACTTAAAATCATTTCAAAAATCTTTTCTTATGTCATGGTTTTCCTTTAAAATGAAATTGGGTTATTTGTTTTGAAAACTAAGGCTTTCGAAACCTCAAAACATTACTTTCAAAACCCCTGAATAACCTCCTTCGAAAGCATAAAAAACTTCTTTTCAAAACATTAAACATATACCTTTTGAAGCTCTTTAAATCATCTCTTTCAAAACCAAAATGTACCTTTCGAAAGTACCAAAGCATTACTTAATAATCCTTAGAAACATAACTTTGAAACCAATGAAAGTAACTCTTTTGAAACCATTGGCTTTTGCTTTAAAAAATCTTTTGGGTCAAGGTGAATGTATACGAAAGTATCTCTTTTGGAACCCTTAATCTTCATATAAAATTGTTTGGGGAAAGTTTGATAGCTTTGGCACCATCCTTTCAAAAGCTTTAAAACATTTAAGTAAAACATTGAAGGTTAGCATCGAAACCCCCTTTTGACTCCATTGCCTTTGAAACCCTTGATCCTATTTGAAAGCCTTTAGGAAGTGACTAAGTATAAGTTTAAAACAAAAGCTAGCCTTCTAAAGATTTGATGACTTCATTACATTTGAAAGGCCAAAAGCACTACAGCAGGGTCTCGACTGGGTCGGAACCACCATTTTCGAAAGCCTAATTTTATGAACAAGGGATTCATTCGAAAGATCATACTTAAAAAATGAAAGATGGCAACCTTCTTCAAAAGCTGTTTACAAAACCCCTTTCGTTATGCTTCGACTCCTTCGAAAGCTTTAGTAAAACAAGGCACGTGCTTAACATTTGAAAACAAAGTAAAGGTTTCGACCCCATCGGACGCTAAGGTATCGACACTATGCCTTCCGCTTTTCTCCAATCCACTATGTACAAATGTTGATACCCTGTGTATTGGTTTCGGCTTCGTGGGGGTTTCGACTTGATTGAAGGCAAAAGTTATGAGTCGAAAGGTGCTTCTAATAGAGGCAGAACCCACTTTTCTGGGTAAAAACTGATTAATGCCGATTAAAGCAAGTACTTTCTGACTAATCTGCCTACTTGTAAACATGTGATTGGCTGCCTCAACTTTTCAAATTCTTTACAAAAATAACTGCCGCATATTTTCAGATTTATACCAAGATTAATTTAACAAGTAAGCCCTTCCATTAAGTAAAACAATTAAATCTTTTAGGTCCTCCTTTCAAAATAATTTATTTCTCATAGTAAATCACTTAGGAAAAATCCCAAAAAATTACAGAAATTTACTTTTAATATGTTATCTAACATATCAAAAATTCAAACCCAAATTTTCAATATAATTTCTAAAATAAATTTCTAAACCCTATTAACCATATTTTCCTTCGAAAATTCAAAATAAATTCTCCATAAATTGGGAAATTATGAAAATTAAAACCCAACTCCAAAATCATGTTTTATATAACATATAAATTCCTCATGGCATATGAAAATCAATATAATCATTTTTACCCTTAAAACCGTATAAAATCTATTTAAACAATTCTTGTTTAAATCAAACATGTTATAATCCAAGCATATCATCATCTGAATCATCATAAAATGGATTTAACCTTAAACCCAAAAATAAATGATTACAAATCGAAATAGAGATGACATAGATTATTATTCACCTTGATTAGGATAAAAAGATTGGATTGAGATTAATTTCCCCTAGCTTGAATCTAAGCTTTACTTGAATTTCTTCTTCTTCTTTTCTCCTAGTAATTGTCGAGTCCTCTTTTATTTACGTTTTTATTTTGTTTTTGCAAAATGACGTGAATGGGAAATGAAACGTGAGTATATAAGGGTAATAGATATGTAGGCGGCAATTACCCTAATACCCTTGCGTTGATTGATTAACATATGAAGCCCATTTAATTAATTTATTAATTAAGCACTGCCTCTAAATATTTATTCAAGTCTCAATCCCCTTATCACTTTAAGATTTACATTATTCTATTTAATTTATCTAATTAAATCTTCTGAATAATGTTATTAAAAATTAGCGGTGTTACACATAGGAAGAGTGGGAACCGTATCCAAGTGAGGTACTGCAACCGCTTTCCCACCTTCGACGGTCTCTTTTTCTCCAATTAGGCAAGCAATCTCTACGGACATATCCTCAATTATTTTCTTCTGCTTCACAATCTCATTCTCATAAACAATACCGTAAAGTTTTTCACCATCTTCAATAGACTCCTGCACCCCTCCAACTTTGACGTAGCTTCCCCACCCTACATAAGCAACGTAGTGTTATATTCATGTTGGCGTGTGAGTGCATCTATAGATTCTATAAGTTCCTTATGAGCATGCCCTAACTCCTTTTTAAGCATTTCATTCTCAATTACAAGATGACTAGTCTCTACCTTGATGGCGGTAGAAGTATCCTTAACCTCAACCCTAAATTTGGACACACGTATGGCGTCGGGACCATGGGCGATAAGGGAGGGAGGAAGGTTAATTCCAAAGGCTTCATTAGGTTTGGGAAAAGGTTCATGGGAGCCATCCTAATTAATAATAAGAGAAAGTTGACCCAAAGAAAATCGAAATGTGCCAAATAAATATCTGATACAAACATCCGTTGTTGACTGCATTAATTCAATAAACCCATGAACAAAAGAAACGTGCATATAATAACAAAGGCAGGAAAGATTTGGTCCTTATACGAGGATCTAAGTCTAAGTCTAAACCACTCAAAGTGAGGGCCTTCAGGTGGGAAAGAATCACTTTCTAAGGTATATTGCCAGCAGCATAGAACATAGTCATTAAAGAAGCCTTCTCTTGAACTACTTGGTCAACCTTGGAAAGTAATCCCTAGGTCTTATCCCCAAGTCTTATAAAATACACATCTAATTCTTTTCTATGCTTGCGAATAGCCGCAACACTAAGGCCAAGACAATCTAAGGTTTGAGTTTTGAGCCTGCGTCACTTTCCCTTAACAGTTTTGTAAACATAATTCTTTCAAAAGACTAAAATAAATAAAAACAACAAAGATGACATTGTACCTAAGAGTAGGTATCCTTAGGCACCTCGCCATTCCGAGGCTCATCACCCCCAGTTTGCTGCATGGAAGCAAAAGAAGAGGCATTCTCTGTAGAAACTCCTTTTTCCATTGTACCTAAGAGTAGGTATAAACATTGTCAATCATGGTCGGATCACCCAAAAAGTCAAGCTTGACCTCTTGCTTAAATCGGCAAAGAGCTGAAGCATACATATTGTATGTTATAAGAGAAGTCCTCTCCGCAAGATCTTCCTGCACATGTTTCAGTTCTTCTTGCGCCACTGCCAGCTCTTTCTCTTTCTCCTTATTATCTTTCAAGGCTAGAGCATCAAAAACAGATTTGTAATCCTTTATAGCCTTTTCCCGAAACATCGTAAAATTTTCTTCAACCTTGGTCTTCTCAGAAGTGTTAGAAGCAAGATCTGCTTCAAGTTTGGAAACCCAAGCAAGCGTGACGATCTTCTCACCTTTCCACCTTCGCATCTCCTTCGTCAAAGCGGTAAGATAAAAAATTTAAGAAAAATAACATGTAAGGGATAATTAGATAAACCATTAGCCAAAAAGGAAATAAAATGATAATACTCATGTAGGACCAAGATTTTTCCATCTCGGATGCAACCGTAGAAGCGGAGAGCTCAGGAAGTGAAAGGGGAAAGAGAGAAAGGGAAGATAAGGAAATACATGACAATGTATCTAATGCAGTCCTCCCCACCTTCTCGGCTTGGTCAAATATGGCACCCTCGGATAGAGACAAATAGCGAGTGCATGGATCAGGAAGACGTTGTAGAAGGGAAATAAGAAGAATTTCCAAAGAAGAAATAGGGGGAGCCATCAAAGGAGGAGAGAGAGTGGAAGTGGCTAGTTTCTTGGGACTCCGGTCAGAACAAATATCAGCGTCAGACTTCCTCTTTTGGACATGCTTCTTCGACGGTTTGTTACAAAGAGCTTTCAAGGCTTTAGCATCTATTTCACCTAAAAACAAGAAAGGGAAAATGTCAAGATAAGAAGAAGTTCCCTGCGTAGGTCAGAATCACAAAAATGATAAATGTAAAATCTATTATTAGCAAACAATACCCTCAGGTTCAGCTGAACTCAGGGAAGTTTTTAAAATATTGCTAGAATATGTGTGATTTAGACATAAAAAATTATATTTCTTCGGTGAGTCTTAATTAAGGAACCTTTTTATTTCCCTTTCTATTGCATTTAATCATAGAATGTGATTCCTATGCAATTCATATTATTCGACATCCTCCTCAAAAAAATTGATGTGAGTAGGATAGTGACGAAAAGAAAAAGAAAAATTATCTAAGTTCGAAACGAAGAGGCATAGATCAGCCCATCTCCGAGTCTTCCGAGGGATGTCCAAAAGGACCGATGTTTTGGCCTGGATATAGAAAAGATGACATTGCCCCTTGAAGGCCTTTTGTTAATGTCAAACAAAAACCGGAGCTCCTCACAAGTAAGGTTGCAACCATTCTCAACATAAAGGATAAAAGTGGCTATCACAAGAGTATACGGAAAAGGGGCAAGCTGGATAGGTACAAGATTAATAGAGGCGAGCCATTGGCAAAGGATAGAATTTGGAGGAAAAAAAGACCACAATGTATGTGTTCAAGGGTTATGGGAGTGATAATCGGGGAGTGTTAAAACATTCGCGAGGTTCACGAATCCTAAGATTATAACGTACGAACCAAAATTGATTTAAAATGCCCCTGGCTTCTTCCAGCCGAGTAATTTTAGAAGACGAAGGTAAAGGGCAAAGATGAAGTGGAAGCTATCTCGAAATCTCAAGATTAATTATAATGTTAAGCTAAAGCGATCTAATAGGAAATGAAAATAAAAACAAGATTCTTACTTTAATCTAAAATAAAATCCAAATTCAAGGACGATCGATCTAACGTGTATTGATTTTTTTTGTTCCTTTCCTTCTTTTCCTTCCTTAGAAAAGAGCATGAAAAGGAATAACTAGAAAAAGAAGGAAACATACACGTACCTTAATTTGAAATGTTGACCACGCAATCAAAATGATGAAGAAATTTGTGAAACGTTAACTGCTTAGAAACCAAAATAATGGTACAAAGATCGAAATAGATTTTGTTAGAAAAACAAAAGGTTCGATTTAACAACGATCCAGAAAGTAGCCCAATGAGAGAATGACACATGTACAGGAGCATTAAATGCAGAATCGACTAGTAAGACTTTTTCCACTTATGAAAAGAAAGGAAGGAATAAATAGAAGTGATAAGATGCACAAATTTAAGAGTGAACATCAACAAGTCTACATTGATATGTGATCACCGTAGACTTAGGGAGCAAGCGTTACACCCATTTTCCCGAATCTCGTTGAAGGCAATATTAAGGCATCACCAAGGCCAAAATAGGATGCCCTCATAATAAAAGATGGATTATGAAGGGTAAAGTTAAAAAATGAAGCAAGGTCAAAAGGATATTGGGCTCGGAAACTTTAAAACAACAATAAAGATTTGCATTGCGTCGACCCCCTCCCCCCCCCAATTCCAACTTTACATTATAATACCGAGCCTAAGACCGGACATGTTCACAAGGTATAGTAAACAATCTACTATAATACATGAAACTATAGCATAACCAAAAACCCTAACATTACGACATGAAAAGTCGTATTAATGATGTCGAAGCATAACACATTTCACTTTAAAAAGGGTGTATGTGAACGATAAAGAACTGAACACATGTGCCGATATATATAAATAAAAGAACTACACTAACAACTTTGTGTTGAACGAAAATAGGGATGAGTTGCCCCTCTATTCTTCCATTTACATTGAAAAGGATGGCACGACCCAATAAGCTGACATCCAAAACAAGCCACCATTAGAACTTGACAAGCATAGGAGCAGAGAGACAGAAACTGCATTATAGTTTCCTACTAGAGTCTGCCCCTGATCCATGTTGAGCAGGCTATAAAAGAACACTATTTATGTCAAATCTACGCTGCTCTTACTAAGGACCCTTTAAGTAGTACCATGAGGAATCCAAAGCGTTCCAAGGTTGCACACAGGGTTACTAAAACAGCATTCCATCACAATTCTTCACTTGTTAGGAGACAGCAAGGACATAAGCAGCCATTATCAAGCAACCTACGCATACCAATATTAAGAGCAGCTCGGGACACATGCATACAAATATTGGGCTAATATCATAGGTCAGAGCAAAACAACTCAACTCAAGCCACCCTCAACATAATGTTAGACAAATATGGCAAGTTGAGGCTACTTAAACAGAGCTCCAGCGATGTTTCACACTTATAGGTCAAACTCACCCTCATTCTCGAGTAGTATCATACCAACGATGCACAAGCAGACCATATAAGTCAACCCCAAAGACATCAACAACAACCAAGGCTGGACAAGAGGGGAACACCTTATTACATTCTCATTTCAGAACGGGGCAGATCGGGTACCGATCACTCCTCAGATCATAAGAAGGGAGCCTGTCCAACTCTAGGTTTCCCGCTCTAACTTCAGAGGTTCCTACTCAAATCCAAATGATTCCCGCTCCAATTTCAAACTTCCTGCCAATACCTGAATTTAGCCACTCAAATTATTGTTTCCCGCCAAAGATGCTTCTGCAAACCATAAACAATGGGTTAATAACATGGATGGACGATGTAGAATATGCTAGTATATGATTTTTGTTTGATGATAATAAACATATATATATATATATATTCATTTAAATGTATTTGATATTGTACTACTTTATTTTTCACATAATTAAATAAATATTTGTTGGATAAAATAAATAACACAGAATTCAAATTCAAACAAATATTTTATTCAAACAAATATTTTATTACAAATTCAAATAGTACAAATTTGAGCTCTCACTACATATATACATTTTTCAATTACATTACAATTTTGATTACATCACAAATTTCATTTTACAATTTATCATCTCACTACATATCACTCATTCACTCGTATTTGTTCTTCAACTCTATTCCAGTTTGTATCCAGCATCTGAATTATCTGCAAAATAAACACCGACGTAGTAAAATTGAAAAAGAAATATTTTTGCAGTGTACAATGAAATGTGTTTTTGAAAATGTTATTTGCCTCGGCTATTTGGGTTGTTCGTCATTTATTTTGAATTCATCTTACACAAACAACTTGTGACATGCACAGTGTATCACTGTACATGCCACAAGGCCTTGCACACTGATATACACTTGATAAAATTGCAAGGGGACAGGTGAGCACAAGGTCAAGCCCGAGCCGAGGCTAGATTCAACTCAGGTGCAATACGAAAACCAGTCACAAAGTTTTAAATGCACTAGAGCCTGCATATACACATGTGTACACATACACATGTGCACTGCCTCAGCATCTCAAATTTTAGCCTAGAGACAACAGTACATATGAATATGAATAAAATTAGATTCAATATTAAACTTGACACAAACAGCCCAAACATGAAACCAAAGAGATGAAATCAATATGAAGTTCAGACCAAAATACAAGGCAACCCAGACTTGTACAGACCATTCAAACTCGAGACAACATGAATTAAAAAAAAATCCAGGCATCAATTACGCAAGAACCCATGCAGGGAACAAGGTGCACCAACAACAGTTCAAGCATGAACCAGAGAAAAGTGCACCAGGTGTGAACAAAATATATACATACAAACACACTAATGGAAGTAGCACAAGCAGTTCAACATGGTACTATATGCAAGTACCAAACATACAACAGAAGTGAACCAAGACTACATGAGCAACTACAACAAGACTCAACATTAAAATAACACAATCATCAGGTAGTTTAACTTGAGTACACATGAAGCTCATATGCAAACTTCAACAGGACCGCACACATGCACTTCAAATGTACAACAAAAGACTAACTACAATGAACAGGTGAAATGCATGATAGAAGCCTTTCAACCAGACACATAAACATATACAAAGGTATACATATATGCACATATATAAGTATACACATATATGAGTTCAAAGAACACAAAAACTCCTAGCAAATCAACAGTTCAGAATACAAGTGAGCACATTCAAGTATGACTCGAAGAAAATGCAGTACCAGATAAGTGAAGCAAAGACCAGACTCCAACCAAGTGCAACATAACTACATGCAATATGAAAACTTCAAATAAAACATGACAGCAACCTGCACATGCACCCAAAGGCACACAAACCAGAGGAGCAAAGCATAGCAGCAGATCATGTGTACATAACCACACCAGACATGCTCAAGACCGCATGTCTATACACATGAAGACTCCAAATGGGCTAACATACTTCAGTGCATATGTACATGAGTGCAAAACACAACGCACCAGTTCAATGAAGCAGCAAATAGACCAGTACATCAGGCACACTTGAACCAGACAGATTCAAATGGAACTCAAAGCAAACCATGGACCAAAATGAATGCAGACTTAGACTACCACCAAATGCAACCAGATATATACAAAGGATGATACCAGCCATCATCAACATGAATGAAAGCCATCGTATATATGTAAAGGCAAACGAGCTCAGTTTCAACAATGCAATAGAGGAGATAGCAATGAGACAGTGTGTGTGACAGTAAGTATGGTTCGAAAAGAAATGGTCAGAAGCCGTGGGTCATTAAGGTACACAGCAAGGGAGGTAACTCATAGGTGAAACACGATGAACAAGTCAAGATGAAAAATTTCCAGATTATCTCAAAATTAAATTGTCCATGATCGTAGGAGAACAATAAGGAACCAACTCAAGCAAATAAAAATGTATCAGTTACGTGTAAACAAATGAACCAGCCAAGATTAATCACAATCATTCAAGCAAAGATCGAATGGACAATGCAAATCATGGAAGAATTCAAACAAAATATACGAACAATAATTTACGGTTTTAATCCCTATTAATTACACCATATCATCATTGGCTTAAAACATTGAGTTCGAAAGCAAAATCGAGTCAAGCTTAATCATAAACCAAACAGGAAAATCGCATACCAGTATTGGAACTTGATCGAGAAGCGGCCACAAAGTAATTGAATTTCACTGATAGAAGAAGGAGCGAAGCAGGAACAAAAGCATCAGACGAATCGAGCCTCAATTCTTACAAGCGGCAGCTCAATTTCAGAAACCCTAAATTTCAGATAAAAGAGAAAGAGGAACGAATGGCTGAAGGACTGAAGAAAAGCAAAAGGGGTCGGCAGATAAAAATAAAAAGGAAAAAGGGAGACATCTTCTTTTATTTTCAATTGAGCCAGTCTCTTTATATTTTATTTTCGGCCTATTTTTTAATTAAGGGTTTTATTGTTTTTCGTTTTAATTTTTATTTTGAATCCCTTTTAAAATTGTGTAATATTCTAGTCGTGTGACTAGGGACAAACTACAGAGCGTAGTTTGAGAATTCACAACTCAGTGGCTGAGTTGTGGTAGGGTTTTGAGCGTAGAGTTAGGTTAGTCGTTAGCGGGTGTCGAAGTTTATGTGTGTAAGCGTTTGACTACTTAATTTCTAGTAGAAACCTTGGGGGCAGCACGTAGGCAGGGTTTTGCCGAAGCTGGGTAAATCTGTGTTGTTCTATTTTTGCTTCTATTATTCTGCTATTATCTGTGCTCTGTGATGCAATTAATTTTATATATTTCTGCATTAATTTTTATTATTATTAGTATCACCCTATTCACCCCTTCTAGGGTGAAATCGATCCTACAAGTGGTATTAGAGCTAGGAACAAAAACCAATTTTTGTTTAAAAATTTGATTTTTCAAAAACAAATTTTAGTTTTAAAAATTTGATTTTTTTTAAATTGCTTCTTTTAATAATGCTTTTGCCGAGGGTCGGTCCATAGTTAGGCTACCCATGTTCAATGGTGAATATGCATATTGGAAAAATAGAATGAAATTTTTTTTGAAAACCATTGATGCTTGGAATATTGTTGAGACAGGATATAGGACACCAACTATAGTGGTAGATAATCAAGAAATTGAAAAATCAATGGATCAATGGACAGATCTTGAAAATAAACTACAGAATGCTAATGCTAAAGCTATGAATTCTATATATGTTCATTGTATCAAATTGAATTTAATCATGTCTCACATTGTCTAACTGCACAGGAAATTTGGCATACACTTGAAGTGACTCACCAAGGAACCTCTCAGGTCAAAGAATCTCGCCTTGCCATGCTCAGTAGCGAATACGAAAACTTCACAATGGAAATAATGAAAGTGTCAAAGAAATGTATGGACGACTTTCTAATCTAGTATACAAATCAAAATCACTTGGAAAACCATACACAGAGGTGGAAATAGTTCGAAAAATCATCAGAATTCTTCCATGAAATTTTTAAGCAAAAGTAACTGCCATTCAAGAATCAAAGGATCTGAAACAAATTAAAGTCGAAGAACTCATCAGAAATCTCACCACTTATGAGCTAGAAATCAAATTCAAGGAACAACGTGAAGGAGGTGATACACGAAAGAAATCAATAGCTCTGAAAGGAACAATGGAAAGTAAAGATGACGATGATGATGAGGATGGAGCAGCCGAACTGGCACTATTAATAAAGAGATTCAAAAGATGGAACCACAAATACGGAAATCCAGCTCTAAGTCAACAATTGAAAAGCAGAATAGTCAAAGTACTAGACAACTCAGAAGAGAAGGAGATCATTTGTCACAAGTGTAATAAACCCGGTCATATCAAGCCCAATTGTCGTCAGAATCGACTCAGCCAAGGAAAGAAACCGAAAAGAAGAAGTTTTGAAGCTACTTGGGATGAAACTGATGAAGCTGATAAAAGCACCGGCAGTGAGAGTGAAAAAGAAAATTTGTGTCTTCAAGGAGAAACAACTGACAATGATGATGATGTGCCAAGCAAGGTATCAAAACTTACTCATTCGCAATTACTTTTATATTTTTATGAAGTAAATGGCTGTTTTGAAAGACTTAGGGAGAAATACACTAAAATTGAATCACAAAGAGATAGTTTGATAGAATTAAATAATGGCTTGATCAATTGGTTAAAAACTATCGAAATAAGAGCCCAAAGTGTGATAAGTGTCCATCATTCGAAGAAGAAATTAAAAAATCAGAAATTAAAATTAAATCACTTGAAAATGAAATTATGATTTTAAAGAAAGTGAAAATGCTAGAAGAGAAAATTCTATTAAAAAGTGCACTCTGTTATTGAATGAAAATGAATCTCTCAAAACACAAGTCCAACAATTGTCTACAACTTTAGGGAAATCACCAAAGGAGAAAAATTTCGAAATATGTTATTAGGGAAACAAACTGTTAATCCTATTAGACAAGGACTTGGATATACTCAATCTGAACGTGTTAGAAGTGAAATTATTCAAGTCAATTCAAGTGCAAGATTTGTGGAAAAATTGGACACAATCACAATAACTGCTGGTATAGACCCAAACATGTGAAAACCATACCATTTTGGGTTCCAAAAGGCACGAATATAAAATCCCTTAAAGTTAAACAAATCTGGTGCCAAAAGGAACAAATATAAATTGTCTTGGGTCTACTCAAACCTATTTTTCAAAATCTTTTGTCACTAACAACCATGGACCTATAAAAACAAATAGGTCACAAAAATCTTTTCTCGTGTAGGTGTGGTGGCAGGCTAAGGAACAACAACAGTGTTACCTAGATTCTAGTTGTTCCAGGCACATGACGGGCGACAAATCAAAGTTCCTTAGCCTAGTACAAAGGTGGAAGAATCACAATAGGAAACAACGAAAAATTATCAGCAAAGGTAAAATAGGTAATGGTACATTTATCTTGAACGATATATTAAATGTGAAAATCTGCACCATAATCTGATTTAATTCAGCCAGTTATGTGATAAGGAAATGAATGTTGATTTTGATTCTGGCTTTTGGCCAATTATCTTTTTATGCCGAGAACACTATAAGTACCTCTAGAGTGTTTGAACTAGTTCATATAGATTTGTTTGGACTAATGATGTTGTTTTATTGGTTGATGATTACTCAAGATACACATGGATATATTTGTTTATCTTACTGCTTCTAGATCTGACACTATGTTCACTAGTTGTTTATGTGTACGTTTAAATCAAATCCTTAAGGAATCACATTTTAAAAGATGTAAAATGATTATAAGGTATTTGTTGTAACTTCACGGTCTGGTCTATGATATTCAATAATCTTGAGTCAAAGAGAAATTCAGATGCAGATTGCACTGGTAACCTAGTTGATAGAAAAATTACTAGTAGAACGTTTTTATGTGGAGACATCACATTTTCAAAGAAAATATCTGCATATTTTTCATTTCAACTTATTTTAAATTAGCTGACATTTGTTATATAAAACCCCTTCCAGAAAATAGTTTTTGTTGACTACGTTTCAGATTAGGCATTTTAGAAAATTTGATTTTATAATTATTTTTGGATTTGATCTTAAATGACTACATTAACTAATCTGACTCCCTACTAATTATCGAAAAGATAAATAGTGATTGAAAAAGTGATGAGTGTTGATATTAATCATATATTATGACTTGAGACAGTATATTTAGTAAATTTCTTTAAAAATTTAAACAAGAGTTATAATAACTTTTGTTGGTAAAATTTCCATGACCATCTCTATTTCTATCATATTTCTAACGACCATCACTCATCAAAATCCAATATAGTATGTAAAAATGTGGTATTTTAAACCGAAAATTATTCATTTTTATTTTTTTTTGTAATAAAAATATCCAAAGTATTCACTCTCATTTAAAAGTCCTCACGATTATGCATGGGTGAATTACTTGGAATATTTGTTTATGTGCTTTCATGCTCATTTAAAAGTCCTCACAGTTATGCATGTATGGAACACATATCAAAATTGGTTATTAAATAGACAATCTATTACATCCTAAGAGTATATACACAATATCAGATTCCTTTACTTAAAAAGGATATTCTACAAATTTGAAACTTGTTTTAATTTACCATCTTTTCAATTTAAGAGTTACAAAAAAAACTCACCTTTATATTTTCACAAAAACGCCTTGCTTAAATTTTTATACCAATGTGGAAGTTTTCGATTGTCTAAAATCGTCGAAAATTCTGGTTTATTTCAACAATTGAAAACTACCAAACAACATGTCATAACATGATGCACAAACCAAAATGCCCTAATGCATAGGACACATGTGTCCATAGATTAACTTGCTAGAGAACTTTAGGGCTATACATCGAATTTCATTTTAAATCTTTTTGAAATAATAATATATACTTAAAACTTTTGTATATCAAATCAGACCTTCAAATTTTAAATAAAAATATGTTTTGTTAAAACAATTATGTAGCAAACTACTTTTATTATTCTTTCCAAAAACCATTGAAAACAATTTTCAAAACACCAGGATTTAAGTTCTCAAATTCTCTAGTTAAATCTTTTTATTTATAAATCATGCTCTTAAACCTTATTTATAAAAGGTCACTTTCTTATATTAAATCATTTAACAAATATTTATCCTTAAATATATTACCTTCTTAGGCTATAATAAACATCGTTTATTAAAGTCAAATTTTTAACCCAACATTATCATTGAATGCCTTATTGTAAAACTATGAAACTTAATTCACAAGGTGTTTATTTCAATGTTCCCAAAAATTATTATCTACCCAACCCATGTAGTAAAAAAGTAAACTACTTATAAATCAACAAATATAGTAAATGCTCATAAATAGATCGAGCATAACTAAGCTAATAAATGAGGGACACATGAACATCATTAATCCTACATAAATTAGATTACTCTGTCATTTTATACTTATATATATATATATATCAAATACATATACGGTCTCATATATATAATACACTTAACTCATAATAGATCATTCCATACCCTATCTCTTAATGTGTTATACCCAACCATAGCCAAGGTTCTCGCCTAACCTTCAACTCTAATACCAAGTAGTAACACCTACCCTTTTGATTGTCTAATGTCAACACCAATACATATATGGTGTTTACGTGCCGAATGCCCAAGGGTCCAAATGGCCAATTGTTATGGCAAAAAAATGAAGAAAAGAAAACGAACAAGAAAGAGGAGAACAAAACCAATGTAACGATTAAGATCTTTCGACGCTCGAAAGTCGACATTAATATGTCCACGGTATCAGATGCCGCACAATCGAATGCTGGAAAACCGAATCATTAGGGTTTAAAAAGAAGAGGTAGAAGTAGAAGAAGAAAGAAAGAACAGAAACAGAAACAATATCAGAATCTCACATTTGCAGCGGAACAATATATAATAGATGAATGAATAATCTTTATCATAAAGAACTATATCAGTTTATACATACATCATCAGAGTCAATATACAACTCAATACAACAATGGACAGTTATATGAACTTGTCCCCATACAGAATACACAGCGGAATAAATAAATAAGTACGAGTGTACGTCTCGCCATCCAACTCATCTCCAAAACTCCAGAATATCCTGATAACATAACTCTAGGCTGCCCGTGTGGAAAATTATGGGCACCCAGAGTTTAGAAAGGGAACAATAAACTCCGAGTCAGTCATGGTGACTGGTGTGAGATCGTAAAACAGTTATTTTCACAAAGAAAATAAAAGAAATTCGCAATGCTTTCAGAAAATGAAACTACCATAAGGCCTCCTGCCACACACAATGCAAACGCAGAATTGGAGGAGATTTCTCCTTATGATAGTCAAATATTCTTACTACGAAAAATCAGTTGATATTATTATTAATGTCTAGTGTGGAAAACATTTCGAAAGTATAATATTGATCTTAGCCAACATAGAAATTTCGAACTATGCCTACTATAGCTACCATCTAAACATTGGTGACCACCATAAGTAAATGGCAGGTTCTACAACTAAAACCGTACAAGGTTCGTATTGGGAATTGGATTTCCAACAAATGGTCAGGCTAAGGAACTTCTTACTGCCACATGGGTACGCCTCTGGATGGACGTCCCGAGAACTAACTAGCTCTCTGCCAACACAAGGTCGGGTTACCTCTTACACTAGGTAACTACTACACGAATATGCCACCCCCCGGTCCTTTGGGACTTTTATCCGAGGGCCCTCGATCACAAAGCAACAATCACACAGTAAATGAGATTGGAGCAACCACACAGGTAAATATCTTGGCTCCATACCATAATATCACCTTTTTCTAGAAGGAAATGACATACCCTAAAGGGCGCGACCCTCATAACCTTGCCGCATCTTTCCTGTTTCGATCATTTCCGGGTTGTGAGGTCCGATGAGGTCTCGTCCACAAAGCTACGCTTTACACGAAAGCCATGCTTTGATCACAAATGATCAACAAATGATCAGCAACACACAACAACACTTAGCATGCCACACTACCAATTTGGGAGTATATCACTGATAACCTTCAACTACATAACCTCTGAGCTTGTACGTCTCAAAGAAGAGTGTTAAGCTAAGAGAATAAATTCTCCGCCACCAAACAGAAATATATTTGAAAGAAATCAGCTTTATATCTCCAAGTGTAATGTCAGACATACAACCATACAAGTCTGTTCCAGGTTCGAACAGAACCGAAGGCACTTCCAAAGAAGCCCTTGCAATCTGGGTATCCACAATCCCGATCGGACTTCCCATCATATAGGGAATCTCTATACTGGAGCAACTCAGTGCAGAGACAATCGATAGGTTATCCTATCATTCTCGCAAACACCCGGTCTTCAACACCGGTCTTCAATTGCAATTCATAACGTCGTATCATTATTCGGAATGGGTTATATGACACAAAGTCCTCCCCCGGCTAAACCGAATAATGAGCGTTTGTTTTAAAAACAAATTCAAGTGCCATTTCAAAGGCAAATATTGATAGTCGGTTATATAACTATCAACAACATTCACAACAATCAACCAATTTAAATAATTTTCCCAAATTATTAAATTTCAGATATCTTCGTAAGATATGGTTTAACACTTCAACCATTTGAAAACAAATTTCAAATCACTTTTCACCTTTCAACTTTTGAAAATAAATTTCAAATCAATTTCCCTACACGAGATATATTTCCAAATATTTATTCATTCCCACTGGAAATCTGCCGAGTTCAAATATTTTAAAATAATTTATATCACTATCCAAAAATATATTTGGAAAACATTTTCTCCGAAATATTCCTTTAAAAACCAACTTTAGAACCTTTAATTTATATTTTAAAAGCTACTTCGGAAATATACTCGGCTTTATAGTGAGAATACACTTTCACTTCAAAATGGTCCATTTAAACCAATAAAATAAATCCTTATCGATTTATTTCAAATTTACATTCCAAATTTGTAAATTTCTTTCCACACTTTAAAAATAAATCAGTGTTTATTTCTAAAACAAATTCCCCTTTCCTTTATAAATTCCATTTTGAATTTACATTCCCAAATATTCACTTTTTATATGATTTTCAAATCGATTTCTCAAATATTCACTTTCAACTCCAAATCAACTTTCAAATTGATTTCCAAATTTATTTCAAATCCTAAATTGATTTTCCAAACATTTATTTCAAACACCTAATCGATTTTAGAATGGATTTCCCAGGATTTATTTTTAAACACCAAATCAATTTCCAAATTGATTTCTGAATTTATCTTCCTTTAAAATAAATGCCTTTATTTCTTTTAATTATTAAAATTTGTATTTCAAATAAATTCTTCAACCTTCGAATAATATTACCCGAAATCCATTTATTAAAATCTTTTCACCATATTTTTGAATTAATTCGATAAGATTACAAAAATCAACTTTTTTATACTTTTAAATTCCTTCTTTCAAATTAATTCAATTCTTAAAAATTAATTCCCAAAATCTAATTTTATTTATTTCTGGTATCCAACGATACCAAAAATATATTCGGCTAAATTATAGCCTTCAACAATTCCAATCACAAATATAATCACACATAGATTATAAACAATCACATCACAATATATGAAACAAATTCACATAATTTGAGGAATCCAGTTGGATCCCTCCAACATGTTTCCCTGCATCCACAGACGTTAGCACAATACCAATTCCACTTCAAGGTGGAATATTGCGGTATATGGGATTTATAAAATATCATCCGCTATTATGCCGCGCATAGGGTCTCATCCGCTATATAATGCGGGAAATCAACAACTCCAATATATATATTCCAATATATATATTGCTATATACTACTATATATACTACCACATCCAAACAGTCAATCCATAACGACAATTCCAATTTTTAATTTGAGTGAGAAGATCTCACCTTTGCTTTTATTTTGCAATCCATTTCCATTTTGACCATTTCTTCACGGTTTTAAACCTTGTATAAACAATTTATACAATTTATTAATATTTTGAACAATTGGACAATCAATCTCCATTTAATAATTTACTTAACTAATTTGTTCGAGTTGAAATTAACTTTTTTTTAAATAACTCGTTTGGTAACTAAAATGAATTAACAAATTTATCCTTTGGATATTTTTTTTTCTAAAAGATTAGTAGGCTAAAACATTTATATTTATTTTTATATTTCTGTTTTACTGTATATATATTTAAGAAAACAAAATGTGCTTTATAAAACTTACTAAAAACATTTTTTTTCTTTCTGCAAACTTTATTTCCGCATGTATACATTCATCAAATCAGAAGAAAAAAGAAAAAAAAAATCGCATACCTTTCTCCAAATCAATGAATACAACCGCAACCCCCAATAGCACCACCGCGTGCCCTAGCTTCCTCCCCCTTACGAACGAACGCCTCGTGATAGCAGTCCCATCATCTCGCCCCAGGCTTCACGAGTTCGATTCGATTTCGAGATAAATGACAGTGGCCACGATTCGACTCAGCAAAACCCTATATCGTGCTTCAACATCTCGCACACGAACGAAGTGGCTTCGTTCGAAGCTGGTCAGCGCATTGAGGAAGACCGCGATCTTCGGTCGATCCCCCCTTTATCTCGATTTTAATTTGAAGGGGATTCGATTTAAAAGCTCGGCTCGATAAGGAGTCGCGATCGATTTCTTCTCGTCATCAAGTCGACTTCGGTTTGATTTGAATAAGAAGATAGGCGGCCTTGGATTTGATTTTGAAAATGGAAGAGGAAGTGCGGCCATTTTTATTTTGAACGAACGATAAAATTTTCTTCACGACTGTTTTGAAAAAATAAAGAGGAGATAAGGATGAGATGGTTGCGTGTTTGAACGTCTCTGCTACAGTAACACAAAGTGAAAGAAAAACAACGATGTGAAATAATATCAGCTGATGGTTGACTAGTATAAATATCCCATTCAAATTCAAATTCAAATCGTCACGAATTTGCAACTCAAAATTTCGATATCCTATCGAGACGTGCCGCTAGGCGTTTGCAATGTTATACACCTATTCCGAACGCAATGGAAAAGGTTTCGAGTCCAAACTCGATTGTATGGAGAAGATAGCTTTTTGAACCAGTTATTAATTTAAATTTCAATTAAATTTTCAGCGCATTTACTTATCGTACGGCCAAACGATCACTCCAAACATTACAAAAATTGAAATCCGATAATAATACAATATTAAGGATCCAACGGAACTGGTTTCGTCGAATTCCGAGACTGTGACCCGGATGGCTATTTTTAAATTCAATTTAAACGATATAAATTCAAAACTGAACAAAAGAGTTTCAAATTCAATTCTGAAGCTTCCATTACCTTCAGTATAATCAATATGAATTTTCTAAGCCTTGAAAATATTTTTAATCAGCTTAAAACTGAAGATACAAATTTTTACCCAACTTTAATATATTAAATTCAATAATTTCAATTGCCAAATTGATTCTGATATTTGAATTCCAAATTAAACTATCATTCGAATATTTAAACTCAATTAAATATTCACATTTCAAATGTCAAAAATTCAGGGTCGTTACAACCATCATGATTTCGTAATGGAATGATAAAATATAATATCCAAAGATAATATACAGTGTTTTTCTAATATATATATGTATATATATAGCATTTCAGAGTTACTAATCTAAGTACTATCATCGACCTAGACAGCTATAACAGTCTGTCCTTACAATTGCTGATATATATACAATAATTAATGCATCAGAAATAAGAACTACGGTGGATGAATGGAACATCCAGCTCGTCTCCATAAGCTTCAAAAAACATTTACAAAAACCTAGCTTTCCCAGACTACTCAAAAGTGTACCCATAAAAATAATGGAAATACATAACTGTGAGTCAAACATAAGTCCGGTGTGAGAAACTCAAGAAATATGCATGACATATAACAACAGCTTTTGAGTCCAATCGAATCACCAGATTGGCTTTCCTTTTAAAAGAGCCAACTATCTAATAAGTGCATATGTGATATAATAGATAATGTCTAGGGTGTAGAATATAAGTAAGAAATAGCTGTGGTGTGTATACACTACAACAATAACTAGGTATACAATCAAAAACCTCTATGGTGCGTTCGCATAATTGCGTAGATTTTCCATAAAGGTGCCCTCAATACATCGAAAATGGTCCTCCTGTACAAGGATAATAGATATCCTTCCTAGTAGAACACATATCTAAGGAATGTACCATTGGAAAAACATAGGTAGCCCATGCCTCGTTGCATGGAACCGAATGCATCACTCTTGCATGCATATCCGTAAACAATCATTAGAATGGAGTCGCCTACACCCTTAGATTAGCTAAATCGCTTGGCTATGTATCCTACCTCTGGTTTCTATCATTACCTATAATGAAGTCATGTTTAGCATTCCAAGACAGGAGTCACAACTTAAACAAATCTCGGAACCACACATGGATTCTAGCATCTCGAGCAGTCCACGAATACCTAAATGAATTCCAACATCTCGAATAGATCATGAACCTCTTCCAAAGCATAGATCATGTATATGGTTTTGAAGTGGTTACAGTTTCGAATTATCTCATATAACTACACTCCCCTGCTTACTAGACACTCCAAAACCAGTTGATAATTTTTTTGTTAACTAAACCCTAGTTCTTTCAAAAATAAACATACAATACATATGGGGGTAATCATCTCCTATCCAGAAGGATTTCCTTATCATTTCTCATAGAAGAGAAAGACGAGTTTATATGTAGGTTATATCATCTCCGAGTGAATAGCCATATTATATAATCCCCGTGCTTCTTCTCGATATTTACTAAGTTAATTTTGGTCAATTTCAACAACAATGAGAATAATCGCATATGGAAACCAAGTCTTGTACACTTATCCGTTTCCAACCATCTCAACTTTCTCTATCCCTTGGTCAAGAGTGAAGCCGATAGGTTAGAGCACTATTGCTTCTACAACCTACTCGAATCATCATTCTTAACTCTCATAAATAGAAACAAATATACTTTGTCGGCTTTAGTGCTAAGTACACGAATAAATACTTCTCGCCTCATAAACAAGTAAACATACAAAACACGACTAATTCGCATAAAGCACATAAACGACCCCTAATCCTCTTTTTATTTAATTAATCCTTTATTATTAAACATGTTTTATTAGTATAACTCATTTTTATCTAATAACCTTCTTTCATTAATTAAAACTTCTATATTAATTTATACTCCTAATTAATTAAACTCCTAATTGATTAAACTCCTAAAAAAATAAACTCCTAAGTAATTAAACTCCTAATCAATTAAAAACTTCCCTTATTAATTAATACTCCTTTATTAATTAAACTGCCTTTATTAATTAAAACTTCTTTAATTAATATTCCTTTATTATTTAAAACTTTCTTTATTAATTAATACTCCTTTATTATTTAAATCTTCTTTTATTAATCAATACTCCTTTATTAATTAAAATTTCCTTTATTAATTAAAACTTCCTTTTTTTATACTTGTATATATATATATATTGAATTTTTCTTTATTAAAGATATATACTTGTATTTCACTATTCATTTGTGCTCTTTTCAATACTTCAAAACGTATTCATATACTTATCTCAATGCTATAAGTATA
Source organism: Allium fistulosum (assembly GCA_030737815.1). NCBI lineage: Eukaryota > Viridiplantae > Streptophyta > Magnoliopsida > Asparagales > Amaryllidaceae > Allium > Allium fistulosum. The sequence continues at coordinate 527,423,164 of CM060902.1, forward strand.
TTCATAAATTACTTAACAGAATTCACTAACTTTAAGCTATAATCAAAGAGGTTAAATAAACATTGTTATTGTAAACCTCTTTTCTCTTTTATATTTTAAACATACACTTTTCTATCTTTATTCTAAAATATTTCACACTTGTCATTATCTTTAAAATTCCATTATTAAAGATCAAAGTATATTCATAATATTCTTTCCACTTTAAAATATAAATTAAGGGTTTAAAAAAATGTTTCCAAAACATTGTTTGCTACAAACCCAAAACATGTCACATTGAATCATTATCTTTAAAAATCTTTTTAAAGATCTAATTACATGTATTAGGGTTTAAGACAAATGTTATTAAATATTGTCATGATAACCCAAAACATTTCATACCTCAAACATTTTCTTTAAACTTGCTTTTAAAGATTTAATTACATTTGTAAGGGTAAAAAACAAATGTTACTCAATCATTGTTTACCGTAACCTAAAAAACTTCTCTTATAATTACCTTAAAGTATTCATTACTTCGGTCCCGATCATATTCCTAATTATAGTTCTTATTATATTCCTAAGTATAGTTCTAATTATATTCCTAATTATAGTCCTAATTATATTCCTAATTTATTTCTGATAATGTTCCTATGTATAATTAATGAGGGTTAAAAACAAATGTTACTTAAATTTTTTTTGCTGCAATCCCAAACTATTTCACACTTAGTCATTATCTTTAAGTATTCCTTAATTAATCCCCAATTTTATCTACATTGTTTAAAATGTTAATATACTTTTATCGTATACTTACCACGTTTTCGATCATCTCATCTTACTATCCCTCAATCAAGAGTGAAGCTGGTAGGTTAGAGCTCAGTTGATTTAACACCCTACTCAAACATCCTTCTTAACACTCATGGATATACAAGTCTACTTTATCGGCTTTTAGTGTTAAGTATAGTATTAATGTCTTTCCATAAATAAGTTAAACAAACAAACACGCTTAAGCAACTAAGCACTCTTAAACCACTTTTTAAAACATTTTTTAGTTAAAAACCCATTTTAAGAATGATATACATATGTATACTTATTTATTTATAAGATAAAAAATTTAATAATAAAAACAATTTAAAAGGATATTATATTACATAAGCTTCTATTTATTTAATAAGATATTTAACTAATTTTCTGAAAATTATAAATACTTAAAAATACTTATAATGTGGATTAAAATACTTACTAAAAATATTAATTAAAAACACATATTTTATAATTTATTTAAAAACTAAAAGAACCTGTTTTCTTTATTTAAAGTAAGCCTTCTAGTTTAAAAATTCATAATTAATTATTAAAAACACATAAAAGTTCTAAACCACTACAAAATATTTTTATTTATGTTAGAAAAGACTAGTAAAAATATTTGAGATGAATATTTAGGTTTAAAGTCATTTTAAAGCTTTTAAAGTTGAAAACAACAATAGTGTCTTAAAAGTGCCATCTTTAAGTGTTATAATAGGTTTAGAAATTTGCAGTTTTACACACTTTAATGTTTTGTCGATTTATGACAAGCTATCGAACTTTTTAGAGTTTAATTTTTTACAGCAAGCAATTAACACAAAATACATTATAACCATTGTCAGAACCCCTAAGGATCACTGTACAAAAATTTATAGAAATTGTCGAACACAAAGCAATTTCTAAGTGCTTCTATAGCGACGAGTCACCATAGAACCATTTCAATTCATGTCCAATTCAAATCAAAGTCCAACCAAAACCTATGTGCTTTGTTTCAAAGCTTTGCAACATGTCATCAAGTCTATATCCATCATTTACATATGTCATTTGCTTTACCAAACAAGAATCAAAATCAAACATCACAATATAAAGCCAAACACATTCATATAGTTCAAACAATCAATACGAGCACTTCATATTTATTTTGATGGTGAGTAAACTCACCGATAACCAAGAAAACTACCAAGCTTACACCACCACCTTTGCAACCACTTCCTACCTCACCCAAATCAACTACAAAATGCAACCTTTTCCTCATTTACTCACGGCCATGCCTAGAAAAAGTCCTATTTTCTCACGACCTACGCATGTAGGGGCTATGGTGCTTTAAATCTTCTTGCTTTAAGTGTTTAAAAGATTGGTTATGTTGTCTAAGGGTTATATAAGGAGTTTGGGCTTACTTGAAGTTTTCTAAGTCTTAGGAAATATTGAAGAGAGAAGAGGAGAAAGAAGAGTTTTAATTCTATTTTTCACAACTTTTGAAATATGAAATAATGAAGTGACTATGATATGAGAGAATGCTTTAGCAAGTGAAAAAGACCCCTTACTACCCCTTGTTTGGCTGGCCAAAACCCTCCTTTGTTCCTTTATTTCCAATGCAAGCACATGCACACCATGCATTTCTTTATTCCCTCTATCATTCATGCCTTAAATCAATGATTCTTTGTCCCCTTCATTAATTATTTTGCTTTATTTAATTTGTAGTTAACTTAAGTATTTTTAACTTTTTATTTAGTGTTCATATGTTACTATACAACTGCTCAAGAGTTCGAACAACTTTTATTGAATAAAAAGTCCTTTATCGATAAAACGATTTTCAGTCACATTATCGATATTTATTGAACTATATATTTTTGTAAACAAATTTAAAAAGCAATTTTCCTTCATTAGTTACTAATTAAAAGGGGGTTAACAAAGTTATAAAATCACATTTACTCACATTAAATCCAAAATTTAGATATTTAAATAATTTAGATATTTAAGTACGAAGTATTTGAAATTCCAGGTTGTCACATTCACCCCCACATAGAATATTTCATCCTAAAAATTTCAACATGAGCAACCAAATAAACAACCACACAACAATACCTAACAACATTTACAATTGCAAGCAAACATAGTTTACAGTTTCCTAGGTTTAGAAACCTTCTCATCGCACAAAGATGATAAATAAACTACTAAGCGTACCTTTCACTCAATAGCCTCAAGTTATTGCTTAGTCTATTATTCATGCTGCCTCAAACAATTCGAAGAGTCATTCCTCAAATTTTCCACAAGTAAAAAAACATATCATATAAATAGACAAAAGCCCATATGATGTACAGATGTCATCCATATGCAATATCAAATCAATCACTTGCTCGATCACATAAATTTCACTTCCAAACTAGTATAGATCCTTGACCTCTCTAGTGCAGACTTCGATCAGGTTCCTTGATTAGAAACCTATATTTTCCTTACATAGTCATATAATATGATAGAAAACCTCAGGATCATAGAAAGAATCTTTATCAATTATTCGTCGTCGAGAATCGAGTGAAAAATCCTTATTCGGACAGATGTAAATCACCATGAAATCATGTATTCGGATCCGAGATTGAGAAATATCATGCGAATAAAATGTCTACGTACAACTTACATACTTTATTATTAGTTTCTTAACTACACCGGTTTCTTTTTAATTCACATTTATTTTCTCATAAACTGTTTTACCATTTTAATACTAAAATCATTTATGAACCATTTCATTATAACATTACTTATTTTTTGTATAAAATCATATCGTTATTTATAAAACATTCCATAACTTAAGTTCATATTCGCATAACATTCTACTACATCCTAAGAGTATACACACAATACCAGATTCATTTTACTTTATAAGGATGTTCTAAAATTTTGAAACTTGTTTTGACTTATTGTTTCATTTTACGGGTTATAAAAAACTAACCTTTTATATTTTCATGAAAAAGCTTCAATTTCTATAACAATTCGGAAGATTCCAACTATCCAAAATCATCTGAAATTCTCCAAACAACATGTCATAACATGATGCACAAACCAAATAATCCTAATGCATAAGATACATGCGTCCTTAGAATAACTAACGCGAAAATTTTAGAACTAAACACCGATTTTCATTTCAAATCATTTGAAATAATAATATATATATTTATAACTTTTGTATATTAAATCCAAACTTTTGAATTTACATCTAAATTTGTTTTACCAAAATAACTCTGTAGAAAACTACTAATGTCGCATTCCCTACTTAGAAACTCGGAAATGAACGTCGATGATGCAGCAGTTATCATAAGCATTATTTTCCAATGACATAAGTGAGTTCAATACTTTCTATCTCCTTTACAAAACCTTTTTTTTAAAATATTTCTATTTGTAAATACTTTTAAATAATACTATTATTATTCTTTTTTAAAAACCTTGGAAAATAATTTTTCAAAACATCGGGATTTAAGTTCTCAAACTCTCAGTATAAATCCTTTTATTTATAAACCATGTTTTATAAACCATACTTTTAAACCATATTTATATAAAGTCACTTTCTTACATAAAATCATTTCATAATTATTTATCCTAAAATATCTACCTTTTATACCATAATAAATATCTTTTGTTAAATTAATTATTTAATCCAACATTATCATTGAACGTCTTATAGTCAAACTGTGAAACTTAATTCACAAGGTGTTTGTTTCAATGTTCCCATAAATTCGTATCTACCCAACCCATGTAGTAAAAAAGTAAACTACTTATAAATCAACAAACAACAGTAAATGCTCATAAACTGATCGAACATGACTAAGCTAATAAATGAGCGGTACATGAATATCATTAATTCCTACATAAATTAGACTACACTATCAACTTCTACTTATATATTACTAGTATATATTAAATACATATAAGCTCTTAGATATATAATACACTTAACTCATAATAGGGTATTTCATATCCTATCTCTTAATGAGTTATACCCAACTAAAGCCAAGGTCCTCACTTATCCTTTAGCTCTAAGACCAAGTTGCAACGACGACCCTTTTCAACCTTTGAATGTCGATACTAAGACATCCACGGTATTCGCATGTCGAACAACCAATTTCTAAAAAGGCTGATTGTTAGGGTTAAAGAAAAAGTAAAAACAAAAAAGAGGAGAACGAAAACATCAAAATCTCACAACAGAATGATAACGTATAATATCAAAAGACAATACAGAGTGTTACTCTAATATACATGTGTTTCAAAGTTTCCAATCTAAGTACTATCATCAGCATGTCCTTACAATTCCTAATATATACAATAAGTAATGTATCAAAAATAAGAATACTACGGTAGGTGAATGGAACATCCAGCTCATCTCTAGATGCTCCAAAGAGCATTTATGAAACCTTCCTTTTCCCAAACTACTCGAAAGAGTACCTATGGAAATAAGGGAAATATATAACCACTAGTTGGACATAAGTCTAGTGTGAGAAACCCAAGAAATATGTGTGACATATAATAATACCTTTTGAGACCAACCAAATCATCGGGTATGTTTTCCCCTCAAAAGAGATAACAATCCAATAAGTACATATTACGGAAAAAGATAATGTCTATGGTGTAAAATATAAGAAAGAAATCGTTTTAGCGTGTGTACACCATAGAAATTATTAAGTATACAATCAAAAACTGCTAAGTTTGTTCACATAATTGTATAGGTTTTCCATGGAGGTGCTCTTAATACATCGAGAATTGTCCTCTTGCATAAGGATCGAAGATATCCTTCTGAGTAGCGTACATCTCTGGGGAATGTACCATAGGAAAAGAATAGCTGGCTATAATGCCCTCACTTCTATACCTATATTAATCTAAAGTATTACTAAGTAATACTGTCGAGTAATATGGAGAATGAAGTAATATAGGGCTCATACGTGAATATTGTCTTGGAATAACACTGGTACATATCTTAATAATGTATTACTTACCATATTCGTACTCGATCTCGGTACAAAGCAATAAATATGTATACCTCCAAGATGAACAATACACAATCACAAATAATAAATATGAATCAGAGAACACAAAGTTAGAACGCGGTAGATTAAATATAATATATTACATAATATTATACATAAGTCCACGGGCTACAAAATAAAGGTCATTAGCCCAATGCATAATACATTGTTAATACATCAACTACCACTAATGAGGCAAAAAAGATGGGTAGGGAATGTATCATCCTATATCTTCTACTAGCCTCCACAAAAGTGCATACTAAGATCCATCCTCACTGAGTACTTGCAATAGAAGTCTCTCGGACTGACCCAAGTATTAGAAAGAACATACGGGTTAGACTATGTCTATATACAATGTCAAATAATATAATCATAAAGGAATGTCCATAATAGAATAAGAATATTATATAAGGTATAATATAAAGTAAGATAACCCATCAAATCATCCAAACAAAATCCAATATTATAAGAATCATAAAGATAGGTAATCACAATCCATAACCGCAAACAATGCACAGAGGCAATCGCTAAAATATCAAGTCATCAATAGTATGAATATAATGGGGACTGACTACACTTTAGATGCACAATTTCTAGTATAGTCAACTCATTGGATATCGAATAATATATGTTAACCAACAACACATACATATACCAAAATAAGATGGGAGACTGACAGACACACCTGTTCCAAGGGATTACACATGTAACTGGCGAACACGACACAGGTGGCCATCCAGTACGGCTCCTACAATCATCGGTTACCATTACCTCTCTCCCTCAAGTATCATGACAATGACTCACCATAGGCATGACTATGCGTAGCCGCTTCAGTCAACTACAGACATGTGCCCATATGGTAATTGACTACTGGTCTTTATGATACAAGGGCCAACACATATACCGACACACGATAATAGACCAACACAAGACTTAAATAGAAAAACATGCCATGAATCCGAGGCATGACCACCGCGATCAGGCCGCCAAGGTGTATTCTGGGCAATCTGGTTCACTCCTAGAAAATAAAGGGAGCTAGAAAAAATGGACAACATATAATATCCATATTAGATAAATTTACTTAGCTCTAGACGTAGACCGATACACGATTATATGTACATAAATCGATGGACAAATATGAGGTACTAGATGCAACAACCCGCCAATACGTACAGTTCAAATTGACAATAAACCACACATGTTAAACCCAAATTTAACGAAAAGATAGATAGTTATGGGAAAGAAAGAGGAAAGGAGAAGAGAAGAACAGAATACCAAACAACCACAGAATCTCACAATCGCAGCGGAACAATACATAATATAATATCAACGATCTTTACAAAAGAGAAATTGTTATATACATACATCCATCAGAGTACAACAACAATTCACTATCATTAGCCTAAATAGTTATAACAGCCCGTCCTCACAAATGTTGATGATTTCAAGAACAAAATAGTGGAAATAAAACATATACATAAATACAACTTGAAGACCTCTAACCCATCTCCTGAGCTCCAATGCCTCCAAAGAAATCTATAAACATGCTCGGTCTGACCCGAGCATTATAATAAAATAACACCCAAGTCAGTCTGGAAAACCAGCGTGAGAAAACACACTGAATGGGATTTTTAAAATTATAGAAAAACTTTCGAAAATCAAAAGTATCTCATAAGACCACGCCGCACATAAACATGGACGGGTTTTTACCCTACAATAACCAAAACATTTCATATGAAATTCTTGGGTATTATAATAGTGACTAAATACAAATACTTATTAATCTTAGCCGAAATTGTTACATTAATTAAATTCCAACACAATAGGTATACGACAAAAATCGTAAAGGCTCGTATTGGAAAATGGATTCCATATAATGACTGGCCTACTGGGGTACCTCCTGTCACGGTGCATCTTTAGATAAAATAACACTGAGGTCGAACCTATCGACCCCGGCCAACACAAAACCGACCTACCCTTCATTGGATAGTACCGAATATGATCACCCCTCCGTTAATGGGCCCCAAAGCATACAAATTAGAGATAATAGCAACTCTAGATAGGTATGATCATACCCTACTTGAAAGCGACCCACTTAGCCTTGCTGCATCTCCCATGTTTTAGTCATTCTCGGTTGACGAGGCTTGAGGCTACGTTATACCTTTATATAGCATTTCCCACTAGGAATGCTAACACAGCCCTCTAGGCTACAATGCAATATCAGTATTCATCCATACAAGTTCGTTCTGGGACTGAACGAAACACTTGAGAGCTCCATCTCCAAATTCCATCATCTTCAAGATTGACTTCACTTCGAAACACATTTATTTGATCGAAGTGGTTTTCGAATAACATATTGGATACCGGTCTCTTCGAAACAACTTTCGATAATTCCTGGCAAACTCCACCCCGGTTCTTTAGGAAATAAATAGTCAAAGATAAGATCGGAGATCACCTCTTAACCATGGTGGACGAATTTCCTTATTATTGTCTTGGGAGAACGATGAGATTTATATGCATAGTATATCATCATCGTAAATGACTGCGCCATAGAACTCACGTATTTCCCTTAGATATTTCCAAAGTTACATTTTGGGTCCAATTTCGATAGTTGGTTATTTAACCATCGAAGAACAATCATTTAATCAGGAATTTAATTCCATATGGAAAACGACATTTGGTTAAGCGCCAAGCAACACTAAGCTGTTTATTAATAAATCTGTTATTAATTAAATTCACTTCGTAATACTTGGATCAAAGATTCTTTATACAAAGGTTTATATAAACCCACCATCCCTATTCTTAATACTTGGAAAAATATCCATATACTTATTTCAATGGTATAAGTATATTCACCAACATTTGGGAAAGTTCCCCTTTTTATTCAATTCAAAAACCATTTATAAACCCAATTAAAATTCACAAAACCATTTATAAAACTCCTTTTATAAACCTATATACCCATTTCTAAAATTTCTTTTATAAATATCTAAACCATTTATAAACTCCTTTTATCTTTTAACCAATCTTCCTTTATGTTTTCCAAAACATATTATAAGATTCCTCTTATATTCCAGATCTGTTTATAAAACCCTATTTATAAATCTTGAAAACATCTAAAATAAAATTCTAATCTTTTCCTTTAAACGCTACTATATACTAATAATATTATAAATAAATAAATATTAATGTTAAAACATCTTAAAATGATAATTAATCATTTCCAAAACATTCTTAAATAAACAATAATAATTTATCTTCAACATTATTCTAAATAATAAAAATTCATTTCCAAAGCCTTGCTGATAAATAATTAAAATTAGTTTCAAACCATATTAATAATTTTAAATAATAAACTTTTCAAAATATAAAAATATTTATAAACCACTTTAAAACAATATTAATATAAATACACAACTCTTAAAACATAATTATATTTCCTTGATAAAAATCGTTACTTAACTTTCCACATAATCGTCTCCATATTTATAAAGCTATATTTAGAAATCTCTTCTATTTTATGAAATTTCCTTTCGTAAAATTTCTTTGTTTATGAACCCCATTTATAACTCCATTCCTTTATAAATCTCACTTATTCATGAAGCCCCATTCAAAATATAATTTTAACCGTTTTAACCTTGCATCCAAGGTATGAATTTCTTTCATAAATGCCTTTCAATTTATAAAATATCGTTTAGCAATTCCAATTTTACCCTCACTATCAATTTCCAAAATAGACAACTATTTTCTAAAATGACATTCCACATCGTAAAATAAATCAACCGTTTGATTTATTTCTCAAATCTATTAAACGATAATATTTTCCCTTTAATTTATAACACACCATTTTTAAATCTATTCCTTAACAAATAAAATACGATTTTACAAATCTTAACTTTATTTGTAAATATCACTTTTGTAAATTATCATATCTATAAATTTCACCTTTATAAATAAATTATAATATATGTACCTATATATCATTTTATATAAAAAATTTAATAAATATTCATATCAAAATATTTCTATTTTCCTTTTTAAAACAATATCCATTTATTATAGAAGACTGACTGGTCTTTAAAGGTCTTAAAAATCTTTATTTACTGTTCAAAATCTTTATTTGAAATATTTTATAAAACTATTAAATTATAATATCTAAAAATCATACCTTTGATTTTAAAGTAAATTACTTTTTCAAATAATTAAAGAATAATTATTTAAAACATATATAATTTCCAAAATAACTTTGAAATCCCTTTTCAAAATCAATCACTATTTTATGGTATTTTAAAATACCAAAATATAAGGCTTAGTGCTACTAAAGCACTAAATAAACAAAATCGTGTCCATATCATCAATTGTAACATCCAACATATCATATATCAATTTATATGAAATAAATCAACGGTGTGGGGGAAACCCATTGGATTTCTCCAACCTGTCCCCCTACATCACATACAGTATGTAATCATAAAAATAGAAATCAACCCCTTCGAGGTGGGATTCATAAACAAAGGGCCATCCGCTCTTACACAGGAACGTAATAGGGTCTCATCCGCTCCAATAGGCAGGAACATATCCAAACCAATAATATAATTTAGTATATTATCCAAACAATCAATAACGATTAGAAATAAATATCCAAACATCCAATATATAAAATTTATTGACTATACATATTTTCTAATTAGCCAAAAAGGTGAGATTAACTCACATTGATTTTTATTCATCAAAACATTCCATTTTGAATTAACATTGACCGAACGTCCAATTTTAATCCAAAATTCCAACTAGCTCTGAATCCGTCTAATCAAATCCGTAGTGTAGCTTTCGTCGATATGATTGTAAAGCGACTTGTTTCATTCAATTTGGACCTCGTATGAATTCGATATGGATTGAAGAATGTTTTAAATAATTATATATAATTAACATAAATAATATTAACATTTTTAAAGAAAATTATACCCTTTCCCTCTTTCCTTTCGTTCGTTTCTAGGCACGAAATGAAATGCGACCTCGACCATGCTTTTCAACGTCACTGCCATTGTTCCCTATGCCTGCCGCCACCGCGACCTCCACCGTGTGCCGCCCTGCCCTCGAGCTCCCCCATGCCACCAACCGTGACTTCATCGATGCCTCCAGTCGACGTGAAAACCTAAAACAACTGCCTCAGATCCTAGTCCAAACTTGGCCCCATCATGACTCCAATGGGTGGTCGGCCGCCATAGATGGCTTAGTGGGGTCAAGGCGCACCTTTTTCCCTTTGGGGTCGAAGGCCAAATCATCCCCTAGCTCGCCGTGCAATGTCGGCCATTGGATGAGCTCGGTTTAAATTTAAAGAAAAAGGAAGGAAGCAAACTGATTCTCTGATATGAATGCACTATATAGCAGAAGGGGGGTATGGCCTTGCATAGTTGTGGTACGGGCTAGGGTATGGGCTGGGCATTGACAACATATGGCTAATAAAATATGTATATATGTTTTTATATTATAATATACCGGTTTAAACGTCTGAAAATCTCTATCTCCAAACGAGGTGTTCTGCCTGGCGTTCTATATATTATACCCCTATTCCGAATGCAACGGTAATAGTCTCGAGCCCTAATTTGATCATATGCAGAAGATAGCTTTTTCAAACCTAATTATATTATATAAATTTTCTTTAATTAATTCTACGCATTTCGATTGCTACGAAATTCGATGGCATACTATAATTCATTATTACGGATCCAATAAAGCTGGTTTCGTCGAAATTCGAGAAAGTGCCCTGGAAGGCTATTTTTTTTACGTTAATTAAAATGACTAATTTCTTAAATTAGTTAAATCACTTTTAAATACAAATTTAAAAGTTCACTATTTTCCTTCTTATTCAAATAGAATTTTAATCAACTTTTGAAATCATTTTCATTCATATTAAATTCAAGGTTTAGTTATTTAAACAATTCTAATATTAAATTCAATAATTTAATTATCAAATAAATCGTTGTATTTGAAATCCAAGTTATTTAACTTATAAAAATCACTTTTCAATATTTAATATAAATTAAATATTCTAAATTCAAATGACTTAAATTATGGGTCATTACATTCTCTCCCCCTTAAAAAGAATTTCGTCCTCAAAATTACCAAGTAAGAAAAATGCCACAAACCCATTAAATTTCCAGAACAATTAGTTGCAACGGATTTCCAAATCCTTCTAAGTTGATTAACTTTTCAAAATCAAATAGTTGCAACTTCTTATAAAAACTTTTCTAAGTCTTCCAATTCATTCATAGTTATTAACTAATACCTTCCCCAAAATTCAACATATATCATTCATTCATCCATTCCAAGTTATAATTAAAAATCAAATTTTAGTTAACAAATATTTTCCAAAATTCACAAAAATTTCTAGCTCTTAAATTTACGAAAACTTTCGCCAGCGTCTCCTTTGCGTGGCTCGATCGTAAAAATTTACAATATATATAAAATCACAAATATACATCTCATCTTCAAGGATGAGGCATTCCGTAGGGAAAAATATAAAAATACGGTATGTAATTCAAGATGTGTACCTTTTTATTAGCTTTAGCAAGTATATACAATCAATATAACGCGAAAGCGAGCTCTAAAATGCCATCCGCACCTACTAATCCTCAACAAACAATAAGAACAAGTATATAGAAAGTAATATTACTGTATAAAATAGACTATACCATAACTATATGAAATTTTAGTGAATGTAACAAGAGAACTTATTAAACAAATAACATCCAATTTATTTATCAACAAATCATCTTGCATTTTCAAATGCCAACATTATATACTTTCATTTCTTATTAACATTAAGTTGACTCACACTCAATTTATTTTTATTCAGTTGGCTCTCATTCAAGTTCTTTACTTTCAATTGGTTTACATCCAATTAATTAACACTCCTTTATTTACCTTCATTTATTTCATATTCAATTACTTAATATTCATTTTATTCTCATTTACTTTACTTACATTCCTCTTGGATTCAATTTAAGGTTAACAACAATTCATTTGCATGCTAATTCGTTTATGGACAATTTCCATAAATCAATCACTTAATTTCACATTCAATTCCTTTTACAACTCTGTTTGCATTTCATTTTATAACTCAAGTTCATATTCATTCTATTAATTCATTTTATAACTTAAGTGGAATTAATTCACTTTACTAATTCATCTAATTCATTTCAATCCAATTCAACTTCATTTTACCATTTCTTGAGTCAATTTCCCTTTTAAAAATCCAATTTATTCAACTCCACTTAAGTTAAATCCCATTTCAAATCAAATTTAATTTCATTATCTCTATTTGTTTAACTTCACTTAGGTTAAATTTAATTACCAATTTCCATTTATGATTTTCATTCCTTAACATATCCAACAAATTTATAAATTTGTTTTAACTTATCCCTTTCAAATTCATAAGTTGTAAACATATTTCTTATCTATACCATTTTCAACATTCAAAAACTTATTATCTTATATTTCTCAAAACATTTAGATAGAAATATCCAAGATTTTAAACACTCGGATTTATTTCAAATCATTTCGAAATCATATATATACATAACTCCTTTATATATCAAATTACATTTCTAGAATCTAAAACAAATCTATATTACCAAAACAAGCTTCAATGGTAGCAATCCCTTACTTAGAAACTCGAAAATGAATGCCGATGATGCTGCAGTCATCATCAAAATTATTTTCCAACGACTGAAATGAGATTAGTGCTTTCTATTTCCTTTATATCCTTTTAAAAATATTTCTAGCCAAAACACTTCCAAAATAATTCTATTATTATTCTTCAAAACCTTTGAAAACAATTTTTCAAAATCTACAGGATTTAAATTCCCTATATTCTCAGCTTTCAAATCCATTTAATATACAAATAATGTTTATAGATATATTTATGCAATTTTATATACAAATGTTGAATATTTTAATATCAATCACTACTCTATAATTCATACTTATAAATTCGCTTTCTTATATAACTCTATTTACAAATGTTCATCTTTATTTAAATTATATTAGTAACTACTTTTGTTAGGACATCAACAAATGATAATAAACAAATATTATTATTCCCCAACAACCAAACACACCATATAAAACTATAATAATTTCTAAAAAAATATTCCTATATATATAAAAATATATTTTAGGTAAAATTGTTTCATTTACCCACTTTTAAGACAATACTATATCGGTTTGCCTTGTTTAAGTGTTTAGAAACCCCTATCGATGTCATGGCGTCCCACGTATCCTTTAGAATTCATAAGCCACTCAACAGATAAATTAACACAATATAAAATATTTTTATATCACTAACAAATACGCGCTCATATATATATATATATATAATACTCTCAAAACTCAAAATAAGGCATTCCATTCCCTTATCTCCTAATGAGTTATCCCACCAAAGCCAAGGTTCTCGCTTAACCTTGTGCTTTGATACCAAATTGTAACAACCCACCAATCCGTATAGTTCTAGTAAACAATAAACCACACATGTTCAATACAAATCGAATGGAAAGACAGATAGTTACAGGAAAGAAAGAGGAAAGGAGAAGGGAAGAGAAGAAGAAGAGCATAATATTATACAACAACAGAATCTCACAATCTCAGTGGAACAGTATATAATACAATATCACTGATGTTTACAAACGAGAAACTGTTATATACATACATCCATCAGAGTACAAAAACAATTCACTATAATCAGCTTGGAATAGTCTGTTCTTACAAATGCTGATGATTTCAAGAACAAAACAGCGAAAATAAAACATATACGTAAATATGAATTGAAGACCTCCAACCCATCTCCTGAGCTCCAATGCCTCTAAAGAAATCTGTAAATATGCCTAGTCTAAACTGAGCATTATAATAAAATAACACCTGAGTCAGTCTGGAAAACCAGCGTGAGAAAACACACCCAATTGGATTTTTAAAGTTATAGAAAACCTTTCAAAAATCAAAAGTATCTCGTAAGACAACGCCGCACACAAACACCCAAGAATAGAGGAATATATCAAAATAATAGGAAAAACACAATAGAAAGCAAGAACAACCAGATTTATAGTGGTTCGACGTTGATTGCCCACGTCCACTTTGAATTATTCTCTTTATTGCTTTTCAATTAACTTGATTACAATTAGAAACAACAAGAAATAGCAAGAGATAAGAGAATAATGAAGGGAGTTAATTACAATGATGGTGTTGTCTAATCAGCAGCATAAAGATCCTCAGAATGACCCCCTAGGCCTGTATTTATGGGTGAAGGTGACCTCCAATCTGATAGGAACTTCGACAACAGAACCTTCTCATCCATAGGGGATAACCATAGGGAAGGCTAGGCCCAAATCTCAATGGAGAGGGATCGATACCGATCCCTCCATGTGTTGAGTTTGGGGCAGCAATCCTTATGGTAGCCTCCTTATACTCTGGTATAATGGTGCTTCAAATGTCATGATGATTAGATGTGTTAAGCTCGAGGTTTGGTTGATCTTTGGTTCGAATCTCATTTAGTCAAGGAATTATCGATCCCTCCAAATAATAGTGTCGAACCCTCTTGCATCCTTAACATATTCTAATCCATACTACTCAGATTATTATGCCGACCTATCCATCGTGAGCAAAACCGAACCCTCCATTTGTTGCATATTATACCGATCCATAATGCTTGCGAGATGTATGCCGAACCATATGGCGACCCTTCACTATGCTGATCCCTTCATGACTCTATCTATGCTGACTATCCACCTAACTCATCACGCCGACCCCTCTGGTATTTACACATCATATTGAACTAAATAACACCGCCTATGCCGACCTATCTTGCACCATTAAATCATATTAAACTATGTCGATCCCTATTGCCTTGTTTTTCTATACCGATCCCTTTGTTACCTCACCTATGTTGACAAATGATTATGCCAAACCCTACCTTATCTGAGCTAATTTTCATATCTCTGACATCCTACATTGTCTCTCTATCAACCTTGTCCAATACAGAATCCACATCACAGTATGAACTCTATTTTTGGGCCCTGAGTCATTGCCCCATGGTTGCTGTTCTTATCAGCAGCCAGATCTATCTTGCGCGACTAGTCCATATAGCCGAGTCAAGGCACCGGGTAACACTTGCCCCTCAAAGTACATCTTTTTAGTAACATGTCGTGCTTTGAATTGATAAAACTCTAAGTTGCTGAGGAAGTCCGTCTAACTCCCTGGTTGACTTCTGTTCCTTTATTGATCTTCAATAATACACTTCCGGTGTCATTTCCCATTAGCATATATAAATTCGATCATGTGGGGCTCATAGTTTTTTTTTGTTATGGAGGGACTAGTATCCTACTTACCGATCCATTACTAGAGATACGTGAGTAAGGTTTGGCATGCCTCAGTGCCGACCCTTTTTCTTCTCTTTTTCTTTTTGACCAGGTCACCATTAATAACCGGTTGGACTTCTCTATGCAAACATACATATATAAGCACATTTTTCTCATCTTGTTCCCTTTACTTTCCCATTCTCACAACTTTCACTGCTTTTATCTGCCATTGCATTTTCTAACTCCCCTTCCACCGAACCCATAACATCGCGAACTCCTTGTTGTAAACAAAATCCCTCAAACTCGAGACCTTAACATCGAACATGAATTCGAGCAACTTCTTCGCGATCACTCCTCCATAACCTTTGATTTTCAAGTCCGACCTCCCATTACCCCTTTAATTTAATCTAACATACATATAGGTATGAACTCTTCTTCCTTTATTTGTGTCATTGGGTCGTAATTTCGAGTTTGTGTGAGTTCGAGTGATTTCTAGGTGAATGATTTAGTAGGTCGCAATAGGATACGAGAATGAGGAGGTGAAGGAAAAGGAGATAGAGAAGAAGACGGAGAAGGAAGGGTTCGACAGTGTCTTGGAAGGGATGGAGGAGAGTTGGTTTTTAAGGTTTGAGAAGAGGAAATTAGGATAGGTGTGGGTTAGGTACTTTTTAGTTGAAAAGGGATCAATGTAGGAAGCGTTTTCACGAGGGGTCGGTATGAGTTTGTATTAGACAGGGTTCGGTGGGTCATGCTAGTGAATGAGGGATCAGTAGATTATGTTAGCGGAGGTGTAAAGATCAGCAATAAGACCCGGGTGAGGGATCAACATAAGGTGTAGGGATCGGCATGGACTATAAAAACTTATCTAATCTAAGTCAAACAAACACTTGATTGCATATGCCTTGCCCGAACATAGAATGACTGAGAACAACATGACTTGCACTGTATTGTTGATCTTAATCTTGAAAAAACAAACTTTTGGGTTGCTCAATATGGACTAAGTAATGAACTGGATTAAGAAAACTTGTATAATAAACTTGATAGGTCACTATGTCGATAACGATCCTAAAGCTCTCGTTGCCGATCAATTTTCTTGTCGTTTTGAGACGGTCAGCGATGCCGGTCTCTTTGGATGAAACTCTAAGTCTTGTCATTTTATTCTTACTTTTATGATTCTAAACTGTTCATACTTGTTTTATACTACACTGCACTAGTTCACACAGGACACGGGGGGAGCAGGTTATTATTTCCAATGTTGATTGTCTACTAAGTATATCTGGCATAGATATCAAGTTGCACGAAGCGCTCAATCAAAATGTCTTCTGAATCAGCCGCAAGACACATCAGTTCTGAAACAAGATCAAGTTCCACCACCATATCTGAAAAACCTTCTTCGAGCCACCATACAAAAAAAAGCAAAGGCGTCTGACCCGCAAATAAATCTTTTTTCTGACATTCTGGTCCTACCTACGGAAGCCATTGGTCTGGCTTCTGATACTGTCAAGGGTGCCACCGTTCTAGATAACCCTATCGACTCACAAGCTTCTAGAATCCACGAAGCCGCCCTTTATCGATTGTGCTCCATCAATGGAATCCCGTTTGAAGATGTTTTAGTTCCAATGAGGCAAGACATACCTCACTTGCCCCCAACTGAATATACTACTTGCAATAATTTTATGTGTTGGGTTGGATATATGCCACCTTTCAACTCATTCGTCCGAGAAATGTTGAGGTATTTAAGGATTGCTCCTACCCTGTTGCACCCTAACAGCTATGCTTTCATCCATGGGACTTTCCTTCTATTTGTTAATTTTTTATTCTATCCTCCGACCTCGAAGACATCAGATATATCTACAACTTCAAAATATGATCAGGGAGTCCCTCATATGTCTTCCTTAAACCCTCGCCTAACTGCTAAGTTTTGACGGACGCACGGAAAAGCTTTTCTTATTCAAGCATGAATGGTTTTACGGACGATGTCCTCCTGGCTTCACAAGGAAATGGTTAGAAGGGCATAAGTGTTACTTCTGCTTCCATCTTAAGTTCGATGACTCACGTCATAACTTCTCCTTTGAATATAATAACGTCCCAAGTTTTTTCAGGTGTTCATCCTCGACCCGAAGGCGTCGAGTATTCTAGAGCCGCCGTCGCCATTTGTGCCACTCCCGCTGAGGATTGGGATATTAAACTCCTTGTTACTGACGAGCTACTATCATTATTCGGGCTGCTGGAAGACGGCCTAAAAATTGGACTCCCTAGGAGCAAAGCGGTCCGGAAAAGTGTTGCTGAACAAAGAGAAGAAACAATTGACCCTTCCATGTCCCCTACCAAGGGGACTCGGGAAGACACCGAAAAGGGTGATATTAAAGAATCTCAAGCTAATAGGTCGAGAAATGAAGATACAGGCCTGGGAAAAGCGCTGGTGGATGAACCGCCGCAGGTCGGTCAAATGCAAACACCCCCAAAGAGGAAGAAAAAGTTGGTGTACTGGCTGTGCAAAAGTAAGGATGGAGCAAATCCAGAGTTCGTCATTACTCCACTTGAAAAGGATTCATTCTCTTAACACATAGAAAGCTCATTGAAGGGATTTTCTGACTTTACAATCCCAGTCGATATAATGACCTATGACATTCCTAACATCAACGTCGAAGGGCTCAACTCCCCCTCTATAAGCGACGAATGCGTCCAACCTTCCAACAGAGGGGAGAATACTCCGATGAGTAAAGCCACCTTTACTGGTCCGTCGGGGGGAGCACTAGGACACATACAAAAACTTGCACCCCACATACACTTGTTATTAACTCTTTGTGCGACAACTTCTAATATGCTCTTATTTAGTTCTTTACAAGTGCAGTGTCACAGTCCCACACCTTCGATCTTCTTAGGGGCTCTTCTACTTACTATCGCTCGAGCCGCTATTTCGAATCCAGGAGACGTAGAGAAAAAGATGATGAGCGAGACAAGGATTATTATTCATGGCAGTCTTCTTCCTTATCCAGATGAAAGTCTCAATCCATGCTTCTCACCATGATGAACATTCTAACCTCCCTACCCATAGTGGAGAAAAATCTTTATATCGCGGTCCTTACGCCACCGCGCCCCATGAGCGACATTCTGGCTCTTCAAGTTCAAGGCAATCATGTGAGTGCCGCTCCATCAAGCATCGACTTGCCACCTCTGATCCGCTTCCGTCGGTTCTCGCTCCCGACTCTACGACAATGGAAAAGTTAGCTGAACTTAAAGCTATCTTTCCTAAGACCTGCTTTGATAAACTTAAGTTCCTCCTTTCCATACACATCATGCCCGAAAGCGCCAAGGAAAGTTCACTAGCATGCATGAACGACGTGTTTGTTCAACATGAATCATTTAATCACTTGGTTGAGAAAGTCTACGAAGTCTCCGTCGAGCACCAACATGAAATCGACCACCTCAAGTTGGAGGCTATTCATGACAAGGACATCATCAAGCACCAGGACACTAAGCTGGTTGAGCATAAAACCCAACTTGCAAAATCAGAGAAGAATGCAAAAGAAATGACAGAGGCGGTAAATCGCCTAGAGACTTCACACAAAAAAGAACTTGACGCGGCGCATCATTGCAGCGGCAACCTAGCTCTAGAAAAGGACTTCATACAAAATGAGAAAGATGCCCTAGCTCTCCGTGTTGAAGAGTTTGAAAAATTATTAAATAAAGAGAGGGAGGAAAAGATAGAGGCGCAAGAAGAATGGCAGAGATATTGCGAGGAGATCTTCGAGCCAAGAAGCTTAAGAACAAAGCTCGACGAACAATTCGCCAAATTCGAAGCTTTAAAAGAAGAGGCCCATGAAGAGGGCCGAAAGGAAGTGCTCGAGAAGCTAACTCCCAGGTAGAAGTTTCCATTGAGTTTGGCAGGAATGAGATCAAGGACTTGTTCGATCCACTCATCGTCGAATATAATGCGAAAATCCTTCTCCATCGTGACTTGACCTTTCTTGGCAAAGGTTATCTTAAATCACTCGTTGAAGCCTGGGAGCTCGTCATCAATAAAAAGAGGAAAGAATTGGGAGAAGCGGGATTCAATGAAGAGGAACTTATGAGACAAGTGCTTCGAGGTAACGAGCCGTCTAATCTAACCACAGCCAAACTTCAATTCTCTAAAGCTCCTGCACCGACTATAGAAGGAGGGGATATCACCGAGTCAACTGGGATCGATCCTAAAAGTTCTTCTCCTATTCAAGTAGTCAGACCATCTTCTTCTCACGATACGGAGAAAACCCTTGGCTATGATCCAGATAGGCCCAACTTTGGACCATAGATGCTGTCTCCCACTCTCGAAGGAAACACTCCATTGACCACAGAAAGTCAACCGGATGCTGGTATCATACTGAACTTCTTCTACTTTGAGAAGTTTTTGTCCTTCATGCGCAATGTATTTCAACTAATGCTTTTGCTTTGACAACTTTTTGCAAGTCTTCATGGACCTGATCAAACTCCTTGAAGCGGTGCCGCCACGAAGCAGCAGAAAGAGATAGTCGAAGTCCCGGCCACTGTTGATATCCTGGGGCCCGTTGCCCAAGTCATCGGCACGCTCGATGAAGATAAGCCCGGAGACTCGCCCCCTGCTGATGAGTCAGAAGACGTAGTTATCACAGGTGCTTCGGGGCAGATTACTAAAACTAGCATAAAGGAGCAGATCGAGGAGGAGGAGAGATTGAAGCGCAAAATGAAAGGTGAACCCGTCGAGGTGGAAACTGAAGATCTTGATCTTGTGCCACTACAAGTTATTCCACTAGACGAAATGATTCCAGGCGAAATCCCTTCTTCTTCTTTGAGCATTCTGGCCAAGGGTGGCAAAGGGTCTCGGAAGAGAAGCTCGACCGACTCTACTCCTGAAAAGTCAAAGAGGGAAAGAAGGTCGAAGAAGTAGTAACTACTTCATATTGTTGTACATAGTTTTAGTAGTTATTTCTTTCCTCAGTCATGGGTATTCGGATTCTAATCCCGTTCTTGCTCTTTTTTTTGTAGCAACATGTACTGAGATTTTAGGACTTGTGAATAAAAGTTTTTGCTTTTGATTAGTCATCGTGTGAATCATTACTTTGATAATTGAATAAATACTCTCCATTCCATGTACTTGTAGTTTTCTGATTGAAAATCCTGTTTAGAATTCACCATCCCCATTTCGAGGCCTCTCTGTAGTCATTGCCTTAAGTCGTAAGGAATGTTAAGCTAGAACTATAATGGGCTACCATATCCAGCCTTCGGTAATTTGAATTTCTTCCATCGATTTCAGGTTGGACTTCGTGGGATAGAGGAAAGTTGAAAACCGTCCACCTGCCTATTGAGTTCATGAGTCAGTCCGTGCTCTGGGGACTCAGAGCTTTCTTATGGGTGATCAGTCATACCTGAATTGTTCATATTCCAGTTCGTACTCCTGGCACTTAGAATTTTCTCGTGGTTAGTCATGTATCCACCTGGGACAGTCGTTTTTTCGCCCAGATTGTTTACATTCCAATCCGCACTCTAGGGACTTAGAGTTGTCTCGTGAGCAGCCGTGTATCCGCCCAAGGTAGTCATTTTTCCGCCCGGATTGTTTACACTATAGTCTGCACTCTGGGGACTTAGAGTTTTCTCAGTGGCAGTCGTGTATCCGCCCGGGGCAGTCATTTTTCCGCTCGGATTGTCTACACTCCAGTCCGAACTCTGGGGACTTAGAGTTTTCTCGTGGGCAGTCGTGTATCCGCCCGAGGCAGTCGTTTTTTTGCCCGGATTGTTTACTCCAGTCCGCACTCGGTGGACTTAGAGTTTTCTCGTGGGCAGTCATGTATCTACCCGGGGAAGTCGTTTTTCCGCTCGGATTGTTCACACTCTAGTCCGCACTCCGTGGACTTAGAGTTTTCTCGATCTCCAATTAGCCAGCAACCTTTGTTCCTTATTGCGAGTACCACCCTTTGGTTCATCTACGGAAGTTGTCAATCAAGCAAATTTACAGAGCTCATCTTGTTTAACTCCATCGGGAATTGGTATGATTGATCAATTTCAAACATCATGAATCTGTTCACATATCACACAAATCAATATCAATCAGTGTCATTGCATACTTAGCGTAAAATGCAATAATAGTCACTTATGCATAGGAAGTTCAAGATTTTTTTCACCATATGAAAAGGAACAAACTAACTTGACTTATTACACATCCATAAGATCAAATACTAAAGCAAATGTTGAAAGTAACTAGTATTGAAATACAAAGGAAATGTTCAAAGTGAAATAGCATGGTGAATGCTCGCTATTCCATGCTCTTGGGAGTGTCACGCCATCAACGGTCGCTAGCTTGAAGATTCCTTCTCCAAGCCTCTGTTCAACGACATACGGTCCTTCCCGCGTTGGATTCATGTGCGATGGGACCGGAAAAATCTGTTTCAGGACAAGGTTGCCAACTTCAAAGGTTCTCGATCGTACTTTTGTGTTGTAATATCGGGCGACTTGATATGGATGTGCGGCTGACCTCAAATCGGCCTCCTCATGATTCTCATCGATAAAGTCCAAAGATTCCAAGAGTGGATCCTGGTTCATTCTGGGGTTGTAGCAAGTCATTCGATGAGGAGGGACTTCGAGTTCTATTGGAATAACTGCTTTAGCTCCGTAGGCAAGAGCGAATGGAGTATGGCCAGTCAAGAACTTGTGAGTGGTCTTGTAAGCCCAAAGTGCCATAGGAAGTTCATATATCCACTTGCCTCTAGCCTTCTCCAAATGCTATTTCAGAATAGACTTGATAATTTTGTTTACAGCTTCAACTTGTCCATTGGCCTGAGGGTGAACAACCGCCGCAAACCTCTTTTTAATACGATATCTCTGACAAAATTCTTTATATTCGGCACTATCGAATTGAGTTCCATTATCTATTACGATAGTTCATGGGAGACTGAAGCAACATATGATGTTTCGAACAACAAAGTTGATAACTTCCTTGGTCGTGATCATGGCTAGCAGTTCCGCTTCAGCCCATTTTGTGAAGTAATCAACTACGGCAATAACATACTTCGCACCGCCTTAGAAATTGGCAAAGAGCCTATGATGTCAATACCCTACATAGCGAATGGCCATGGACTAAACATTTGCGCGATCTCCATTGGCAGAGCTCTTGGAACTTTTGCATATATCTAGCACTTGTCGCATCGTCTCACATAATCAGCAGCGTCCCGGTTTACAGTTGGCCAGTAGTATCCATAGCGGAGTATCTTCTTAGCCAAAGTTTACCCCCTAGTATGATCGCCACATTCTCCCTCATGGACTTCTTTCAGAACATACTTTATCTCGTCATGAGCAATACACTGGAGTAAGGGAACAAAAAACCCCTTTTTATACATAGTTCCTTCTTGCATAATATACCGCAAAGCTTTATGATGGACTTGTCTCTTTTCGTTTCTCCTTTCAGGCAAGATTCCATGCAATGGGTAATCTTTAAATAGAGTAACCCATGATTGCCTCTCGGGCTCCGTTTCCAATAATCGATCAACTTCTATCATGTCTATGCTTGGGGTATGTAATGTCTCGACTAGAACCAAGCCTATCTGTTAAGCATTACCAGTACTAGCAAACTTTTCCAATGAATCGGCTACTTTGTTCTGCTCACGTGGGATATGTGAAATGTCATAGTACTCGATATCCACCAACAACTCTTGAACTTGGGTAAGGTACGAGGCAAGTCGTTGTCCTTAGCCTGGTAGTCTCCTCTGACTTGATAAACCACCATTTGTGAGTCATAAAAGATTTCAAGAGACTTCACTTCGAGCTCTCTAGTAAGTTTAAGTCCAGCAATCAGTGCCTCATACTCAGCCTCGTTATTTGTAGCTAGAAAATCAAGCTTCAATGCATAGTAGATTTAACGGTTCTCATGGGTTACAAGTACAACCCTAGCTCCGAAACAATGATCATTAGATGCTCCATCAGTGTACAACTTCCATCGCACGATAGGGATTTCGCTACCTTCTGGAATCTCATCTTGGACGGTAAATTCCGCTGTAATATCTGCCAATGCTTGTCCCTAGATATCTCTTCACGACAGATACGTAATGTCGAACTGGCTGAGCTTGATGTTCCATTTAAGCAACCTCCCTGACGTCTCAGGTCATCGTAGGACCTGTCGAAACGGTTGGTCGGTGTAAATGTTAATCGAATGGGCTTCGAAGTATGGGTTGAGTTTCCATGATGCGATTAGCAAGCAGTACGCCAGTTTCTCTATCTTTGGATAGTTCCTTTCTGCTCCTGTCAGTCGTTTGCTGACATAATACACCGGCCTTTAAATCTGGTTCTCTTCATGAATCAAAGCGGCACTTATAGCATGCGTTGAGACTGCCAAATAAAGGTACTACTCCTCGTGATCTACCGGCTTTGACAAGATTGGGGGTCTCTCCAAATGATTTACCAAAGCTCGAAACACATCTTCACAATCCTGGGTCCATTCAAAGTTTCTCTTTCCCTTCCTTATCAAATCAAAGAAAGGAATGCATTTATTAGTTGCCCTAGAGATGAATCGACTCAAGTAGCAACTTTCCTATTCAAACTTTGCACTCGCTTAATGGTTCTTGGTGCCTGAATATCTCGATTAGCTTGAATCTTTTCTGGATTAACTTGAATTCCTCGAGCATTGACAATAAAGCCCAAGAACTTCCCTGACGCAACACCGAATGAACACTTCAAAGGATTAATCTTCATGTTATAAAATCGAAGGACGTCGAACATCTCTACCAAGTCTCAAATGTGGTCATTTGATCACCGTGACTTCATGAGCATATCATCCACATATAGTTCCATCATC
Organism: Allium fistulosum; assembly: GCA_030737815.1. Lineage (NCBI taxonomy): Eukaryota > Viridiplantae > Streptophyta > Magnoliopsida > Asparagales > Amaryllidaceae > Allium > Allium fistulosum. Next base: position 527,448,102 of record CM060902.1, read on the forward strand.
CTCCCAATCTGATCTTTAAACATTCGGTTAACCAAACGTTGATAGGTTGCTCCAACATTCTTTAATCCGAACGGCATCACCACAGAACAGTATAACCCAACATCCGTCATAAAGCTGGTGTGTTCCTGATTGGGGACATGCATCGGGATTTGGTTATACTCCAAGTACACATCCATAAAGGACAACAATTCATGCCCTGCATTTGAATCAACTAGCTGATCAATCTTTGGAAGGGGAAAACTATCTTTAGGACATGCCTTGTTCAAGTCAGAATAGTCAATGCACGTTCTGCACTTCCTGTTTGCCTTCTTCACCAGCACGGGATTAGATATCCATTCAGGATAGAGGGTGTCGCAAATAAACCCATTGACTTTAAGTTTATCCACCTCCTCTTTAAGTGCAACGGATCTCTCTGGATCCATGCCCCGCCTTTTCTGTTTCACCAGAACATACTTCGGGTCAACATTCAATGTATGGCTCACGATGGCAAGCGAGATCCCACACATGTCGGAATGAGTTGAAGCAAATACATCCAGATTCGCTCGGAGAAAATCAGCAAGTTCTCTCATCATCAAGGGGCTGAGCTATGATCCAATCTTCAAGACTCATGATGGGTCATCATGGTTGACTGTTATATCAATCGTCGGTTCAACCGGCGCTGCCTTGGTCTCCTTGGTCTCCTCTTCGTCATCCCTTGGATCTATATCTCTATAGAACCGACTGTGGTGCCCAGGCCAAGGCTAAGGCGCTACTTATCAATCTTCAGTAACTTGGATGCGGAATGATTTGTCCACACCCTTTCCTTTCTCCTTGCACTGAGCTTCTCTTAACTCGGCCACATAGCAGGCACGTCCTATCGCCTGATCACCATGCACAACACCTACTCTATTACCAGTCAGAAATTTCCGAGTCAAACACCATCGGGCAAGAGCTTCTCGAAATTCAGCTAGGGCCGGACGACCAATAAAAACATTGTACGGTGAGTCAACATCCAAAACAATGAAAGGTAGGATCTGCACTCTCCTATGCTCAACTCCCCCAAATCAACCAGTAATTCCACATAACCAACTGCCTCAGTTGCCACACCGGTAATACTGTGTATTCGAGCTTTAGACGATTTCAAATCTTTAGCCTCCATCCTCATTTGATCATAAGCCTTCTTAAAGATAATGTTTACAGAACTTGCACAATCAATCAAAATTCTTCTCACCAGAGCAGGGCCAATCATGGCTGAAATGACCATCGGGTCAATCGTAGGAGCTTCTACTCTATCGGCATCCCTGCTCCAGAACATTATATCATCAATCATCGTACGTTTTGGCTTGGCCGGAGTTCCGTCCTCCGTATTCGAACAACATTCAAAATCCACATGTCTCATTGCGCTAACACAGTGCTCCATTTCTTGCCAACTTCTATCCGCATGATGTGGTCCGTCAACTATCGTGTTTATTACCAATCTTTCTCCAGTCCGCATAGGCTCCTCAGCCTTACGTGGAGCTTGTCCTCAATTGGGATCAGATGTCCCCTATCTATTATCCTGGGGAGTTTTAACAAACTGTTGCAACTTCTTCTCCCGAATCAACTTATCAATAACATCCTAGAGATGCCTGCACTCGTTCTTGTTGTGCCCGTAATACTCATGAAATCGACAATATTTCCCAGTCTGCTTTTGTGTCTTTATCGACTCCTTCAGAGACGGCTTCTTATATTGAAAAGTATTACAGGTGGATAGATAAATATTCTCCAGGGATGCATTAAGAGGTGAGTAACTATCATACATAGGAAACCTAGGCTTCGGCCTTCCGGGCTCCCTCTTCCGGTCTCGATTCCCTTCACCACTTCTTTTCTGTTGATTCGGCTTATTTTGAACGTTGACCTGAATCTTCCCAGAACTCTCATCAGACTGCTTTATTATGATGTTGCTTTGGACCACTTCCCCGCTCGGCCCCACAACATTGCTCTTTCTGGAGGACCTGGCCTCTTCCTTCCTCATAAACTGAGCTGCCATTGAATAGAAGCGTTCTAGCATGTCCGGTGGTTTTCCAGCTAGCCAATCGCTGAATTGGGATTCCGAGTCAACCGCTCTCGTCACAGCCATAATTATAGCATGGTCATTTGGGTTACTAACTTCGGTGGCAGCAACATGAAACCTTTGCAAGTAGTCTTTCAGTGATTCCCCTGGAGGCTAAACCACACTGGATAGTGACCATCATGTCTTTTGGGTGAGTAGCGTGGATCCGGAACTACTCCACGAACTTTTTTTTCCAATTCTTCAAACCTTGAGATCGATCATGGGGGTAATCTTGTAAACCACATTGTTGCGATCCCAGAAAGGGTTATAGGAAAACATCTACAGTTGGTTGCATCATTGACTCTTGCTGAATCCATCAACCATTCGTACCTCATAATGTGTTGCTTGGGGTCGGTTTTTCCCTCATAGGAAGACATCGTAGGCATATTGAACCTTCTCGGATATTCCGCATGTAAACACTATCAATAAATGGGGTATAACTCTTCGAAATTCCCAATCATCATTTGTCAAGCCTTGGTTCTCCCTCACCAGCTGTCTAACTATCGCCGATAAGTCCAGAGTCTAGATAGGCAGTGCCATGTGGTGGCCGCGCTCCACTTCACGTGAATGTTCCGATCAGTGTCTACGAGCCATCTCACGCCTCCTTAGCCTATCATCCTCCTGATGTGCATCATGAGTATTCACCTCGTTGTCATTCCAGATGGGTAGTTGGTCAGCATTCAAACAAACTACAGTATCCAATCCCCCAGAGCTAGCTCCATCATGGCTCCCTAATTGCATTTGAGGAATAGCTCCTCTAGTTGAGGGATCAGTATCGATTCCTAGGAAGAGTAGGCACCGAACCATCTTAGCAGACCATGCTAGTCTACCAAGCATTACTCTGGTGTCCTTGTTTACGCCGTTTTGACCCAACAACGCCTACGCCTTTGATGCTCATCTTCTGATGAGGATGAACTCTCCGACACCCAGTAAGAAGCAAGATCCCTTCTGGTGCTCTGACGCTACTGCTGAGCAATCTGGTTCATTAGATTAGCATTAGTATGGATTTGCTCGTGCAGCTGCCTATGGCTTGATGTGCATCTAAATGTGAATATTTTTACATCCATTTTTAATCTATTTTTATTTAAATAAATGTCATAATTAGGTATTTTTACATGTTTAAAACCAAATTTAAAAATGCTTTCAAGTCATCATTCATGCATCAACTTGGCGGTAAAATGGTAATTTTGTGCATATATTAATTTTGAGAATATTCACTTGCACATTTTATTTTTATTTATAGAAATTTGGATGAAAATATGAAGAGGCTTTCATGTAGTCATGCATGCACAAGAGAAGAAGGCAAATGAAGATGGAAATAAATCAACTCATGCATCATGGAGAACCCCACTTACCCACTTACCTTAATCTACAATTAGGAGCTAATGCATATGTTAGTGGAGATTAAAGTTACATGCATACTTAATGGAGAATTAATTAGAGGCTAATGATAACTTGGTGGCCACACTTCCTTAGGGGTATTTTGGGTAGTACCCTAAAATATGCATTAGGGTTTTAGGCTTGTATAAATACTCCTCTTATGTTCATGCAATGAAGTTTTTTAGTTTTTACATTATCATGCAAGCTGTACCCTAAAATGAAATGAGAAATAAAATGGCTTCCTAAGCCTCTTCTTCTGTTTCTTCTTTTGTTTTTATTTCATGCTTTCATGTTCTTTTATGCTTATTTTTAATTACATGCTCTCTTTCATTTCATGTTAGTAGCTTAGTTTTATTTTTATGCAAGTAGTATAGTTCTTTTTTATTCTAATTAGCTTTTCTATGTTGAAATCTACATGTGTTGAAATGATAACACAAATGAGTAGCTAAACCCCTTCAATTTAAGGATGATGAAACTCTCTAAGGTTATGTAAATCAACATATTTTGTCATTTATGATCCCTTTTTAATGCTTCATGAAAAGTGAATTTTGATGTAAGTTTATAAAGAGAATTTGATAGTCTATCTTGTAACCACAAATGGGCTACGCTTAATCCAACATAAACATAATTTACATCATCATCTACTTAAGTAACTTTGATTATGGAATTAAAATAGAAACAAAATTTGATGCTCTATGTTACTAATCAAAAATAGTAAATAGATTATGCTTAAAATGGATTTTGTTTTAGTTTCATATTTATTTTCATGAGAGTTGATAAGTGGTTTTATGTGTTCTATTATTATAGTTTGATGGTTTAAGTTATGTTAATTAATAACATAAATAAACCATACTTATGATAAATACATCACTAATTCCACTTAAGATCAAAATAGAGAGAGATCACAGATTATTTTTGTGTTGATTTATGTAAAAATATGAGAGTGGATTTGCCTCTAAATTTTATTCTAATCTCATATTTTCAATCACTTTTGTTCTAGTTTTTTTAAACATTTTTAGCTTTAACAACTTTAAAAGTTTGGTTTAATTTGATTGAGTAGAATTTTTAAATCGTTCAATTCTCTGCAAATCGACCCTTACTCGCCATGTACTAAAATTGTATGCCGTACGCTTGCGGTTATTTTATTACAATTTTTCGGCTATTTTCTAATCCAATAAAAAAATCGTCGGTTTCAAAAAAAAATTGGCACCGTTGTCGGGATATTAATTTGATTTGAATTTTTACTCTTTGAATTATTTTCGTTTGATTTTATTGTGTGTTAATTTGCATTTAAAAAAATATTTGTGTTGTGTGTTTGTGTGATTTTTGTTTGCATTTCGATTGTGTGCTTGTTGCTTTTCTAGTTGTTTTTGCATTTCTAGTTTATAAAAAAAACACAATTTCAAAACAAAAATATTTTATTGCATTGCATTTACATTTTCATTTACACTTACATTCGTTTTCTTTTCATCTACAATTACAAGACAGCATATCCCTTTAGATCATTCTACCTTACATACATAGCCACATCCCCACCATCAAAACATTCATCACTGCACATCAGTGCATGTACACATTTTTGAACCACCTCTTATAACTGTGCCACTACAAGCCAACTGCCTCTTCTCTATTCACCTCTACAATTCCTACTGTCAACAGAACCCACACATCCAAACAACATTCACCAACCTGCACCACATCAACCAACTTCCTGAACTCCCACTTCCACTTCAGTTCATATACAAACATCAACTACCCACAACAGCAACTTTAGACCATCACTGCTACCACAAACTTGCATTTCAACTACATATCAACAAAACAACAGTTCACTATCACCAAGCTTCCCATCACATTTAACCTGCCTTGCTATTGTCACTGCTTCCAAACCACAGTGATACATCCTCTGCATACAACAACTCAACCACTTCTATCCATCACCTGTCTACATCCTTCCATCTAAAACCATGAATACATACCTCCTGCAACCAGCAGCCTCTTCACAAATCTCTTACTCACTTCACCACTGCCCAGTTACCCTCCCCTCCATCTTTAACAACTGAACCACCTGATAATACCAGTTCAAAGAAGCATCATCAACTTCTGCTAACTATTCGCTGCCCCCTCCTCGATTTCCTTGCTCAACCACCATCATAAGCTAAACCACTGTCTGCACATACAATATTCCTAACCATCAACCTCTATGCACACCATGCATACATTTTAAAATTACTGCCTGCCATTTGCATATCAAATACTGCCTGCATACATTTGCACATACATTGTGCATACATTTGCATGTCAACTCTCTGTTCAACCCTGACCATCATCTACCACCTCTATTAACTCTCACCATCCAGTCAACAATTCAAACTGATGCATATCTACACATATCAACGACACAACAACTGCCAATTGCTTTATATTACAACTGTAACTTCAACAGCCACTACCTTGATCTTCTTCTCACTTGCATCCCCCAACACTAAAAGCAGCAATTTGATATCATACAACATTACCGTCACTCCTCTGACAACATTTCCCCTCTTACTGAACATCTACCCCATCACTGCTGCTCTCTGTTCACCACCACTTACCATCAGTCATCACCCATAACTGTGCCACACCCCCACAGACAAACTATCACCTGAAATACTCTCTGCCTTACATACATATCACTGCTTTCACTCCTATAAACCTTATCAACAATTGCCCACATTTCTGCCATCAACTGAATCATCATCTACCTTCCATCACTGCACATCTCTTTACATCTGCTTGTTAACTACAAACTTCATTACCCAGATACCAGCAAAGCCACCCTGCCTCCCGCTTCATAACATTAGCACTGAAGCCACACCATCCGACTGCTGCCATACTGTCCACAAAACAATTCACACCCATCAATACCCCTGTGCAAATCTCCGTTGATGCATTCATCATCTGCTACAGCTATCACCACTTCATTACTTTACCAACTCACTGCCAAATATCATTCTCCTCCTCATAAACAACACTTCCATCACTCTGCTTGTCAACAACTACTCCTCCTTCAACCTAAACACACATTAACTTTACTATGAATTACCTGAACCCACATCCAATAACCCAAAGCCAACATCGCAACAGCGAACAACAACAAATTCGCGACTTCACCTTCACTTACCTCCATTGCCTAATCGCCGCAACCCTCACCTAAAATCGCATAACCATCCTTCACGATTCCTCAAACTTCGCGACTCCATCCCCTCTATTACGCAATCTCATCTTTGAAGCAAACTAGCCAGTAATCGAAATCGAATCACTGATTTTTTTCTTTTTCTTTTAATTTTTTTTAATCTTGTATTCTTAGTTTGTCATTACTTTTTTAGTACCAAAGGAAATGGTCGATTAGTTTTGTTTCGTTTAATCACTAAAAAAGCATTTCATTTGTTTTAGCGGGACGAGCTTGTAGGCCCGAGTACTTTTTTTTAATATGTTTATATTGTTTTTATTTGTTTTGTTTTAAGTCCATCCTTAGATATAAAAAAAGAAATTGAAAGTTGTTTTGGTTTCTATAAAAAATATCTTGTTCAAGTTTTCAGGTTGCAGAAGCAAAAATTCAAAGAAAGAACCGCTTGCCAAAAATAATTGCATTGCTTTGCTTTCTAACTGCGCTAAAAATCGCTGCTTAAAAAATCTGCTAATAATTCTGCACGCTCTGGTATCGTGTTCTAATCTCCAGTTTTATTTTAGTTGCATTGTTGGTTGCTTGCATTTGCATTTATATATATAAAAAAAATTTCAAAAATTTAAAAACAAAAACAAATTTCATTGTAGTTGCATTGTTAAAATCACGTTTAATTTCAGTTTTAAATTCATCTCATCTTGTTTTTATTTTCTAAGGGCAACGCCCCAATTCACATAAGGTGGGGGATTCCATTACCTCTTCCTTTGCCCACAAATTGCGTATCATCATAGAATTTTGACTAATAATAACGGTTAGATTTCAGACTTAAGGGATTCGCGAGCTCACCTATGGATTAATTGTATCTTGACAAGTTGTCTTCTTTGAACAATTTTATTTCTTGGTGTCTAGGCTACGGCAGAGCAATAATCAGTTATAAAAATTACGGTGATTCATAAATATTATACTGATTGTTTCTCTGAAGGTACTTATACCTTTGGCTACATTACTACGGTGATTCGTGGTGCACCGATAACTCCTGCCTGTTACCTGGCTAAGAAATATATTGTTGGATTAAGACAAAGTATGATTATACAATTCTGGGTTAGGAGCTAGTAAGGAAAGAAAGCCAAAATTTAAAAAAATTATTTTTGTACATTTTACTTAACTTAATTCTTGTTTAACCCAAAATCCAAAAAAAAGAAAATATTTTCCTTTGAAAATTTTCAATCAAATCAAAAATCCAAAAAATATTTTGGGTTAGTTTTTTTAGAAAAACAAAAATAATAATATAATCTTTAAAAAAACAAAAAGATATAAAAATAATAAAAAAATTTGAAAATTCAAAAACAAAAAAAAAATCAATCTTCCTTTTGAAAAATAAATCTATTTTTTGGTAAATATTTCTCCTCCTTAAAAAACAAAAAAAATATATAAAAAAAACAAACAAATTTTCACTTCATTTTACCTTCTAAACCTTGCCTCTTTCTCTTATGCTCAATTCTCACTTCTTTCTCTTCTACTTAATTTTGTATGAGTACATGAACTCGTGACACAACAATGAACACTTGGACTCGTAACACAACAATGAATCGGTTAACTCGAACAGACGATCCTCTTGAAATGGCGAATGAGAATGCCCCTCGAACTCTCATGGATAGAATCTTTTCCTATAGAGTTTCCATTCCTTCTTGCATTACATTACCTGCCTCTATGGGTAACCGTTTTAAAATTCATTCTAATCATATTGCCCCGCTTTTGAAATTTGGCAATTTCGAACACAATGATCCATACATTTTCCAAACGAAATTTGGCAAACTCCGATTAATTCCATTCGCTCTCACTGATTATGCTAAAAAATGGTTGTACAGCTTACCTTCGAAATCGATTAAAACTTAGGAAGGATTCGTTAAAGTTTTCTTGAAAAAGTTCTACCCCTTGGAAAAATAATTAAAATCCGATACGAAATCGTTAACTTCATCAATTTAGGAGTGAACCATTCGGAAAATATTTGAAAGATTTAAAGAGCTCTTGATAAAATGTCCACACCATAACTTCGAAAAATGGATGCTTTTCCAAATCTTATACGATGGACTCGAAAACAGCTCACGAACCGTGCTTGAGTCAACGTGCCAAGGCAACTTTCTCGCCCAACATCATGATGGTGCTTGGCAATTTCTTGAAAACCTAGCCGAATAGTCGTCCCAATGGGAACATTCAAATGAAAAATCTATTTACTCACGATCAAGCGCACACTCGATAGGATCGTCTTTGGCTTTGGAAGATATCAACGCAATGATTAATAAATTCAATAACGTTTTCTCATCCAACCAAATGAACCAAGCTTCCCAACCCATGTGTTATAAATGTGACGATCCGAATCACATAGCCGAAAAGTGCCCTAATTCTGTCGAACAACTCAATGCTTTCAATAAAGTTAAAAATGACCTTTTTTCTACAACGTACAATCCTAGTTGGAGAAATCATCCTAACTTTGCTTGGAACCAAAATAACCCCAACGTAAGTTTGCTTCGTCCCAATTTTCAAGCATTTCCGAACAATGCTTCAAATCCTCCTTTTCAACCCAATCATTTTCAACCCAATCATTTTCAACAAAATTTTGCGCCTCCATCCCAAAATCAAGCGCAACAATCTTTTGCTCCCTAAGACGATAAACGATTGTCTTCTCTTGAAAAAAGTCTCAAAACTTTGGCTAAAGCAACGACTCAAAATCTCCAATCAAATAGTAATTTGCAAAAATATTTAACCTCGTACATGCAGAATACGAGTCAATCGATTGGAAAACTTGAAATGCAAATGATTCAATTAGCCACATCTGTAAGTAAACATGAATGAAGCACATTCTCAAGTCAGCTAGTTCCGAATCCTAGAAATCAAAACACGAATACGAATCAAGCCCATGTCGTGCAAGATAGCAATGTAACCCAAATGAATGCTATCACAACTTTGTGTTCCGGTAAACAAATCAATAATTAAGTCATTAATCCAAACGATTCACCGGAAGCCCCTCTCGCTTCTAAAACAACAAACGATTCTGAACAAAATGTAGAGCCAAACATCAAATTAAATGCCAATCAAAATTCTTCTTCTACTCAAGTAGACCCGCCTATTGAGTATCGTGTTCCATTTCTACATCATCTTCGACCCATGAAACACTCGAACAAAATGGAAAATATGTTGGAAATTTTTAAAAAAGTGAAAGTTAACATCCCACTTCTTGATATCGTTCAACAAGTCGCAACCTACGCTAAATTTCTTAAGGACTTGTGTACTCAAAAATGACACACTCATATGCCAAGAAAGTATTCTTAGCTGCCGGACTTAGTGAAATCTTGTCCTAATCAATTCCCATCAAATACAAAGATCCTGGATGTTCGACAATCTCGTGCACGATAGGTGATAAAATGATTAACAAATGCTTACTTGATTAGGGTGCACGTGTCAATTTGATTCCTTATTCTGTTTACCAACAACTTGGCTTGGGTGAAGTAAAACTGACAAAAGTAACTCTTCAATTTGGCGACCGTTCAATAAAGAAAATCGTGGGAAAAATCGAGGATGTACTCATCAAAATTGGTCAATTCATATTACCCGTTGATTTTGTCGTTTTGGAGACTCAACCCGCGAACAATCCAGTGAGTCAAATTCCATCGATTTTAGGCCAACCTTTCTTGGCTACTTCAAATGCTCTCATCAATTGTCGAAAAGGTTTGATGAAAAGTTCTTTTGGAAACATGACTTTGGATCTTAACGTTTTCAATCCTGAAAATCAATCGAATGAACTACACGACCAAACGTTGGAAGTTAGTGCCATTCACGAAAAATTCGAAAACGAGATGCTTGACCTTAACGATGAATGCGAGGTCGAGTATGAAAGATTGTTTCATGAAATCCCCAACGAGATTGAATACACGCTCCTATTTGAATCGCTTCCAGTTGAGTTCGAATCTCAACCTAATTCTTTGATTGAGCAACCCCCAAAGTTGGACCTCAAACCCCTTCCCATTCACCTTAAGTACGCATACTTAGGTGACAACGAAACATTTCTCGTCATAATTTCTACAACTCTCTCTTGATCAAGAAACGTCCTTACTTTCTGTTCTGTTGAAAAATAAAGAAGCAATTGGATGGTCGATAATAGATATAAAAGGAATTAGTCCCGCTCTTGTTCAACATCGCATCCATTTAATTGACGATGCCAAGCCTGTCCGTGACATGCAACTTAAGGCTTAACCCAAAATGAAGGATGCGGTTCATGATGAAATTCTTAAACTTCTCGACAACGGAATCATTTACCCAATCTCTGATAGTTCATGGGTTAGCCCAATTCATGTTGTACCGAAAAAGTCTGGACTTACGTTGTCAAGAATGATTCTAATGAACTTATTCCAACTCGTACTCAAACGGGTTGGCGTGTTTGCATTGATTATCGAAAACTAAATGCTACAACACGTAAGGATCACTTCCCGATTCCTTTTATCGATCAAATGATTGAACGTTTAGCCGACCATGAATTCTATTACTTTCTTAATGGTTATTCCGGCTATAACCAAATTCCAATCACTCCCGAAGATCAAGAGAAGACAACTTCCACGTGTCCCTTTGGCACTTTTGCATATCGACGTATGCCATTTGGCCTTTGCAACGCTCCTGTTATGTTTCAAAGATGCATGGTCAGCATCTTTTCTGATATAATTGAAAGTTTTCTTGAAGTGTTTATGGACGATTTTTCTATCTTTGGAAACTCTTTTTCCGAGTGCTTGCACCAACTTGAGTTGGTTCTTAAATGATGCAATGACAAGCACTTAATGTTAAATTGGGAAAATGCCACTTTTATGGTCACTCAAGGCATAGTCCTTGGACATGTCATTTCAAATAAAGGAATTGAGGTAGATAAAGTGAAAATCAATGTCATTGCAAATCTACCCATTCCCAAATCTGTTAAAGACATTCGCTTTTTTCTTGGACACATCGGTTTTTATCGGCGCTTTGTGAAAGATTTCAGTAAGATTGCTCGACTTCTTACGACTCTTCTTGGAAAAGTCGTCTCATTTGACTTTAATTCTGATCATGTTTCTACTTTTGAACGTCTCAAAAACAAACTTGTTTATGCTCCTATTATTTGCTCACCAAATTAGGATCTTCTATTTAAAATAATGTGTGACGCTTCAAAATTTGCAGTTGGTGCTGTCTTAGGACAACGCATCAACAAGATCTTCACATTATCTACTATGCTAGTATGACTCTGAACGATGCTCAACTTAATTACACAACCACTGAAAATGAGCTGTAGCGGTAGTTTTTGCACTGGAAAAGTTCAAATAATATATGATAGGCTCACACATTACTGTTTACATAGACTATTCCTCTCTTAGACATCTCTTCGCTAAAAAGGACGCTAAGTCTTGCTTTATTAATTGGATACTTTTACTACAAGAATTAGATCTTACAATCAAGTACAAAAAAGGATCTGACAATGTCATAGCCGATCACTTGTCTCGTCTTCCCAACGCACCATCGCCTTTACCAATCATGAAAACTTCCCGGATGAACAACTCCTTTCCGTTTCTATCGATCCATGGTATGCAGACATAGTGAACTATTTAGTCACTAAAGAAATTCCTTCATTTTGGTCGAAACAAAATAAATAAAAATTTCTTTCCCAAGTCAAGTACTTTTATTGGGATGATCCGTACTTGTTTAAATACCGTTCCGACCAAATCATTCGACATCGCATTCCAAATTGTGAAATCAAGAGTGTTCTCTCGTTTGTCACGACCAAGCATGCGGTTGACATTTCGATCTTCGAAAAACTGCTAAAAAGGTGCTTCAATGTGGTTTCTATTGGCCTACTCTTTTCAAAGAATCATCCTAATTTTGTAAAACTTGCGATTGCTGCCAAATGATAGGTAGAATCTCACGACGAAATACGATGCCTTCGAACCCCATTCTTATGATCGAATTCTTTAATGTTTGGGGTATTGATTTTATGGAACTGTTTCCCAATTTTTTTGGAAATTTATACATTCTTCTTGCTGTTGATTATGTCTCCAAATGGGTCGAAGCCATTTCGTGTAAAACCAATGACCATAGAATTGTTATGAAATTCCAAAGAAAATATCTTTTTGAGATTTGGAACACCTCGCACAATAATAAGCGATAACGACACCCATTTTTGCAATCGTTCATTTGAAAGTTTAGTGAAGAAGTACTCGATAACCTACAACTTATCCACTCCGTATCATCCTTAAACTTGTGGCCAGGTTGAAGTTTCAAATTGACAAATAAAACAAATTTTGGAGAAAACTGTTAACAAAAATCGAAAAGATTGGTCTCAGAAATTGACCAACGCACTTTGGGCTTACCGTACCACTTTTAAAACTAACCTTGGGATGTCCCCATTTCGTTTAGTTTACGAGAAAGCTTCCATTTACCAGTTGAAATCGAACACAAAGCATGTGAGCAATAAAGAAATTAAACTTTGACCTTGAAAAAGCTGGTGAAAACCGAAAACTACAACTCAACAAACTAGAAGATCTTCGGAACGATGCATATGAAGATGAAATAATTTACAAAGAAAGAACAAAAGTTTTTCATGACCAGTCTATCCTAAGAAAAACATTTTCGCCTAACCAAAAAGCCCTTTTATATGACTCTAGACTTCACTAATTCCTTGGGAAATTAAAATCAAGATGGACCGCACCATTTGTGGTTTGAATGGTTTTTCCACATGGTGCAACAGAAATACAAAACCCCAGGGATGGAATAAGTCCCAAAGTCAATGGTGATCGCTTGAAGCCATACTTGGAATTGCCAAGTAATCAAGAGGAGGAGCTCGTGATTCTTCATGATCCATGCTACGCCTAGTAAGAAATGTTAACCCTATTTTGTAAATATGTACATATTTTTCTCCGTTACACTCATTGATCATGCATTGACTATGGGGACACAGTTAAAATTAAGTGTGGGAGGGGAGTCTCATCTTCATTTCTGATTTCATGGTTCATTTTTTGCATTTCCTTTCCAAAACTCAAAAATAAAAAATATAAAAATCTCAGAACAAATTTTCTTTTTAGCATTCTAATTTATTTTTGAAGAAACACTATAGGATAAGTACAAGTTTTGGTTATTAAATTGAAATCTTTGAAAATTTTCTGTCTCAACAAAAATAAAATAAAGTTTGATTACAAGCAACGATGGTTTAACCAGTATATAGGAAGGTTCATGGGTAATAATTATGAAGTATATCCTAGTTGAAATCTTTGTTTAATAAGTGGTTGATTTAAAGTAAAGACGATAACATTTTTGACCTTCTAAGTTAAGTGGTGCCAAGATGATATTGAAAACTCTCTCTTCATAAAAAATAATAATAAAATATTTTGTATATATGTATATATTTTATTAACACCTAGAGTCATGTGTTCACACGCAAGTGTGTACACTCGCCATGCTCTATACCCTTCTTACGTAAGCCCGAAAGGCAGTGCATGATCGGTATATCTAGCCTTAGTTTATCTAAGTTAGGCGAATGTATATAAAAATTCTTTCATTAATAACACCTACAGTCGATAGGTGTACATACTCGTACACTCGCCATGCTCTGTATTCCCATTACGTAATCCCACAAGGCAGTGCATGGATGGTATATCTAGCCTCAGTTTTCTGAGTTAGGCATATGTAGATATTGTTAATATCAATAAAATTTTCAAATAAGAGAGAGTAAGCAATTGAAATCCAAGCACTATTTCACTTATGTGATTTGACTTTTTATTCAAAAGAAATAAAAATACCACTTTGAAAATCTTTGATAATCAACTAAGGATCCATTTCATAGTTGCATTATGTTATCAATCGAAATAACTAGCCAAACTAGAGTCTAATTTTGATGATAACCTAATTTTTTTTGGATGTTTTGATGAGTAAAATGACTTAAATTTCTTGATAATGACCGGAACTTATATTTAACTTATTTGTCTCAATTTGAAAATAAATTCTTCATTTGTAAATATTTCAAAAACTTGCATTCATACCTCTGTAAATAAATCCTACATTTAGGAATTTTTCATTTTGCATTTGGGTTCTGTGGGTAGTATCCGCTGAAAACCCTCACGGGACAACACTCGTCCTACTAAGGACACCTAAAGGTTTAACGGCTTGTTGCATGCGCTCGGTGCAATCGTGGTTCCTATGAAAACGAATGTATCCTAGTTTTTCTTTATTCGAGGATGAATAAAAAGTTAAGTGTGGGGGTATTTGATGTGCACGTAAATGTGCATGTTTTTACATCCATACTTAATCAATTTTTATTTAAATAAATGTCATAATTGGGTAATTTTACATGTTTAAAACCAAATTTCAAAAATGCTTTCAAGTCATCATTCATGCATCAACTTGGCGGTAAAATGGTAATTTTGTGCATATATTAATTTTGAGAATATTCACTTGCACATTTTATTTTTATTCGTAGAAATTTGGATGGAAATATGAAGAGTCTTTGATGTATTCATGTGTGCACAAGAGAAGAAGGCAATTGAAGATGAAAATAAATCAACTCATGCATCATGGAGGACCCCACCTACCCACTTACCTTAATCTACAATTAGAAGCTAATGCACATGTTAGTGGAGATTAAAGTTACATGCATACTTAATAGAGAATTAATTAGAGGCTAATGATAACTTGGTGGCCACACTTCCTAAGGGGTATTTTGGGTAGTCCTCTAAAATATGCATTATGGTTTTAGGCTTGTATAAATACCCCTCTTATGTTCATGTAATGGAATTTTTTAGTTTTTACATTATCGTGCAAGTACTAGCCTCAAATGAAATGAGAAATAAAATGGCTTCCTAAGCCTCTTCTTCTTCTATTTTTTCTTTTGCTTTTATTTCATGCTTTCATGTTCTTTTATGCTCATTTTTAATTACATTCTCTCTTTTATTTCATGTTAGCAGCTTAGTTTTATTTTTATGCAAGTAGTTTAGTTCTTTTTTATTCTAATTAGCTTTCATTTTGCTTGCTTTTCTATGTTGAATTTACATGTGTTGAAATGATAACACAAATGAGTAGCTAAACCCCTTCAATTTAGGGGTGATGAAGCTCTCTAAGATTATGTAAATTCAATATATTTTGTCATTTACGATCCCTTTCTAATGCTTCATGAAAAGTGAATGTTGATGTAGGTTTATAAAGGGAATTTGATAGCCTATGTTATTATCGCAAATGGGCTATGCTTAATCCAACATAAACACAATTTACATCATCATCTACTTAAGTGACTTTTATTATGGAATTTAAACAGAAAAAAAATTTGATGATCATTGTTACTAATCAAAAATAGTAAATAGATCATACTTAAAATAGATTTTGTTTTAGTTTCATATTCGTTTTCATGAGAGTTGATAAATGGTTTTATGTGTTGTATTATAGTTTAATGGTTTAAGTTATGTTAATTAATAACATAAATAAACCGTACTTATGATAAATACATCACTAATTCCACTTAAGATCAAAATAGAGAGAGATCATAGATTATTTTTGTGTTGATTTATGTAAAAATATGAGAGTGGATTTGCCTCTAAATTGTCTTCTAATCTCATATTTTCAATCAATTTTGTTCTAGTTTTTTTACATTTTTAGCTTAATCAACTTCAAAAGTTTGGTTTAATTTGATTGAGTAGAATTTTTAAATCATTCAATTCCATGCGAATCGACCCGTACTTGCCACATACTAAAATTGTACGCCGTGTGCTTGCGATTATTTTATTACAATTTTTCAACGATTTTCTAATCCGATAGAAAATTCATCGATTTCAACATGGCTCTCCATCAGCTCCTTCATCAAGTTGTTGAATTCAACTCTAGTTTTGGAATTAGCGGGGTTCTGGACTTCAGTAGGGTCTACACTGGCATTAGTAGGTTGGTTATTTAGAGCTCCTTATTGGATGATGGCAGTTTCATTTGCATCAACGTTCTAGGAAGTTGATCTGGTATGCCTCACCATTATGAATTTCTTTGCTTAGATTCTAGTAAATCTAAGTAGTATCTGCAAGCTTTTGAAGATGAATCTGGATCTCCTTCAGAGGATTTCCTCAGAGGTACCATTAACATTACTATATTTAGTCACCAGAAGTTAATACTATGAATGCTGCAACATCTGTAGTGTTTAGCTTTAGGCCTTTAGATAGGGTATGTTACAACTAAAATGTTGACACCAAAATTGAGCATCAACGCCCATAGAATCTCATGGAAATTAGACAATGAATGAAATCAAGAACATAATAGAAAAATTAAATGAACACACAGATTTTTATAGTGTTTGGCAATCTTGGTCAACTTCCACTTCATATTTTTATTGATCTTTCGTATGATTACAATTACAAAGATGTTTGGGTCAACTAGGATCCATTAATACAAGAACATAGAATGAAAATGGCAGAGCTTCGGCAGCAAGAAGAAGGCCCCCTTTCTGAAGCTATGCCTGCTTTATTTATAGCAGAGGATGTGCATGGATCAGGTTGAAACTTTGCAAGAAGGCTCTCTAGGTCCAGTGGAGCCCATTACATCGATCGACGGTGATATCTTGATGGTATGGAACGATCGGCCTAATGATAGCCGATCGTTTTTATTTTCTCTAGTCTAGTTGCGATCGTTCATGGCGGGTTCTACTTGTCTCTCGATGTTGCTCCTAAAATATGGCGTCATCCAAGTAGTAGACTGTGAGATATAGGTCGATCTTGATCGACGATAGAATACACACTGAAGTACACCGATCATTACGTTGAATCATCCAATAACGGTTGGTGCATAACGATCAGCCATCCATCCACTTCCACTTTGAGATGCACGATCGTTATTGTATGCTCCCCTTGCCATGTTGTTGCTGCTCTAAAAGTCTTACATGAATTGGCTTCATGGATCTCAAGATATTGAATGTTCTCCGCTAACTTGAACTGTTCCATGGATCGTTCTTAGTTAATCCATACGCATCCTTGCTTCATCCTTAGCTTGAGCATATGAACCTCAATCAACTCCAAACTTGAGATATAACTTCACAGGGCCAGGCTAGTTGCTTCATGCTTACTACAGTTTGATTGGGTCCTCGTTTGAACCTGCCCGACTATTGTCTATAGTATTGTATGTAACTGGTTCTTTAGGCAGTCGACCATCCATTCCTGGTCGATTCGATGACATCACGGTTTTTCCAAAATGCGGGATAACATTGGCCTTCCAAAGTACGTCTTGTGAGTAACATGATGTGCTTTGAATCGAAAAGAGTCTGAATTCCTATAAAAAAGTCCATTCAGCTTCCTATTTGATTACTATTCCTCTATTGTCTATCAACAGTATAAATCCAAAGACGCATTCTGTTTGCATATACAAATTCAGTCACGTGGGACCTACAAGCCCTCTATTATCTAATCGAATCTCAAACTCAGAAGTTCCAAGTTTGATTGCAATTTTTATTGATTTCGAAAGGCTGAACTTTTAAAACTATTCCTATGTATATTCATATACGCGTTTACGTTGTTGGCTCCCGGACGTGTTCGAACGTCCACAGGTCATTGCCTATCTTCATGATATTCTTCATGTTCGCATTTGCAATCGAATCTCATGAGTATTTATCATCCTTCCTTTCATTCATTTCTCCCTCTTCTCTCTTCCTCCTTTTTAATCTAAATTTCAAACCATTTGCGATCATGGAATTGATTGTCGTAGGTTAGGTAGTGAAACGATCGGCTTAAAGCATAGATAAAGGATGATTGGGACATGACGGAATGGTTGGTAGATGGTTTAAAAATGGATCAGTAAACACATTGCTCGGAGATGGATCGGCATAGTCCTTGGGTGTTAAACGGTCAACCTATCCCTTCAAAGTGAAAACGATCGGCTAAGCCTGTCTACTATATAAGGCCTGACACTTAGTCATATCTTTTTCACTTTATTCTCCATACCTTCCTCCTAAAACAAAGACACGAGACGAGCAACTTTCCCTTTTCTTCTGCTGATCCTCATAGCAATCATCGTCTTCCTCCATACTTAGGCTTCGAATCGACTTCAAATCTTTCTTTTTTAGATCTCGAACTTTGGTAAAACATTTTCTGAATTTGCCGCATAGCTCTTAGAACAATTTCGAACCTATGATAGTCGACATGGATCCTTTTTCCCTTTCTTTACTTACGATCGTGTAGAATGGAGAAGGAGTTCACTTTGATGGGATACGATCGAACTGTTATGATAGTTAGTCGTTTTCTAGGGAAGATGAGGTAGTTGTAACAACCCAGGATTTGCATTACCAACTAATAAATAAAAGTTAGGATTTTTATTTATTTTAATGAAGCATAAAAGGTTTTGGAATAACAAAATTTATGTGAAAAAGGCTATTTTAATTAAATGGGAAATATGTGATTTTAAAATGAGGATAAAATGTTATTTTTGGAAAGTTAAATATTTTAGGAGAGATTTTAAAACGGGGTTGGATAAGAAAAATGAGTTTTATAAACATACATGAACACTTAGACTAATTTTTGGAAAACATGTAAATAACTCTCTTCTTATTGGGTTTCTAAACCTAGCCCAATAACCCACCCTAAACCTCCTCTATAAATTATCTCATACTCTCCAAACCTCATTCATTCATCCCTAATCAAAACCCTAATCATTTCCTAAAGCTTTCATAACAAAAATGGCCTCTATCTTCATCTCCTTCTAGTTTTTGCTTATGCAAGTCATTCTATGCAAAGGTAATGCAAATACCCACCTCAAATCCATTTTTATATCTCTCTAATTTCTGAAATTTAATTGGTAACACATGTTTTATGTGTTTTTTAATCTTATAGCCTCCTAATCATCTTTTGCTAACTTGGGTTGATGCTATAGTAGTCTTTGTTGCTTTTGTGAGAGGTATATTGCTAAAAACCTCTTCTAATATGTGTTTAATCATCTTTTGATTTCAGTAATCATTTAGATACACATGTTTTATTATGTAACATGTGAATCATAGCTCTTTGATCCTCTTTGCTTTCATTTTGGGTGTGCACACAAGTTGCTTGCTATATTGGTTGAGGTAATATATGCTTGCTGAAATTATAATTAGTTTATTGCTGTTAGTAAATTAGGCATATCTCATTCATCTTTAATCGGAATTAAGATTTTCTTCATGTTCTGGAAAGCTTATTCTGTAGGCTATAACTTTTCTGTTTTGAGCTTTGCCTACTTTTGTGGTTTGAATGGTCGAAATTACGTTTGTTTGTCGCTGACCTGACAACAAACTACAGGGTTGATAAAATAAAACCCTGAAATTGATTTGGCCATAAGTTACTCGTTTCTTATCCGAATTAGATAATTTTGGATGTTCTGGAAAGCATAAAACATATGCTACAATTTTTGTTCAGTAAGTTTTCTGTAATTTTGCCAGTTAGATGACCTGAAATGCGTTCAAAGACAGAAGACCAATTCTGTCTTTAACAAGTTATCTTGAGTTTCAATCTGATATTGTTTTGCATGTATCTCTCTCATTTTTGATCCGAATTAGATAATTTTGGATGTTCCAGAAAGCTTAAATTATATGCTACAATTTTTGTTCAGTGAGTTTTCTGTAATTTTGAGTCTAACTTGGTCAAAAATTGGTTTTTCTACTATCTTCCCGAGAGTGATACACATATTAGCTCTGTGGATGAAACTGAAACTATTTTGGTCATAACTTTTGAGCCGCTAGTCGGAATTTGTTGATTTTGGTCTCGTTGGAAAGATAGAGTTATGAACTCCATATCTGAAAAGTTTGGTCATCATCTGAGTTCATTAGACCCTTCGAATTTCCTGTCAGAGTTGAACCCAGATCGCTGTGCAAAATAGTGCATTTCATGTTTCTGTGTCCGACTTTGGAACGTCGCTACGCCTTCGTTTCAAGTCGGAATCGAGTAATTCTTTTTTTTTTTGAAGTAGGAATGTCGACTACGTTCCTACCAATTTTCATGCCATTCGGATTCAGTCTGCTGGTCCGAAGAATTTTCCGAACTTGGATTCGCGTCAGTTTTGGACTATTTTCCAACACTTAGAATATTTTCAGTGATTTTCTGGTTTTATCGATTTCTTTGAGATTTGTCTCTGGATTTTGTACACCAGCCTTATAAAAAGGGTTTTAAAAGGATTTTTCGCTCCGAAATGGCTTTCGAAATTATTATATAATATTATTTTTAATTAGTAGACAATTTACTCCATAATAGGAGAGTTTTCAAAAGCCGTTTTAGAGTGTTCTCAAAATCAATTATAAATCCGTTTCGAACCATTATTTTCTATAACAAAAATCTCACACTCACTTTTTAGCATGTCAAGCGAAGTGGAAAGGTGCTTAAACGGTTAGGAAATCTCCGGCCTATGGAACCGTGTGTATTTTCTTTCCGGTTGATCCCCGACCTATTCGATTGATCGTTTTGACCTTTGGGTCTAGTTTACCGATGATACGAGGTGGACTTTTTATTGTTTGGAGTGTGAGCTTGCTATTGGTTAGTAAACCGTTTAGTGCGAACGTGGGGTATGAGACTCATCGTTAACACTTTACGGGTTCCTCTCCAAGAAGTTTGTGACACATTAGCCTCTGGGCAGCCAGTACTGGACCTCTGGGTCACCACGCCTCTGGGCAACCGTCTCTGGACACCTGTTCTATGGAGCAGTTTCTTTTTCGGCATGTGCCTCTGGGCCTTTATTCTTCTGGGAAGGATCTCGCCGTCTCGCGCATTCCGCATCTGTGCGAGTGATCGATCACAACTCTACAGTACTTGGCAATAACGACTCCGGTCGGTGCACGTGCTATACTTGTATTATCTGATGATTTTTATATCCATTCGAGTACCGCCATTCGGTGTTGGTTCTATGGAACCATAAGATGTAAGTGCGATTACCTTGTGGATTCACAGTGTCTCTGGACACTGCTTTTCAGTGTTTGATTTCATTGACTTTTCAGTATATCCCCATTGCTCTTTGGAGCATCGATCTTTGCTTGGGCATTGATTAAAGACTCTGGTCACTCTTGGGATTATTGCCTATAGGCAACTTTATATAGCTTTGGCTACGCCGATGATATGAGGCGATTTTATTTATTCAACACTTTGGTGCTGATATTCTCTTTGGAGATTTTTACTGTTGATTGATGATTAGAGACCGTCATTATATTCATGTGGTCCAAAATACTCTTTTCTTAGGAAAGGTACTGTTTTATTTATGTACCGCATTATTATATATCTCGGTTATTACTGATTGTTTAGCTAGCCTGACCCGAGTGTTTTTTCGCTCGGGTCAGTCCGAGTTGTTTCAGGTTAGGTCTCTAGACTTAGCTTCTGTGCTTCCGCTTGGACATTATCTGTTATGCTAATAGATAGCGCTTTTACTTGTCCACTATTCCACTACTCTGTTATTATTCAGACTTTGATATGTACATATTTTTGACTCACATGTGTGGGCAGTGGCTTTGTACCCACTTAAAGTATTTGGATCTGTATTGACGATGTATTGTCCTGGGATTTTATATCTGTTATGTGATTCTGTTCTATGATGTTTTATCATTTTATTACTATGCTTATTCTGATAGATCTTTAGCCATTGTAATTTCGTTATAAATATTTATTGAATATGTCGAACCACTTGAAAAAAAATATAGATACCACCCTTTCGACGTATTCAGTAGATAGTTATAGCTTGATTACAAATGGTCGCTTCCACTATACTCTATTCTCCGCTTTAATAGACGGTATTACTCCTGTAATACTCTTTGTTACAGTGGGTCTCAGAGTGGGGAGTTATAGTTTGGTATCAGAGCCAGGTTCAGGAATAAGCATAATAAACATAGAACAGATACACGTAGTACAATACGTTATAATACGATCCAAATTGAACATATCCACCTTTAGATAAATAAGTTAGGAATATGTGTAGGAATCTATTATATTCCGTAATATTCCTTAATGAATTATCTATCTTTGAATCGTGCTTAACTAAATCTACCGATCATATGTTTAAAGAGTGTCCCAAACCTCTCTATTGCACCTTCTGCAAGAAGGAGGGACACAGGATCTCCGCTTGTCCTATTGCTCCATCTAGTGCCAAGCCTGGCAGGCTTAATGCTGCCAAGGCTCCTACCACTTCTGCTCAGCCTAAAGGTACACATCCTTCCGTTCTTGAAGGCTCTATTTTATTTCATGGTAGATCTGTTAGAGTTCTTTTTGATACGGGTGCCTCTCACTCATTCGTATCAAAGGAGCTAGTAGATGCTTTATCCTTGGATGTTACTTGTATGGTTTCTTCACTAAGGATTGTGAATCCCATTGGTGGATCCACGACCCTTAGCTTGCTTTGTGAGGATATAGATATTGATCTTTGTGGATTTTCTTTCCGTGCGAATCTGCATGTTATGGAGTATTTGGACTTTGATATGATTCTTGGCATGGATTGGCTCGTTCAGCACGACGCCAAAATTATTTGTTCGGAGCGGATATTATTCATTCATCACCCTGACTCGTCCTCTCCGTTAGCTATTGTTCTTCAAGATGTTGGGCTTTCTGATGTTACTTTATTTTCTCTCGATTCACGAGATGAGGATTTGAACATATCTTGTATTCCTGTTGTTCGGGATTTCCCCGACGTATTCGAGCCAGTATCCGGACTGCCGCCAAAGCGAGCTATTGAGTTCCGCATCGATCTCATTCCAGGCTCTTATCCAGTTGGGCGCCCTCCTACGAGAATGTCTACTAAGGAGAATGAGGAACTCACTAAGCAGTTAGTTGAGCTTGAAGCGAAGCAGTTCATCTGATCCAGTTCTTCGCCATGGGGTGCTGCTGTGGTCTTCATTAAGAAGGCTGATGGCTCTCTTAGGCTTTGCATTGACTATCGCAAGCTCAATGAGTTTACCATCAGAAATCGCTACCCACTTCCTCGGATAGACGACATGTTTGACCAATTGAGCGGTGCGAAGGTCTTCTCTCAGCTCGACCTCGCCATCGGATTCCATCAGCTACGAGTCGCGGAAGACAGCATTCCTCTTACAGCATTTCGCACTCGTTATGGTTCTTTTGAGTGGTTGGTCATGCCGTTCGGCTTGACGAACGCTCCGGCTTTCTTCGTCGATCTCATGAATCGAGTATTCCGGGAATACATCGATAGATTCGTTCTGGTTTTCATCGACAATATTCTTGTTTATTCTAGATCCGAGGCAGAGCATGCTCATCATTTGCGGATCGTCTTGGATACTCTTCGTGTAACAACCCGCCTTTTTGGACAGTTTAAATCGACAAATCAGACACACATGCCGATTCTAAACCATTCAAAAGGGCGGATGGTTAATGGGGTTAAATAAGAAAAGAAAAGAAAGAACAGAAACAAACTCAGAATCTCGCAGCGGAAGGAACAAGATATAATAATAAAATAACAGTTCATGAAGCTGTTAAATAAATAAATTTGATTATTATTATACATCATAAATCAGAGTTACATACATATCAGAGATAATACAATAATGCAGCGGAAAAATAATATGGTAGTAGAATACAAATGATGTAATACCAAACTCCGTCTTCGTCCTCCAGAATAGATCTTCAACCTTATCTGAAATGCTCAGGCTGACCCGAGCGTAATGAAAAGACAAAACACTCGAGTCAGGAATAAAATATCTCATGTAAGTCAAATCGAATAAGAAAATATGAGTGTGACGGCGTCAGAGATGTTTACGGGTTTTGACATCTCCTATCCAGTGTCAACGTGAGTGCAATAACTTAAGAGATGTTACGGGATTTTTCCATCTCTCAAGGATCCGTTAAACTATCTACTATGTAGTACAATACGCTATTATAATATGTCTACATTAAAGTAAAAGTATTAAAATAGCGTTAAGCCATGGCCCATTCCACCCTTAACACAGTTTATATTCCCAAGAGCATATACAAGACCGTAGTTTCCCCAAAACCGGAAGTCACCAGAGGGCAATCCATATACTAAAGGTACAAATCAAAATCGTAGTGGTCGCGAATAGGATAATCAGTATGACAAGGTACATGAGGCAATACCAACTAGGATACTAGTAGTTGCGTGATCCGGACTGATGTTGGGCATAGCAGCTACTACCCCAACACCGCGAAACAACACTCCCAAAATCGAGGGGTGCACCCAAATCGAATCACAAAAGTAATAGACATGGTAACGAAGAAGTGTGTCCGCTAGAGGTGGCGAACCTCAATGGCCCGACGCGGCTGTTGTTTTAGTCATGTCAGGGGTCATCCAATATCGTTCTCTTTCTTCAATCAACGCGTTCATCAAACCATCCACTTCGTTCTGGATCAACACTCCGCGTATACTAGTTATTAAAGTGGTTTTCGGTATCGACAGAGAGTATGTCCATATCTGATCCCGGTCTCTTTAATAACTACGTTATATTTTTCACACCGGTTCGATCCTTTACATTTCAAATCGATTCATAATTGATATCAAAATATCATATTCGCTTCAAAATCAAATCCATTTCAAATATCATCATATCTATTCAAGATGTAAGATTCCGTTTCAAAACATTTTCGCCTCAATATCTCATTTCAATTTCAAAATCATTTTTCGCCTCAATATCTCATTTCGATTTCAAAATCATTTTCGCCTGAATATCTCGTTTCGGTTCACATAAACTCGAATTCCAAGATTAAAATTTAATCAAATTTCAAATCATCAATTTCAACTCGATTCAGCTTCTCAATAAACCATTTCAAATTATCAATTTCAAATACATATTTGAACCACAAAATAAACAATTTCACTTCCAATATATTTCGAAACTTTAAATATTTCACATTTCAAAACAGTTCATATATTTATATAAAAATATAAGATTCGCTTTAAAACCATTTCGTATTCAGATTAGAATATACTTCAAATTAAACATCCGTATTAAGTAGTTTACTTAATTTCTGGAACAATTCCCATTTAATAAACTTAGATTAATATTCGGATTTCAAGAATTCATTTAAGTATTACATTCCAAATCAATTTCAGTTCAAATCCTATTCAAATCAATTTTGTCTTCAAATTTAATTCAATAGTTTCAATTTAGTTCAATTCACAAATTTATTTAAATTTCAATTTAATTCCAAATTAATTAAATCTCAATTTCAAATTAATTTTCACTTCCAAACTCAAACTTGAAATATCATTTCATATAAATTTTCTTAGAAATATTCAGAGTTCGATTAAAAGTCCAATCTTTTAAAACAAATCGACTTTCGAAACTTTACGCCATATTTCAATTTTTCTTAAAAATCTAAACTTCGAATAATTAATCCATTTCATTTACCAAGTTTAAATTCCAACATCTCGAGCTTCAATTCAAAATAATTCAATTTCCATAAATTAGATTTTTATTCTTAAATCAATTCATTTAAATAATTTCAAAACAACTTTTAAAATCATTTAATTTAACCAACCCGGTGTCCGTATATAATTCTCTAACCTATGGCCAAGTGGTTAGTTATTTCAATTAAATGTTAGGGATGAATATATATCACTTAACCGATCACAGGGTCATATGTATCACAGGATATATATAAGCAAATAAACATCCAAACAATTAAATATCAACCAATAGCATCCATCGAAATAAATCATCCAATAGACAATACAATTCACAGCAATTTCATAGTTATCAATATCAGGTAATTTAATCGCAATTAAATTTTAATTTCAATTTGACTGTCAATTTTTAATTTCTAACATTAAATTCGATGACAATCTATATGACAATTAAATTTTATCAAATAGCGACAAATAAAATCGTAACACTTCATAATATCAAATTTAACTAGCATAAAGATATTTAGTACATTGTGAGCGTTATAAAACACTCACCTTGATTTTCTGTTGTCGCCGAGACGTTCCGGTTTGGAACTAAAACTGGACGACGCCCAACTTTAGCCCAAATTTCCACCGTCTCCAAATCCATCCAAACCAGTTTCATTTCGAAGCTCTCGTCATTACGATCGCAATGCAAAAAGTTTCGTTCCAATCGGACCTCGTATGAAAAAGTTATGCTATTTTAAAGTTTACACGAATTTAAATAAACAATTTCAGCTTTTAATTTAAATTTCAAACCCTAGCTTCAGATCTGGCCGTTCATTTCTGCGTCTTCAGATCTGGGCCACACCTTCCCATCATCTTCTTCAACGTGAAAACACGTTCACCAAAACCCATTAGCCGCCATCTTCAAGCAATTTTCACGACCACACCGAGCAGCTTGAAGACGATCAGGGACCACCACCACGCGCGCCACCACACGAGCCACCAACGCCTGGAATAGCTTGAAGCTCGGCTGCTCCTTTGGCCTCGAAATGTGTGAAAAACGCAGCAGCTTCGAGCTCGATTTCCCATTGATCCGTTGCTCCGTTTTCGATCATCTCCGTATGGATTTGAAGCTCTCGCAATGCTCTACAAGTTTGTAGTTGACAACTTCCTCTAATTCCGTACGGATTGAGAGAGATTAAGGGAAGAAAGAAGACGAAATTCTGGCCATTGGCTGTAAATGTGGCGGCTACAAAGAGAAACCCTAGTTCTTTTACAAAATGAAATAAGTGAGGGGCTTTTATAGAAAAATACGCGACACTATTCATTCGAAATTTTCCGAACTCCAAACGAAGCATGCCGGCTGGCGTTTCTAAGGTTTGCCCCACGTTCCGAACGCAATGGAATATGTTTCGGAGGCTAATTCGGTAATCCGTGCGAGTTACGGAGAAAAACGATCAGTTTTAAATTAAACCGATTTAAACCGATTTCGATGCGTTTTGGCTTGCCCCGGACAAACGGTAAATCCAATTGACACGAAATTCGAAACCATACAATAATATCACATTACGGATTCGATGAAACTAGTTTCGTCGAAATCCGAGACTTTTTGAAAAATGACTATTTTCTCTCGCCGAATTAATATTAAAACAATTCGATGCGTTTCGAGCTGCCACGGTCAAACGATAACTCTGATTGGTACACAAATTGAAATCCGACAATAACAAACTATTACGGATCCAATGGAACTGGTTTCGTTCAATTCTGAGACTGTTCGAAAAATGGCTATTTTCAGTCAATAATTAAATATTAAAAATATTCAATTTTCACAAATTAACTTTAAATTCAATTTTAAAAGTTCTATAACATTACTATAACTCCAATATGATAAGATAAAATTTTGCAAATCATTTTCAATCATATTCAACTCGATTTACAATTATTTTTGAAATTTAACTTATTAAATTATCGATTTAATTGTCTAATTAAATCCAATATTCGAAAAATAAATTATTCGACTGTTTAATTTTTATATAAAATTCCCAATTTAAATTATTAACTTTTAAATCAAATTTCAATTGTTCACAAATCCCATTTTTAATTTCACAGTAATTAACAATCTTCTACAATGCAGTTTTCCATTATAAACCCAATATAAAAGATTATATTAGATTCAGCGTTCAATTATATTGTAATTCAAATTCAAGTTACTTAATTCCAATGAATTCTTTTATTTCGATTTACACTTTCATTATTGAATCAACCATTTACCTATACATTATTATCAATAGTTTATAATTCATTTACTTTCATTTTCTTCAGCTATCATCTTATTTAAATTCACAGTAATATTAAATTACATTCATTTACGTTGATTTCCATATTATAACTTCAATATTAAATGTAACATTTTATTTATTTCGTTGTTTACAATCAAATTCAATTCAATTCAATTACTTGTTACATTCAAATTTAAATCTTTACTTACGTTCAATTACAAGTTAACATCTTTATCGAATTACCGTTTCAGTCATTATCTGCTTCCAATCAATTGTAATATTAAGTTACATTTATTTATATTAGTTTCAATAACATAAACTTCCATTATTAAATCTACCATTTTATTTATTCTTTGTTTACAATCATAACCAATTTGGCTTACAATCAAATTCAATTCATTATTTACATTCACTACAAGTTAACATCCATAATTAATTTACAAATAAGTTATTTCAGAATTCAGTTTTGTATTTTAACTTGTAATTCACTTTTAACAACACAAAATTTTATTTCCTTCGGATTTTTATCCAAAATTTTCATTTTAATTCGTATTTTTAAAGTGTTAAAAATACGGGTCATTACATTCTCCCCCACTTAAAACTTTTCGTCCTCGAAAAGGAACGAAGAAGGGGAAAACATCATTTAGATATAATTCATTCAAAATATTCTACTTATTTGCAAAATTTAGTTATAGGATTTTATTTTTCACAAAATTTTCTAACTCCCGGATTTTTGAAAAATTTCGGCAGCACCTCCTTTGCGCGGCTAGGACTGAAATTTTTTACAGTAGTAATAATTGCATGATATACATCTCATTACAAGAATGAGGCATCCCAAAACATGGGGAACACAATAATATACCACAACATAAACTGTAATCCGATAACATACCTTTTATTTAGCGTTTATTAGCATTTTAACTTACATTTTGCATTTAGCGCAGAAGCGAGCTCCACAAGCGAAGCGCAACCCCTTTGCTAACTACTAAAATGCTCAATAACCAAGTTAGAACCATGCATATAAAGATAGATCGATATACTTATCATAAACAACACACATATAACATGTTTAGCTTCAAAACTGAAATTCCAATTCTAGGACAGCAAACGAATCTCAGTTTTTTAGTCACTTAAACGATAAAATTTGACAATGGAATCTAAACAAAAGTTATTTCATTCGTTTCAGGCTTTCCGGAATGTCCAAAACCATTGAATTCGGACATTCCGTTCAAAAGTTATGACCGTTTTACTAAATAGATACGCCTCAGCCTGGCAATGAATTGCGCAGGTCAGCGACGTTCACTCCCCTTTTCGACCACCTAAATGACAGCAAAACACAAAACACTTGAAGCAAAAGTTTTAACTTAAGTTCTTAGCTTTCCAGAAAGTGCAAGATCGTCAAAATCGGATACACCAGTAAAAAGTTATGGCGAGAATACTAAGGTGCTTCAGATTTCTACTCCGCATAGGCCAGCGACTAATATTGGTGTTTTAAGCCTAGTGGATGATGGTATTTATCAAAACATTCTAAATAAAAGATGTAGCACAGTTTCTAGGCTTTCCGAAAAGTCCAAGATCGTCGAATTCCGTTCAAACATTTAAAAGTTATGGTTGTTTTCGTTCCAGCATATATTGGACAATTTTGGATTTTTTTTTTCTTCCCAAATTTGCTTTTATTATTTCAAAGCACAAAACATCAAACTTCAAATTTTCTAAAGAAACAATCATAGACACAAAGTCGTTTATTTTCTTATATATCCAGGAAATAAGTTTACATTCGATCTGTTTCCGATTTATTCAAGTTTGTTTCATTCATAATTTAAATTCAAGTCAATTTGCTTCAATTTAATTTGAATTCAATTATATTCAATTTCCCTATGCTTTAAATTTGAATTTAATTATTTTAAAATTTTATTCCATTTATTCAATTCCATTAACACTAATGCATTCTATTTAATCAATTATCATCCATCTAACAACCAATGCATATCAAACATTAACATCCATCCAAATCTATAATAAATCAATTATACATTTCCAAGTCAAATTTTAATTTCATACACTTCCAAGTTTATTGACATTTTGTTTTATTCAAATTTAATTAGTTTCCATTTACTAATTCTATATTTAATTAATTTTAAATTTAATTCATTTTACAACTTAAGTTTCCTTTATATTTACAACTATCAATAGATCTTCACATTTTATTATTCGCAATCACACTTGTATATTATTCATTTGCTTATCCTTATTAGCATTTTAAACTTTTTAAGTATTTGGTAAGTTATAGCTATGTAAATAGAATGTAGTTAAACAATATACAACCTTTTTTTCATTCAATTTGAGTGTTATACCTATTAAATAAATTTCCAATTTATTATTTTCCAAATTAAGGGTTACTCCTAAAATTTTAATTTTTTTTTTCACTTAAATTCAATTCCACCCTTTCAATTCATAAGTTTCTAACAATTCAAGATTTACTTTAGTTTAATAATTAAAATCATTCCTTATTAGAGAACTTAAGAATTTCAACTCCGGATTCGATTTAAACCATTTTTTAATATATATATATATATATATACTAATATCTTTATCTCAAATCATACTTTTTTAGCATTGAAATATATATATATGCTTATTTTCATTTCATACTTTAGAAAATTACAATTTTTAATCAAAACAGGGTTTAGAAAAACTATTAAGTGATCTCCCCCACTTGGACTCTCGAAAATAAACGTCGATGATGCGTGCACTCATCACCGAAATCATTCTCTAGTGTCAAGTGGGGAGTATAACACTTACTTCATTTGAAAATCCTTTGAAAACAATTTCTAATCGAATATACTATCATATAATACTTATATTATACATTTCAAATTTTTGTTAATAAATTTTCAAAACACCAGAATTTAAATTCTCCATCTTAATTTAAATTCATTTTTATTTTATTTTATTTACCATTTATATTCATTGTCAATCATATTTACAAGTTTCATTTCTTAAAATCATCCAATATTCAATAGTTAGAAATATTGACTAATCAACAATAAACGATAATAATCTAATATTATCATCTCCTAACAACCAATACAATCAAAATTTATAATTTTTCAAGATAATTCTTTTATATATAAAATATAATCTAAAACGATATTATGTCAATCTGTCCTATTCGAGTGTTTAGAAATTCCTATCGATGCCTTGGCGTCCCAAGTACCAACCAGAATTCATAAATACTCAACGGAACAAATTAACACAATATAAATCATTTTTATATCAAAATTACAAATACGCTCTCTCATATACACTCAAACTCATTCATAAGGTTTAACCCTATTTCAATGAGTCATTCCCCACTAGAGCCAAGGTAATCTAAACCAAAGCTCTGATACCAACTGTAATGACCCGCCTTTTTGGACAGTTTAAATCGACAAATCAGACACACATGCCGATTCTAAACCATTCAAAAGGGCGGATGGTTAATGGGGTTAAATAAGAAAAGAAAAGAAAGAACAGAAACAAACTCAGAATCTCGCAGCGGAAGGAACAAGATATAATAATAAAATAACAGTTCATGAAGCTGTTAAATAAATAAATTTGATTATTATTATACATCATAAATCAGAGTTACATACATATCAGAGATAATACAATAATGCAGCGGAAAAATAATATGGTAGTAGAATACAAATGATGTAATACCAAACTCCGTCTTCGTCCTCCAGAATAGATCTTCAACCTTATCTGAAATGCTCAGGCTGACCCGAGCGTAATGAAAAGACAAAACACTCGAGTCAGGAATAAAATATCTCATGTAAGTCAAATCGAATAAGAAAATATGAGTGTGACGGCGTCAGAGATGTTTACGGGTTTTGACATCTCCTATCCAGTGTCAACGTGAGTGCAATAACTTAAGAGATGTTACGGGATTTTTCCATCTCTCAAGGATCCGTTAAACTATCTACTATGTAGTACAATACGCTATTATAATATGTCTACATTAAAGTAAAAGTATTAAAATAGCGTTAAGCCATGGCCCATTCCACCCTTAACACAGTTTATATTCCCAAGAGCATATACAAGACCGTAGTTTCCCCAAAACCGGAAGTCACCAGAGGGCAATCCATATACTAAAGGTACAAATCAAAATCGTAGTGGTCGCGAATAGGATAATCAGTATGACAAGGTACATGAGGCAATACCAACTAGGATACTAGTAGTTGCGTGATCCGAACTGATGTTGGGCATAGCAGCTACTACCCCAACACCGCGAAACAACACTCCCAAAATCAAGGGGTGCACCCAAATCGAATCACAAAAGTAATAGACATGGTAACGAAGAAGTGTGTCCGCTAGAGGTGGCGAACCTCAATGGCCCGGCGCGGCTCCTGTTTTAGTCATGTCAGGGGTCATCCAATATTGTTCTCTTTCTTCAATCAACGCGTTCATCAAACCATCCACTTCGTTCTGGATCAACACTCCGTGTATACTAGTTATTAAAGTGGTTTTCGGTATCGACAGAGAGTATGTCCATATCCGATCCCGATCTCTTTAATAACTACGTTATATTTTTCACACCGGTTCGATCCTTTACATTTCAAATCGATTCATAATTGATATCAAAATATCATATTCGCTTCAAAATCAAATCCATTTCAAATATCATCATATCTATTCAAGATGTAAGATTTCGTTTCAAAACATTTTCGCCTCAATATCTCATTTCAATTTCAAAATCATTTTTCGCCTCAATATCTCATTTCGATTTCAAAATCATTTTCGCATGAATATCTCGTTTCGGTTCACATAAACTCGAATTCCAAGATTAAAATTTAATCAAATTTCAAATCATCAATTTCAACTCGATTCAGCTTCTCAATAAACCATTTCAAATTATCAATTTCAAATACATATTTGAACCACAAAATAAACAATTTCACTTCCAATATAATTCGAAACTTTAAATATTTCACATTTCAAAACAGTTCATATATTTATATAAAAATATAAGATTCGCTTTAAAACCATTTCGTATTCAGATTAGAATATACTTCAAATTAAACATCCGTATTAAGTAGTTTACTTAATTTCTGGAACAATTCCCATTTAATAAACTTAGATTAATATTCGGATTTCAAGAATTCATTTAAGTATTACATTCCAAATCAATTTCAGTTCAAATCCTATTCAAATCAATTTTATCTTCAAATTTAATTCAATAGTTTCAATTTAGTTCAATTCACAAATTTATTTAAATTTCAATTTAATTCCAAATTAATTAAATCTCAATTTCAAATTAATTTTCACTTCCAAACTCAAACTTGAAATATCATTTCATATAAATTTTCTTAGAAATATTCAGAGTTCGATTAAAAGTCCAATCTTTTAAAACAAATCGACTTTCGAAACTTTACGCCATATTTCAATTTTTCTTAAAAATCTAAACTTCGAATAATTAATCCATTTCATTTACCAAGTTTAAATTCCAACATCTCGAGCTTCAATTCAAAATAATTCAATTTCCATAAATTAGATTTTTATTCTTAAATCAATTCATTTAAATAATTTCAAAACAACTTTTAAAATCATTTAATTTAACCAACCCGGTGTCCGTATATAATTCTCTAACCTATGGCCAAGTGGTTAGTTATTTCAATTAAATGTTAAGGATGAATATATATCACTTAACCGATCACAGGGTCATATGTATCACAGGATATATATAAGCAAATAAACATCCAAACAATTAAATATCAACCAATAGCATCCATCGAAATAAATCATCCAATAGACAATACAATTCACAGCAATTTCATAGTTATCAATATCAGGTAATTTAATCGCAATTAAATTTTAATTTCAATTTGACTGTCAATTTTTAATTTCTAACATTAAATTCGATGACAATCTATATGACAATTAAATTTTATCAAATAGCGACAAATAAAATCGTAACACTTCATAATATCAAATTTAACTAGCATAAAGATATTTAGTACGTTGTGAGCGTTATAAAACACTCACCTTGATTTTCTGTTGTCGTCGAGACGTTCCGGTTTGGAACTAAAACTGGACGACGCCCAACTTTAGCCCAAATTTCCACCGTCTCCAAATCCATCCAAACCAGTTTCATTTCGAAGCTCTCGTCATTACGATCGCAACGCAAAAAGTTTCGTTCCAATCGGACCTCGTATGAAAAAGTTATGCTATTTTAAAGTTTACACGAATTTAAAAAAACAATTTCAGCTTTTAATTTAAATTTCAAACCCTAGCTTCAGATCTGGCCGTTCGTTTCTGCATCTTCAGATCTGGGCCGCACCTTCCCATTATCTTCTTCAACGTGAAAACACGTTCACCAAAATCCATTAGCCGCCATCTTCAAGCAATTTTCACGACCACACCGAGCAGCTTGAAGACGATCAGGGACCACCACCACGCGCGCCACCACACGAGCCACCAACGCCTGGAATAGCTTGAAGCTCGGCTGCTCCTTTGGCCTCGAAATGTGTGAAAAATGCAGCAGCTTCGAGCTCGATTTCCCGTTGATCCGTTGCTCCGTTTTCGATAATCTCCGTATGGATTTGAAGCTCTCGCAATGCTCTACAAGTTTGTAGTTGACAACTTCCTCTAATTCCTTATGGATTGAGAGAGTTAAGGGAAGAAAGAAGACAAAATTCTGGCCATTGGCTGTAAATGTGGCGGCTACAAAGAGAAACCCTAGTTCTTTTACAAAATGAAATAAGTGAGGGGCTTTTATAGAAAAATACGCGACACTATTCATCCGAAATTTTCCGAACTCCAAACGAAGCATGCCGGCTGGCGTTTCTAAGGTTTACCCCACGTTCCGAACGCAATGGAATATGTTTCGGAGGCTAATTCGGTCATCCGTGCGAGTTACGGAGAAAAACGATCAGTTTTAAATTAAACCGATTTAAACCGATTTCGATGCGTTTTGGCTTGCCCCGGACAAACGGTAAATCCAATTGACACAAAATTCGAAACCATACAATAATATCACATTACGGATCTGATGAAACTAGTTTCGTTGAAATCCGAGACTTTTTGAAAAATGACTATTTTCTCTCGCCGAATTAATATTAAAACAATTCGATGCATTTCGAGCTGCCACGGTCAAACGATAACTCTGATTGGTTAGAAAATTGAAATCCGATAATAACAAACTATTACGGATCCAATGGAACTGGTTTCGTTTAATTCTGAGACTGTTCGAAAAATGGCTATTTTCAGTCAATAATTAAATATTAAAAATATTCAATTTTCACAAATTAACTTTAAATTCAATTTTAAAAGTTCTATAACATTACTATAACTCCAATATGATAAGATAAAATTTTGCAAATCATTTTCAATCATATTCAACTCGATTTACAATTATTTTTGAAATTTAACTTATTAAATTATCGATTTAATTGTCTAATTAAA
This sequence comes from Allium fistulosum, assembly GCA_030737815.1. Taxonomy (NCBI): domain Eukaryota; kingdom Viridiplantae; phylum Streptophyta; class Magnoliopsida; order Asparagales; family Amaryllidaceae; genus Allium; species Allium fistulosum. The sequence goes on from CM060902.1 coordinate 527,483,764, forward strand.
TCCAATATTCGAAAAATAAATTATTCGACTGTTTAATTTTTATATAAAATTACCAATTTAAATTATTAACTTTTAAATCAAATTTCAATTGTTCACAAATCCCATTTTTAATTTCACAGTAATTAACAATCTTCTACAATGCAGTTTTCCATTATAAACCCAATATAAAAGATTATATTAGATTCAGCGTTCAATTATATTGTAATTCAAATTCAAGTTACTTAATTCCAATGAATTCTTTTATTTCGATTTACACTTTCATTATTGAATCAACCATTTACCTATACATTATTATCAATAGTTTATAATTCATTTACTTTCATTTTCTTCAGCTATCATCTTATTTAAATTCACAGTAATATTAAATTACATTCATTTACGTTGATTTCCATATTATAACTTCAATATTAAATGTAACATTTTATTTATTTCTTTGTTTACAATCAAATTCAATTCAATTCAATTACTTGTTACATTCAAATTTAAATCTTTACTTACGTTCAATTACAAGTTAACATCTTTATCGAATTACCGTTTCAGTCATTATCTGCTTCCAATCAACTGTAATATTAAGTTACATTTATTTATATTAGTTTCAATAACATAAACTTCCATTATTAAATCTACCATTTTATTTATTCTTTGTTTACAATCATAACCAATTTGGTTTACAATCAAATTCAATTCATTATTTACATTCACTACAAGTTAACATCCATATTTAATTTACAAATAAGTTATTTCAGAATTCAGTTTTGTATTTTAACTTGTAATTCACTTTTAACAACACAAAATTTTATTTCCTTCGGATTTTTATCCAAAATTTTCATTTTAATTCGTATTTTTAAAGTGTTAAAAATACGGGTCGTTACACTTCGTCAGCATCAGCTTAAGGCCAAGCTCTCCAAGTGCCATTTTTAGGAGAGCCAGGTCAAGTTCTTGGGCCATATTGTATCATCTGAGGGTATTTCTGTCGATCCTTCCAAGATCGAAGCTATTCAGAATTGGAAGTAGCCCGAGAACGTTCATGATATTCGCAGTTTCCTTGGTCTGGCGGGTTATTACCGTCGGTTTATCAAGGATTTCTCTCGAGTTGCACTTCCCCTTACGATGCTGACTCGTAAGGGTGTTCGCTTTATTTGGTCTGATAAGTGTGAAGTTTCTTTCCAGCGATTGAAGGAACTTCTCACTCATGCTCCTATTCTTGTGGTTCCTGAGAGTAACCAGGATCTTGTTGTTTACACCGACGCTTGTGGTAGCGGCCTCGGTGCTGTGCTTATGCAGAAGGATCGGGTAGTTGCTTATGCTTCTAGGCAGCTACGTCCGAATGAGGTTCGCTATCCGACTCATGATCTTGAGTTGGCAGCTATCGTCTTTGCTTTGAAGACGTGGCGTCACTTTCTATTAGGCGAACGCTTCACTCTTTACACCGATCACAAGTCGCTGAAGTATCTATTCAGTCAGAAGGATCTCAATATGAGGCAGCAGCGATGGCTTGAGTTTCTCACCTCATATGACTTAGACATTCAGTATACCCCTGGCAAGGGTAATCGTGTGGCTGATGCACTCAGTCGCAAACACTCGGCAGTAGTTTCTATGATGATTGCCGAGTAGGATATTCTTGAGACCCTATCTTTGTGTGATATTAGAGATCGAGCTCCATCTTCTGATTCTCTGGTCTTATTATTCAGCTTGGAAGCTCATCATATTCTATTGGATCGCATTGCCCATGCTCAGCGGCAGGATCCAGACTTGTTGCGATATATTCATCTCCTTGAGTCGGGATCCAGTGATGAGACATTGCTGGATTATTCTCTTGATTTTCATCGGTGTCTTCGTAGGAGGAACCGTATTGTGGTGCCATATGATTTATCACTTAGGCATGACATTCTAGACGAGTGTCATCGCACTAAGTACACTATACATCCCGGTTCGAGTAAGATGTATACCGACATGTGCCGGCTATATTATTGGAAGGGTTTGAAGAGCGATGTTGCAAGTTATGTAAGCCGTTGCATGACTTGTCAACAGATCAAAGCTGAGCATCAGCGTCCATCTGGTCTTCTTCAGCCGCTAGAGATTCCATCGTGGAAATGGGATCAGATATCCATGGATTTTATTGACGGTCTGCCTCGATCGAGGTCAAGCCATACTTCTATTTGGGTCATAGTCGATCGCTTGACCAAATCAGCTCATTTCATTCCTATTAAGTCCACTCGGACTGCCCCTCAGCTTGCCAAGCTATATGTGAAGGAAGTCGTTCGACTTCATGGCATTCCTAGCTCTATCGTCTGTGATCGAGACACTATCTTTACTAGTCACTTCTGGAAGTGCCTACAGTCAGCTTTGGGCTCAAAGCTGAATCTCTCGACTGCTTATCATCCTCAGACTGACGGTCAGACGGAGAGGGTGAATCGTGTTTTAGAGGATCTTTAGCGCTGTTGTATTCTGGATTTCGGAGGTAGTTGGGAGGATCACTTACCGCTTGTTCTCCTACAACAACAGCTTTCAGTCTAGTATTGGCATGGCTCCTTTCGAGGCTCTTTACGGAAGGCCATGTCGTTATCCTGCGTGTTGGTTAGAATCTGGCAAGAAGCTCCTTCTTGGTCCAGATTCAGTTCGGGAATCTTCTGAGAAGATTATTATTATCCATCAAAGAATGAAAGAGGCACAGGACCGCCAGAAATCCTACGCGGACAATCGTAGGAAGCCTCTTGAGTTCTTCATTGGTGATCATGTCTTTATTCGGGTCTCTCCCATGAAGGGGGTTGTGCGTTTCAGCTCTACAAGGAAGTTGGCTCCTCGCTATGTTGGACCATTTCCTATTACGGAACGCCTCGGCCCCGTTGCTTATCGTGTGGCTCTACCTACTCACTTCTCTAGAATACACGACGTGTTCCATGTTTCCCAGCTTCACATGTGTGTCCGCGATCCTGATTCTATCATTGAGCCGCATGCTGTGCCTGATTTAGAGATCTTACCTGATTTATCTTTGGAGCAGCAACCTCTTCGTGTGCTTGATTCGGAGGTTAGACGCCTTCGCAACAAAGAGGTTCCACTCGTGAAGATTCAATGGTCACCGAATCCTAAGGACTGCACTTGGGAGACCAAAGAATCTATCGAACGCTCTTATCCTGGCTTTCTTCCATCTTCTTCTGCGGGTGAGAATTCTCTATTTTATCTCTATCACTTCTTTTGTGGATTTGACATTATAGACGACATCTATCTTAAGGAATTGCGGGGACGCAATTTTATTAAGGGGAGGAGTCTGTAACAACCCAGGATTTGCATTACCAACTAATAAATAAAAGTTAGGATTTTTATTTATTTTAATGAAGCATAAAAGGTTTTGGAATAACAAAATTTATGTGAAAAAGGCTATTTTAATTAAATGGGAAATTTGAGATTTTAAAATGAGGATAAAATGTTATTTTTGGAAAGTTAAATATTTTAGGAGAGATTTTAAAACGGGTTTGGATAAGAAAAATGAGTTTTATAAACATACATGAACACTTAGACTAATTTTTGGAAAACATGTAAATAACTCTCTTCTTATTGGGTTTCTAAACCTAGCCCAATAACCCACCCTAAACCTCCTCTATAAATTATCTCATACTCTCCAAACCTCATTCATTCATCCCTAATCAAAACCCCAATCATTTCCTAAAGCTTTCATAACAAAAATGGCCTCTATCTTCATCTCCCTCTAGTTTTTGCTTATGCAAGTCATTCTATGCAAAGGTAATGCAAATACCCACCTCAAATCCATTTTTATATCTCTCTAATTTCTGAAATTTAATTGGTAACACATGTTTTATGTGTTTTTTTGATCTTATAGCCTCCTAATCATCTTTTGCTAACTTGGGTTGATGCTATAATAGTCTTTGTTGCTTTTGTGAGAGGTATATTGCTAAAAACCTCTTCTAATATGTGTTTAATCATCTTTTGATTTCAGTAATCATTTAGATACACATGTTTTATTATGTAACATGTGAATCATAGCTCTTTGATCCTCTTTGCTTTCATTTTGGGTGTGCACACAAGTTGCTTGCTATATTGGTTGAGGTAATATATGCTTGCTGAAATTATAATTAGTTTATTTCTGTTAGTAAATTAGGCATATCTCATTCATCTTTAACCGGAATTAAGATTTTCTACATGTTCTGGAAAGCTTATTCTGTAGGCTATAACTTTTATGTTTTGTGCTTTGCCTACTTTTGTGGTTTGAATGGTCGAAATCACGTTTGTTTGTCGCTGACCTGACAACAAACTACAGGGTTGATAAAATAAAACCCTGAAATTGATTTGGCCATAAGTTACTCGTTTCTTATCCGAATTAGATAATTTTGGATGTTCTGGAAAGCATAAAACATATGCTACAATTTTTGTTCAGTAAGTTTTCTGTAATTTTGCCAGTTAGATGACCTGAAATGCGTTCAAAGACAGAAGACCAATTCTGTCTTTAACAAGTTATCTTGAGTTTCAATCTGATATTGTTTTGCATGTATCTCTCTCATTTTTGATCCGAATTAGATAATTTTGGATGTTCCAGAAAGCTTAAATTATATGCTACAATTTTTGTTCAGTGAGTTTTCTGTAATTTTGAGTCTAACTTGGTCAAAAATTGGTTTTTCTACTATCTTCCCGAGAGCAATACACATATTAGCTCTGTGGATGAAACTGAAACTATTTTGGTCATAACGTTTGAGCCGCTAGTCGAAATTTGTTGATTTTGGTCTCGTTGGAAAGATGGAGTTATGAACTCCATATCTGGAAAGTTTGGTAATCATATGAGTTCATTAGACCCTTCAAATTTCCTGTCAGAGTTGAACCCAGATCGCTGTGCAAAACAGTGCATTTCATGTTTCTGTGTCCGACTTTGGAACGTCGCTACGCCTTCGTTTCAAGTCGGAATCGAGTAATTCTTTTTGCGTTCTGAAGTAGGAATGTCGGACTACGTTCCTACCAATTTTCATGCCATTCGGATTCAGTCCGCTGGTCCGAAGAATTTTCCGAACTTGGGTTCGCGTCAGTTTTGGACTATTTTCCAACACTTAGAATATTTTCAGTGATTTTCTGGTTTTATCGATTTCTTTGAGATTTGTCTCTGGATTTTGTACACCGGCCTTATAAAAAGGGTTTTAAAAGGATTTTTCGCTCCGAAATGGCTTTCGAAATTATTATATAATATTATTTTTAATTAGTAGACTATTTACTCCATAATAGGAGAGTTTTCAAAAGCCGTTTTAGAGTGTTCTCAAAATCAATTATAAATCCGTTTCGAAACATTATTTTCTATAATAAAAATCTCACACTCACTTTTTAGCACGTCAAGCGAAGTGGAAAGGTGCTTAAACGGTTAGGAAATCTCCGGCCTATGGAACCGTGTGTATTTTCTTTCCAGTTAATCCCCAACCTATTCGATTAATCGTTTTGACCTTTGGGTCTAGTTTACCGATGATACGAGGTGGACTTTTTATTGTTTGGAGTGTGAGCTTGCTATTGGTTAGTAAACCGTTTAGTGCGAACGTGGGGTATGGGACTCATCGTTAACACTTTACGGGTTCCTCTCCAAGAAGTTTGTGACACATTAGCCTCTGGGCAGCCAGTACTGGACCTCTGGGTCACCACGCCTCTGGGCAACCGTCTCTGGACACCTGTTCTATGGAGCAGTTTCTTTTTCGGCATGTGCCTCTGGGCCTTTATCCTTTTGGGAAGGATCTCGCCGTCTCGCGCGTTCCGCATCTGTGCGAGTGATCGATCACAACTCTACAGTACTTGGCAATAACGACTCCGGTCGGTGCACGTGCTATACTTGTATTATCTGATGATTTTATATCCATTCGAGTACCGCCATTCGGTGTTGGTTCTATGGAACCATAAGATGTAAGTGTGATTACCTTGTGGATTCACATTGTCTCTAGACACTGCTTTTTAGTGTTTGATTTCATTGACTTTTCAGTATATCCCCATTGCTCTTTGGAGCATCGATCTTTGCTTGGGCATTGATTAAAGACTTTGGTCACTCTTGGGATTATTGCCTATGGGCAACTTTATATAGCTTTGGCTACGCCGATGATATGCGGCGATTTTATTTATTCAACACTTTGGTGCTGATATTCTCTTTGGAGATTTTTACTGTTGATTGATGATTAGAGACCGTCATTATATTCATGTGGTCCAAAATACTCTTTTCTTAGGAAAAGTACTGTTTTATTTATGTACCGCATTATTATATATCTCGGTTATTACTGATTGTTTAGCTAGCCTGACCCGAGTGTTTTTTCGCTCGGGTCAGACCGAGTTGTTTCAGGTTAGGTCTCTGGACTTAGCTTATGTGCTTCCGCTTGGACATTATCTGCTATGCTGATACATAGCGCTTTTATTTGTCCACTATTCCGCTACTCTGTTATTATTCAGACTTTGATATGTACATATTTTTGACTCACATGTGTGGGCAGTGGCTTTGTACTCACTTAAAGTATTTGGATCTGTATTGACGATGTATTGTCCTGGGATTTTATATCTGTTGTGTGATTCTGTTCTGTGATGTTTTATCATTTTATTACTATGCTTATTCTGATAGATCTTTAGCCATTGTAATTTCGTTATAAATATTTATTGAATATGTCGAACCACTTGAAAAAAAAAATAGATACCACCCTTTCGACGTATTCAGTAGATAGTTATAGCTTGATTACAAATGGTCACTTCCACTATACTCTATTTTCCGCTTTAATAGACGGTATTACTCCCGTAATACTCTTTGTTACAGTGGGTCTCAGAGTGGGGCGTTACAGTAGTGGATGGAGGAGTTGTACGATCAACCATAGGTAATCGTTCGTGGACGATCGATGAGGTTCTGGTTTGTTGGAGTTCAAAAATTGCTTGCGAACAATCAGTAATTTCTTGGGTATAAGGACGATTGGCTAACGTCGCTCCAAGGAAATGATCAGCAAATCCAGAACGTTCGGCCTGCATAACACTTAGAACAACCGATCCATGTAATACTAGAACGTTCGGTCTAGACTTGAACTAAGTGCTTTCACTTTACATATGTAACATTCTTCTCTTTTCTCATAAAATGGAATAAAATAGATTAACTCGAACTAAGCAACGAGCTCCAGTTTCTCGTACTTGAACAAACATTTGGACATGTGTATGACTTGCATTTGATATAAACTTCCTGATTAGTAGTAGATTGCCTTAGAAAAAATGTTACAAATGAAAACCTTTAACTATCGTGTTAAAACACATCCATAGCTTAGACAATAATCAGATTTCTGCTGGCTAACAACCGTCCATGAAACTCAAGCTGCATTGTTTCCTTATAACATGCAGGGACATTTGAGACGGTCAGGAATAACGGTCTCTTTGACCAAATTTTTAAGTCTTGTTGCCTTTTCTGTCTTCAGTTTTGCACAACTTATTACTATATTGAACTACACTTTATCACACTGCGTTTACACTCACCATGCATTGGGGGTTAGAGGTTATTTCTTCTAATTATGATTTTTACTAAGTTTGATAGCAAGGGATTCTAAGCATTTCGGGCACTCCGCAATCATGCCAGCTAGATCATCTTCACATAGGACTAATTCTAACGTAGAGTCTAGTTCGACGATTGAGTTTGATAGTCTACTGCTCATACATGATTCATAACAGCCGGAGGGCTCGGGTTCTCAACGTGACCTTTCTGAAATTGTTCCTGTGTTTCCGCCAGAAGTTATCGAGCCTGCACCCGATACTTTGGACGACGCAATCATCCTCGAAAATCCTCTTGATTCAGTGGCTTCAAAGATTAAATAAGATGCTCTCCAGAGGACTTGCACAAGGCACGGAATTCCTTTTGGCGATGTGTTGGTTCAATCATGAGATGACAGGGCTCATAGACCTCCCGAAGGGTATACAGCTTGTAACAAATTTATGCGCTGGGCGGGATGCATCCTGCCTTTCAATTCATATATCCGGGGGATCTTACACTATCTATGGATAGCTCCTGCATAACTCCATCAAAATGGCTATGCAGTCCTCAACTGCACTTATATGGTATTTATGGAGTTTTTGCATTGACCTCCCACTATCGGAGGCATACGGTTTCTTTTCACTTTCAAACGGCGGACAGGGAGTCTATCGTTCACATTCTTTGAGTTAGCAAAGAGAAGCCAAATTTTGACCGACACTTGGAAAAAATTAAGTGCCTTCAAGAGCAAATGGTTCTTCGTTCACTGTCTGCCCGACTTCACTCGACAATGGTTGGAGAGGCATAAGTGTTCCCATTGATTCATAATAAGATAGGAGAATAATATCCAAGTCGCATTCTGACGATGTTAATCATTTTCAGGCGTCGTTACCCGGCCTAGCGGAGATATTTACAAAGAGTTTGTCTCAAATTTGAAGAATGCTCCACCCGAGGATAGACATATTGAATTTTTGCTTAGGGACGAACATCTTATCACTTTCGGTTTAATAGAGGAAGGCCTCAGCGTGGGGCTAACTAAAATTGCCCAAACGACGGGGATAAGACCATATGCCGCAGTTGGTCAAAGAGGCAGTCAATCTGGTCCCTGGTGCCCCCAGTCATGAGTACTCAACAGTTCGCTGATATAGATGTCGAAAGACATGGTGAAGATGCACTTGGTCGAGGTGATGATAGATCTGACCCTGGGGTTGGTGTTGGATCCTCACAAGTTTCACAACCCCCGGTCGCAGCCAAGAGAAAAAATAAAACATTTGCACACAAGCACCAAGAAGTCTACTTCTAACCAGACTATGTTATTGATGAATCTACCACTAGATCCTCTGTCCGATCTTCCAATTCCAACTAATCTTGATGCCTATCCTTTCACTGACGTGAGCATTGAAGGGTCAGAGTCTCCTGTTAGAATTAGCTCGGAGATACCTACTTTCGGTAGGGAGGTTACACCGATGAGCAAAGCTCTCGCACCTAGTCTGTTGGGGGGTAACACTAGGACACTCACACATACTTGCACATTCAGCACTGCACTGTACTTGACTTATACTTCCTAATACTCAAAGTTGATTGATATCTTCTTTTCCTTATAGAAACGATGGTGAGTAAAAGGAGCATGTTCGATTCTATGAGGGATGTACAACATCAGTCATCTGGATCACGATCCAGCTCCTACCGTGGCAGTCGTGAATATTATGATTCTAGTTATCGCCCCAACCGCGATCGAGGTTATCAAGAGAGAGATAACAGGGCTAGGATTGCTCAAGATGCACATAGATCGAGATCGAGATATCCTCCTCAAAAAGGTCCTGAAAGACCAGCTGACCGTAGGGACATTCCCATCGATCCTCCTCGCGGGCCTCTTACCACTCCAATGCCTTTAAAACCCTTGGTTCCGTCTCAATCTCCGCGGCTGAGCGATCGCTGCCACCGTAGCTATTACACTGTTGTTCACAGGCCTAGCAAGGAAAGTACCAAGGTGGAAGCTATTTTTGAAGACCTTTCAATTGATCCAGATGTTCGTATGGCGCAACTTCAAGAGTAATTTTCGAACTTATGCTTTGACGGATTCTATTTTCCTCCCAATTTGAAGAGGGTTCTAGATGATGTCTAGAAAATAACCATTGATTGCGTCACCGACATCTACATGAAATATAGAGAATGGATGAAGGCTGCAAAAAAATGTCAAAAGTTTTCTTCGAGTGTGCGGTAGAAATCGAAAAACTAAAACGACAAGAGGCCTAGGACAAAAGAATCATTGACACTCTAACGAATGAACTGGAGGCCTCTAGAACCGCCTTAACCGAAGCCGAAGAAAAAGCCGATGCCATGTTGAAATCTATGGAGGAGATTAAAACTAGTCATCTCAATATGGTTCAAGTATTGCATCACCGGAACTAGGAGATAGTGCTACAGTGAGATGCGGCTCAAAACAACGAGTCTGCAGCCATGAAGGAATTAGCCGAGCTCAAGGCCAAGCTTGAAGATGCGACTAAAGAAAAGGATGACGCTCAAAAGATCGCTCAAGATTCTTGTGAAGAGTTGGTTCATGTCAGGCTTGAGAGAGATGTGCCAATTGAAAAGGGCAAAAATGTAAACACGCTCATTTAACGTGAGACATAGGCGACCAAAGACAAGGTGAGAGAAGATGTAATGAATGAGCTCAACCCGCTTCTCGTTCTCTACAATGCCAATGTCCTCAAGCATAGGAATTTGGCATGGCTTGGCGAAGACTACCCTTACCAGCTTCATTGCGCTTGGGAATTTCTTATAGCGGAAGAGAAGAAACTTCATGGCTTAGAGGAAATCGATGTAGCCAAAACTTGAAAGCGAAGTGCTATTGGGCGATGAACTCAAAATATTGCATGACATTCAGACTTCTCTTCAGAAAGAAACCGTGGTTGGTCCTTCACATAAAGTAGGTGAAGGATCTGGATCGATGCACTCTAACATCGCAGCTGAATTTCCCACGGTGTCTCAAGTCATGTCCAGCTCTGCGGCGAGCTCTTCAACTATCCCTGGGTATGATCCAGACAAACCACGTCCATCCCCAATTCTAGAGTGCAGTTCTGAAGACACTCTAGTTCCACCTGGAGTTCATACCGAAGAAGGTATTCATCGACTTTTCCCTTTTCTCAAAAATTTGGGGTGATACCAGTTGATATTACTAATCTCTTTTCTTATTTTTTTCTTAGCCTTAGATCCATCACGCATTGCTCCTCTCCCTTCGCAAGAGCCTCAGCTGGAGTCACAAATGGCCGCGATCGAGTCTGTTACAATTACGACTTCAGCCGCCACTCAGAGCACTTACGAAGAGGCCTTCACTTTTGATGATCAATTCATGGAGGCGTTACTCAAGGAAGGAAGTGACCCGCACCATGAAATCCCTTTTGATGCGGAAGTGGTGATCACTTGTGGATCCAATCCCAGTGGAGGGCTCAGTATGAAAGACCAGATTGAACGAGAGGACCTTTCAAAAAGGAAGGTAAAGGGCAAACCTGTCGAGCGATTTCAGATGAACTAATTCCTTCCCCACTTCAGACGATCCCTCCTGGCGAGACGATTCCTTCAGACGACGTTCCTCATACTTCTAGTGCTGAAGATGCCCCCATCCCTCCTACTTCTAAAGATGATTTCGCCTTGATCCATACAGTTGTGGAAACTCCTTTGAGGAAAAGCCGAGGTAGAAAAGGGTTGAAGAGGGGGCAAGCAGTAGTTCAGAGGGAACCACTCCGAAGAAGCTAAAGAGGGATAAAAAATCCAAAGAGTGATCTTCGGACATGTACATAATTCAAATAATCATTTCTTTTTTTTATTGGTTGTATTCATTCGGGCATGGCCCTTCAGTTTTGTCCAATATTTTGTACAACCAGTTTCTTATAAATAAGAATTCTTTTGTTCTTACCTATGATTTTTTCATTTACTTGTTTAAATGTACGAACTATACCACTTTTCATTTTATGCACTCGCGGCTTGTTGCTTGTTGAATCGAACACTGATTTGATTAATCCATCTCAGGGCCTCCCTATGGGCGTGGCCTTGAGTCATTGTAAACACTAGATATGAGTCATAGTGTTGAGCTATCACAGTCATTGCTTGGACGATCACATTTCTACTCCCGGTTTTGGGTCGATAAATGTACTGCATGGACGGTCGAGTCTCGTCCCAGTGGTGTTAATACTCTCACATAATCTCTAAAAGACTTAAAGCCGATCAATGAATGATCGAGTATATTCATCATGTTTCTCTCTCGTGCCCCCAAGTCTGGGGCATGCATTAGTAAGTAAGAAGGTAGGTTATGTTTGCTTCAGCTTTATACTCTTTCTCGTCGAATCGTAGGATCAAGCTAGTGGATAGAGAACCGAGTCGTGCATATTTTGGTCTTCAGTAGTTTGTATTCCTGTCGATTTCAGGTTGGAATTACTAGAATTGAAAATGGTCAAAATCTACTCATCTATCCATGGATTTTGCATTTCAGTCTGCACTCTGGGGATTAGAGTTATTTTGTGAGTAGTCGGTTCATGCTCGATTTATGTTCATGTTTTAGTCCGCACTCCTGGGACTTAGAGTTTTCTCGTGGGCACTCGTGTTTCTGCCGAATTGTTTATACTCCAGTCCGCACTCTGGGGACTTAGAGTTTCCTCGTGGGCAGTCATGCTTCCACTCGGGGCCGTCGTTTCTTTGCCCGAATGGTTTATACTCCAGTCCGCACTCTGTGGACTAAGAGTTTTCTCAACGGCAGGCATGTTTCCGCCCGGGGCGGTCGTTTTTCCGCCCGAATTGTTTATACTTCAGTCCGCACTCTGGGGACTTAGAGTTTTCTCGTGGGCAGTCGTGTTTTCGCACGGGGCAGTCGTTTTTACGCTCGAATGGTTTATACTCTATTCCACGCTCTGGGAACTTAGAGTTTTCCCGTAGGCAGTCGTGTTTACGCTCGGGGCAGTCGTTTTTTCTCCCGAATGGTTTATATTCCAGTCTGCACCTGGGGGACTTAGAGTTTTCTCGTGGACAGTCGTGTTTCCGCCTGGGGTAGTCATTTTTCCACCTGAATGGTTTATACTTTAGTCCACACTCTAAGGACTTAGAGTTTTCTCGTGGGCAGTCGTGCTTCCGCCCGGGGCAGTCATTTCTCCGCCTAAATGGTTTATACTCCAGTCCACACTCTGGGGACTTAGTTTTCTCATGGGCAGTCGTGTTTCCATCCGGGGCAGTCATTTCGCCACTCGAATGGTTTATACTCCAGTCCGCACTCTGAGGACTTAGATTTTTCTCGTGGGCTATCATGTTTCCGCCCAAGGCAGTCGTTTCTCCGCCCGAATGGCTTATACTCCAATCCGCACTTTGGGGACTTAGAGTTTTCTCGTTGGGTGACCGGTCATACCCATTTTAGATTTATGCTTCAGTTATCAGGTCGAGGTCAAAGCAGTCGAGCGAACGGTAGAACCATGTTCATCCATGGAATGAAATTCTGCCCCCAGCACAAGGACGAAACTTGACAAATGGACGGTCGATTCTCATCCACTTGGTGATTGTAACTCTTCCAATCAAGTCAAGAAAAGAGGTACATGATGGATGGTTGGATCACATCCATGTTGAGGTTGTAATCAAATATTATACAATTTGCTTTGTATTCTTTCTAGCAAACAGGGATAGTGAGTCATTGAGCGGACAATTAAGTTGGATCTGTTTCAGGCTGCAATCGTGTCCATTTGTTGAGAGCTGTGGTTGATGAGTAGGCAGTTAATCGTGACTACTTCAAGTCTAATATGAAGGTTGTTGAATTGACAATCTGTCATGTCCACGTTCTATTGGATTCCAACCTTGTCGAGTTTTTCCATTCCGTGCCTCGATGTCCCAAGTCATGGGAATATGGTAGCTTATGGACGGTCGAATCATGTTCATCTTGATAAAAACCCATAGATTCTGTCACGGTCTGCGGAGATTGGCTAGTGGCCAACTTTGGGTACCTGGTCACTTGCGTCGTTTTGGAAGTAGTTCAGTTAAAGTTCGTTGTAGTTTGCAACACAATTCAAATTAAAATAGGGGTCATTCGAAAGAAATCAGAATAAATCTCATTAATAAGTGAAACGATGTCGTATGTTCGCTATCCCACTCCATTCAAGCCTTTCTCCATCGGGAGTCGATCGCGGGTGGATCAGTTAATCGTCAGATTTCATTATCGATAGGATTAGTATGTTTCTGCCATTGTCAACTCGGTACGTTTCTAAGTTATTGCTACTTGTTATGCTCGCAAATAACATATGCATGTCCAAGATACATTCAAAGCAAGATGGACCGATATTGACGGGTTAGGGGTAAATCACTTGGAGTCGGACCTGGGAAAATCTGCTAGTTGCTTGGGGTCACTAAATTCGAAGGCCTGGTCATCGACGCTTGGAGTTACTTTGGTATTTGCTTGGGGAAAACCTTTGTCTTACCCAAGTCCAGCTTCGGGTCAAAGCTGAGGTTCTAATATCTCGCTTGCCTTTGTACTTGTCAAAAATTTGTCAATACCCAGCTCCAATGAAATTTGGCATGCCGTTCACCTATACCTCTCCACAGTGACATAGGATATTAGCTTCGAGGCTACCAATCATTGCTAGACTGCGGGAGGAAGCAGAAATGGATGGTTAAGCATTTGTTGATGGATGTGTTAATAAAAATGATTAGATGTACTCCGTGACCTTGGAACGATCGTACTAGATCAATCATATAGGAACGACAATAGTTCAATCGTTGGTTGGTGGATAGGCAAACAGAAAATGATCGGTTATAAGGATGGAAGTGGGACGATTGATTAGGAAGCTAATCTGGAACGATCATATAAAAACAATCATATAGAGCAATCGTATAGAATGGATTGGTGAGGGGACCAATTGAAACGATCGTATACAAATGATCGAATAGGAACGATCAGTGAAAGATGAATGTGTAGAGAAGAAAATGGCCAAATCCAAGCTGTTGGAACAACCAATACGAACCATTATAGGGAATGATCATTCAAGATGACAGGCTGTATGGATTCGTGATGATCGATCGTTCATTGAGTGTGTTTGGTTCATGGTCGATAGGCGATCGTTCACATATCCTTCAAAAATTGAACATGCATGCACTTTCATCAAACATCCGACTAATTGGTCACTGAGCTCATGATTTCCTTCTTCTGCAAGGGAAGTAGACTTGGCTTTTCTAGCCACCGGAAGTAGTTTCCACCTAGATTTCTTTCAAATCTGAATGGAACAGGAAACTTATCGATCAAAGGCTGGATCTATGTCACAAACATGAAAGTTCAATAATAGAAGATGATATCCAATCGAGCTGAGAAATCACTTCTCAGTGAAAGCACCAAAATGTTGACGCCAAAATTGGGCATCAACACCCATAGAATCTCGTGGAAATTAGACAACGAATGAAATCAAAAACAGAATAGAAAAAGTAAATGAACACACATATTTTTATAGTGGTTCGGCAATCTTGGCTACATCCACTTCATATTTTTATTGATCTTTCATATGATTACAATTACAAAGATGTTTTGATCAGCTAGGATCCATTAATACAAGAATATAGAATGAAAATGGCAGAGCCTCGGTAGTAGGAAGAAGGCCCGCTTTCTAAAGCTACGCATGTTGTATTTATAGCACTGGACGCGTATGGATCGGGTTGAAACTTTGCAAGAAGGCTCTCTAGGTCCTATGGAGCCTATCACATCGATCGGTAGTGATATCTCGATGGTATGGAATGATCGGCCTAATGATAGCCGATCGTTTTTATTTGCTCCAGTCAAGTTGCGATTGTTCATGGCGGGTTCCAGTTGTCTCTCGATGTTGCTCCTAAAATATGGCGTCATTTCGAGTAGTATATTATGAGATATGGGCTGATCTTGATCGAAGATAGAATACACACTGAAGTACATCGATCGGTATGTTGAATCATTCAATAACAATCGGTGCATAACGATCGGCCTTCCTTCCACTTCCACTTTGAGATGCACGATCGTTATTACATGCTCCCTTGCCATGTTGTTGATGCTCAAAAGTCTCACATGAATTGGCTACTTGTATCTCAAGATATTGAATGTTCTCCGCTGATTTGAACTGTTCCATGGATCGTCCTTGGTTAATCCATACACAACCTTGATTCACTTGTAGCTTAAGCATATGAACCTCAATCAACCCCAAACTTGAGATATAACTTTATAGGGCCATGCTAGTTGCTTTATGTTTGCTACACTTCGATTAGTTCCTCGTTTGAATCTGCATAACTATCATCTATAGCACTGTATGTAACTGGTTCTTTAGGCAGTCGACCATCCGTTCCCGGAAGAATCGATGATATCACGGCTTTGCCAAAAGATGGTATAACATTTAGTGTTACCCGGTACTGTAACGACCCCGAATTTTAATCTATTTTAAATCGATAATTAAATTTATTTTTGAATGAAAATTTGTGAAATAGATGGTTAAAGTGATGCGAGTTTCCCCGAACCAAATAAATTTGATATAAATCATTTAAATTTAAATACTTTATATATGTGAATATATATGTATATGGAATAAATATGAGTAAATTTGAATTTATATATATATACACACACACACATTGAACTTAAAATTGAATCACAAATAAATGGTTTTAAAAAATAAAAATAAATGTATACCTTAGACACAAGTATGAAAATGAGTAAATAAAAATTTAAACGACATGTAAAATAGAAATGCGTTTCTATTACAAAGCACTTGCAAAGTGAATAATAAGTAAGTAAACAAAATAAAATACGAACAAATAAAAGGTAAGTGTAGACTTGAAAAAGGGAAAACAAAATATGTACATGAATAGGGTTGAACAAGTACAAACATCTATATACAGGAAAAAAAATATCAAACAAGGATAAGTATGAACGAACAAAGACAAGCCTAATTTATGCAAATATCTCTAGTACAGCCGAAATGAAGACATAAAATATATTTTGGTACAACTTTTAATTAATGAAGCCATCACAATTTACTTCAGCCACCAAAACCTGAGGTCTGCAGCCACCAAAGTAGAAAAGATAAATCTCTTTGGCTTGCAAATGAAGATAAGTTGTACGTGGTAATTAATGCTAGCCTCCAATTGAAACAAATATCTCTGGTTAACAAATAAACAAAATATTTTTTGTACATCTCTTATACCAGTATTAACACAACCCTGTACAACAAAATGTTATACCCAATAAACTCATTTTTATATATCAAACATCTTCAGTTGTTCATTCGAGACTAAGTAAAACCATAAATAAACTTCAACTTAGAGCAATGCAAACAAAATAGAAAAAAATCTGAAAGCATCAAACCAGAGAAGTGAATCAAAGATCAAAATCAAGGCTTCAGCTTGCAAATTTCACAAGCCAGTTTCAAAGTGGAAGCTCTGTTCTTTCCCTGTTCAATTCTTGTTTCCAGGTGAGCAACTCCTATTTTTCAAAGCTTAACTGTTTTGATATCTTGATGATTGTGAGTAGCTCCACAATCTAAATAGTTTGATTAAATTGTTTTGTTGCCTGCTCATCTCTGAACTTAGTTTGTTGTGAGCAAACTCAAATTTTTAAAACCAACTTCTTTGCCCTTCTATGTCTGTGATGAAGATGCCTTGGAAAATGATAAATGCTTGTGTATATCTACACCTATATATCAGCAAATATATATACATAGTTCTGTGCATGTCTGGAAATTGGGAAATGAAGCTTCTGTTCACAGTTTCACAGGCTTTTGATTTTATCCAAGAAAACTCGGGTTTTCTTTAACTAATCTCTAATAACCTTTAATATTTGAATGAATCATGTGTTGAAATATAAACTAAGATCCAAGAATAATTAAAGTATGTTGGTTTTAAATTATCTGGCAAATTTAGAAAAAAAATACAGGCTTCAAATATGAATGCTCTGTTAATAGCTACAGACCCAACATTTTCAGATTAATTCCTATCTTCTTAAATACTCTACATTAGGCCTTGGATTCTGAAGATAAAATGCGAATGATAACATGATCTTGTTTTTGAAAACAGTTTAAGGTGAAATTATTTAATAAATAAACTGTAAATATTGGGATTACAGTAAAATCAAGTTTGGTTAAAAATCAACAACAACAATTTCATCTTTGAATTATATAGTCTGATTTATCCAAACGAATCATGAATTTTAGTGAAACTCTTGTAATTTTTAATATTGTTTTGATCAAGAATTTGTGAGTTTCTCGGTTTTGGGTTTTTGGGGTATTGCCGTTGAACGGCGTCGATTGGAGCTTCGAGTTTTGGCACGGGGGAGGTTGGAGTATGGTAGAGTGATGGAAAAATATTGTTGGATTTTTCTTTTAACCGTGACGATCGGAAATTGTCGTACTAGGGTTTAAAGTCTGGACCGTGAAGACGTGGTAATCGAGATTCGTTCGTCGCCGTGAGGGGACCGGTCTCAATCGCATATGGGGGAAGACGTGGCTGGAGTCGTGACGTCGCTCTGGGTAGGTCGGCGTGGGTACAGGTGGTCGGTGGCGTTGGCCTAGAGTGTTTTCTCCAATGGGTCGCGTTCCAGTTTTGGTCGTTGCAGCTCCTTTTCGTCTCTCTGGAGTTTTGGCGATTTGAAATGGTCGGGGTGGAAGTTGAGATCACCATTGACTCGCGAGCATGGTCGATAAGGTGGGAATGTCGGTCTGATCATCGTGCACGTGCACGTGCACGCGTGAAATTCGTGCATCTGGAGTTGAGGTTTGGGGAAGAAGGCGAGTGAGTACTCGGGTACATAGTCGTGTAATGGTTGGGCTGGGAAGAAACTCGAAGGAGTGCTCGAGTAGGAGATAGGTTGGCTCGGGTTTTCTGGCATTCGTGTAAGTTGTTTCAGCAGTTATACTTTAGTTTTAAAGAAACAGAGGAGTATACGAGAGGGGGAGAAAGAAGATGACTCGGGGAAGGAAAGGGGGAAACTCAAGTTTGACTCGAGTGAAAACTGGACATGCTCGGGTTCGTTTGCATGTATTAACTAGGAAGCAAGTTTTTAAATTTTTAACATGATTAAGCTTCGAAAGGGAAGGGTGCCACAAGGGTAGACTCGGGTAGTTTTTGGGGTGAGCTCGAGTTTGTTAGTTAACAAATCTCAAAAAGTTTCTTTTTAAACAAAGGAATGATTTATTTATCAACTTTATAAATTAATGATTTAGATTAATTTACAATTAGAGATTAATTAAAAGTAGTTAAGAAATGTTATTAGTTAATGAAGACAATTAACTAGGGATTATTAAGTAATTAAATTAATGTGATTAATTTTGATAGTTGATTAAATTAATAAATTAAATAATCAATTATAAATTGATTTAAATATAATTACTTAATGAAAGTAATTAAGGATAAATTACTTATTGTAATTGATTTTGGATATTTTGATTAATTAGAGTTAATTAAATTAGTTTAATTAACTTAAGAAAATAATTGGATAAGTGAATTTACTTAGTGAAATTTATGGAGATAATTAATCATGGGATAATTAAATTAAAAATTAAGGTTAATTAATAAATGATTAAAGAATAATTAATCAAAATGATTTGTAATTTATTAATGTTAATTAACCAGAATTAGTAATTTATTCATAGAATTTAAATCTGATTTAAATTAATCAAACAATTAACTGATCTTACTTGTGAATATCTGAATTTGATTGGATGATTGAATTGTTTGATATCCCTGATATGTGATGCTTTGTGATACATCCTGATTTATGTTGTGATCTGTAGTTTACTCATCTGTATATTATCTGTGATCTGTGAATGAATGATAAGCGTTGTTCTTATACCGCTTATCAACTATATCCTGTATTCTGATATGTGATGATTCATTGTGTTGCACTATTGTGTAAAACCCCTGGACTACACTTTTACACACACAAATATGGATTTCACGTGGAAATCGGTTAAGTCACAGATAATTTAAATTTGATGTTTTTGAAATTGAAATTTTAATTTCAATTGATTTTGAAATTTGAAATTCGGGTTTAAAGTGAAAAGCTTTTGAAATGGAATTTCAAAGATAAAAGTTATTTTGAGTAACTTAATCGAGTTTTGAAAATTTAAATAATTTGATTTAAATTTGAATTCAAGTTTGAAATTGAATCCTATGATTTGAAACTAGGGATTAAAGATGATATAAATGTGTTTATCTGAATTTAAACCATTTAAAAGTATAATTTTGAGAATTTGGATTTAACCCAAGGATTTCCACTCGTATGAATGAATCAGATTTTCTGAAATGAAACTATTTGTTTTCAAAAGAATAAAAGCTTTCAGATAAGAAATGAAATTCCAGTTTAATTAAAGGAATTTCAATATTGAATTGAAAATGGTTTTCCAAGTTATGAATGAATTGTTTTGAAAAGCTATGATTTGAATCTGTTATCTTTAACAGATTTAAAATAATGATTGGTTTAAATCATTTGAAATGAATTGTTTTGAAAGCTATAAGTTAAATCTTGATTTAAAAGATTTAACGAGTTAATCCAAGTAAAATGGAAATTGTTTTGAAATATATGAATGAATCTTTGTGAATGGGGTTAACTTTGTGGATTAAATCTTTTTGTTTAAAAGATTTAAATGGTAATTTGTTTTAACCATTTGAAAAGAGAAGTTTTGGGTTTTAAGCTGTGACTTAATTGAAATCCCATATCCATATGTTTTTAAATATTACGCTCACTATTCGGTTTAGCCGGGAGAGGACCTTTGGGTCGTATAACCCATTCCGAATATGTGATACGTCGTATATGGATAGCATTTGAAGACCGGTGTTGAAGACCGGATATTTTTGAAAACGGAAGGATTACCGTCGAGTTACTCTGCATCGGCTGATCCCCGATATAGAGGTTTTATCACCCTTAGTGACGGGAAGTCCGGACGTGATTGGAAATTATCCGGATTTGCAAGGGCTTCGTGAGAAGTGCCTTCGGTTCTGTTCGATCCCGGAACAGACTTGCATGGATTGTATGTCTGACATTACACTTTGAGATATAAAGCCGATTTCTTTCAAATACATATCTGTTTGGTGGCGGAGAATTTATTCTCTTAGCTTAACACCCTTCTCTGAGACGTACGAGCTCAGAGGTTATGTAGTTGAAATTTATCAGCGATATATTCCCAATTTGGTAATGTGGCATGCTGAGTGTTGCTGTGTGATGATCAGTGTTTGATCATTTGTGATATGATCATTTGTTTGATCATTTATCTTTGTGATCATAGGTTGATCATCTGTTGACCCAAAGCGTGGCTTTTTGAAAAAGCGTAGCTTTGTGGACGAGACTTCGTCAGGGCCTCACAACCCGGAAATGGTCGAAACAGGAATGTTGCGGCAAGGTTATGAGGGTCGCGCCCTTTAGGGTATGTCATTTCCTTCTGGAAAGGGGTGGTATTATGGTATGGAGCCCTGATACTTACTCATGTGGATACACCTTCTTTATGATGTGTGATGTTGGATATCGAGCGCTCGGATAAAGGTCCCAAAGGACCGGGTGATGGCATATTCGTGAGTTACCTGTTACAGGGGTAACCCGGCCTTGTTTGGCAGAGAGCAGTTTGTCTCTCGGGACGTCCCGCCAGAGGCGATCCCATGCGGCGGAAGGAAGTTCCTTAGCCTGACCATTTGTTGGAAATCCATTTCCCAATACGGAACTTGTACGGTATTAGTTGTAGAACCTGCCATTTACTTATGGTGGCGCCCCACTGTTTAGATGGTAGCTATAGTAGGCATAGTTCGAAATGTCTATGCTGGCTAAGATTAATATTATACTTTCGAAATGTTTTCTGCACTATGCACTAATGATAATATCCAATGATTTGCGTAGTAAGCATGTTTGACTATCATAAGAAGAAATCTCCTCCAATTCTGCGTTTGCATTGTGTGTGTGGCGGGAGGTCTTATGGTAGTTTCATTTTCCAAAAGCATTGCGGTTTTCAATGTTTAAATTCTTTTGTTGATTGTTTAAAGATAAACTGTTTTTGTTGCTCACACCAGTCCCATGACTGATCCGGAGTTTATTGTTCCCTTCCTAAACTCTGGGTGCTCATAATTTTCCACACGAGCAGTCTAAAGTTGGGTTTCTTTTCAGATATTCAGGTTTAGTAGATTATCTGGAGCTAGTTCATTCATCGGAGTTGCTTATCTTGGAGTTATGGATATTCTTGTCTGAAGATCATTTTGGAGTTATCACTTCTATTGATATTGTTCCGCTGCTGTTGTTATCTTTTCTTTTCCGCTGATATTTCTTGTATCATATCTCTGATGTATATTGATATTCATTGTATCACTCTGTTGTATCAGATATTATATATCAATGTATTATTCTTTTCTTCCGCTGTGTTATTTACTTAATTGTGTTATAGCTCCGGCGAATCAGATTTGAACGGTCGAATCTGCGGCATTCTAGTACAATGTGTAGTACGGATGTTGATTTTCGAACGGGCAAAATCCGGGTCGTCACATGTGGTATCAGAGCTAAGGTTGAACTTTAGCTCAGGAGTATAACACGTTATGTAGCTCATTAGAGATAGAGTGAAGTAAACTCTAGAATGAGTATTCCTCAGATATCCGTTCGAATGTCTCAGTAAATTCTCTTGCTATCCACTGATAGTGAGTATGAGTGCAAGAAGAAGACGAGATAGGGGACAGGGGAAATACGACTGTAAATGGTCAATACTCTGTAACAATGAGGAATCCATCTTTTCTCTATCAATCTCTTTTGTTCAACATCTTTTCTCAATTCTTCGATAATTTCTGGTAGATCCAGGAAGGAATTCGATATATTAATATGGGACATAAACTCCAAATGAGCCAAAATTGTTTGTTTGGATGAATTGGTTGCTTTGATTGCTATGGTTGATAGGTATACTTTAGTTCTAAACTAAAATTTTGAAATTGTATCATATATCTATCTATTTTTTGGGTCCCAGTATATTCTACGAATGGTTAGTTATCCCTTCGAACTGACCAATGCCACTGTATATTTCGTAAATCTGGATAACCCGAGTATTTTGTGAAGTGTTAAGACAGATTCGTTCTTGTATCTGTTATTGATATTCTGATTTGGTGAGCCAAATGCAGAATAAATGTTCAGTTGATTTGATGAATTGTTCTTCATCTATCTTTTTGTCTCCTTGGTAATTTCGAGGATGAAATTCTTTTAAGGGGGGAAGTCTGTAACGACCCCGAATTTTAATCTATTTTAAATCGATAATTAAATTTATTTTTGAATGAAAATTTGTGAAATAGATGGTTAAAGTGATGCGAGTTTCCCCGAACCAAATAAATTTGATATAAATCATTTAAATTTAAATACTTTATATATGTGAATATATATGTATATGGAATAAATATGAGTAAATTTGAATTTATATATATATATACACACACACATTGAACTTAAAATTGAATCACAAATAAATGGTTTTAAAAAAAATAAATAAATGTATACCTTAGACACAAGTATGAAAATGAGTAAATAAAAATTTAAACGACATGTAAAATAGAAATGCGTTTCTATTACAAAGCACTTGCAAAGTGAATAATAAGTAAGTAAACAAAATAAAATACGAACAAATAAAAGGTAAGTGTAGACTTGAAAAAGGGAAAACAAAATATGTACATGAATAGGGTTGAACAAGTACAAACATCTATATACAGGAAAAAAAATATCAAACAAGGATAAGTATGAACGAACAAAGACAAGCCTAATTTATGCAAATATCTCTAGTACAGCCGAAATGAAGACATAAAATATATTTTGGTACAACTTTTAATTAATGAAGCCATCACAATTTACTTCAGCCACCAAAACCTGAGGTCTGCAGCCACCAAAGTAGAAAAGATAAATCTCTTTGGCTTGCAAATGAAGATAAGTTGTACGTGGTAATTAATGCTAGCCTCCAATTGAAACAAATATCTCTGGTTAACAAATAAACAAAATATTTTTTGTACATCTCTTATACCAGTATTAACACAACCCTGTACAACAAAATGTTATACCCAATAAACTCATTTTTATATATCAAACATCTTCAGTTGTTCATTCGAGACTAAGTAAAACCATAAATAAACTTCAACTTAGAGCAATGCAAACAAAATAGAAAAAAATCTGAAAGCATCAAACTAGAGAAGTGAATCAAAGATCAAAATCAAGGCTTCAGCTTGCAAATTTCACAAGCCAGTTTCAAAGTGGAAGCTCTGTTCTTTCCCTGTTCAATTCTTGTTTCCAGGTGAGCAACTCCTATTTTTCAAAGCTTAACTGTTTTGTTATCTTGATGATTGTGAGTAGCTCCACAATCTAAATAGTTTGATTATATTGTTTTGTTGCCTGCTCATCTCTGAACTTAGTTTGTTGTGAGCAAACTCAAATTTTTAAAACCAACTTCTTTGCCCTTCTATGTCTGTGATGAAGATGCCTTGGAAAATGATAAATGCTTGTGTATATCTACACCTATATATCAGCAAATATATATACATAGTTCTGTGCATGTCTGGAAATTGGGAAATGAAGCTTCTGTTCACAGTTTCACAGGCTTTTGATTTTATCCAAGAAAACTCGGGTTTTCTTTAACTAATCTCTAATAACCTTTAATATTTGAATGAATCATGTGTTGAAATATAAACTAAGATCCAAGAATAATTAAAGTATGTTGGTTATAAATTATCTGGCAAATTTAGAAAAAAAATACAGGCTTCAAATATGAATGCTCTGTTAATAGCTACAGACCCAACATTTTCAGATTAATTCCTATCTTCTTAAATACTCTACATTAGGCCTTGGATTCTGAAGATAAAATGCGAATGATAACATGATCTTGTTTTTGAAAACAGTTTAAGGTGAAATTATTTAATAAATAAACTGTAAATATTGGGATTACAGTAAAATCAAGTTTGGTTAAAAATCAACAACAACAATTTCATCTTTGAATTATATAGTCTGATTTATCCAAACGAATCATGAATTTTAGTGAAACTCTTGTAATTTTTAATATTGTTTTGATCAAGAATTTGTGAGTTTCTCGGTTTTGGGTTTTTGGGGTATTGCCATTGAACGGCGTCGATTGGAGCTTCGAGTTTTGGCACGGGGGAGGTTGGAGTATGGTAGAGTGATGGAAAAATATTGTTGGATTTTTCTTTTAACCGTGATGATCGGAAATTGTCGTACTAGGGTTTAAAGTCTGGACCGTGAAGACGTGGTAATCAAGATTCGTTCGTCGCCGTGAGGGGACCGGTCTCAATCGCATATGGGGGAAGACGTGGCTGGAGTCGTGACGTCGCTCTGGGTGGGTCGGCGTGGGTACAGGTGGTCGGTGGCGTTGGCCTAGAGTGTTTTCTCCAATGGGTCGCGTTCCAGTTTTGGTCGTTGCAGCTCCTTTTCATCTCTCTGGAGTTTTGGCGATTTGAAATGGTCGGGGTGGAAGTTGAGATCACCATTGACTCGCGAGCATGGTCGATAAGGTGGGAATGTCGGTCTGATCATCGTGCACGTGCACGTGCACGCGTGAAATTCGTGCATCTGGAGTTGAGGTTTGGGGAAGAAGGCGAGTGAGTACTCGGGTACGTAGTCGTGTAATGGTTGGGCTGGGAAGAAACTCGAAGGAGTGCTCGAGTAGGAGATAGGTTGGCTCGGGTTTTCTGGCATTCGTGTAAGTTGTTTCAGCAGTTATACTTTAGTTTTAAAGAAACAGAGGAGTATACGAGAGGGGGAGAAAGAAGATGACTCGGGGAAGGAAAGGGGGAAACTCAAGTTTGACTCGAGTGAAAACTGGACATGCTCGGGTTCGTTTGCATGTATTAACTAGGAAGCAAGTTTTTAAATTTTTAACATGATTAAGCTTCGAAAGGGAAGGGTGCCACAGGGGTAGACTCGGGTAGTTTTTGGGGTGAGCTCGAGTTTGTTAGTTAACAAATCTCAAAAAGTTTCTTTTTAAACAAAGGAATGATTTATTTATCAACTTTATAAATTAATGATTTAGATTAATTTACAATTAGAGATTAATTAAAAGTAGTTAAGAAATGTTATTAGTTAATGAAGACAATTAACTAGGGATTATTAAGTAATTAAATTAATGTGATTAATTTTGATAGTTGATTAAATTAATAAATTAAATAATCAATTATAAATTGATTTAAATATAATTACTTAATGAAAGTAATTAAGGATAAATTACTTATTGTAATTGATTTTGGATATTTTGATTAATTAGAGTTAATTAAATTAGTTTAATTAACTTAAGAAAATAATTGGATAAGTGAATTTACTTAGTGAAATTTATGGAGATAATTAATCATGGGATAATTAAATTAAAAATTAAGGTTAATTAATAAATGATTAAAGAATAATTAATCAAAATGATTTGTAATTTATTAATGTTAATTAACCAGAATTAGTAATTTATTCATAGAATTTAAATCTGATTTAAATTAATCAAACAATTAACTGATCTTACTTGTGAATATCTGAATTTGATTGGATGATTGAATTGTTTGATATCCCTGATATGTGATGCTTTGTGATACATCCTGATTTATGTTGTGATCTATAGTTTACTCATCTGTATATTATCTGTGATCTGTGAATGAACGATAAGCGTTGTTCTTATACCGCTTATCAACTATATCATGTATTCTGATATGTGATGATTCATTGTGTTGCACTATTGTGTAAAACCCCTGGACTACACTTTTACACACACAAATATGGATTTCACGTGGAAATCGGTTAAGTCACAGATAATTAAAATTTGATGTTTTTGAAATTGAAATTTTAATTTCAATTGATTTTGAAATTTGAAATTCGGGTTTAAAGTGAAAAGCTTTTGAAATGGAATTTCAAAGATAAAAGTTATTTTGAGTAACTTAATCGAGTTTTGAAAATTTAAATAATTTGATTTAAATTTGAATTCAAGTTTGAAATTGAATCCTATGATTTGAAACTAGGGATTAAAGATGATATAAATGTGTTTATCTGAATTTAAACCATTTAAAAGTATAATTTTGAGAATTTGGATTTAACCCAAGGATTTCCACTCGTATGAATGAATCAGATTTTCTGAAATGAAACTATTTGTTTTCAAAAGAATAAAAGCTTTCAGATAAGAAATGAAATTCCAGTTTAATTAAAGGAATTTCAATATTGAATTGAAAATGGTTTTCCAAGTTATGAATGAATTGTTTTGAAAAGCTATGATTTGAATCTGTTATCTTTAACAGATTTAAAATAATGATTGGTTTAAATCATTTGAAATGAATTGTTTTGAAAGCTATAAGTTAAATCTTGATTTAAAAGATTTAACGAGTTAATCCAAGTAAAATGGAAATTGTTTTGAAATATATGAATGAATCTTTGTGAATGGGGTTAACTTTATGGATTAAATCTTTTTGTTTAAAAGATTTAAATGGTAATTTGTTTTAACCATTTGAAAAGAGAAGTTTTGGGTTTTAAGCTGTGACTTAATTGAAATCCCATATCCATATGTTTTTAAATATTACGCTCACTATTCGGTTTAGCCGGGAGAGGACCTTTGGGTCGTATAACCCATTCCGAATATGTGATACGTCGTATATGGATAGCATTTGAAGACCGGTGTTGAAGACCGGATATTTTTGAAAACGGAAGGATTACCGTTGAGTTACTCTGCATCGGCTGATCCCCGATATAGAGGTTTTATCACCCTTAGTGACGGGAAGTCCGGACGTGATTGGAAATTATCCGGATTTGCAAGGGCTTCGTGAGAAGTGCCTTCGGTTCTGTTCGATCCCGGAACAGACTTGCATGGATTGTATGTCTGACATTACACTTTGAGATATAAAGCCGATTTCTTTCAAATACATATCTGTTTGGTGGCGGAGAATTTATTCTCTTAGCTTAACACCCTTCTCTGAGACGTACGAGCTCAGAGGTTATGTAGTTGAAATTTATCAGCGATATATTCCCAATTTGGTAATGTGGCATGCTGAGTGTTGCTGTGTGATGATCAGTGTTTGATCATTTGTGATATGATCATTTGTTTGATCATTTATCTTTGTGATCATAGGTTGATCATCTGTTGACCCAAAGCGTGGCTTTTTGAAAAAGCGTAGCTTTGTGGACGAGACTTCGTCAGGGCCTCACAACCCGGAAATGGTCGAAACAGGAATGTTGCGGCAAGGTTATGAGGGTCGCGCCCTTTAGGGTATGTCATTTCCTTCTGGAAAGGGGTGGTATTATGGTATGGAGCCCTGATACTTACTCATGTGGATACACCTTCTTTATGATGTGTGATGTTGGATATCGAGCGCTCGGATAAAGGTCCCAAAGGACCGGGTGATGGCATATTCGTGAGTTACTTGTTACAGGGGTAACCCGGCCTTGTTTGGCAGAGAGCAGTTTGTCTCTCGGGACGTCCCACCAGAGGCGATCCCATGCGGCGGAAGGAAGTTCCTTAGCCTGACCATTTGTTGGAAATCCATTTCCCAATACGGAACTTGTGCGGTATTAGTTGTAGAACCTGCCATTTACTTATGGTGGCGCCCCATTGTTTAGATGGTAGCTATAGTAGGCATAGTTCGAAATGTCTATGCTGGCTAAGATTAATATTATACTTTCGAAATGTTTTCTGCACTATGCACTAATGATAATATCCAATGATTTGCGTAGTAAGCATGTTTGACTATCATAAGAAGAAATCTCCTCCAATTCTGCGTTTGCATTGTGTGTGTGGCGGGAGGTCTTATGGTAGTTTCATTTTCCAAAAGCATTGCGGTTTTCAATGTTTAAATTCTTTTGTTGATTGTTTAAAGATAAACTGTTTTTGTTGCTCACACCAGTTCCATGACTGATCCGGAGTTTATTGTTCCCTTCCTAAACTCTGGGTGCTCATAATTTTCCACACGAGCAGTCTAGAGTTGGGTTTCTTTTCAGATATTCAGGTTTAGTAGATTATCTGGCGCTAGTTCATTCATCGGAGTTGCTTATCTTGGAGTTGTGGATATTCTTGTCTGAAGATCATTTTGGAGTTATCACTTCTATTGATATTGTTCCGCTGTTGTTGTTATCTTTTCTTTTCCGCTGATATTTCTTGTATCATATCTCTGATGTATATTGATATTCATTGTATCACTCTGTTGTATCAGATATTATATATCAATGTATTATTCTTTTCTTCCGCTGTGTTATTTACTTAATTGTGTTATAGCTCCGGCGAATCGGATTTGAACGGTCGAATCTGCGGCATTCTAGTACAATGTGAAGTACGGATGTTGATTTTCGAACGGGCAAAATCCGAGACGTCACAGGTACCTTGACCCATCTATAATGGACTAGTCACGCAAGATAGATCCGGCTGCTAATAAGAATAATAACCATAGGGTAATGACTCAGGGCCCAGAAATAGAGTTTGGAACGTGATGGGAATTCCAGATTGGACATGGTTGATAGAGAGACAACGTAGGATGTCAGAGATATGGAAATTAGCTCTGATAAGGTAGGGATCAGCGAATCATTTATCAACATAGTTGAGGTGAAAAAGTGTTTGGTATAGCAAAAAAAGGCATTAGGGATCGGCATAGTTCAATATGGTTTAATGGTGCTGGATGGGTCGGCATAGGCAGTGTTATTTAGTTCAACGTGATGTGTAAATACCAGAAGGGTTGGCGTGATGAGTTAGGTGGATAGTCAGCGTAGATGGAGTCACGAAGGGATCGACATAATGAAGGGTCGCCATAGGGTTCGGCATACATCTCACTGGCATTATGGATCGGTGTAATATGCAACAAACGGAGGGATCGACTTTGCTCATGATGGATAGGTCGACATAATAATATGAGTAGTATGAATCAGAATATGTTAAGGAAGTAAGAGGGTTTGGCGTTATTATTTGGAGGGATCGGCAATTCCTTAACAAGAATGAGATTCGAACTAAAGATCAACCAAACCTCGAGCTTAACACATCCAATCATCATGACATTTGAAGCACCATCATACCAAAGTATAAGGAGGCCCGATGGTGGGCCCTTATGGATGAAAAGGTTCTATTGCCGAAGTTCCTGTTAGATTGGAGTTCGTTTTCACCTATAAATACAGGCATGTGGGGTCATTTTGAGGATCTTTATGCTGCTGGTTAGACAACACCATCATTTTTATCAACTCGCTTCATTATTCTCTTGTCTCTTGCTATTTCTTGCTATTTTTAATTGTAATCAATTTAATTGAAAAGCAATAAAGAGAGTAATTCAAAGTGGACATAGGAAATTAACGTCGAACCATTATAAATCTTGTTGTTCTTGCTTTATGTTGTGTTTTTCCTATTATTTTGATATATTCCTCTATTTTCATTTAGTTTCTTCATTTATTTCACTACTTAAACCTGTTCTTGGGTGTTTGAGGCCAATTTGGTTGCAAACAATTATGTTTCGGGTCCAATTTCGATAGTCAGTTATTTAACCATCGAAGAACAATCATTCAATCGGGAATTTAATTCCATAGGGAAAACAACATTTGGTTGAACACCAAGCAACACTTGGCCTTTTAGTAATAAATCTTTTATTAATTAAATTCATTTTGTAATACTTGAATCAAAAATTCTTTTTACAAAGGTTTATATAAACCCACAATCCCTATTTCGCAATACTTGAAAAAATATCCATACACTTATTTCAATGGTATAAGTGTAATAACCAACATTTAGGAAAGTCCCCTTTTTATTCAATTCAAAAACCATTTATAAACCCTATTAAAATTCACAAAACCATTTATAAAACTCCTTTTATAAATCTGTATACCCATTTCTAAAATTTCTTTTATAAATATCAATAACCATATATAAACTCCTTTTATCTTTTAACCAATCTTCTTTTACGTTTTCCAAAACATATTATAAGATTCCTCTTATAATCTACGTCTATTTATAAAACCCTATTTATAAATCTCGAAAACATCTAAAATAAAATTCTAATCTTTTCCTTTAAACACCACTATATACTAATAACATTATAAATAAATACTAACTTTAAAACATCTTAAAATGATTAATAATTTCCAAAACGTTATTAAATAAACAATAATAATTTATCTTCAACATTATTATAAATAATAAATATTAATTTCCAAAGCCTTATTGATAATAATTAAAATTAATTTCAAACCATATTAATAATTTTGAATAATAAACTTTTCAAAATATAAAAATATTGATAAACCACTTTAAAACAGTATTAATATAAATACACAACTTTTAAAACATATTTATATTTCCTTGATAAAAATCCATACTTAACTTTCCATATATGCGTCTCCATATTTATAAAGCTATATGTTATCCCGCCTTTTGGCAAGGCCGTGGCACTAGGAACTTGACTAGAAACCAATGACTGTTCGTCTTGAAGACCGATTATACGCAGGTTCACTATGGATATCGACGAATTTTGTCCAAGTCCGGATCGAGCTGAAATTGATATGACACGACAAGCGAAGCAATGAGAGCCAACATTCCAAATTTCAAGTCAATCCGAGTTCATATTCTCAAGTTATGATCGATGCAAGTTGGAAAACCCATCCATTCGTATCGATCGTTTCGAATCGACTGGAGTCGCAACCCATCATTCCGCATCGGTCGTCTTCATATCCATCAGAAAGCTTACTTCGACTCGATCGGCTCTGCATCGATCACTAGGGCCTACTTCGACTCGATCAGCTCCGCGTCCATCACCAAGCCTCTGTTCGACTTGATCGAGTTCGTATCCATCAGGAAGCCATAGTTCGACTCGATCGACTTTGCATCCATCAACAAGCTCTGTTCGACTCAATCAGCCAATGACCACTTCGTATCGATCCGCATCCACCAGGGAGCCACAGTTCGACTCGATCGACTTCGCATCCATCAACAAGCTCTGTTTGACTCGTTCAGCCAATGACCACTTCGTACCGATCCGCATCCACCAGGGAGCAACAGTTTGACTCGATCAACTAATGCCTACTACATATCCATCAGCAAATAAGTGCACTTCGTATCCATCAGCTGGAGCGCGTTGCTCGAATCCATTGAGCAACAATAGTTCATTTCCATCATTTTTCCAATCCGTATCCATAATGGAAAATCCTTGTTCGAATCCATCAAGTTCTGGTACTTCGTATCCATCGTGGATCCACTGTTCGAATCCATCGTGTTGCCATTATTCGAATCGATCGGGCTGTCGCTGTTCGCATCCATCCGGGCCCTTCAGCTTCGTATCGATCGACCGGAGTCAATTTCCATCGATACGAACAGAACCATACTGGCAACGCGTGCCATTCACTTTCCATCGATACGAAAAGGAGCGTTTTCAGCGATACGAACGAAGCAAGACTATCGATGCGAACAACGTAGTTCTGATCGATACGAACCAAAAAGCCTGCCGAAAGTCTCCATTTCGTCTCGATCATATCTCGAGATCTACAAGTCCAAATGCTATGAAATTTTCACAGAAGCTTACGTGCATGCTAAGGAATGTCCACGCCAAATTTTGACTCCATCGGACGCAATCTTGATCGATACGAAATCCGTTTGTATCGATCACGGATTGGCCCGAAACCTCGCGGGCTTGGGCGCGCGGGCCTAGTCACGAGCCAGAGGGAGCCTCCCAAGATCTGAGCAAAATATCAACCTCCTACACCTATAAATAGACCCCCAAAGCCAACAGAAAGGGGGATCTTCTTCTTCTTTGTATTCTCCAATGCCCAGACTCTGCCGGATCCAGATCTAAACTCCATTGCTGCTGCTACTAATAAATTTCACTGTTATAAATCATTGTTATCTGTTGTAACCTGCTGAAATCAATTGTAATCATCAAAGAAAGATCAATAAAGCAATCAACTTCATAGTGGACGTAGGCAATACGCCGAACCACTCTAAATTCTTGTGTCTTCATGCATTTTAATCACTCTTATTATCTGTTTTTGGAGTTTTTGTTAGATAATCCTCCCATTTAATTTCTTCACTTTATCTCTTCAAAAACTTCCGAAGAGTGTTGTGCCCAATTTTGGTACAAACACTTTGGTGCTTTCATTGAGAGCAACCCAATTTTTCTCCTGCACTTTGGATCTCCTATCTATATCGGATTACATAAGTCCATAAAGAAGATCCAGATCTCAGACTTTGAAGCCCTTCCATTCTATTTAGATTTGAATCAAATCTAGGAAGGGACTTTCATTAATTTACCATGGTAAGTACACGAACTACCTCTACAGCTGCTGATCAGGAAGGACGGGACAGGAAGAATCCCGCACAGTTGCCTCCATCCAACCAAGATGCTGCCGGACCTTCAGATCCATCAGGCCCGGTCACCAGACAAGAGTTTCAGATGCTGCTTCAAGAATTGACCCAGAGTCACCAACAGCTAACTGAACAACTGCGCGCCAACATAGAGTTGACCAACCAGCTGAATCGCCAAAGGCGTAGAAGATCCAGAAGAGACCAAGGTTCTTATTCTTCCACAGAGAGTTCAGCCTCATCTGATGGTCATCACCGATCCACACGCCCACGGCTGGATGTAAGCTGCACCCAAGCTATAGGACACCAACCTGCTTCGAATCCTGGGCAACCCAGAACTGGACCATCCACTAGTCATCATACTGGACCTTCATCTCGAGAAGGTGTTGCTCCTTATCATGTCACAGGCAATATTTCTACCACCACCACTACTGAACAAGGAGTTGATGCTGTAAATCGAACTGATCCTCATCGAAGCCAGCGATAGCATACTCCAGAGCCTTATGTCCTTGAGAATGTTGAACCAAGGAGGCGAGGCACGGACCGTCGACCGCGTCTGGTCCAAACTCGTGCTGTGGAACCCGACCACACCTTGGCACAACATGGTCCTAATATCTGAATGCCGGATATACCAACAATGATCCGCCAAATGATCCGTGAAAGTCAGGGTCTCTCCAATGACGACTGGGGAATCTCCCGGAGTCATACCCCTTTCACTGATGACATATTGTATGCTGAACCACCTCGGCGCTTCAGGATGCCAACTTTGCCAGTTTATGAAGGAAGTTCTGATCCCAATCAACACATCCTGAAGTATGAATGGCTAATGAATGCTGCGAGAGCTGATGACGTAGTAAAGTGCCGTAGTTTCCCTATTTCCCTAGGGGGCATTGCAACTATGTGGTTTACTCGTTTGCCACCACGATCCATTTCTAATTTTGACCAGATGGCCACCAAGTTTGTTGAACAATTCCATATGCACGTACTGAGGCCTAAGGATGTTAACACTCTGTCTAGTGTTACATAAGCTCCCGGAGAAACACTTAGACGTTACTTGGAGCGATTTTATGCTGTGTGTGTAGAAATAAGCAATCCCAATGACAACTCTATCCTGATGGCATTGACTAAAGGGATCGATGTTGATTCCAAGTTTGGAAATTGGTTAGCTGGCAAGCCGCCTGCGTCATTGGACCGTTTCTATTCCAAGGCAGCCCAATTCTTGAGAACGGAGGATGCGAAAAAGTCTAGGAAGCAGGATGATGCAGGGCCCAACATCGAAGGAATTCAGAGTAACATCGCCGTTAAACAATCTGGAGAGAATTCTGGAAAAGTTTAGTTGAACGTGCAAAATAAACAGAACCAGACGAGGGACGGTGGAAATCAAGCTAAAAAACGAGATCAGAATCGTGGTCCACGACGTAGAGCTCCAATGTTTGACAATTATACTCCATTGAACATGTTGTTGGAAAATGTCTATTTACAGACCTATAATACCATGCAATACAAGAAACCTGCCCCGAAGCCACCGACAGAAAGACAAATCCAGATAGGGAAGTTTTGTAGATTCCACGAAAGTTATGGCCATAACACAAATGAGTGTCGTCATCTACAAGATCTCATTGAGAAATTGATACGTGAGCGGAAGCTGGATCAGTATGTGCGGGCGCCGCAGTCAGGTGGTGCGAGCCCATCGAATCAGAATCGTGCGCCAAATCCGGAAAGGCAGGAAGAACCTGCTCGTACTAGCGGGAGGTTGGTTATTAATACAATAAGTGGTGGTCCTCATCCAGCAGACCGAAGGTGGAAGGAAATGGAGTTGTATGCTAGCTCTATCAGGCATGCGGACTTCGAATGTTATAGTAGCTTTGATGAAGGGGCTCCGGCCAAGCAACATAAGACGATGACAGATGACATCGTGTTCAGGAATAGAGACGCTGACAAAGTTGAAGCCCCACTATCGACCCACTGGTCATCTCAGCTCAAGTAGGTCCTGCTTGGATGAAGAGGATCTTAGTTGACAGTGGAAGCTCTGTGAATATCATGTTTAAATGAGCTTATGATCAAATGAGAATGGAAGCAAAGTATTTGAAATCCTGTTAATCTCGAATCCATGGTTTCAACGGAAGTGCTTCTATAACCACTGGAATGGTGGAACTGCCAGTGGAGTTGGGAGTTGGAGAATGCCGGAGAGTATGGATATTACAGTTCATTGTGTTGGACATAGACTCCCCTTATAATGCTTTCTTAGGCCGACCGGCCCTCGTTGAATTTAGGGCAGTCATTGCCCCATGGTGTTTGAATTTAAAATTTCCCACTGATCATGGAGTGGGAATCAATCAGGGAGATCAGGTTGCTGCAAGAGCCTGTTATGTTGCTAAGCTGCGAGAGACAAAGCGAAGGGAGAAAGGAAAGGGCGTAGAGGAATATCTCTGCGTCGGCTTTGCTGATAATTGACAATTAACGCACAGGCCAAAGACCGGGCACCCCAGCCAATTCCAAAGGGATCTTGACCCAAGAGAAACTGAAGATGAAGGAGAATCTAAAGAAAGTCAAGCATCTCCGGCCGAACTGAAGATCGATGACCCAATTGACCATGATGATGATACAAAGATGATAAAGATTGGGTCTCAGCTAAGCCAACAAACTCAAGAGGAATTGGTTGAATTTCTATGGGCGAATCTTGATGTATTCGCCTGGACGCATTCTGATATGTGTGGGATCTCGCCAGACATCGCGAGCCACACTCTAAACATTGACCCGCGGCATGTCCCGGTCAAACAGAAAAGGCGCGGTATGGATCCAGAGAGATCTGCTGCCCTTAAAGAAGAAGTAGAAAAGCTTAAAGCGAATGGGTTCATTCGAGATGCATTGTATCCAGAATGGGTGTCGAATCCTGTGCTCGTCCGAAAGTCAAACGGAAAGTGGAGAACATGTGTCGACTATTCCGATCTGAATAAAGCTTGTCCCAAAGACAGTTTCCCGCTTCCCAGAATTGTTCAGCTAGTAGATTCGACAGCTGGGCATGAGCTCTTATCCTTCATGGACGCGTATTCTGGCTACAATCTGATACCGATGCATTTACCCGATCAAGAACACACCAGCTTCGTAACCAATCTGGGACTTTATTGCTACAAAGTTATGCCATTCGGACTCAAGAATGCCGGAGCTACTTATCAGCGATTGGTCAATCGGATGTTTGCCAATCAAATTGGGAAAACCATGGAGTATATGTAGACGACATGCTTGTGAAGTCACGACTCTCCACTGACCATGTTAAAGACTTGGAAACTATGTTCAACGTACTTCGAGAATACAAAATGAAGCTAAATCCACTGAAATGTCACTTTGGAGTTGCATCCGAAAAATTCCTTGGTTCATCGTCAACGCTCGAGGGATTGAAGCTAATCCTAAAACGATCTGGGCTATCAGAAACCTTGAAACTCCGAAAACCATAAAGCAAGTCCAGAGTCTCAATGGAAAAGTAGAAGCATTGAGCAGGTTCATTTCAAAGTCCACTGACAAATGCATCCCTTTTTCGATCTGATCTGAAAAGGGAAACAAAACTTTGAATGGACCACGGAGTGTGAGGGCGCTTTCCAAGCACTAGTTCAACATCTATCCACACCACCTATCCTGTCGAAGCCTATTGATCATGAGAAGTTGTTCTTATATTTGGCAATATCAGAAAACGCTATCAGCACTGCATTAATTCGAGAAGAAGACAAGATACAGAAGCCAGTATACTACGTCAGCAAGCGATTGACTAGGGCTGAATGGAATTATCCAAAATTAGAGAAGTTGGCTTATTGCCTTGTTATTGCATCACGAAAACTCTGACCGTATTTATAGGCACATTCCATTATTGTTTACACGGACCAGCCGTTACGATAGATCCTTTCGCGCCCTGAGGCGTCTGGTAGGTTACTTAAGTGGAACATCGAACTGAGCCAGTTTGACATTACTTACACTCCAAGACGGGCCATTCAAGGACAAGTCCTAGCCGATTTCATAGCTGAATTTACCATTCCAGAGGACTTGCCCAAAACCAGTGAATCCCCCGAATACGTCTGGAAGCTTTATACCAACGGTGCATCAAACGACCGGTGTTCGGGCGCTGGTGTTGTACTTGAAACTCCCGAAGGCTGATCTATATGTTATGCTTTGAAGTTCGATTTTCATGCGACCAATAATGAAGCAGAATATGAAGCCCTCTTAGCTGGATTGAAACTTGCTAAAGATTTGAGAATTATTGCTGTGGAAATTTATTGTGATTCACAGTTAGTTGTGTGTCAAGTACGGGGAGTGTATCAAGCAAGAGATCAAAGGCTTGCTGCTTACTTAGCTCGAGTTCAAGAAGTGCTGAATCAGTTTGATTATTATGTCATTTATTGTATACCTCGAGAACACAACCAAAAAGCTGATTCATTGGCAAAGCTAGCCATCACAGGGGAAGCTCAGCAAATGGGACTCGTCCCCATAGAGACTTTATCTTCTCCAAGCATTAACCGGGCAGAAATAGACTGGGTATGCGAAACCATCCTCGAAAAGGATTCATGGATGACTCCACTCAGAAATTACATTGAGCACGGAACCCTGCCAGAGCGCAGAAGTGAAAAGAGACAAGTCCTTCGAAAGGCCTCACGATTCACCATCTAGAATGGAATCATGTACAAAAGAGCATACTATGTTCCTCTACTCCGATGTATCGCTCACGATGAAATTAAACGAGTATTGTATGACGTACACGAGGAAGAATGTGGCGATCACACCGAGGGGCAAGCACTTGCCAAGAAAATACTTCGATATGGATATTACTAGCCTATTGTGAATCGCGATACATCAGATTATGCAAAGAAGTGTGATAGGTGTCAGAAGCATGCTCAAATTCCTAGAGCCCCTCCTACCGAGATAACACAAATGGTCAGCCCATGGCCATTTGCAATATGGGGCATCAACATCATTGGCACTCTACCACTGGAAAAAGGTGGTGCGAAATATGCCATCGTTGCCGTTGATTACTTTACAAAGTGGGCTGAAGCTGAAGCTCTTACTACCATAACGATGAAGAAAGTAATCAACTTTGTAGTTCGCAACATCATCTGTCGATTCGATCTCCCACACACCATTATTACGGACAACGGAACCCAATTCGACAGTGCTGAATTTAAAGATTTTTGCAAACGATTTCACATCCAAAAGAAATTCTCTGCAGTTGCACACCCTCAGGCGAACGGACAGGTCGAAGCGGTTAATAAAGTTATAAAGTCCATTTTGAAAAAAACGACTGGAAAAGGTCGGGGGCAAGTGGGTCGATGAACTTCCTATGGCTTTATGGGCTTACCGAACAACCCACAAGACCGCGACCGGTCACACTCCATTCTCTCTCTCTTATGGTTCAGAAGCCGTTATTCCAGTTGAGCTAGAAGTGCCTTCTCATCGTGTGACATACTATGATCCAAAGACAAATGCCATATTGCTTGCTGAGTCTCTCGATCTACTAGATGAGAAGCGTGAAGAGGCTGATTTGAGGGTAGCCACGCATCGAAGTCGAGTCGCCCGATTGTACAACGCCAAGATCCGCCCGCGACACCACGTCAGGCGCGCACCTCAACCACTGATATTTTCAAGAAGGCATCTCCATTGGCATGCTTAGTCAAGAATTTGAAGCAAAACATGGAGAATACGTAATTCAAAGCGTATCACGTTCAGTCACGTAATACACTTTGGGGGGCAAGTGTTTCCTAGAGATTTGACCAGGCAACTAGGTGCTCGGCATTAGCAAATGCTCGGCATCTAGGAGTACTCGGCATCTAGTAGTACTCGGCATTAGCAAACGCTCGGCATCAGGAGACGTTCGGCGTGGTGTAACGTTCGGCGTGTACAAATGTTCGGCATGGCTGAATTGACCGTCATAAGCTATTGTTCGGCCAGATACTTCGTTCGGCCAAAGGCATTGATCAGCTAAAGGCAACGTTCGGCCAGAGACATCGATCGGTTAAGGGCTTCATTTGGTTAAAGGTAGCGTTCGGCCAGATGCTTCGTTCGGCTTTGATTGCTATTCGATCTACTCTTCTCACACAACAAGCGTCTCGTTCGGCATGGAAAGAGTGGTTCGGCATCCGACCGATCGGCCTATTTGGTTCGGCACACAGCGACCACTCCATTTGGGCAAAGGTGTTCGGCTGCTAGGCCAGCCTGGGAAGTCCAGCCCATTTTTGTCTATAAATAGAGGGGCAGGGGCACAGTGAAGAGGGATCTTTTTTGGAGAATACTGGGGAGACTCTGCCGCTTTCAAGACTCATCTTCTTTACTTAGCAATTGTAATCAAGTGTTTGGTCTACAGATTGTATCTATAATCAATCATCAAGTAAAGCAATAAAGTTTAACCTCAAAGTGGACGTAGGCAATTACGCTGAACCACTATAAATCCGGTGTTCTTACTTTCTGTATTTAAATTAGCATATTCTTCCTTATTTAATTTAAATTCATCACTTACATCTCTACACAATCTTTCTCAATGCGGTTAGTGACCAATTTTGGTGCTAACACTTTGGTGCTTTCATTGAGAGTTGAATTCTCAGACCTCAAGGATCTGCTTTGAAGCTACTGGATTGAATAAATCCCCCAAAGAAGATCCAACTCATTGATAGGACGTCCGTTGATTCTACTCAGGGTTCATACCAATAACTCTACAATGGCAAGACCAT
The DNA here is from genome assembly GCA_030737815.1 of Allium fistulosum. NCBI lineage: Eukaryota > Viridiplantae > Streptophyta > Magnoliopsida > Asparagales > Amaryllidaceae > Allium > Allium fistulosum. The sequence continues at coordinate 527,523,198 of CM060902.1, forward strand.
GTACCAGATCAGCTTCTCATAATGCGGATGCCCACGAGACTGCTAGCGTGCAACAAGCAGGACCTAGCAATCAGCAAGCAATTCCAGGTGTAGGGACTACCGCCCAGGACCAAATGCCGGTTGTCACCAGAATAGAGTTCAATGACTTGATGAGAGAACTCAGGGAAAGCAGGAGACAACTCGGAGAGCAGATGCAAGCTAACGCCGACCTCATGGCACAACTCACTCAACAACAGCACCAGAATGTCGGGGGCAATCCCGCTCCTTATTCCTCATCCGATAGTTCAACTTCCTTCGATGAACCTCCTAGGTGTAGACGCCGTAAGAATGAAACTGCACGAGCAGGTGCTGCTATCCGAATAGCTGGAGATCGTGACCAAGTTGGAGCTGGAAACTTAGGAGCTGGAGTGCAGGTGGAGGCTGGAGGCCCAGACCGTCAAAATGCTAACGATGTCGAACCTCAAGATGCACATTTGGCAGATCGCCAGCAGAGGAGGCATCCGCATTATCAGTCATGTAGAACAGACTCCAACCTTCCACCTTCTATACAAACACCAGACCTGACAGCCATGATCAGGCAATTGATGAAAGAGAATCAAGGCTTATCGAATGACGATTGGGGAGTGTCGAGAAGTCATACTCCGTTCACAGACACTGTTCTACAAGCAACATACCCCAGAAAGTTTAATATGCCAACTATCCCGGCTTATGAGGGAAAGACTGATCCCAAACAGCATGTCATGAGGTACGAGTGGATGATGGATTCAGCTAGAACGAATGATGCAACCAAGTGTAGATGCTTTCCAATTACTCTATCTGGGATCGCTACTATGTGGTTCACCGGACTTCCTCCGCGGTCCGTATCCAGTTTCGAGGAGTTAGCAAAGAAGTTTATAGAACAGTTCAGGATACACACTACTCGTCCAAAGGACGTGATGTCTCTATCAAGTGTAATCGAGACTCCTGGGGGGTCATTGAAGGAGTATTTACAAAGATTCCATGTTGTGGCGACCGAAGTCAGTAATCCCAATGATCATGCAATTCTAATGGCTGTGATGCGAGGAGTGGATCCGGATTCTGAGTTTGGAGACTGGCTGGCAGGAAAACCTCCAACTATGCTAGAGCGTTTTTACTCAAAGGCACACCAGTTCATAAGAAGAGAGGAAGCCAGGTGGGTTAGGCGAGATAAGGCATCGGGACCTGTCCAGGAGTCTGTAAAAAGCAACATTGCTGTGAAGTAGTCCGGAGCAACTCGGGAAAAGTCCAAGTCAATGTCCAGAACAAGCCCGGACAGCCTAAGGAATCCGGAGGAAGAAGTCAAGGGAAGAAGAGAGAAGCGGGGAAGTGGAAGCCGAGAATTCCAAGCTACAACGAGTATACCCCGCTAAATGCGTCTCTAGAGAACATTTATCTATCAACCTGCAATACCTTTCAGTACAGAAAACCACGTCCAAAGGAGTCAACCGAGGAACAAAAGCGGACTGGGAAATACTGCCGCTTCCATGAGACTTATGGGCACAATACGGAAGAGTGCAAACACCTACAGGACGCTATAGAGAAGTTGATCAGGCAGAAAAAGTTATAGGAGTTTGTGAAGGATCCACAGGAAGGAGGACAGGGAACATCCAACCCAGGTCGTGCACCAGCTCCGCGTCATCCCGAGGAGCCTGCCCGGACTGTGGGTAGACTAGTCATAAACACGATCATCGGCGGGCCTCACCCCGTGGATAAGAATTGGCAAGAGATGGAGCGGTATGCTAGTTCCCTGAAGCACGCAGATTTCGAGTGTTGTTCCAACGTAGAGGATGGGACCCCTGCTAAACAGATGCGCGTGATGACAGATGATATAGTATTCAGGAACAGAGATGCTGACCAAGTCGAGTCTCCTACCATCGACCCGATGGTCATATCTGCGACAATCGGACCGGCTTATGTGAAAAGAATTCTGATTGACTGTGGAAGTTCTGTCAACATCATCTTCAAGAAGGCTTATGACCAGATGAAGATGGAAACGAAGGACTTAAAACCTTCCAAAGCTCGTATACATGGCTTTAATGGCGCAGCAACCGATGCAGTGGGGTATGTTGAGTTACTAGTTGAACTGGGACAAGGCGAATGTCGGAGGGTGCGAATCCTACCCTTCATAGTTTTGGATGTGGATTCTTCGTATAATGTGTTCTTGGGCCGACCGGCCCTGGCTGAGTTTAGGGCAGCATTAGCCCCGTGGTGCTTAACTTTGAAGTTCCCAACTGACAAAGGAGTAGGTGTTGTTCATGGCGACCAGGCGACTGGTCGTGCTTGCTATGTGGCTGAGCTTTGAGAGGCCCATCGGAGGGAGAAAGGAAAGGTTGCGGACAATCCCGCCCGCATCCATAATACTGATAATTGACAAGTAGTGCCCAAGCCCTGGCTCGGGCATAATTCTCGGATCTTCAGAGACATAGATCCGAGAGACGACGATGAGAAACCCAGGGAAGAAAAGGCAGCATCGGCTGAATTAACAGTTGATATTTCAGTCAGCCGAGACGACCCATCATGAGTACTGAAGATCGGATCACAACTCGGTCCCGCAATAATTGAAGACCTTAGTGATTTCCTCCGAGCAAATCTTGATGTTTTCTCCTGGATGCATTCTGATATGTGCGGGATTTCTCCTGCCATTACAAGTCATATGTTGAACATAGACCCGAAATACGTCCCGGCTAAACAAAAGAGGAGAGGAATGGACCCAGAGAGGTCCGCTGCTCTCAGAGAGGAGGTGGACAAACTCAAAGCCAATGGGTTTGTCCGCGACGCCCTCTACCCTGAATGGGTATCGAACCCCGTGCTGGTGAAAAAGGCGAATGGGAAGTGGAGAACTTACGTAGACTATTCCGATTTGAACAAGGCATGCCCTAAGGACAGTTTCACGTTTCCTAGGATTGATTAGTTGGTTGACTCCACTGCAGGACACGAGCTGTTATCATTCATGGATGCATACTCAGGCTACAATCAAATCCCGATGCATATTCCAGACCAAGAACACACCAGTTTCGTCACAGACGTCGGGCTATATTGCTATGTAGTAATGCCTTTCGGATTGAAAAACGCAGGAGCGACTTATTAGCATTTGGTGAATCGAATGTTCAATGACCAGCTTGGCAGAATAATGGAAATCTATGTGGATGACATGCTCGTGAAGTCACGACAATCAAACGACCACATTCGAGACTTAGCAGAGATGTTCGATATACTCAGATATTATGGGATGAAGATCAACCCTCTGAAGTGTTCCTTCGGCGTTGCGTCGGGGAAGTTCTTGGGATTCATTGTTAACGCAAGGGGAATTGAAGCTAACCCAGAAAAGATTCAAGCTATTCGAGATGTGCAAGTGCCCAGAACTATAAAATAGGTGCAAAGCTTGAATGGGAAAGTGGCTGCACTGAGCCGATTCATATCCAGAGCCACGGACAAGTGCATTCCTTTCTTTGACATAATAAAGAAAGGGAAGAGGAATTTCGAATGGACTTCTAACTGTGAGGAAGCATTCCGAGATCTAGTGAGGCATCTGGAGAACCCTCCAGTGCTGTCAAAGCCAGTAGACCACGAGATGTTGTACATATACTTGGCTGTATCCCCATGTTATAAGTGCAGCTTTGGTCTGCGAGGAGAACCGAGTCCAAAAGCCGGTGTATTACGTAAGTAAACGTTTAACGGGGGCAGAAAGAAATTACCCTAAAATCGAGAAATTGGCCCATTACTTAGTGATTGCATCACGTAAGCTGCGCCCATACTTTCAAGCACACTCAGTCAGTGCTATACCGATCATCCCCTACGGTAGGTACTCCAGTGACCAGAAACTTCTGGGAGATTGTTAAAGTGGAATATCGAGTTGAGCTAGTTCGATATTACCTACTTGCCACGAAGAACCATACAAGGGCAAGCATTAGCAGATTTCATCGCTGAGTTTACTGTATCTGACGAACCAGATAATCACAGTGTCATTCCCCCCGTTCGATGGAAATTATACACCGATGGGGCATCAAACGACCGTTGCTCCGGAACTGGCATAGTTCTGGTAAATCCAGAAAATCGATCGATCTGTTACGCTTTAAAGCTCGATTTCCCGGCTACGAATAATGAAGCAGAATATGAAGCACTGGTTGCTGGCTTAAAACTCGTTGGAGAACTTGGGGTTAAATCAGTCGAAATCTTTTGTGACTCACAATTGGTGGTCTACTAAGTGCGGGGAGATTACCAAGCAAGGGGACAGAAGCTTGCTCCGTACCTTGCTCTGGTTCATGAACTATTGGCGAACTTGGAGCACTATGACATTTCACATGTCCCACGTAAACAGAACAAAGAAGCCGACTCGTTGGCTAAATTCACGAGCACTGGCGATGCACAGCAAATGGGATTGGTTCCTGTTGAAACTTTACACTCTCCAAGCATAGACACAATGAAAGTTGATTTTGTGTTGTAAACAGGAATCGAAAGAGAGTCATGGATGACCCCATTCAAACTATATCTAATGATCGGGACTTTACCGGAAAAAAAAGGCGAAAGACGACAAGTCATCCGAAAAGCCGCACGATATGTGATTCATGATGGAATGATGTATCAGAAGGGGTTCTCAGTCCCCTTATTACGATGCATTGCCCATGATGAGACAAAGCGGGTCTTGGAGGAAGTTCATGAAGGAGAGTGTGGCGACCACATTGAGGGGCAAACGCTAGCAAAAATGATCCTCCGCTACGGATACTATTAGCCGACTATAAATCGGGATGCTATAGACTACGCAAGAAAATGTGACAAGTGTCAAAGATATGCGAAAAAAATCCCGAGAGCTCCACCAACAGAACTCATACAAATGGTTAGTCCCTGGCCATTTGCAATCTGGGGAATCGACAGAGTCGGCTCCTTACCTATATCCAAAGGTGGTGCAAAATACGCGATAGTTGCAGTCGACTATTTCACGAAATGGGCCGAGGCAGTACCTTTAGCCACAATCACCTCTAAGAAGGTCATTAATTTCAGTGTACGAAACATTATATGTCATTTTGGTCTCCCTCGAACCATCATTACGGACAACGGAACACAGTTTGAAAGCAGAGAATTCAAAGATATCTGTTTAAAGTACGGTATTGAGAAGAAGTTCGCCGCCGTTGCGCATCCGAAGGCTAACGGACAAGTCGAAGCCGTGAACAAAATAATCAAGTCCATACTGAAGAAGCGTTTGGAAAAAGCCGGAGGCAAGTGGGTAGATGAACTCCCAACAGCATTATGGGCTTATAGGACTACCCACAAGTCCGCGACTGGCCACACTCCATTCGCATTGGCCTACGGCTCGGAAGCTGTTATACCTGTGGAGCTTGAAGATCCATCGCATCGGGTGACATATTATGATCCTAGGACGAATCAGGATCTCTAATTGGAATCATTGGACTGCATCGACGAAAGACGTGAGGAGGCCGAATTAAGGGCGGCGGCACATAGGCACCGAGTCAAGCAATATTACGACAAGAAAATCTGCCCAAGAATCCTTGATGTGGGTGATCTCGTTTTGAAACGAGTTTTCCCGGTACCATCACGTATGAATCCCAACTGGGAAGGTCCATACGTCATTGAACGGAAGCTTGGAGAGGGAACATTCAAGCTAGCAACCGTTGATGGCGTGACACTCCCCCGAGCATGAAACAGTGATCATTTGCGACATTATTACATTTAGCATGTTTCTTTCCTATTTTAGGCACAGTTATTTCCTGTATGTTTTCGTTCCGTTATCACTTAGTTTCTTTTCAGCATGTAATCAGGCAATTTAGTTGGTTTTCATTAATAAAGGCTTAAAGCCATCTTTTCCATGAATTACTAATGTTTCTGTATCTCATAGTCGTGTAATAAAATGCTGAAGTTGCATTATGCTATACGATGTATGAACTCGTATAAACGACTTCAAATCTCCGAGTCCGCTGAGTGCGGACCGGAGTACTCTAAGTCCCCGAGCGTGGACTAGAGTATAAACGATTCAAATCTTCGAGTCTCCTGAGTGCGGACCGGAGTACTCTAAGTCCCCAGAGCGCGGACTAGAGTATAAACGATTCAAATCACCGAGTCCCCTGAGTGCGGACCGGAGTACTCTAAGTCCCCAGAGCGCGGACTAGAGTATAAACGATTCAAATCTCCGAGTCCCCAGAGTGAGGACCGGAGTACTCTAAGTCCCCGGAGTGCGGACTAGAGTATAAACGACTTCAAATCTCTGAGTCCCCTGAGTGCGGACTGGAGTACTCTAAGTCCCTAGAGCGCGGACTAGAGTGTAAACGATTCAAATCTCCGAGTCCCCTGAGTGCGGACCGGAGTACTCTAAATCCCCAAAGCGCGGACTAGATTATAAACGATTCAAATCTCCGAGTCCCCTGAGTGCGGACCGGAGTACTCTAAGTCCCCAGAGCGTGGACTAGAGTATAAACGATTCAAATCTCCGAGTCCCCTGAGTGCGGACCGAAGTACTCTAAGTCCCCAAAGCGCGGACTAGAGTATAAACGATTCAAATCTCCGAGTCCCCGGAGTGAGGACCGGAGTACTCTAAGTCCCCGGAGTGCGGACTAGAGTATAAACGACTTCAAATCTCCGAGTCCCCTGAGTGCGGACCGGAGTACTCTAAGTCCCCAGATCGTGGACTAGAGTATAAACGATTCAAATCTCCGAGTCCCCTGAGTGCGGACTGGAGTACTCTAAGTCCCCAGAGCGCGGACTATAGTATAAACGATTCAAATCTTCGAGTCCCCGGAGTGAGGACCGGAGTATTCTAAGTCCCCAGAGTGCGGACTAGAGTATAAATGACTTCAAATCTCCGAGTCCCCTGAGTGCAGACCGGAGTACTCTAAGTCCCCAGAACGCGGACTAGAGTATAAACGATTCAAATCTCCGAGTCCCCGGAGTGAGGATCAAAGTACTCTAAGTCCCCGGAGTGCGGACTAGAGTATAAATGACTTCAAATCTCCGAGTCCCCTGAGTGCGGACCGGAGTACTCTAAGTCCCCGGAGCGCGGATTAGAGTATAAACGACTTAAATCTCCGAGTCCCATGAGTGCGGACCGGAGTACTCTAAGTCCCCGGAGCGTGGATTAGAGTATAAACGACTTAAATCTCCAAGTCCCCTGAGTGCGGACCGGAGTACTCTAAGTCCCCGGAGTGCGGACTAGGGTATAAACGATTCAAATCTCCGAGTTCCCTGAGTGCGGACCGGAGTACTCTAAGTCCCCAGAGCGCGGACTAGAGTATAAACGATTCAAATCTCCGAGTCTCCGGAGTGAGGACCGGAGTACTCTAAGTCCCCGGAGTGCGGACTAGAGTATAAACGACTTCAATCTCCGAGTCCCCTGAGTGTGGACTGGAGTACTCTAAGTCCCCAGAGCGCGGACTAGAGTATAAACGATTCAAATCTCCGAGTCCCCGGAGTAAGGACTGGAGTACTCTAAGTCCCCAAAACGCGGACTAGAGTATAAGCAACTTCAATCTCCAAGTCCCCTGAGTGCGGACCGGAGTACTCTAAGTCCCTGGAATGCGGACTAGGGTATAGGCAATTCGAATCTCCGAATCCCCTGAGTGCGGATCAACTTACCCTAAATCCCTGGAGCGCGGATTTAGAAAAATTCTAAGTACTCGAGAATGTAGAACAAGAAGTATGCCACTCTAAAGAATGTTCGAACAATGCGAGAATGGATTGGGAAATTATGCAACTCATAAGGACTTGAGTTTTGACCACAGTTATTCAGAAAGCTAAAGAAGCAAATCGTTCAAATGATTAAGGAACTAAACTTTATTTAATAAGTCCAAAATGGAGTTACACAGTTATTCCTCCAAAACTTAGAATCAAAAACCTATCTACGCATACTACGGAAACGAAAAATAAAAGTAGTTACAAGACTTAAGCAGAATCTCGTTGAACGAGCATAACGACTACTTCTTCGGTTTCTTCTTCTTGTCTTCCTTTGTTTTCTCAGATGATCCCTCTCCCCCACGCTTCCTCTGGGATTTTTTGCTTGCCAATGAGGCAGAGTCAAGAGTGGGAGAAGGAACATCAAGCGGTTTGGCTTTGCCGGGGAGAATGATTTTCAAAGGCCTATTCAACAGGTCGGTAAGTTCCAGTATTTGAGGCTCGACTTTGATTTTGACCTTCTTTTTCTTCTCTTCTACGAGTCGCTCTTTCATGCTCATCTCCGAAGTGTGTTCTGAAGCGCCAGTGATCTCGATTTCATCACTCCCTTCAATGGGAGATGAAGTGTCAAACTTATCATCATCTAGCGCCCCGATCACTTGAGCATCGGGACCGGGAGTTACACTCGCATGAGCGATATCACTGCTTTTCTCTGCCTTCTCCTTGGTGTCATCACTCCTCAGAGTTGGTTCAGGATCAGAGCAGCCTGCATGAAAACATAAAGAATGAACATTAAGATAAATAACCGCTACCAGAAAGTGACATATCTTTTAACTTCTAAAAGAAGAATTTTGTACCGGGTTCTGGCTGGCTATCAGTTGCGCGTGGAGTTTCACCCTCTAAGATAAGGGATAGCACGTGAACGCCAAGCCCGGGATCTTCTGGATCATAGTCGGCATGCTGCTCGAATGGGTCAAGTGTTGGCCGACCAGCCGATTGAGCAGAAGGATGAGCAGCAGGATGAGGAGCTACAGCCTTAGCCCCAGATGTGCCAGCTTCGTCGTTTTTCTCTTTTGGTAAGGGAGAGCCTTTGCTATAAAGATCCAAAGTTACAGATAAGTCCGTTGGCTCGTTCCCCCTGAGAAATTCTTTCACTAGAGCATCCTCATCAACTTCCTCAGAGCCCGACTCGATCTTTCTGATCTTTACTAAAGTTTCCCAGGCCTTAACTAGAGATTCAAGATAGCCCTCGCCTAGGAATGTCAAGTCGCGGTGCATGAGAACGTGGGCGTTGAATTCAACAATCAACGGGTCAAACATGTACTTGACCTCTTCTCTACCGGCCTCTGCAGCTGCTTCGAGGCGAGAGTCAATCTCCTCAGAAGCTTTCCTCTTGCCCTCCTCACGGGCTTCGTCTTTCATTATCTCAACCCTAGCAAGTTCATCATCGAGCTTTGTTTTTAAGAGACGTGTAGCAACGATTTCGTCGCAGTTTCGCTGGGACTCTTCTTGAGCGGCTGTTTTCTCCTCTTTCTCCTTAGAGAGTAATTCTTTCAACTCTCTGACTTGCAGGGCAAGCGCGTCCCATTCTTTCTGGAGAGAATCTTTTTCTAAGGCAAGGGCTCCGCTGCGTTGAACTGCCTCATCAAGTTCCTTTTTATGGGTCGCCTCTAGACGTGTGACGGCCTCGGTAGTGTCTTTTGCACTTTGCTCTGCGGCTTCAAGTTTCGACTTATACAAGGTAAGCTCTTCATCTTGATTCTTGATGATGTCCTTGTCAAAGCCAGCTTCTAGCTTCAAATAGTCAATTTCGTTTTGTCGCTCAACAGATACCTCCGAGACTTTTTCGACCAAGTGTACAAACGCGTCATGTTGAACATAGACGTCATTGTTGCAGGCGATGGCACTGTGCTTGACGTGCCCTGGGATGTGATGAATAGCTGGGAGGAATTTCAGGCCGTCAAAGTAGATTTTTGGGAATTTTGCCTTAAGATCAACCATCTTCTCTGCTATCGTTGGGTCAGCTGCAGGAGTAGGAGGAGGAGGCTTTGAAAGTTTTGTCTTTTTCCGATGCTCCCGAGTTTGTCTTGTGCTCGATGAACCGGAATGTTGTTCTCGGGAGACATCAGGTTGAGGCCCCTTCTGCGAGAGTTTTTCTCTTTCTGGCTCAGTTTAAGGAGGGGGATCACAGGAATATAAAGACTGGGAATATGTTTTCTTTCGATAAGACGAATCGTGAGGACGGTTGTCTCGATCCTCGTAATCGTCTCTGTCCCTGCGTCTACCCAAGCCTGAATCCCGTCCAGGATGGTGAAATATAGAAGAACCATGGAGGCAATCGAGTCCGTGGGAGCGCCCCATGTCACCTGCAAAGAATAAAAATAACAACGAGTTAGGAAAAATCGGGGTAATGAAAAAACTTGAAGTGTATGTTGAAGTGCGTGTGTGCGTGTGTGTCCTAGTGTTCCCCCCGACGGACCGGTTCCTTTATCTTTACTGATTGAAGTGTTATCTCCCTGGACTGGGGGTTGAACTCCCACGTTGCCTCTAGCTTTCCATGTACTATGAAGAAGCCTCTTTCTCTGATGGGATGAGCGTAACTTTGGAAGTTCCGCCAAATTTCTCCTTCCGTATCTTGTACGTCAATTTCTTTTTTCCCTTCGAAGGGGAAGATGACGTTTCAATATCGTGCACTTCGACCGTTGGGTTCCAAGCAGGACCCAGATTCTCGCTTTGTGTCTCAGGAGCTTCATCCCCCTTGAGTTCTCCCCCTTCGTGTGCATCGGGGATATGGCGTGATGATGATCCAGCTTGTTTTTTCCCTTTAGCGGGTGCGGATTTGGGAATGGAAACGCCCTCTGGAAGGCTGATCCGGCGACCTCCTACTAACAAACCGAACCTCGACAATGATTCATTTGAAATGATGATTCGGATGTCCTGATCCTCGGCGGGAAGAGCTCTAATGGCTTCGACAGCCTCAGAATATCCTTGGCCCTCAGGACGCGGGTTAATACCTGAAAAAGATGAAACAAGGAGTTAGAAAAAGCATAACTCCGATTGAGCGCAAATGTCGACTCAGGGAAGAGACTTACTGCCTTCGACCCATCTTCTCGCAAAACCAGGAGGGCAATGCACAAAGAACCATTCCTGTTTGTACAAGGCAAATTTGCTACACGCTCCGATTAAAATCTGGCATTTGTGGTATGGCTCGAGGAACATAAAGGAGGGGCTATCTTTCCGCTTCTTGATTATATAAATATATCTGATGTCGCCAGAAGTTGGAGGCCTAGAGAAGACGGCCATGGAAAGTAGGTAGGTCCCGTATATGAACGCGTGACCGTTTGGATGCAGCTGCGATGGGGCGATGTCTATGTACTGCAAAACGTCCCGAAGAAATAAATTGAATGGAGGCACGCTGCCCATCCAGCTCATGAACTTGTTACAAGCAGTATATCCGACTGTGGGCAGGTGAGGACGATCATGTCTCGACGGGACCAACACATCGGCAAAAGGAATTCCGTGGATGGAGCATATTCGTCGAAGCGCGACTTCGTTGATCTTCGAAGCCTGTGAGTCGATCGGATTGTCCAAGAGAATCGTTGCCTCCAGAGCATCAGGAGCTAAATTATGAGCAGGGGAAGTCGACAGATTTGAAGTGTCCGCGACTTCTTGCCTCGATGACGGCCCAGGCCTATCAGATATAGTGGCGGAGCTAGATTTTTTAGACATCCCAAATAAATAGTGAACCTGTCTAAGCGTTTGTGTAAACTATACTTGAAAAATGTTCAACGTTAGAATTAACAACATGAATATTCCCCCCACATGGTGTGTAAACTAGTGCAAGCAGTCGTGTATAAGTGTTGAGAATTTGAAGGTTACAAGGATATAAAACTGAGCTTCGAATCATCGCCTTCGAAGACCGTCATCGCTGATCGTCTCAAAAAGCCTGCCTTGTGGTGATTACAGTTTCGGATTCAGAAAAGTATGTTAATCTAAGTTCAGATTTATGTCTACTAAAGCTAGGGAGTTAGTGATCCGGGTCAGTTTCATATGTTAGTATGCTTAGGTCCTGGTCCTTGTTCTGTTATATGAATAGGCAAGTTTAATAAGTGTTTAGCCTAATTTCTGCTTGGCTAAAAGTATCTCTCGACATGTTCGGTTAAGTTTGGATCGGCCAAAATAGGTTTCAGCATTCACAATCGTCCGGTTAAGTGTGGTTCGGCATCTATGTTGTTCGGCATTTATGATTGTTCGGCCTAAGAGTTGTTCGGCACTTATGATGGTTCGACATTTGTATTGTTTGGCCTAAGTGTTGTTCGGCAAAAATATTGTTCGGCCTTAATATGGTTCGGCATTTAAGTTTGTTCGGCCCGAGTATTGTTCGGCTGAAATGTTGATCGGCATTCGTGATCGTTCGGCATTCCCACTATCATGCCTTCACCTTAGCTTTTCATTTCCCTGTCCGGCATATGGTAAGATACGCCGATCAAGAGTTATGCCGAGCCTTAATGCTCGGCATTCCACCCTTGGCTACAGGTCCACTCCTCTCCTCCTCCATCTACACCGAACAACAAGAATAGACCACTCGGTGAATCATCCCAGATTATGTCGTTCGACACCCTTATCACTTCCAGCGATTCCTCTATTCTTTCTTCTCTTCTAGTCTCGATTCGACATGAAGAAGCTAGTCACCTAACGACCCTATGTGCGATCGCCCCTAGCCATTCCTCCTCGCCTCACATCTTTCAGCCGTAAAGACGACCTAATCAAAGTTTTCCACGTGACCCTCTCGGCTACGCAAAAACCTAAGTCTCGTGTTGAAACTGTTTAATCAGGGAAGGGATTTTAGATAGAAGGGATAATACCTAGTTAGTAGATCGAAGCTTGGAAAGGATTGAGTAGGCTTTAGGTCCAAATAACAGGAAAAGATCGCAAATCTTTAGAGTATGATAGAAATAAAAGTGTAAAAGAAGAGAAGAGGGAGGATGCCTGGTTTTATAGGGAGGAAGAAGAAGTCGAAAAGGCTACATCCGGTAGAACCGGTCAAAGCCGTAGCGTTCGGCTTCGAAACATAAAGTCACTCGGCACATGAGGAATGTTCGGCTTCGAACGTACCGTTCGGCATTTACACCACGTCAGGCGTGCACCTCAACCACTGACATCCTCAAGAAGGCATCTCCATTGGCATGCTTAGTCAAGGATTTGAAGCAAAACATGGAGAATACGTAATTCAAAGCGTATCACGTTCAGTCACGTAATACACTTTGGGGGGCAAGTGTTTCCTAGAGATTTGACCAGGCAACTAGGTGCTCGGCATTAGCAAACGCTCAGCATCCAGGAGTACTCGGCATCCAGTAGTACTCGGCATTAGCAAACGCTCGGCATCAGGAGACGTTCGACGTGGTGTAACGTTCGGCATGTACAAATGTTCGGCATGGCTGAATTGACCGTCATAAGCTATTGTTCGGCCAGATACTACGTTCGGCCAGAGGCATCGATCGGCTAAAGGCAACGTTCGTCCAGAGCCATCGTTCGGCCAGAGACATCGATCGGTTAAGGGCTTCATTCGGCCAGATGCTTCGTTCGGCCAGAGGAACGTTCGGCTTCGATTGCTATTCGATCTACTCTTCTTACACAACAAGCGCCTCGTTCGGCATGGAAAGAGTGGTTCGACATCCGACCGATCGGCCTATTTGGTTCGGCACACAGCGACCACTCCATTTGGGCCAAGGTGTTCGGCCGCCAGGCCCGCCTGGGAAGTCCAACTCATCTTTGTCTATAAATAGAAGGGCAGGGGCACAGTGAAGAGGGATCTTTTTTGGAGAACACTGGGGAGACTCTGCCGCTTTCAAGACTCATCTTCTTTACTTAGCAATTGTAATCAAGTGTTTGGTCTACGGATTGTATCTGTAATCAATCATCAAGTAAAGCAATAAAGTTTAACCTCAAAGTGGACGTAGGCAATTACACCGAACCACTATAAATCTGGTGTTCTTACTTTCTGTATTTAAATTAGCATATTCTTCCTTGTTTAATTTAACTTCATCACTTACATCTCTACACAATCTTTCTCAACGAGGTTAGTGACCAATTTTGGTGCTAACACTTTGGTTCTTTCACTGAGAATTGAATTCTCAGACCTCAAGGATCTGCTTTGAAGCTACTGGATTGAATAAATCCCCCAAAGAAGATCCGACTCATTCATAGGACGTCCGTCGATTCTACTCAGAGTTCATACCAATAACTCTACAATGGCAAGACCACGTACCAGATCAGCTTCTCATAATGCGGACGCCCACGAGACTGCTAGTGTGCAACAAGCAGGACCTAGCAATCAGCAAGCAGTTCCAAATGCAGGGACTACCGCCCAGGACCAAATGCCGGTTGTCACCAGAATAGAGTTCAACAACTTGATGAGAGAACTCAGGGAAAGCAGGAGACAACTCGGAGAGCAGATGCAAGCTAACGCCGACCTCATGGCACAACTCACTCAACAACAGCACCAGAATGCCGGGGGCAATCCCGCTCCTTATTCCTCATCCGACAGCTCAACTTCCTCCGATGAACCTCTTAGGCGTAGACGCCGTAAGACTGAAACTGCACGGGCAGGTGCTGCTGTTCGAACAACTGGAGACCATGACCAAGTCGGAGCTGGAAATGTTATCCCGCCTTTTGGCAAGGCCGTGACACCAAGAACTTGACTAGAAACCAATGACAGTTCGTCTTGGAGATCGGTTATACGCAGGCTCATCCTGGATATCGATGAATTTTTTCCAAGACCAAATTGAGCTATAATTGATAATACATGACTAGAAAAGCAAAGAGAGCCAACGTTCCAAGTTTCAAGTCAATCCGAGTTCATATGCTCAAGTTATGATGGATGCAAGTTGAAGGAAAAGGCCCTGTTTTCGTATCCATCAGTGAGCCCCATTTTGTATCGATCAATATTGATCTCTTCGTATCCATCGACAGAAGGTATGGTCGAATCCATCAAGTTTCTCCTACTTCGAATCCATAACTGTAGCTAGACTTCGTATCCATTACATTCGCATCAGAAAGGAGTTAGCCTCCCGCCTACATGGTTCGTATCCATCAAGTTGAAGTCCTTCGAATCCATCAAGTACAGTCATTTCGTATCGATCGACTGAAGCACATCACGATCGATACGAACGAAACCACACTCGAATCCAGATGTTATTGATACCTCTGAATCCATCGAGTCAAGGCGGCGAAGTCTCCGGGATGACTCGATCAAATGGGCGAAGAAAGCGGATCGATGCACATGTTACGCTCCACGTCATCACGAAAGCGCGTGACACCATCGATTCAAAGCAATCGATTTGAGTGAATCGATTCGAACGAAGCAGCCTGACGAAGATCATCATTTCGAATCGACCATATCTCGAGATCCATAAGTCCAAATGCTATGAAATTTTCACAGAAGTTTACGCGCATGCTGAAGAATGTTCACACCAAATTTCAGCTTCATCGGATGAATTTTTGATCGATTCGAACGGAGTTCGAATCGATCCCGAAGTGGGCCCAGATTTCCTGAAGTCGGGCGCGTGAGCCCCCTCACGTGCCAAAAGTAGTCTCCCGAAATTTAGGGGAAATATCAACCTCCTGCGCCTATAAATAGAGCCCCTTGTCATTCAGAAAGGGGTTAGATAATTTTAAGAGCTAAAGAGCGCCCAGACTCTGCCAAATTTACTCCAAATCACCACTGCTACCTTAGATTCAGACTTAGCTCATAAAATCCGTTGTACTACATTATAAGAAATTGTAATCTTTAAGTATCGAGTAATAAAATCATCAAACTTCATAGTGGATGTAGGCGAAACGCCGAACCACTCTAAACTGCTGTCTTTTGTGCAATTTACTTTCTCTTATTTGGAGTTTTTATTAGATAATCCACAGTTTTAATTTTCTTTCTTCACTTTTATCTCTTCAAAAACTTCCGAAGAGTGTTGTGCCCATTTTTGGTACAAACACTTTGGTGCTTTCACTGAGAAAAAACCTTGCTTTTCTCCTGCTCTGTGGATCTACTACCGTAGTTGGATTGCAAAAATCTAAGGAGGAGATCCAGATCTATCGTCAAGTGATTCCATCTATTCTATTCAGATTGCTCAAGATCTAAGAGGAACTGCATTCATCAATCATTTCGTATCCATATTTTCGTATCCATGAAAATATGGTGATTTTCGTATCCATGTTTTTGTATCCAGAAAATATGGTCATTTTCGAATCCATCATTTTGTATCCAAAAAATATGTCAAAGTTCATATCGATCAAGAGTGCTCTATTCGAATCGATCTGCTTTGTATCACTCTGTTCGACTCGATCTACTTCGCATCGCTCTGTTCGTATCGATCGCCTGTGCTCTGTTCGTATCGATCGCAACTGCTCTAATTCGTATTGATACTCACACGTTGTTCGTATCGATCCATCTACGTCCAATTCGTATTGATACTCACACGTTGTTCGTATCGATCGCAACTTCTCCAATTCGTATCGATACTCACACGCTGTTCGTATCGATCCATCTGCGTCCAATTCGTATCGATACAAAATTTCAAAAAAAATATTTTTTGGGTATGACCCAGATTTCCTAAAAAGATTTCTGTTTAAAGTACGGTATTGAGAAGAAGTTCGCCGCCGTTGCACATCCGAAGGCTAATGGACAAGTCGAAGCCGTGAACAAAATAATCAAGTCCATACTAAAGAAGCGTCTGGAAAAAGCCAGAGGCAAGTGGGTAGATGAACTCCCAATAGCATTATGGGCTTATAGGACTACCCACAAGTCCGCGACTGGCCACACTCCATTCGCATTGGCCTACGGCTCAGAAGCCGTTATACCTGTGGAGCTTGAAGTTCCATCGCATCGGGTGGCATATTATGATCCTAGGACGAATCAAGATCTCTTATTGGAATCAATGGACTACATCGACGAAAGACGTGAGGAGGTCGAACTAAGGGCGGTGGCACATAGGCATCGAGTCAAGCGATATTACGATAAGAAAATCCACCCAAGAATCCTTGATGTGGGTGATCTCGTTTTGAAATGAGTTTTCCCGGTACCATCACGTATGAATCCCAACTGGGAGGGTCCATACGTCATTGAATGGAAGCTTGGAGAGGGAACTTTCAAGCTAGCGACGGTTGATGGTGTGGCGCTCCCCCGAGCGTGGAACAGTGAACATTTGCGACATTATTACACTTAGTTTGTTTCTTTCATGTTTTAGGTGCAGTTATTTTCCTGTACGTTTTCGTTCTGTTGTCTTTTGTTTTCTTTTCAGCATGTAATCAGGCAATTTAGTTGGTTTTCATTAATAAAGACTTGAAGCCATCTTTTCCATGAATTACTAATGTTTTTGTACCTCATAGTCATGTAATGAACTACTGAAGTTGCATTATTCTGTATGATGTATGAACTCGTATAAACGACTTCAATCTCCGAGTCCCCTAAGTGCGGACCGGAGTACTCTAAGTCCCCGGAGCATGGACTAGAGTATAAACGATTCAAATCTTCGAGTCCCCTGAGCGCGGACCGGAGTAATCTAAGTCCCCGGAGCGCGGACTAGAGTATAAACGATTCAAATCTCTGAGTCCCCGGAGTGCGGACCGGAGTACTCTAAGTCCCCGGAGCGCGGACTAGAGTATAAACGACTTCAATCTCCGAGTCCCCTGAGTGCGGACCGGAGTACTCTAAGTCCCCGGAGCGCGGACTACAGTATAAACGATTCAAATCTCCGAGTCCCCTGAGCACGGACCGGAGTACTCTAAGTCGCCGGAGCGCGGACTAGAGTATAAACGATTCAAATCTCTGAGTCCCCGGAGTGCAGACCGGAGTACTCTAAGTCCCCGGAGCGCGGACTAGAGTATAAATGATTCAAATCTTCAAGTCCCCGGAGTGCGGACCGGAGTACTCTAAGTCCCCGGAGCACGGACTAGAGTATAAACGACTTCAATCTCCGAGTCCCCTGAGTGCGGATCGGGGTACTCTAAGTCCCCAAAACGCGGACTAGAGTATAAACGATTCAAATCTCCGAGTCCCCTGAGTGCGGACCGGAGTACTCCAAGTCCCCGGAGCGCGGACTAGAGTATAAACGACTTCAATCTCCGAGTCCCCTGAGTGCGGACCGGATTACTCTAAGTCCCCGGAATGCGGACTAGAATATAGGCAATTCGAATCTCCGAATCCCCTGAGTGCAGATCAACTTACCCTATATCCATGGAGCGCGGATTTAGAGAAAATTCTAAGTACTCAAGAATGTAGAACAAGAAATATGCCACTCCAAAGAATGTTCGAACAATGCGAGAGTGGATTGGGAAATTATGCAACTCACAAGGACTTGAGTTCTGACCACAGTTATTCAGAAAGCTAAAGAAGCAAAAGAATCGTTCAAATGACTAAGGAACTAAACTTTATTTAATAAGTCCAAAATTGGGTTACACAGTTATTCCTCTAAAACTTGGAATCAAAAACCTATCTACACATACTATGGAAACGAAAAATAAAAGTAGTTACAAGACTTAAGCAGAATCTTGTTGAACGAGCATAGCGACTATTTCTTCGGTTTCTTCTTCTTGTCTTCCTTTGTTTTCTCAGATGATCCCTCTCCCCCACGCTTCCTCTGGGATTTTATGCCGGCCAACGAGGCAGAGTCAAGAGTGGGAGAAGGAACATCAAGCGGTTTGGATTTTCCGAGGAGAATGATTTTCAAAGGCCTATTCAGCGGGTCGATAAGTTCCAGTATTTGAGGCTCGACCTTGATTTCGACCTACTTTTTCTTCTCTTCTGCGAGTCTCTCTTTCATGCTCATCCCCGAAGTGTGTTCTGAAGCGCCAATGATCTTAATTTCATCACTCCCTTCAACGGAAGATGAAGTGTCAAACTTATCATCATCTAGCGCCCCGATCACTTGAGCATCGGGGCCGGGAGTTACACCCGCATGAGCGATATCACTGCTTTTCTCTGCCTTCTCCTTGGCGTCATCGCTCCTCAGAGTCGGTTCGGGATCAGAGCAGCCTGCATAAAAAACATAAAGAATGAGCGTTAGGACAAATAACCGCTAACAGAAAGTGACAGATCTTTGAATTCTAAAAGAAGTGTTTTATACTAGGTTCTGACTGGCTGTCAGTTGCGCGTGGAGTTTCGCCCTCTAGAATAGGGGATAGCACATGAACGCCAAGTGTGGTGACCCTCACTCTATAACACATAGTTTTTTTTTTTATACAAGAGGCCTTCACCACTAAACCCCAATTCTTTTATATTTGAATATTTATATAATTTCCAAATATTTTTCCAAAGACCCTGGTTTTACCAATATAATCATATCAGTGTACAAACAAACTAAGTCAATTGTATATTTGATGATATACAATTGTTTCTTTATTATTATTATATATTTTTTTATCAGAGGGAATTTAAATCAAATAGAAATCAAAATACCATACAAGCTATTGACATAGCCACTTATTTCTTTTCTAAGTCTTGTTCTACTGCCATAGGTGCACTTTGACAAATTCTAACACTTATATATATTTATCTTGCCTAGATAATTCTATTTAACTCTAAAATAGTATTTACTTGATCTCATGATAGTTATCAAAGTTGATAATAATTAATAGCAATAAGTTGGATTGACAAAAATCGATAAACCTTGGAAATTTACTCGAAAATAGGCAAATTAGGCAAAATCAGCAGTTCAGACGTCTAAATTTTTATAACAGACGTCTAGATTCGATCTCAGACGTCTAAATTTTTATGACAGACGTCTCAGAGTGTCTAAATTTTAAACAGAGAGTAGAAAACATTTTGAACTAAATTCAGACATCTAAATTTTTGTTGACAGACGTCTAAATTAGATCTCGGACGTCTAAATTATTATGACAGACGTCTCAGAGTGTCTAAATTTTAAACAGAGAGTAGAAAACATTTTGAACTAAATTCAAACATCTAAATTTTTGTTGACAGACGTCTAAATTAGATCTCGGACGTCTAAATTATTATGACAGACGTCTCAGAGTGTCTAAATTTTAAACAGAGAGTAGAAAACATTTTGAACTAAATTCAGACATCTAAATTTTTGTTGACAAACGTCGAAATTAGATCTCAGACGTTTAAATTATTATGACAGACGTCAAATTTGATCTTAGACGTCTAAAATTGTTGACAAGTTTTCTCAGAGGTTAAACTTAAATACTCAATTACTTACAAATTTCCAGAATTCGTGCATATGCAAGTATCACTTACTTGCCATGCACAAATTCATCTCACCTGAATATTCTACTAAAATCTTGAGTGTTCATTAAAAATCAATCCCCTTAGCTTTTTAATTTTTCCATAAGGCAAAACATAAGCAATAAAAATCAGAGTTCAAATATATATATATATATATATATATCCATATCATATGCATATGACATGTCTAACTCCTTATTTTCTCCAAATCAGACATTCATAAAATAAATTTGTAGTTAACCAACCATCATCCATGATCACTCATAACAGGTTTTGATTAAGTACATATCTTCAACTCAAAATACTTAAAAAGTTTCCTAAAAGTAACTTCAATTACAGGAAATAAAATGTGTCTAGTAATTTCATTACAATGCATCTGCAAATTTTAAAAACAAGTCTCTCTTATTTATTCTAGCAGCCAATGCCTTCTCTACTCATCAAGCCAACTTCAATTTCCTGCAAGCAAATCATTTAGCTGCCCTAAAGAATTTTTGAGACACCCAGATGATTGCAAGGGCAACCAAAAGGGTCAGTTTTCACTGGTATGAGCATTTATCAATTTTGTATACATATTCATAATTTTAAAACATAATCTTGCAGTGCCTTCCTAGTTTAACAGATGTTTATACTTAGCATGTTTTGGTTCATACAAGGTAATACAAAAAAAACACATTCATCTATTCAAACAAATACACAGCAAACAGTAAAGATAAACATATGTATAATTCTTGATTTATTCTCCCCAAATCTAGATAAATAAACCCAAGTTTCATACTCCAAATTTTCACCCAGCAACTAATCAATGAACAAGTTTAACTTTATTAAATTAACACCATATCTGGATATTTATAACCCAGATTTTTAAACCCCTGTCCCCATTTATTTTATGGTCTTTAACTCCTTGTCAAATGAATACTATGTATGCATTGTGAAGGAAACTCCCAGGTTGTTTAAATTATTCCAACACACAAAGGCCTCAGGGTGCAGTTGCACCATGCATATACTTGCTTCCACCTGAAGTAAGCAAATCATTGACTAACTCCCAAGTGACCAATTTAGTTTTTCTTTCATTCATATTTCAGAAAGATATAACTGCTTGTATATTTTTCTGATTCAACCCCATGTTCCCCTGTTTAATCTATATCCATGTTTAATGAGACTAAGATAGAACAAGAATGCTCCAATCATGTTAACACCAAAAGCCCACTTACAGATTAATACTCCAAACAAACAAAAAAAATGCACAAACAAACATCCATATCACCCATAACAAAATTAATTCAGAGATTTAAATGTCTCATAATATTCTAGGCTGCCTGCAATAGGACTTAATGCCATTGCATACAAAGGATAAATACTCACATAATGTTTTTTCCTTTTACTGCCTTAATTTCTTAGAACAGCAAATCCCCCAAAGCCTCAAGCTAGTGTTTCTTCCTTGTTTATTTTATTTTGTTTTTTGATCCCGAGAGAGTGATGGTTTTGGCTATGTGCAGTTATTTATAAATCCATTCTAGGGTTTAAGAAAATGGGTAATTCTCCTAATACCCTTAGCTGTTCATGCATACATCTCATTCCTGTGTGGTCCTAAATGGGAAATGCACACATCAGGTTACTTTAATTGGTTATTTTGGGAGTTGAACATTTTAAACACTGCATGCTATTTTCATGTTTCTATTTTGTTCATGCCATATGCATGTGATCCTTTATTCATTTCTTTTTATAAGTTTAAGGAATCTGAAAATCTCCTTTGTATTTTCTACCTATCTATTACCTCCATTCAATCATGCATACTAACATACCTTATTAAAATCATTCACTCATATTATTTGCTTGAAATAAATAAGATATGGAAATTTTTTATTTGATTTTGTATGTATACATATGTATATTTCTGCCTCTTTGTCAGATCAGTAACTCTTTCTATATTTAAATAAAAATCACATATATTATGCTAATTATTTTTTTAGCACAACTATAAGACTTATAAACCTTTTTATTAATTTAATTTTTATTCTACCTTTATATAAAACAGAAAACACCCCATTTGCATATATTTACATAATTCTTTGGACATAAAGCTATACTTATTTTTGAGTTCCAATTCCTTTCTTAATTACCTTAATTCCTTGCATTTTATCAAACAGAAGCTCCCATGCAATTTTATTTATTGCCAAATTCTTTTCTGTTTTAAATGCAATATATATACTTATATATATATATATATATATATATATATATATATATATATCTCAGAAATTTCTAATATAAATATATATCATTTTATTTTATTTTATTTTAGGGTCATTACATACCCTCCCCCCTAAAGGAATTATGTCCCCATAATTTCACCTATTTTCTCCAATTAAAAGCACTAATCCATAGCCTGTTTTAACTCCATAACCCCATACTCCTATTTTATGGAAACAAACAATATATAAATACATTTAGAAAAATTATCTTAGGCTGCTTAAACATACCTCTCCACCGGTAAACAAATTGGGGTATTTAGCCCTCATTTTGTCTTCAACCTCCCATGTACAATCATTAGTGTCCAAGCTCCATTGGATTTTCACCAATTTGATCACCTTGTTCCTCAACTTTTTCTCTTCCTTGGCAACTATCCCTACTGGTTCATTTGTATAAACCAAATTCTTCTGGACTTGAACTTGAGTAGGTGACTCCAGAATTGCTCCTTCATCATGCACCCATTTTCTCAATTGAGAAACATGAAATACAGGATGCACACCACTCAACTCCTCAGGTAACTTAAGTCTGTAGGCCATAGCACCAATTCTCTGCATAATTTCATATGGTCCTACAAATCTTGGTGATAGTTTACCAGATTTTCCAAACCTGAACACTTTCTTCTTTGGTGATACTTTCAGAAAAACATGCTCTCCTACTTCAAACTCCATTGGCTTCCTTTTTCTATCTGCATAAGACTTTTGTCTTGATTGTGCTGCCTTCATTCTATGCCTAATCAATTCAATCATGTTGGAAGTTTCTTTAACATGGTCTGGCCCCAACATTACACCCTCTCCTGCTTCCAACCAACAGGCAGGGGACATGCAAGGTCTCCCATACAAGGCTTCAAAGGGAGCCATTCCTATGGTTGATTGATAGC
Source organism: Allium fistulosum (assembly GCA_030737815.1). NCBI lineage: Eukaryota > Viridiplantae > Streptophyta > Magnoliopsida > Asparagales > Amaryllidaceae > Allium > Allium fistulosum. The sequence goes on from CM060902.1 coordinate 527,546,204, forward strand.
TATTGTTGTAAGTGAATTCTGCCAAGTGGATATGATCCTCCCAATTACCCCCAAAATCAAGCACACATGCTCCATGTAAATCTTCCAATATTTTATTCACTATCTCTATTTGCCCATCACTTTGAGGATGGTAGGCAGTGCTTAAACAAAGTTGTGTTCCCATTGCTTCTTGGAAACTTTCCCAAAATCTTGAGGTGAATAAAGTGTCTCTATCACTTACAATAGTCTTGGGTATACCATGTAACCTCACCACTTCTTTAATGAACAATTGTGCAAGCTTAGATGCATTTCTATCTGACCTGACAGGGACAAAGTGAGCTGATTTGGTTAGTCTATCAACAATTACCCATATACTATCATTGCCTTTCTTAGTTCTAGGCAAACCATCCACAAAATCCATGGAAATACTTTCCCATTTCCACTGAGGTACCTCCAAAGGTTGCAACATGCCAGAGGGCTTTTGGTGGTCTGCTTTAATTTGTTGACATGTGGAACACTTTGCCACATATCTTGCCACTGCTTGCTTCATTCCTGCCCACCAGTAGCCTCTTTTTAAATCATGATACATTTTAGTACCACCAGGGTGTATGGTGTACCTGGTCTTGTGATGCTCATTCATGATTTCTTCCTTCAACTCTGCAATGTTTGGTACACAGAGCTTATCATTTTTCCTCAAATAACCTTGGGAATCTATTTTAAAATTCTCTGACTCAATGTTATTTAATAACATTTCTTTCTTCTCCTTTAGACTTTGATCTTGATCTTGCATGCTACCAACTTTCTCCACCAGATTAGACTTCACTGTGATTATTCCCAGTGTACCATACTCCACCATATCACCATGTTCTTTAAAATTCACTGCATCCTTGCTGTATATATCTGCCTCCCCAAGCACTGCAAGGTTTTTAAACTCATCAATCATCAAACTGGCTAATCTAACATGATTTCTGCTCAAAGCATCTGCTACTCTATTAGCTTTTCCAGGAGTGTACAATATATCTAAATCATATGCAGCTAGAAACTCCAACCACCTTGATTGCCTCATATTTAAATCTTTTTGAGAAAATAAATATTTCAATGCTTGATGATCTGTGAATAATTCAAATTGTGCCCCAAGCAAATAATGCCTCCATAGTTTTAGTGCAAACACTATTGCAGCTAATTCTAGATCATGAGTTGCATATTTGGTTTCATTAGGTTTAAGCTGTCTTGATGCATATGCCACTACCTTGCCATGTTGCATAAGCACTACACCTAACCCAGATCCACTAGCATCATTGCTTCTGGGATTTGTAGGACAGGAGCTTCCACCAATGCTTGCTTCAATTTCTCAAAAGCTGGGAGCATTGATCAAGCCAAATGGCATTACTAGAAATTCATAAAGGCCATACCTTGTATTGAAGGCTGTGTACTCAATGCTTTCCTCTGCAACTTTCATTTGGTGAAATCCAGAGGCTAAGTCTAGCCTTGAAAATATTCTAGCCCCATGCAATTGATCAAATAGATCATCTATTCTAGGCAGTGGGTACTTATTTTTAATAATTACCTTGTTTAAATCCCTATAGTCCACACACAACCTCATTGTTCCATCATGTTTCTTGACAAAAAGCACTGGGGAACCCCAACTGGAACTACTTGATCTTATGAATCCTTTCTCTTCTAATTCTTCTAGTTGATGTTTTAATTCTACCAACTCTTTTGGACCCATTCTATAAGGCTTCTTAATGATTGGATTTGTTCCTGGCATTAATTTTATTTTAAATTCAACTGGTCTGTTTTGAGGAACTCCCTTTACTTCTCCAAACACATCTATATATCCATTTACTACCGGGATTTCCTCTATTTTTAATTCCTTTTGAACTTCATTAATACTCCAAATTTTATTAAAACATGCATTCTTTGCTATTTCACTTAAGATGGTAATTCTTTTGCCTTCATTAGTTTCCAAAGAAATAGTAAGGTTTTCTAAATTTAAAATTGCTTTATTTCTCATTAACCAATCTACCCCCAAAATAATCCCAATACCAGGATAATTTAAGGTATATAGATCTGAATTAAATTCATAACCCCCTATAATTAATTTCAGACCCATGCACTTCATCCCCAACATGCAATGACTCCCTATGGGACTGTTTACAATTAAGGGCTGATCAATAGAAACACAAGCAAGTGTTAACTTCTTTACAATTTCCAAAGATATTAGTGAATGTGAGGCACCAGTGTCATATATTACTGATATTGGTTGGGTATGAATAAAAATTATACCTTCAAGTTGCCCAACATTCCCAGTGTTATTTGCTGCCAAAGCTCCTACCCTTGATGTTCCCCTATTGGTTTCTGGGCAATCCTTCTTGAGATGACCCATCTTTCCACAATTATAACAGCCTCCTCTAGGTATTTTAGGGTTAGGGCATTGGTTACTATAATGTCCAGCTTTTCCACAATTAAAACAATGAGTGAATTTCTTGCTTTCGGGTGCTATTGCTCCTTCCCCTTTCTTAACTCCTTTACTTACATTTCTCTTGTCATAAGGTTGCACTTTGTTCTGGCCACCCTTCTTCTTATTGAGCTTCATATTCCTGAATTTCTCTCTTGCAGTGTCATGTTGCTCAAATGAGAGAGTTAGATCAATTACTTGATCAAAGGTTTTGTCTTTGTATGGCAACATTGCCCTTGACAGACTAGGGTTCAAGCCTTGAATGTACCTTGCATTCTTTGCTTCTGCATTCCCTATTAACACCAGTCCATACTTGGATAATGCTTCAAACTTCTGAGTGTATTCATTCACACTCATGCTTCCTTGCCTTAATCTGATAAAGTCTTCAAGCAGCGTGGCCTTGGCAGATGCTGGGACAAATCTGGCCTCAAGCATGTCCTTGAAATCATTCCAAGTGATAGTATCCTCTTGTCTTCCTGCTGTCACAACTTCCCACCAATCCAGTGCAACCCCCTTCAATTTCCTTGAAGCTATCTGTCTCTTCCTCTAGTCATTGATTTGCATATCTGTGAAGACCCTCTCTATAGTTCTTATCCAAGTTTGAACACCTATAGCTCCTTCAGTACCTTCAAAATCCTTTCCTCCCAAAGTGGTACATGTCTTTAGCAGTTTGGAGAGTTCTTCATGAGGATTGTCTTGCCTTGGTGCCATTCCATCCCTTAAAGCTCTCACAAAATCCTCCATGCTCATCACAGTTGGCTCTCGTGATGATCCTGCACCTGTATGGTGCCTTGGTCCTACCATAATGCTATAAATATGATTTTTACATTAGTTTATTTACCCCCATCATTTTTGGTGTCGTTACTTGGTTCATTTTTATTTCTGTGCACACTGTGCATGTATCACATGTACATACATATATTTTTTTATTCAGTCATAAAACAAAAGCATTCAACATCAATAATTCAAACAATGCATTCAAACATCCATATGCATACAACAACATTTACTATGTTATTTAAAACATAGCTCTGATACCAAACTGTGGTGACCCTTACTCTATAACACATAGTTTTTTTTTATACAAGAGGCCTTCACCACTAAACCCCAATTCTTTTATATTTGAATATTTATATAATTTCCAAATATTTTTCCCAAGACCCTGGTTTTACCAATATAATCATATCAGTGTACAAACAAACTAAGTCAATTGTATATTTGATGATATACAATTGTTTCTTTATTATTATTATATATTTTTTTATCAGAGGGAATTTAAATCAAATAGAAATCAAAATACCATACAAGCTATTGACATAGCCACTTATTTCTTTTCTAAGTCTTGTTCTACTGCCATAGGTGTACTTTGACAAATTCTAACACTTATATATATTTATCTTGCCTAGATAATTCTATTTAACTCTAAAATAGTATTTACTTGATCTCATGATAGTTATCAAAGTTGATAATAATTAATAGCAATAAGTTGGATTGACAAAAATCGATAAACCTTGGAAATTTACTCGAAAATAGGCAAATTAGGCAAAATCAGCAGTTCAGACGTCTAAATTTTTATAACAGACGTCTAGATTCGATCTCAGACGTCTAAATTTTTATGACAGACGTCTCAAAGTGTCTAAATTTTAAACAGAGAGTAGAAAACATTTTGAACTAAATTCAGACATCTAAATTTTTGTTGACAGACGTCTAAATTAGATCTCAGACGTCTAAATTATTATGACAGACGTCTCAGAGTGTCTAAATTTTAAATAGAGAGTAGAAAGCATTTTGAACTAAATTCAGACATCTAAATTTTTGTTGACAGACGTCTAAATTAGATCTCGGACGTCTAAATTATTATGACAGACGTCTCAGAGTGTCTAAATTTTAAACAGAGAGTAGAAAACATTTTGAACTAAATTCAGACATCTAAATTTTTGTTGACAGACGTCTAAATTAGATCTCAGACGTCTAAATTATTATGACAGACGTCTAATTTGATCTTAGACGTCTAAAATTGTTGACAAGTTTTCTCAGAGGTTAAACTTAAATACTCAATTACTTACAAATTTCCAGAATTCGTGCATATGCAAGTATCACTTACCTGCCATGCACAAATTCATCTCACCTGAATATTCTACTAAAATCTTGAGTGTTCATTAAAAATCAATCCCCTTAGCTTTTTAATTTTTCCATAAGGCAAAACATAAGCAATAAAAATCAGAGTTCAAATATATATATATATATATATATATCCATATCATATGCATATGACATGTCTAACTCCTTATTTTCTCCAAATCAGACATTCATAAAATAAATTTGTAGTTAACCAACCATCATCCATGATCACTCATAACAGGTTTTGATTAAGTACATATCTTCAACTCAAAATACTTAAAAAGTTTCCTAAAAGTAACTTCAATTACAGGAAATAAAATGTGTCTAGTAATTTCATTACAATGCATCTGCAAATTTTAAAAACAAGTCTCTCTTATTTATTCTAGCAGCCAATGCCTTCTCTACTCATCAAGCCAACTTCAATTTCCTGCAAGCAAATCATTTAGCTGCCCCAAAGAATTTTTGAGACACCCAAATGATTACAAGGGCAACCAAAAGGGTCAGTTTTCACTGGTATGAGCATTTATCAATTTTGTATACATATTCATAATTTTAAAACATAATCTTGCAGTGCCTTCCTAGTTTAACAGATGTTTATACTTAGCATGTTTTGGTTCATACAAGGTAATACAAAAAAAACACATTCATCTATTCAAACAAATACACAACAAACAGTAAAGATAAACATATGTATAATTCTTGATTTATTCTCCCCAAATCTAGATAAATAAACCCAAGTTTCATACTCCAAATTTTCACCCAGCAACTAATCAATGAACAAGTTTAACTTGATTAAATTAACACCATATCTGGATATTTATAACCCAGATTTTTAAACCCCTGTCCCCATTTATTTTATGGTCTTTAACTCCTTGTCAAATGAATACTATGTATGCATTGTGAAGGAAACTCCCAGGTTGTTTAAATTATTCCAACACACAAAGGCCTCAGGGTGCAGTTGCACCATGCATATACTTGCTTCCACCTGAAGTAAGCAAATCATTGACTAACTCCCAAGTGACCAATTTAGTTTTTCTTTCATTCATATTTCAGAAAGATATAACTGCTTGTATATTTTTCTGATTCAACCCCATGTTCCCCTGTTTAATCTATATCCATGTTTAATGAGACTAAGATAGAACAAGAATGCTCCAATCATGTTAACACCAAAAGCCCACTTACAGATTAATACTCCAAACAAACAAAAAAAAATGCACAAACAAACATCCATATCACCCATAACAAAATTAATTCAGAGATTTAAATGTCTCATAATATTCTAGGCTGCCTGCAATAGGACTTAATGCCATTGCATACAAAGGATAAATACTCACATAATGTTTTTTCCTTTTACTGCCTTAATTTCTTAGAACAGCAAATCCCCCAAAGCCTCAAGCTAGTGTTTCTTCCTTGTTTATTTTATTTTGTTTTTTGATCCCGAGAGAGTGATGGTTTTGGCTATGTGCAGTTATTTATAAATCCATTCTAGGGTTTAAGAAAATGGGTAATTCTCCTAATACCCTTAGCTGTTCATGCATACATCTCATTCCTGTGTGGTCCTAAATGGGAAATGCACACATTAGGTTACTTTAATTGGTTATTTTGGGAGTTGAACATTTTAAACACTGCATGCTATTTTCATGTTTCTATTTTGTTCATGCCATATGCATGTGATCCTTTATTCATTTCTTTTTATAAGTTTAAGGAATCTGAAAATCTCCCTTGTATTTTCTACCTATCTATTACCTCCATTCAATCATGCATACTAACATACCTTATTAAAATCATTCACTCATATTATTTGCTTGAAATAAATAAGATATGGAAATTTTTTATTTGATTTTGTATGTATACATATGTATATTTCTGCCTCTTTGTCAGATCAGTAACTCCTTCTATATTTAAATAAAAATCACATATATTATGCTAATTATTTTTTTAGCACAACTATAAGACTTATAAACCTTTTTATTAATTTAATTTTTATTCTACCTTTATATAAAACAAAAACACCCCATTTGCATATATTTACATAATTCTTTGGACATAAAGCTATACTTATTTTTGAGTTCCAATTCCTTTCTTAATTACCTTAATTCCTTGCATTTTATCAAACAGAAGCTCCCATGCAATTTTATTTATTGCCAAATTCTTTTCTGTTTTAAATGCAATATATATACTTATATATATATATCTCAGAAATTTCTAATATAAATATATATCATTTTATTTTATTTTATTTTAGGGTCATTACACCAAGCCCGGGATCTTCTGGATCGTAGCCGGCATGCTGCTCAAATGGGTCAAGTGTAGGCCGACCGACCGATTGAGCAGAAGGAGGAGCAGCGGAAGGAGGAGCTGCAGCCTTAGCCCCAGATGAACCAGCTTCATCATCTCTCTCTTTTGATAGGGGGGAATCTTTTCTATAAAGAGCCAAAGCTGCAGACAAGTCCGCTGGCTCGTTCCCCATAAGATATTTGTTCACCAGAGCATCCTCATCAACTTTCTCAGAGCCCAACTTGATTTTTTCGATCTTTATTAAGGTCTCCCAAGCCTCAGCTAGAGACTCAAGATAGCCCTCGCCTAGGAATGTCAAGTCACGATGCATGAGAAAGCGGGCGTTGAATTCGGCAATCAGCGGGTCAAACATACACTTGACCTCTTCTCTACCGCCCTCTGTAGCTGCTTCGAGGCGAGAGTCAATCTCCTCAGAAGCTTTCCTCTTGCCCTCCTCACGGGCTTCGTCTTTCATTATCTCAACCCTAGCAAGTTCATCATCGAGCTTTGTTTTTAAGAGCCGTGTAGCAACGATTTCGTCGCAGTTTCGCTGGGACTCTTCTTGAGCGGCTGTTATCTCCTCTTTCTCCTTAGAGAGTAATTCTTTCAACTCTCTGACTTGCAGGGCGAGCGCGTCCCTTTCTTTCTGGATAGAATCTTTTTCTAAGGCAAGGGCTCCGCTGCGTTGAACTGCTTCATCAAGTTCATTTTTATGGGTCGCCTCTAGACGTGTGACGGCCTCGGTAGTGTCTTTTGCACTTTGTTCTACGGCTTCAAGTTTCGACTTATACAAGGCAAGCTCTTCATCTTGATTCTTGATGATGTCCTTGTCAAAGCCAGCTTCCAACTTCAAACGATCAATTTCATGCTGTCGCTCAACAGAGACCTCCGAGACTTTTTTGACCAAGTGTACAAACGCATCATGTTGAACATAGATGTCGTTGTTGCAGGCGATGGCACTCTGCTTGACGTGCCCTGGGATGTGATGAATAGCTGGGAGGAATTTTAGGCCGTCAAAGCAGATTTTTGGGAATTTTGCCTTAAGATCAACCATCTTCTCTGTTGTCGTTGGGTCAGCCGCAGGAGTAGGGGGAGGAGGCTTTGAAAGTTCTGTTCTTTTCCGATGCTCCCGAGTTTTCCTTGTGCTCGATGAACCGGAATGTTGTTCTCGGGAGACATCGGGTTGAGGCTCCTTCTGCGAGAGTTTTTCTCTTTCTGGCTCAGTTTGAGGAGGGGGATCACGAGAATATGAAGACTGGGAATATGTTTTCTTTCGATAAGACGAATCGCGAGGATGGTTGTCTCGATCCTCGTAATCGTCTATGTCCCTGCGTCTACCCGAGCTTGAATCCCGTCTGGGATGGTGAAATATAGAAGAACCGTGGAGGCGATCGAGTCCGTGGGAGCGCCCCATGTCACCTGCGAAGAATAAAAATAACAACGAGTTAGGAAAAATCGGGGTAATGAAAAAACTTAAAGTGTATGATGAAGTGCGTGTGTGCGTGTGTGTCCTAGTGTTTCCCCCGACGGACCGGTTCCTTTATCTTTACTGATTGGAGTGTTATCTCCCTGAACAGGGGGTTGAACTCCCGCGTTGCCTCTAGCGGGCGAATGAAACTTAAGGGCTTCTAGATCGTCGAAACCATAATTGAGTATATCGTCGGGGATGGTAAGGTTCGACAGACCCTTTAAAGAACTTTCCATATGCTGTGAAGAAGCCTCTTTCTCTGACGAGATGAGCGTAACTTTGGAGGTTTCGCCAACTTTCTCCTTCCGTATCTTGTACGTCAATTTCTTTTTTCCCTTCAAAGGGGAAGATGACGTTTCAATATCATGCACTTCGACCGTCGGGTTCCAAGCAGGGCCCACATTCTCGCTTTGTGTCTCAGGAGCTTCATCCCCCTTGTGTTCTCCCATTTCATGTGCATCAGGGGTATGGCGTGATGACGATCCAGCTTGTTTTTTCCCTTTAGCGGGTGTGGATTTGGGAATGGAAACGCCCTCCGGAAGGCTAATCCGACGACCCCCTGCTAACAAACCGAACCTTGACAATGATTCATTTGAAATGATAGTTCGGATGTCCCGATCCTCGGCAGGAAGAGCTCTAATGGCTTCGAAGGCCTCAGAATATCCTCGGCCCTCAGGATGCGGGTTAATACCTGAAAAGATGAAACAAGGAGTTAGAAAAAGCATAGCTCCGGTTGAGCGCGAATGTCGACTCAGGGAAGAGACTTACTGCCTTCGACCCATCTCCTCACGAAACCGGGTGGGCAACGCACATAGAACCATTCCTGTTTGTACAGGGCGAATTTGCTACATGCCCCGGTTAAAATCTGGCACTTGTGGTATGGCTCGAGGAACATAAAAGAGGGGCTATCTTTCCGCTTCTTGATCATATAAATATATCTGATGTCGCCAGAATTTGGAGGCCTAGAGAAGACGGCCATGAAGAGTAGGTAGGTCCCGTATATAAACGTGTGACCGTTTGGATGCAGCTGCGACGGGGCGATGTCTATGTACTCGGCGGAAGTGTTTCCTGGAGATTTGACCAGGCAACTAGGTACTCGGCATTAGCAAACGTTCGGCATCCAGGAGTACTCGGCATCCGGGAGTACTCGGCATCCGGGAGTACTCGGCATCCGGTAGTACTCGGCATCCTGTAGTACTCGACATCCGGTAGTACTCGGCATCCAGGAGCGCTTGGCATCCAAGGAGCGCTCGGCATCAGGAGACGTTCGGCGTGGTGTAACGTTCGGCATGTACAAATGTTCGGCATGGCTAAATTGACCTTCATAAGCTATTGTTCGGCCAAATACTTCGTTTGGCCAGAGACATCAATCGGTTAAGGGCTTCATTCGGCCAAAGGTAGCGTTCGGTCAGATGCTTCGTTCGGCCAGAGGAACGTTCGGTTTCGATTGCTATTCGATCTACTCTTCTCACACAACAAGCACCTCGTTCGGCATGGAGAGAGTGGTTCGGAATCCGACCGAAAGGACCGTATGTTATTGAACGAAGGCTCGGAGATGGCACATTCAAATTATCAACCATTGACGGTCTTACTCTGCCGAGAACCTGGAATAGCGAGAGTCTTCGTCGCTCCTACACATAACAGGATATGTTTATTCATTTAGTTTATTTTCCATTTTGCAATTTGTTTCTGCATTTCGAAATTAGAATTTGTAATAAGGCAACTGACTTTTCCATATTTTCTTATTTCAGCAATAAAATGCAATCTCTTCGAGCCAGAGCTGTGATTTACTTGAAATGCTTCATATGACCATCACTATGCACGGAGAGCTATGTCTCACCCTACGGTGGGATTTATTCAAATAGAGAGCGACTGTGATGCAACCGGTCACTCGCTAAGTCAAACCCGAGCTTGGGGACAAGCCATCACATCAAAGTCAAAAATGGATTGATACACGACAATCCCTCACTTAACTCCCGGCTCCCGGAGTGCGAACTAGAGTATTAAAATACGTCTACGAAGAGGGTGGATCCATCCGCCTAACGACTTCGTCCATATCTGAACCAAGTTTGAGGAGGGTGGACCCGTCCATCTAACAACCTCACTTGTTAACTCAGGGTGGATGTGATCCAACCATCCATGATCCTGATACAACTCTGAACTCCCCGAGTGCGAAACGGAGTATAAACATCAACTCCGAATTCCCAGAGTGTGAAATGGAGTATAAACAACAACTCCGAACTCCCAGAGTGCGAGTCCGAGTATAAACATCAAATCCAAATTTCCAGAGTGTGAAATGGAGTATAAATAACAACTCCGAACTCCCAGAGTGCGAGTCGGGGCATAAACATCAACTCCGGGTTCCCAGAGTGCGAAATGGAGTATAAACATCAACTCCAAATTCCCAAAGTGCGGATTGGAGTATAAACATCAACTCTGGATTCCCAGAGTGTGAAACGGAGTATAAACATCAACTCCAAATTCCCAGAGTGCGAAACGGAGTATAAACATCAACTCCGAATTCCCAAAGTGCGAAACGGAGTATAAACAACAACTCCGAAATCCCAGAGTGCGAGTCGGAGTATAAACATCAACTCTAAATTCCCAGAGTGCGAAACGGAGTATAAACAACAACTTCGAACTCCCAAAGTGCGAGTCAGGGCATAAACATCAACTCCGGGTTCCCAGAGTGCGAAACGGAGTATAAACATCAACTCCAAATTCCCAGAGTGCGAATTGGAGTATAAACATCAACTCTGGAATCCCAGAGTGAGAAATGGAGTATAAACATCAACTCCAAATTCCCAGAGTGTGAATTGGAGTATAAACATCAACTCCGGATTCCCGAAGTGCGAAACGGAGTATAAACATCAACTCCAAATCCCCAAAGCGTGAATTGGAGTATACATACCAACTCCGAACTCCCAGAGTGCGAGTCGGAGTATAAATGTCGATTCCGAGTCCCCAGAGCGCGGACATATAATTAAAACTTAAGCCGGCATGACCAACCGCTAGAAAAAAATGAGAATCCCCGGAGTGCGGATATGATCATCGATCATCAAACAAGTGTGGTTAAACCGCTCAATCTCTACTTGCCTCAAATATTCGTTCAGTGGCACTAGACTCAACATGTTATAAGTGAGAAGCGATCGCTGACTAATGTCCTACAACTCACCCCCAAGACTGAGGGGCAGGACTTAAGCATCGACCATTAACTGAAGCGGTGCGACGTCAAAATTCAATTCACTTCCTGGTCGTAAACCATGTCCACAGTTTCTGGACTTAGCAAACCAACACAAACTTGACTCGAAAGCTGAAACTTCACAAGTGCACTTCAGATATTGAAACACTTAGGCAAATACACAATGACAGAAAAGAAGCCAAAAAGAAGTTTCATTTCTATTGTTTGTAAAAGAAGTTCATGTACAAGTTTGTTCCAAAAAATTCCTACTAGCAGGGGCCGAACCCGCATCTATACACGGCCAACAAAATGCAAATCAAAATAAACCAGGGAAGCATGTCTAATCTTTCTTCTTCCTCGGCTTCCTCTTCGGAGTAGACCCGCTGGATCCACCGCTACCCTTCGTCTTCGAGCCTTTGCTTTTCGGTGGTCGATCTCCAGGTGGGGGCATGATATCAATATCCTCCTCCGAACTCGAGTAGATAGGAATGCTGCCTGCCGGCGGAGTTGGAGGAATAGGATCAAATGTGGAAGAAGGAATGGCCGCACTAGTGTCGGAAAATGTACTGCCAGTCGATATCATTCTAAGCGGAGCTGGACCAAGTGCCGCCATTCCACCTCCAAAACTGCCACCATGAATCGCTGCTGCCATTTCGGCGTTGATTTCGGCCAAAATCTCCTCTTCAGTAGTCACTCGGGCCTCGCCGGGAGCATCAGCAGTTGGCATCGAAAATCTAGTAGTAGGAACGCCTCCGCCTATGACAAATGATAAGTCAGCTAAAGGATCTCCATGATGGCAAAAGATTTCCTCCATCAGCTGCTCATCAAAAACAAGCGTGCTTCCCTGCGTATCATCAAGTGGGGCTGTTGCGGCTACAGTGATCGCTTCGGTAACGATAGCCTCCTGCGTCTAAAATGACTCTTGAGTAGCAGGAGGCCCGGCAGGTGCAGCATCGATCACTGGACAAAGAATAAGAGAACTGTCAAAATTTAATTCAAATAAAGATTCCGACTTAAGGCAGATATGTGGAATGTTCAGAATACCTTCCTCAGTTTGACTTGTAGGCGGCAGAATGGCTTCGGTAACTTGCGCTGCAGCCGGAGACATCTGTGGCTGATCCGGATTGTAGGCAGGAACAACTTGGGGATCGACCGCAGACGAGGATTCGGGCTGGGTTGATGCTGGAACTTCGAGATTCGCCTCATGATGGTCAACCCATGAACCCTCTCCTACTTCGAGGTGCTGGGCGCCGAGTCTTTCCTTCTCATGCTGAATCATTGACTCGTGGAGAATCTTCTTTTCATCTTCATTCAGAATGCGATTCTCGAGTTCAAACTCATCCACAGACTCACCTAGATGCGCCTCCTTCTCTTCTTCAACTAATCGGCCCCAGGCATTGTATAGATGCGTCGGATAATCATCGAGCCAGGCTAGACCCCTGTGCCTCAGCATGTTAGCGTTTTAAACAACGAGAAGGTCCTCGATATCACACTCTAGCCTGGACTCGGCCGACTTCACTTTCTCATCGACCTCAGTCTCCACCTTGCGGACTTTAGCCACAGCCGCATCCCGTTCACCCCTAAGCAGAACAGCCTGCTCGCACGCCTCCTGGGCTGCGTTATTCGCATCATCCTTTTCCTTGGCCATGTCGAAGAATTTAGCCTTAAGCTCATTGAGTTCCTTGACCGCCGCATCCCGTTCGGTGGTAATAGTAGTATTCTGATGGCCCATCTCCTCCACCAAGGCAACATGTGTCTACCTCAACCTCTCCATGGCCACATTCGCTTCGTCAGCTTTTTTGGTGGCCTCAATTTCAGTTTTGCGAGAAGACTCGGCCTCAGTAGTAAACACTTGAATGATCCAGTCCCTTTGAGAGAGTTCGGTCTCCATTTTCTCAATCGTTTTGGCTCTCTCAAATGCCACCTTGGAAGCTTTCTCGGCAGCCTTTACCCACTCTCTGTACTGGGTGTAGATGTCATGAACGTAATCATGCATCGTGTTTTCCACTCTAGATGGGATTCTCTTTAAGTGAGGTGGAAAGACATATCCATCGAAGCATATGTTCGGAAAATCCTTCCTCATCAGAACCAATTTAATGGCCCCTTCTCATGTGGACTCAGTCGGGACCTGCTCTGCAATTATGGAGGCCGTGGTTTCGACTCTCTAGAGATGAGTCTCAGATCTAGAAGTGTGAGAAGATAGCCTGTGACGTTGAGGCTCTGGTGGATGTGGAACAAGAACAGGAGGTGGAGATGGAAGTCTAAGAGAAGGAGAGTGAGATCTAGATCGATGTCTGTATTCTCTGTCCCTGTCACACCCATACCTATCTGGGTTAGAGTACTCGCGATCGCGCTCTCTATCTGAGTCTCTCCTACGGAAATCATAGTAAGTAGAAGATTTTCGAGCCGAGCGAAGGCTCCCTAGCATTGATCCTCTTCCGTACATCGTACCTAAAAATGAGAGACGAAGGAGAAGTTAGTGATTTCTTAGGTTTGATGTTTTACAGTTATGGATCATGCAGTGCGGTGAAGTGTATGTATGTGCAACCCCCTGACCAACCGAAAATGTCAGCCGCACTCATAGCAAGCGACCCGCTCAGCTCAAGAGCATTGTCAAGCTCCTCCATCCCGGTGTCATGTTGAGACGACATATAATCCAGAATCGGAATATCAGCAAGCCCTTCAAAAGGATTCTCTACTTGTGGGGGAGGAGCCTCTGAAATTCAAATCCCCGGGACGGGCAAGGACATAACCACGGATTTTAATCTCATGGATTTAGAACGCTTGTGAGCAACTGCCTTGCCTTTTCTCCTTCCTCCTGAATCCTGGACATCGGAAGAAGGCCCAGCCTGGAGCTCGTTATCAGTAGGCGTCCTCTCCGGATCAACTTCTTCAACTATTACGACTCCGGGCGCCTTGCGCTTCACCCGTTTCTTCGAGATCACTCTAAGTGTCCCTTCCAGCTGTATGCTTTACTTACGTTCAATCAACCCTACAGTTCTCAAGTTCCTATCAGTCAGAACCAGGTCAATGTGCCTCTCTTCGCCCAGAACCGCTTGGAGGATCCGAACTAGCTCTTTAAAATATCCACCATCGGGCCGAGAAATTGCGGCTGTAAGAGAAGAGAAGTATGTCGGTTTTAGGGTCGGTTATAATTATCTCGATAGTTCAAGAGAAAGACTGCAGCACTTATGTCTATCCAACCATCTCCTAGCGAATCCAAGGGGTTACCGAACGTAGAACCATTCAGTTTTAAAATAACTCAGCCTTCCCCAGGACCCAGTTACTACTTGACAGTTCCTAACCGCTTCTAAGAAGGTGAAGGAAGGGCTGTCTCCACGACTCTTAATGTTAAATAGATATCTAATCTCGATCGGCTTTGGCGGTCGAAAGAGGATCTCCATAAACAGAATGAAGGTGCTATTCAACAAAGCGTACCCGTTTGGGTGTAGCTGGGATGGAGCGATTCCAAGAAATGACAGCATCTCCCTTATATATTGATTGAAAGGAGGAAGTGTCCCCGCTGTGCAAGCGTGACGGTTGAAAGCAGTAAACCCCTCCAGGGGAGCATGTGACCTGTCATTCGGCCCAGGCAGTAACACATCGTCAAGCGACAAGCCGTGTCTTAAACAAATCTGTCCCAACATGTCTTCGAAGATGCCGGACTGCACCGAATCTTGGGGACGACAAATGAACCGGGCGCCTGGAAGCTCGTTCGGAGCTGGATTAATAATTTCGGCTTCAATGATCGGAATCTCGATGGTTGAAGGAATTGAACTCGGGAGTTCCTACTGCTGTGAACTTGAGGGTTCCATGACTAACTAGCTTATGAAAAATCATTGTTAAACAGACAATAACGCTCGTTCATCCCCTAGTGTAAAGAGTGTGAGTGTGTTGTGCAGTGCAGTACTGTATGTCACTTGAGAAGTTCTACAGAATTGGAGAAAGCATGTAAACGACGAGACTTTGAAATTCAGTCGGAATGACCATCATCGCTGACCGTCACAACCGTGCCATCCAGAAATTAGCAATCAATCCAAGCTAAAGTTTGTTAAAATTTTGTTAGAGTTGCAGTTCCATTAACAAGCTTCGAAGGGAAATCAAATATGCAGTTCAACGGTCAAGTCCAATTATGCAAGTTTGAAGCTTGTCGGAGTCAGTTGTTCAAGTGTGTGGGAGATTACAAGTCCTTTAAGGTTCAGTTCGTGTCGATCATGAAAGTCTGATTCGTAGCGGCAATTCATATTCATCCGTGTAGGAGTTCGAATCGGTTAAGGTTAAGGACTTCGAATCGATCCAAGGCTACCACTTCGAATCGATCCAAGGCCAACATTTCGAATCGATCTAGGGCCACCATTTTGAATTGATCCAAGGCCACCATTTAGAATCGATCAATTAGTCCATCATCGTATCGATCCCCCGGCGCATGGTTCGTATCGATCAAAATTTCTAGATTTCGAATCGATCAGACACAATCCCTTCGTATCGATCCACATATTCGAAGCACTCGAATCGATGCAAAAGCTCAGCCATCGATCGATATAAAGGCCTCCATCTCATCATCTCGAAACCCCTACTCCATATCAACACGAAGCAAAGGTCGAAGAATCTTCGATCAACCACGGCTCTGGGTGATTTGATGTTAAAGACCGAGTCTCATCGTTTACGCGTTGGACTCGCTTAGTGGATTACCTAAGTCTGGCAGTTAGTTTGAGTAATTGAGGATCTGAGTCAATTCGAAGGCAAGAGCAGTTTCTTCTTTTCCCAAGTCTCTGAGCGATACAAAAGCAAGGCACAAAAGTAAAAAGTGAAAAATGAGAAATGGCTAAGTCCATGGTATTTATATGGAGTCGAAGTTGAAAGGAAAAAACGATTCGTCTCCTAATGGATTCAACCGGATACAAAGGCGTCACCACAGGATCGATTCAAACAAGCTATTCGAATCCATGAAATCGAGTCTGTATCGATACGAAGTCTTCACCAAATCCATCGATGCAACCACTATTCGTATCGATCATCTTCGACTCCATCTCCAATGTAGCGATGTGAACTGTGCAGTTCGAACCCATCAAATCGTAGCTCCCAGAAGCTAACACCAATCAATACGAATTGTCAATTCGTGTCCAACGACACCAAATCAATTGATTCGAGGTACACAGCAGGGGCTGTTCAGAAGGCATTGAACTCTATCGATACGAACGACCGCTTCGTATCCATCAAACGCCATATCCATTGATTCAAAATGCTCATTTTGTATCCATCAATGCAACGAATACTGATGCAAAGCCAATGTTTTAACCTTCTACACCGATTCAGGAGAGGATCGATACGAAGGAACATTCAAAAACGACCATCGAGCATTGTCACAATTCGAATCTCATATCGGTTCAGGAGAGGATCGATACGGAATTCAATATAAGATAAACTGATAACGACTCGTGAACGTCAGCGAGAGTTAGATTAACGTATATGCATATACGTCGGACAAATATTCAATTTTCGACATTCACTAGAATTGGAAATTCATTTGATAACGATTACAACAACAAACGGCTAATCACTAGCATACAGCAACCAGTTGCAACAATACAGGGTACAGCAGTTGGCAGTCAACAGTTTACATTATCGAGAAAATCAGTCAAAGATTACAGCTTTCATCGAAAAGACGATAACTATTCAGAATGAAGATTGCAGCATTTCAAAGCACATCATGTTTCCACAAGATGTACTTTGGGGGGCAAATGTTATCCCGCCTTCTGGCAAGGCCGCGACACCAGTAACTTGACTAGAAACCAATGACTGGTCGTCTTGAAGACCGGTTATACGCAGGTTCTCTATGGATATCGACGAATTTTGTCCGAGTCCGGATCGAGCTGAAATTGATATGACACGAGAAGCGAAGCTATGAGAGCCAATGTTCCAAATTTCAAGTCAATCCGAGTTCATATGCTCAAGTTATGATCGATGCAAGTTGGAAAACCCATCCATTCGTATCGATCGTTTCGAATCGATTGGAGTCGCAACCCATCATTCCGCATCGGTCGTCTTCATATCCATCAGAAAGCTTACTTCGACTCGATCGGCTCCGCATCAATCACCAGGGCCTACTTTGACTCGATCAGCTCCGCATCCATCACCAAGCCTCTGTTCGACTCGATCGAGTCCGCATCCATCAACAAGCTCTGTTCGACTCGATCAACCAATGACCACTTCGTATCGATCCGCATCCACCAGGGAGCCATAGTTCGAATCGATCGACTTCGCATCCATCAACAAGCTCTGTTCGACTCGATCAGCCAATGACCACTTCGTATCGATCCGCATCCACCAGGGAGCAATAGTTCGACTCGATCGACTAATGCCTACTACGTATCCATCAGCAAATAAGTGCACTTTGTATCCATCAGCTGGAGCGCGTTGCTCGAATCCATCGAGCAACAATAGTTCGTGTCCATCATTTGCCCAGTCCGTATCCATACTGGAAAAGCCTTGTTCGAATCCATCAAGTTCCGGTACTTCGTATCCATCGTGGATCCACTGTTCGAATCCATCGTGTTGCCATTATTCGAATCGATCGGGCCGTCACTATTCGCATCCATCCAGACCCTTCAGCTTCGTATCGATCGACCGGAGTCGATTTCCATCGATACGAACAGAACCATACTGGCAACGCGTGCCATTCACTTTCCATCGATACGAACGAAGCAAGACTATCGATGCGAACAACGTAGTTCTGATCGATACGAACCTAACAGCCTACCGAAAGTCTCCATTTTGTATCGACCATATCTCGAGATCTATAAGTCCAAATGCTATGAAATTTTCACAGAAGCTTACGTGCATGCTAAGGAATATCCACGCCAAATTTCGACTCCATCGGACGCAATCTTGATCGATACGAAATCTGTTTGTATCGATCACGGATCGGCCCGAAACCTCGCGGGCTTGGGCGCGTGGGCCTAGTCACGTGCCAGAGGGAGCCTCCTGAGATTTGAGCGAAATATCAACCTCCTACACCTATAAATAGACCCCCAAAGCCAATAGAAAGGGGGATCTTCTTCTTCTTTGAATTCTCCAACGCCCAGACTCTACGGGATCCAGATCTAAACTCCATTGCTGCTGCTACTAACAAATTTCACTGCTGTAAATCTTTGTTATCTGCTGTAACCTGCTGAAATCAATTGTAATCATCAAAGAAAGATCAATAAAGCAATCAACTTCATAGTGGACGTAGGCAATACGCCGAACCACTCTAAATTCTTGTGTCTCCGTGCATTTTAATCACTCTTATTATCTATTTTTGGAGTTTTTGTTAGATAATCCTCTTTTTCCATTTAATTTCTTCACTTTATCTCTTCAAAAACTTCCGAAGAGTGTTGTGCCCAATTTTGGTACAAACACTATATTTATAAATATCTTCTATTTTATGAAACTTCCTTTCATAAAATTACTTTGTTTATGAACCCCATTTATAACTCCATTCCTTTATAAACCTCACTTATTCATAAATCCCATTCAAAATATAATTTTAACCGTTTTAACCTTGCTTCCATAGGTATAAATTTATTTTAAAAACTCCTTTCAATTTACTTTTAACAATCCCAATTTTACACTCACTTTCAATTTCCAAAATAGAATCAACTATTTTCTAAAAATACATTCCACATCGTAAAATAAATAAACCATTTGATTTATTTCTCAAATCTATTAAATGATAATAGTTTCCTTTTAATTTATAAAGCACCATTTTTAAATCTATTCCTTAATAGATAAAATACGATTTTACAAATCTTAACTTTATTTGTAAAATATCACTTTTGTAAATTACCATATTTATAAATTTCACCTTTATAAATAAATTATAATATATGTACCTATATATTAAAATCATTTTATATAAAATGGTTTAATTAATATTCATATCAAAATATTTCTATTTTCCTTTTCAATACAATATACATTTATTATAAAAGACCGACTAGTCATCCAAGATCTTAAAAATCTTTATTTATTGTTCAAAAACTTTATTTGAAATATTTTATACAATTATTAAATTATAATATCTAAAAATCATACATTTGAGTTTAAAGTAAATTACTTCTTCGAATAATTTAAGAATAATTATTTAAAACATATATAATTTCTAAAATAACTTTGAAATCTTTTTTCAAAATCAAACACTATTTTATGATATTTTAAAATACCAAAATATAAGGTCTAGTGCTACTAAAGCACTAGATAAACAAAATTGTGTCCATGTGATTAATTGTAACATCCAACATATCATATATCAATTTATATGAAAATAAATCAACGGTGTGAGGAATTCCATTGGATCCCTCCAAGCTGTCCCCCTGCATCACATATAGTGTATAATCATAAAAATATAAATCAACCGCTTCGATGCAAGATTCGTATACAAAGGGTCATCCACTCTTACATGGGAACGTAATAGGGTCTCATCTGCTCCAATAGGCGGGAATATATCCAAATCGACAATATAATTTAGTATATTATCCAAACAATCAATAACGATCAAAAATAAATATCCAAACATCCAATAAATAATATTTATCGACTATATAAATTTTATGAGTAGCTAAAAAGGTGAGATTAACTCACATTGATTTTTTTCGTCAAAACATTCCGTTTTGAATTAAAATTGAAGGAACCTCCAATTTTAATCCAAAATTCTAATCAGCTTCGAATCTGTCCAATCCAACTCCATAATGTAGCTTTCATCGATACGATAACAAAGCGACTAATTGTGTTCAATTTGGATCTCGTATGAATTCGATATAGGTTAACGAACATTTTAAATAATTAAATATAATTATAATAAATAATATAAAAGTTTTTTTAAAAAAAATATACCCTCTCCCTCTATCCTTACGTTCGTTCCCAGGCACGAAATGAAGCGCGACCTTGACCATGCTTTTCAACGTCACTGCCGCTGTTCCCTATGTCTGCCACCACCGCGACCTTTACCGTGTGTCGCCCTGCCCTCGAGCACTTCATGCCACCAACCGTGACTTCATCGATGCCTCCAATCATTGTGAAAACCTAATACAACTGCTTTTGTTCCTCGTCCAATCTCGACCCCATCACGACTCTGATGGGTGATCAGCCGCCATAGATGGCTTCGTGGGGTCAAGGCACACCTCTTTCCCTTTGGGGTTGATGGCCAAATCGTCCTCTAGCTCGCCATATAATGTCGGCCGTTGGATGAGCTTGGTTTAAATTTAAAGAAAAAAAAGAAGGAAACGAACATATTCTCTGATATGAACACACTATATAGCAGAAAGGGGGTATGGCCTTGCACAGTTGTGGTATAGGCTAGGTTATGGGTTGGGCATGGATAACATATGACTAATAAAATATGTATATATGTTTTTATATTATAATATCCTGGTTTAAACATCTGAAAATCTCTATTCCAAACGAGATGTGCCGCCTGGCGTTCTATATGTTATACCCTTATTTCGAATGCAATGGAAATAGTCTCGAGCCCTAATTTGATCATATGCAGAAGATAGCCTTTTCAAACCCAATTATATTATATAAATTTCCTTTAATTAATTTATACGCGTTTTGATCTCGCACGCCCAAACGATACGTTTGATTGCCATGAAATTCCATGGCATACTATAATTCATTATTACAGATCCAATGAAGCTGGTTTCGTTGAAATACGAGACAGTGCCCCAAAAAGCTATTTTTATACGTTAATTAAAATGACTAATTTTCGAAATTAGTTAAATCGCTTTTAAATCCAAATTTGAAATTTCACTATTTTCCTTCTTATTCAATTAGAATTCAAATCAACTTTTGAAATCATTTTCATTTATGTTAAATTCAAGGTTCAGTTATTTAAACAATTCCAATATTAAATTCAACAATTTAATTATCAAATAAATCATTATATTTGAAATCCAAATCACTTTTCAATATTTAATATAAATTAAATATTCTAAATTCAAATGACTAAAATTTTGGATCGTTGCATTCTCCCCCCTTAATAAGAATTTTGTCCCCAAAATTACCAAGTAAAAAATGCCACAAACCCATTAAATTTCCAAATTAATTATTTGAAATGGATTTCCAAATCCTTCTAAGTCGTTTGACTTTTCAAAATCAAATAGTTATAACTTCTTATAAAAACTTTTCTAAGTCTTCCAATTCATTCATAGTTATTAACTAATACTTTCCGTAAAAATCAACTAATATCATTCATTCCAAGTTATATTTCAAAATCAAATTTTAGTTATAAAATTTTTTCCAAAATTCTCAAAATATTCTAACTCTTAAATTTACAGAAAATTTCGCCAGCGTCTCCTTTGCTCGGCTCGATCGTAAAAATTTACAATATATATATATATATAATCACAAATATACATCTCATCTTCGAGGATGAGGCATCTCGTAGGGAAAAATATAAAAATAGGGTACATAATCTGAGATGTGTACCATATAATTAGCATTAGCAAGCATATACAATCAATATAACCCGAAAGCAAGCTCCAAGTGCGAAGCATACGCCATCCGCACCCACTAATCACTCGACAAACAATGAGAACAAGTATATAGAAAGTAATATCACTGTATAACATAGACTATACCATAACTATATGAAATTTTAGTGAATGTAACAAGAGAACTTATTAAACAAATAACATCCAATTTATTTATCAAAAATCATCTTGCATTTTCAAATGTCAACATTATATACTTTCATTTTTTATTAACATTCAGTTGACTCACACTCAATTTATTTTTAGTCAACCGACTCTCATTCAATTTCTTTACTTTCAATTGGTTTACATCCAATTGATTAACATTCCTTTATTTACCATTCATTTATTTTATATTCAATTACTTAACATTAATTTTATTCTCATTTACTTTACTTACATTCCCCTTATATTCAATTTAAGGTTAACAACAATTCATTTGCATGCTAACTCGTTTATGGACCATTTTCGTAAAACAATTACTTAAGTTCACATTTAATTCCTTTTACAACTATGTTTGCATTTTATTTTATAACTCAAGTTCGTGTTCATTCTATTAATTCATTTTATAACTTAAGTGGAATTAATTCACTTTACTAATTCATCTAATTCATTTCAATCCAATCCAACTTCATTTTACCTTTTCTTGAGTCAATTTGCCTTTTAAAAATCCATTTTATTCAACTCCGCTTAAGTTAAATCCCATTTTAAATCAAATTCAATTTCATTATCTCCATTTATTTAACTTCACTTAGGTTAAATTTAATTACCAATCACCATTTATGATTATCATTTCTTAACATATCCAACAAGTTTAGAAATTTGTTTTAACTTATCCCTTTCAAATTCATAAGTTGTAAACTTATTTCTTATCTTTACCATCTTCAAAGTTCAAAAACTTATTATCTTATATTTCTTAAAACATTTAGATAGAAATATTCAGGATTTAAACACCCGGGTTTATTTCAAATCATTTTGAAATCAAATATATACATAACTCCATTATATATCAAATTACACTTCTGGAATCTAAAACAAATTTGTTTTACCAAAACAAGCTTCAATAGTAGCAATCCCTCACTTAGAAACTCAAAAATGAATGCCGATGATGTTGCAATCATCATCAAAATTATTTTCCAGCGACTAAAATGATTTTAGCGCTTTCTATTTCCTTTAAATCCTTTTAAAACTATTTCTAGTCAAAACACTTCCAAAATAATACTATTATTATTCTTCAAAACCTTTGAAGACAATTTTTCAAAATCTATGGGATTTAAATTCCCCAAATTCTCAGTTTTTAAATCCATTTAATCTACAAATCATGTTTGCAGATATACTTATGCAATTTTATTTACAATTGTTGATTATTTTAATATTAATCACTACTCTATAATTCATACTTATAAATTCACTTTGTTACATAACTCAATTTACAAATGTTCATCTTTGTTTAGATTATAATAGTAACAAATTTTGTTAGGACAACAACAGAAGATAATAAACAAATATTATCATTCACTAACAACCAAACACACCATATATAACTATAATAATTTCTAAAAAATTATTCCTATATATATAAAAATATATTTGAGGTAAAATTATTTCATCTACCCACTTTTAAAATAATACTATGTCGGTTTGCCTTAAGTGTTTAGAAACCCCTATTGATATTGTGGCGTCCCACGTATCGACCAGAATTCATAAGCCACTCAACAGATAAATTAACACAATATAAAACTATCACTAACAAATACGTGCTCATATATATAATACTCTCAAAACTCAAAATAAGGCATTCCGTTACCTTATCTCCTAATGAGTTACCCCACCAAGGCCAAGGTTCTCACTTAACCTTGCGTCTGATACCAAATTGTAACAACCCGCCAATCTGTACAGTTCAAGTTGACAATAAACCACACATTTTCAACCCGAATCGAACAGAAAGACAGATAGTTATGGGAAAGAAAGAGGAAAGGAGAAGAGAAGAAGAAGAACAGAAAACTAAACAACAACAGAATCTCATAATCGCAGCGGAAGAATATATAAAATAATATCAATGATCATTATAAAAGAGAAACTGTTATATACATGCATCCATCGGAGTACAACAACAGTTCACTATCATCAGCCTGGACAGTTATAAAAGCCCATCCTCACAAATGCTGATGATTTCAAGAACAAAACAACAAAAATAAAACATATACGTAAATACAACTTAAAGACCTCCAACCCATCTCGTGAGCTCCAATGCCTCCAAAGAAATATGTAAATATGTTCGGTTTGACCCGAGCATTATAATAAAATAACACCCGAGAAGTCTGGAAAACTAGCATGAGAAAACACATCCAATTGGATTTTTAAAGTTATAGAAAACCTTTTGAAAATCAAAAGTATCTCATAAGACCACGCCGCATATAAACATGGACAGATTTTTACCTTACGATTACCAAAACATTTCATATGAAATTCTCTGTTATTATAATACTGTCTAAGTAAAAATACTTATTAATCTTAGTCGAAATTGTTACATTACTTAAATTCCTGCATAATAGGTATACAACTAAAACCGTAAAGGCTCATATTGGAAAATGGATTCCATACAATGACTGGGCTACTGGGGTACCGTCCATCAGGTGCATCTCTAGATAAAATAACACCGAGGTCATACCTATCGACCCTTACCAACACAGAACCAGCTTACCCTTTACTGGATAGTATCGAATATGATCACCCCTTCGTTAATGGGCCCCAAAGCATACAAATGATAGATATAGCGACTCTGGAGAGGCATGATCATACCCTACTTGGGAGCGACCCACTTAGCCTTGCTGCATCTCCCTTGTTTTAGTCATTCCCGGTTGATGAGGCTTGAGGCTACGTTTTACCTTTATATAGTATTTCCCACTTGGAATGCTAACACTTCCCTCCAGGTGACAATGCAATATCAGCATTCATTCATACAAGTTTGTTTTAGGACTGAACGAAGCACTTGAGAGCTCCATCTCCAAATTCCATCATCTTCAAGATGTCTTCACTTCGAAATGCATTTGTTGGATCAATGTGGTTTTATGATAATATACCCGATCCTGGTCTCTTCGAAACAACTTTCGATAATTTCCGATAAACTCAACACCGGTTCTTTAGGATATAAATAGTCAAAGATAAGATCGGAGATCACCTCCTAATCGTTAGTGGACGAATTTCCTTATCATTGTCCTAGGAAAATTAAACGAGATTTATACACACAGTACAACATCATTGGAGACGACTATGCCATATAACTCACGTATTTCCCCTAGATAATTCCAAAGTTATGTTTTGGGTCCAATTTCGATAGTAGGTTATTTAACCATCGAAGAATAATCATTCAATCAGGAATTTAATTCCATAGGGAAAACAACATTTGGTTAGACACCAAGCAACACTAAGCCTTTTATTCATAAATCTTTTACTAATTAAATTCACTTTGTAATAATTGAATCAAAAATTCTTTTTACAAAGGTTTATATAAACCCATAATCCCTATTTCTCAATACTTAGAAAAATATCCATATACTTATTTCAATGGTATAAGTATATTCACCAACATTTGGGAAAGTTCCCCCTTTTATTTAATTCAAAACCATTTATAAACCCTATTAAAATTCACAAAACCATTTATAAAACTCCTTTTATAAATCTATATACCCATTTCTAAAATTTCTTTTATAAATATCTAAAACAATTTATAAAATCCTTTTTTCTTTTACCAATCTTCCTTTATGTTTTCCAAAACGTATTATATGATCCCTCTTATAATCCACATCTGTTTGTAAAACTCTATTTATAAATCTCGAAAACATCTAAAATAATATTCTAATCTTTTCCTTTAAATACTACTATATACTAATAACAATATAAATAAATAAATACTTAAATTTAAAACACTATAAAATGATAATTAATAATTTCCAAAATATTCTTAAATAAATAATAATAATTTATCTTCAACATTATTATAAATAATAAAAATTAATTTCCAAAGCCTTACTGATAAATAATTAAAATCAATTTCAAACTATATTAATAATTTTGAATAATAAACTTTTAAAAATATAAAAATATTGATAAACCACTTTAAAACAGTATTAATATAAATACATAACTTTTAAAACATAATTATATTTCCTTGATAAAAATCCATGCTTAACTTTCCACATAGTCGTCTCCATATTTATAAAGCTATATTTAGAAATCTCTTTTATTTTATGAAACTTCCTTTCATAAAATTTCTTTGTTTATAAACCCTATTTATAACTCCATTCCTTTATAAATCTTACTTATTCATAAATCACATTCAAAATATAATTTTAACCATTTTAACCTTGCTTTCAAGGTATGAATTTCTTTTATAAATTCTTTTCAGTTTATAAAATATCTTTTAACAATCCCAATTTTACCCTCACTTTAAATTTCCAAAATAGAATCAACTATTTTCTAAAATGACATTTCACATCGTAAAATAAATCAACCGTTTGATTTATTTCTCAAATCTATTAAATGATAATAGTTTCCTTTTAATTTATAAAACACCATTTTTAAATCTGTTCCTTAATAAATAAAATACGATTTTACAAATCCTAACTTTATTTGTAAAATATCACTTTTGTAAATTATCATATTTATAAATTTCACCTTTATAAATAAATTATAATATATGTACCCATATATATCATTTTATATAAAATGGTTAATAAATATTCATATCAAAGTATTTCTATTTTCCTTTTTAAAACAATATCCATTTATTATAAAAGAGTGACCAGTCTTCCAAGATCTTAAAATTCTTTATTTACTATTCAAAATCTCTATTTGAAATATTTTATAAAATTATTAAATTATAATATCTAAAAATCATACCTTTGATTTTAAAGTAAATTACTTCTTTAAATAATTTAAGAATAATTATTTAAAACATATATAATTTCCAAAATAACTTTGAAATCCCTTTTCAAAATCAATCACTATTTAATGGTAGTTAAAAATACCAAAATATAAGGCCCAGTGCTACTAAAGCACTAAATAAACAAATCGTGTCCATATCATCAATTGTAACATCCAACATATTATATATCAATTTATATGAAAATAAATCAACGGTGTGAGGAATCCGGTTGGATCCCTCCAACCTATCCCCCGCATCACATATAGCATATAATCATAAAAATATAAATCAATCGCTTCGAGGTGGGATTCGTAAACAAAGGGTCATCCGCTCTTACATGGGAACGTAATAGGGTCTCGTATGCTCCAATAGACGGGAATATATCCAAACCAACAGTATAATTTAGTATATTATCTAAACAATCAATAATGATCAGAAATAAATATCCAAACATCCAATAAGTAATATTTATTGACTATATAAATTTTCCGATTAGCCTAAATGGTGTGTAAGGAATTGGGATTTTCGACCCTCGAAAATCGACATTAATACGTTCACTGTATAGATGCCGAGTAATCAAGTGTCGGAAATTCCAAATCATTAAGGGTTAAGAAGAAAAGAGATAGAAGAAGAGATAGAAATGACAGCAACTCAGAACCTCACAATCGCAGCGGAACAAAATATAATAGATAATAACATACTTTTATACAAAAGAATCTGTGACTTTTAATATACATACCAATTATCAAAGTACAATCATCAACATAGAAATCTGGACAATTATAACAACTTCTCCTCAAAACGCTGAATATAAAGCCTACAATACACAACGGAATATAATCAAGTATGTGTAATACGTCTCTGCCATCCAGCTCATCTCCTGAGCTCTAGAGCATCCTAACCTGAATCTGTAATACTCGGTCTGACTCGAGCATTGCAATAAAGTAACACTCGAGTCAGTCTGGAAAATCAGCATGAGTAAACATACTTAATTTGAATTACTTAAGGTATCAAAATCCTTCAAAAACAAGGGTATCTCGTAAGACCACGTCACACATAAATACGATAGGTTTTTCTTTACGATAACCAAAAACACTTTTATAGAAAATCCCATGATATTATAATAGTGTCTAAGTATAAATACTTATTTAAAATAGCCAAATTTGTTAAATTTAATCAAATTACAGCATATTAGACTCTATAATCAAAACCGTAAAGGTTCGTAGTGGTTATATGATCGTAGTGGTTCCAGATAATGCAGATATCTATTCCCGGTCTCTTCGAATACAAGTGATAAATGTTTAAAGTCCAAGTCGTTTAAATAACAAGTTCACAATCAGGATGCCAATATTCACATATGGAAATTTATTCCATATGTTCACTTTATCATGACCAGTCCATTGAAATTTATTTGCTTGTAATCATTACATTTTACGAAATCGGAATAGTGATCAGTACAAGTCAATTTACGTGTCAGCGTTTTATTCTATCTATTCTAGTTTGTTTGGCTACTTAACGGTACAAACAATGGATAATTGAAAACAATATCCAAATAAAAGTCGAAGCATAGATAATTAACTTCAATCAATGATTGATAATCAATTTACAAATCAGAATTGAATTGGTTTCCATTAACTGAGTCAAATTATATTTTTTAAATCCAAATTACTTGTAGATTAAGGAAATTTATAAAATGTTTTATTATTGGTTAATTAAAAGTTAACAGTCATTAAAATTAATTTATTAATAAACATAAAATGAATTAATAAGAAATTTTCTTATTTATTCAATTCCAAACGTCATAAATAATTGAATTTTACATGGAAGAAAACTTAACCATATTAGTTCAGATGAAGGTAATCAGTGGTAGGATTCCGATGTAAAAGTCTGTTCGTCGACTGGAATTTAAACGAGAGGGAAATAATGTATTTTTAAAAAATGAATTTCAGGAAATTATTGTCAAGGACAAAATTTCTCAGCATTTTAGCCTCAAAGACAGACCTTCAGTATTTTAGCCTGAAGGACAACTCTCTTTAGGTATCAATTTTTAGTTATTGATAGCAATTTTTAGGTATCAGTTTGTAGTTATCGGTAGCAGTTTTTAGGTATTAGTTTTTAGTTTGGTAGCAGTTTTGGAAGAATGTTTGTCCTTATGAATAATTTTGGAAGAATGTTTGTCCTTATGAATAATTTTTAGAAGAATGTTTGTCCTTGTGGTTAAAATATTGGGGTCGTGTCCTTGACGTTAAAAATATACAATTTTTTGTCCTTTAAATTAACTCCCCAAAAGATTTAGATTATAAATTACAAAAAATTTCATTCAATCCAATTGCTTTTTTCTCTAACCCACGCGGCCCATGCAACACTGCAACCCGGCCCACGAACTAAAGCCCAAACCTCCCTTTTCTTCCCCAGTTTCTTTCCCTTCCCTTCCCTCTGTTAGATAACCAGGCCATGCACGTACGGGTGCACATACATACTCACCCCAAGCCAAGCCACTCGCCGTCGACAATCCTCACGAGTCCGCCCACGTCCCAACATCATGCCAGACCACCTGAAACCATGACAACGACTACTGCTCGAAAACGAACTCCTCATCCCAAAATTGGAACTAAAGTCGAACCCATCAAACACCTTTCCTCTTCAACCACCACCACCATCGACCACCAGACCTTGCTACCCGGTTCGCCACATCCTCCTCCTCCTTTTCCCCCATACTGCACGCCTCTACCTCCCACTTTCCTTCGCCATTGCCACCTAACCGAAACAAAAAAAACATTCTAAAACCTAGTTTGACCCCAACAAACCACCGCGACCCATTATAAAATGCCACACTATTTTTCCTAGATGCCGCATCCCCTAACCCTCCTCCGTGCCGAACGGTAATTCACGAAATTGACCAGATCACCGGAATTTGACAAAACGCCCAAATTTGATCAACTTCAAAATTCTCCTTCCACACGCTACTAAAAATTTCCAAACCTCTTTTAGAAATCATATTTTTCAATAACGATTGCAACCATATAATCTTCTTACTAAATTATGATATTTGATTTTCGGCTAAAATGAACCCCTTACTGTTATATGGGCCTTTCTCTCTCTCTCTCTCTACTTGATGAAAATGGACGAAATAAATTTTAAAACGATCTTCATTAAAAAAAAACACATTTTGTTTTGGGACCATGTTTTAAAATTGAAAGGATTTTGAGATATAGATTTTTAGAGTTACACAAGCTTAACTGTTATACCCAAAACAAATAAACAGAGAAGAGGAAGAAGAAGCACAGTATTCTCCTTTTTAGTTACAGGTTGATCTACCTATATTTATCATACATATACAAAGCCATATACACTCACAGATATATATAATAATCACAACACAAAGATTCATCCATGTCTACGGTTATTTATACATATGAAAAATAACCTGTAAATAAAAGGGAAATGTTTACTCACTGTAATCAAAATGAATGAACAACTACTGCTTGTATTTTCCTGCTTCATGCTTCTTTTTGAACAACTTGATCCTCTATGTTTTAATGGCAGCACTTTGTTTCTTTCTTTTTATATATGTGAACAAGTGAACCAATGTGGCCGTACATATAGACGAAGAATGGAAGGAAGATAGTGAAGTAGAAGGTGGCTATGTACAGGCTTCCCATTTTCATTTTTTATTTTCTTTTACTGATTTGATTTTTGAGCTAGACTTGATTTATCTTGAGTGATTTTATTTATTATGTGGCTTGATTTAATGTTTTGTGTGTGACTTGAATTGATGTTTTCCATCATGGTACTTCCATGTGAATATATATTGCACATGTGTGTGTATAAACTTACATTTTCATGTACATATTATTTTTACCATATACCTATATATATACATATATATATTTCATCATAAGTTAGGAGTTTGCCATCATGAAGCTTTTACATGTATATCTTTATATATAATTTCATATACACTATTTTTACCATAAATACATTTATATATATATATATATATATGCATACAGTATACATATTTATTTTATCATATTTACATTTATACATATTTTCATATACATTACTTCATATGGACATATATACATATATACTTATATATATGTATGTATTTTTAAACATCATAAAGCTTGTATATATTTATATATATACATATATGGATATTCTACCTTAAATTTTAATGTTGGAGTTTATATACATATATCTATAAAATTTATCATACCCAGATATTTATATTTTAAAATTAAATATAGTTTTAATCAATTTATAGATTTAGATATTTTAAATATTAGAAAATTTATCCATTTGACTTATAAAAAATAATATTCCAATAACTGAAATTAGTTAATTATTCCAATATCAGATGGCTAAAAATCCGGGTCGTTACAATCACCCCCCTAGAACATTTTGTCCTCGAAAAGGAACAAAGCAAGAACTAGAATTTTGATGTATACTACTAAATTAATCATCTTTTAAACATTTTAAACCTCTTACTCCTTTACTATACATTTTAAGGTACATACACTTTAAATCACATAGTATTACCAAGCTAATTTTTATATTAAAACATTTTTCATAACTCGATGTCTTAATGAGTCCATCCTTGTTCTTACAGAAATTTAGTCATACGTTGATCAGGCGTAGGACTGAAAATCTCTAAGTACTTAGTAGACTCCTTTTCAACACCCAGTTAAAATACTTGAAAAACTTTTTCAAAAATGATATGGAAAGTAGCATCCCCTTTTCCCTACTTTACCACCATGGATCGTAGTTAACACGATGATTGTGTCGCCATCCCAGTGAAATCATGAGTAAACTGTAGGCATCAACACCCCTCGACTTACGCCATGGGAACATGACAAACCGTAGCTACACAAAGGTTGCGTCGCTATCCCAGCGAAACCGTAAGTAGTCTTTAGGTAATCTCTGCCCTCGAATTACGCTATCAAAACAAAACCACATAGATCGCAATCTACCGATGTTACCAGCAAAATCAAATGTAGACTATAGGCAATCTCTGCCCCCCGAATTACGCTACCAACTCTCATAGATCGCAGTTACACAAAGGTTGCGTTGCTATCACATCCAAACCATACATAATTGTAGGTATAATACCCCTCGATTTACGCTATGCAAACAAATGATCACCAGGAACTCATAAGTTTTTGTCCGAACGTCCTCTAGGATCCCTATTCTCATTGAACCCACCCTGTGGATTCCAAGGTAGACCCACCCAGTGGATCTCCTTCTCCAAATTTCAACTTTCGTGGGGGTGCC
Source organism: Allium fistulosum (assembly GCA_030737815.1). NCBI lineage: Eukaryota > Viridiplantae > Streptophyta > Magnoliopsida > Asparagales > Amaryllidaceae > Allium > Allium fistulosum. Next base: position 527,578,403 of record CM060902.1, read on the forward strand.
TTTCCATACTTTTAGTTTCAAAACATATCATACTATATATATAATACCTTTCAAAACATACACCTCATGTGTATCACATATAAATTTTATCTATATAAAATATCTTTAAAATCGATAGTTTTTGAATTCGGTTTACCCAATTTCCAAAATCGACTATTTGCCAAAACCAAATGTCTTTTAAAAATCAATAGGTTCCAAAACTATTTCAATTTCATTCTCATATACACATAAGACCATTCTTCCCAACTCGACTAACTTAAGGATCAATATTTTCTGAGTCCGCTTCATATTTATATAAACTCCATTTAGTATTTTCAAATACCTTTCAAAGATCATTTCCTTTTAGTTATAAATTCGACAAGGGGAGATTGAATATATAACTAACATATATAATGTTATTAATGCCAAATCAAAAATTTCCAAGTTCAATTAATTTACGAAGTTATTTGTAACATTTCTTACTTCTTATAAAGTAGATTTCGGTAATAGTAACTATTCAATCTTCATTCTAATAAATTTCCACATTAGTAATTATAAATTTACGTTCAAATCAATAGAAAAAGTGATTTTATATAAGATCATATATCTTCCAAAAATATTTTACAACATCGATAGACTACAACACTAGTAGGTTAAAAAAATTACATCCATTTATCCACCAATTTTATTAATTTAGTTCGTTCCACTAATCCATCTCTGAATATCGTCGATTGGATTTCCGCAACCCAATTCTATATTTATTCCATAGAGTTATTTCAATTACAATTCAATTTCATTTGGCTCCAACTCCATTTCAATATTCAATTCATTAATTAATTCATCCAATTTGTTCATTCCCACCTTCCAAAATCTGATTTTTCTCAAACATCACTTCATTTGGGTTTTACTTAGGTTCACTTTATTTCTCATCCAAATCGAATTTCCATTTCTTTACCCAACATTTAACCATTTTTAAATTATTAGTTCACTTAATCTATTCATCTCGATTTACCATCAATATTTTCCATTAACACATTTAAAACATATTTAGTTGCTAGCCCTTTAAGTCGAATTCTATTTATGATCCGAGTCCACATCTATTTCTTTTAATTCATCGCAAGGTAAATTTAATTTCCTTCGACTTCCTTATTTACTTAGCGTAAGTTAAATTTCAATATCAAAGGTTAAATTTTAAAATTCAATTCACTAAATTGATAATTTGGTTCATTACTAATTTCCAAAATTCGAAAACCGTTTTATCTCAAAAATCGTTTGAAGTCATTCATACATAACTTCTTTTTCACCCCTTCTATCAAATCTATACCTTTCCTTTTCCAATATAATTTATTTAACTTCCATAAGTTAAATTTTAATTTTATCTTGAAATTTCCAATTTTAGGTTATAAGTTCAAAACTTATTTAACTTAGCCTGAGTTAAGTTTTCAATTCATTCAACCCATTTAAACTTACTCAATTTAAATTTTTACATTCCAAAATCAATTTTCCACACTTCTTTTCTTGTTAACATCATTCCCCACTTATAAGTTCAAAAACTTATTTCCCTTTGGCTCTACTTCTCATTTTAATGGGAATCCCAAAATTCAACACCCGGTATATTTCAAATTACCTTGAAATCACACACACACACATCCCATTTGTATACCAAATCACACTTTTAAATTTAAACCAACCTTGGTTTTTATTGAAAACAAATTCCTTCGGAATTTCCAAAACAACCCTTGTTTTTTTTTCAAAAACTTCCTTATCAAAAATATTCTAAATAATCTTACTTACTATTTCCTCAAACACTTTGAAACACATTTCAAAATTTCCAAGACTTAGATTCAAAACTTCTCAATTTAAATCCATTTTAATTTATAAGTCACATTTGTAAATTATGCTTATATAATTGCACTTCCTTAAAACATTTTACAATGTTTTATCGTTGTCTATTTTGAAATAAACATCCTTTATTAAGGCACAACAACCAATTTATGATAATAATCAATATTACCATACCTAGAACCCAAATACACTATATATTCCCTAATAATTTTCTGAAAAATTATTTCTATATATATAAAATATAATCAGGGTACAATTATTTCATTTCAAAACATTTGGAAAACATTTCCGAAAATCTTCGGGATTTAAATTCTGGTTTGAATTCTATTTTTACCTTAACTCATTGTATAGTTCATTCTTATAAAATTCCTATTTGGTTATATATATAACCACTTAAATTTTATAATCTTATTTTGATTATGAGAATAACAACCAATCACCTCAATATACTATAATAATTTCAGAAAAATTATTTCCTTTTATATCAAAATATAATCTTATATAAAAATTATTTTAAAATCATTTATCCTTTAAAATTATATATAAGAAAATAATAAATACGCTCTCATACATAATACACTCAACTCATTCTAGGGTACTACTAACCCTATCTCTAATGAGTAATCCCCACTAGAGCCAAGGTTCTCGCATAACCTTCAGCTCTGATCCACGTGTGACGACCGTGGATTTTCGACCCTCGAAAATCGACATGAATACGTTCACTGTATAGAATGTCAAGTAATCAAGTGTCGGAAATTCCAGATCATTAAGGGTTAAGAAGAAAAGAGATAGAAGAAGAAACATAAATAATAACAACACAAAATATCACAATCGTAGCGAACAAAATAAATAGATAATAACAGATTTTTATACAAAATAATCTGTGACTATTAATATACATACCAATTATCAGAGTACAACTATCAACATAGAAATCTGGACAGTTATAATAACTTGTCCTCAAAATGCTGAATATACAGCCTATAATAGACAATGGAATATAATCAAGTACGTGTAATACATCTCTACCATCCAGCTCTTCTCATGAGCTCCAGAGCATCCTAACCTGAATCTGTAATACTCGGTCTGACCCGAGCATTACAATAATGTAACACCCGAGTCAGTCTGGAAAACTAGCGTGAGTAAACACACTTAATTTGAATTACTTTTATCAAAATCCTTCGAAAACAAGGGTATCTCGTAAGACTGCGTCATACATAAATACGACGGATTTTTCCTTACGATAACCAAAAACACTTTTATAGAAAATCCCGTGATATTATAATAGTGTCTAAGTATAAATACTTATTTAAAACAGCTGAATTTGTTAAATTTAATTTAATTCCAGCATATTAGGCTCTATAATCAAAACCGTAAAGGTTCGTAGTGTTTATTTGATCGAAGTGGTTCCGGATAATGCTGATATCCGATCCTGGTCTCTTTGAATCCAAGTGACAAAATTTTAAAGTCCAAGTCGTTTAAATAACAATTTCACAATCATGGTGCCAATATTCACATATGGAAATTCATTCCATATGTTCACTTTATCATGACCAGTCCATTGAAATTTATTTGCTTGTAATCATTACATTTTCTAAAACCGGAATAGTAATCAGTACAAGTCGATTTACGCGTCAACGTTTTATTCTATCTATTCTAGTTTGTTTGGCTACTTAATGGTACAGAAAATGGATAATTGAAAACAATATCCAAATAAAGGTCGAAGCATTGATAATTAACTTCAATCAATGATTGATAATCAATTTACAAATCAAAATTGAATTGGTTTCCATTAACCGAGTCAAATTATATTTTTAAATCCAAATTACTTGTAAATTTAGGAAATTTATAAAATGTTTTATTAGTGGTTAATTAAAAGTTAACAGTCATTAAAATTAATTGTTTAATTTACATAAAATGAATTAATAAGAAATTTTCTTATTTATTCAATTTCAAACGTCATAAATAATTGAATTTTACATGGCAGAAAACTTAACCATATTAGTTCAGATGAAGGTAATCAGTGGTAGGATTCTGACGTAAAAGTCTGTTCGTCGACTGGAATTTAAACGAGAGGGAAATAATGTTTTTTTTTAATTTTAAGATTATAAATTACAAAAAATTTCATTCAATCCAATTTCTTTTTCTCTAGCCCACGCGGCCCATGCAACATTGCAACCCGGCCCATGAACTAAAGCCTAAACCACCCTTTTCTTCCCCAGTTTCTTTCTCTTCACCTTCCCTCTGTTCGATAACCAGGCCGTGCACGTACGTGTGCACGTACACACTCGCCCCAGGCCAAGCCACTCACCGCCGATGATCCTCACGAGTCCATCCATGTCCCCACATCACGCATGACCACCTGAAACCATGACAACGACCACTGTTCGAAAACGAACTCCTCAACCCAAAACTAGAACTAAAGCCGAACCCATCAAACACCTCGCCTCACCAACCACCACCACCACCATCGACCACCAGACCTTGCCACCTGGTTTGCCACATCCTCCTCCTACTTTTCCCCCTACAGCACGCCTCTACCTCCCTCTTTCCTTCACCATTGCCACCTAACCGAAACCAACAAAAACAAACACTCTAAACCTTAGTTTGACCCCGACAAACCACCACGGCCCATTATAAAATGCCGCACTATTTTTCCTAGGTGTCGCATCCCCTAACCCTACTCCGTGCTGAACGACAAGTCACGAAATTGGCCTAATCGCCGGAATTTGATCAACTTCAAAATTCTCCTTCCACGCGCCTCTAAAAATTCCCAAACCTCTTCTAAAAATCATATTTTTCAATAACGATTGCAACCATATAATCTTCTTACTAAATTATGATATTTTATTTTCGGCTAAAATGAACCCTTTACTATTATATGGGCCTCTCTCTCTCTACTTGATGAAAATGGACGAAATAAATTTTAAAATGATCTTCATTCAAAAGCAATCACATTTTGTTTTAGGATCATGTTTTAAAATTGAAAGGATTTTGAGATATAGATTTTTAGAGTTACACAAGCTTAACTGTTATACCCAAAACAAATAAACAGAGAAGAGGAGGAAGAAGCACAATATTCTCCTTTTTAGTTACAAGTTGATCTACCTATATTTATCATACATATACAAATCCATATACACTCACAGATATATATACTAATCACAACACAAAGATTCATCCATGTCTACGGTTATTTATACATATGAAAAATAACCTGTAAACAAAAGGGGAAATGTTTACTCACTGTAATCAAAATGAATGAACAACCGCTGCTTGTATTTTCCTGCTTCATGCTTCTTTTTGCACAACTTGATCCTCTATGTTTTAATGATAGCACTATTTTTTTCTTTCTTTTTATATATTTGAACAAGTGAACCAATGTGGCCGTATATATAGATGAAGAATGGAAGGAAGATAGTGAAGTAGAAGGTGGCTATGTACAAGCTTCCCATTTTTATTATCTTTTTTCTTTTACTAATTTGATTTTTGAGCTAGACTTGATTTATCTTGAGTGATTTTATTTATTATGTGGCTTGATTTAATGTTTTGTGTGTGACTTGAATTGATGTTTGCCATCATGGTGCTTCCATGTGAAGATATATCCCAAACGTATATATATAGACTTACATTTTCATGTACGTATTTTTTTACCATATACCTACATATATATACATGTATATTTCATCATAAGTTAGGAGTTTGTCATCATGAAGCTTTTACATGTATATCTCTATATATAATTTCATATACACTATTTTTTTACCATAAACACACACACACACACACACATATATATATATATATGCATACAATATACATATTTATTTTATCATATTTACATTTATACATATTCTCATATACATTACTTCATATGACATAAATACAAATATATATACATATATACTTATATATATATATATATATATAAACATCATAAAGCTTGTATATATTTATATATATACATATATGGATATTCTATCTTAAATTTTAATGGTGGAGTTTGTTTACATATATCTATAAAATTTATCATACCCAGAAATTTATATTTTAAAATTAAATATAGTTTTAATCAGTTTATAGATTCAGGTATTTTAAATATCAAAAAATTTATCCATTTGACTTATAAAAATTATTATTCCAATAATTAAAATTAGTTAATTATCCCAATATCAGATGGTTAAAAATCCGGGTCGTTACATGGTGAGATTAACTCACATTGATTTTTGTTCATCAAAACATTCCGTTTTGAATTAAAATTGAACGAACATCCAGTTTTAATCCAAAATTCCAACTAACTTCGAATCTGTCCAATCCAACTCCTTAGAGTATCTTTCGTCGATACGATCACAACGCAACTTGTCGCGTTCAGTTTGGACCTCGTCTGAATTCGATATGGGTTAACGAATGTTTTAGATAATTAAATATAATTAACATAAATAATATAAATGCTTTAAAAAAAATTATACTCATTCCCTCATTCCTTACGTTTGTTCCTAGGCACGCAATGAAACGCGACCTCGACCACGCTTTTCAACACCGTCATCGCCGTTCCCTACGCATGCCGCCGCGGCGACCTCCCCTATGTGCTGCCCTTCCCTCGAGCTCCCCCATGCCACCATCCATGACTTCATCGATGCCTCCAATCGACATGAAAACCTAAAACAACCTTCTCCGTTCCTCGTCCAATCTCGACCCCATCACGACTCCGATGGGTGATCGATCGCCATTGATGGCTCCGTGGGGTCAAGGCGCACCTCTTTCCCTTTGGGGTCGAAGGCCAAATCATCTTCTAGCTCGCCATGCAATGTCGACCCTTGGATAAGCTCGGTTTAAATTTAAAGAAAAAGGAAGGAAACGAACTAATTCTCTGATATGAATGCACTATATAGCAGAAGGGGGGTATGGCCTTGCACAGTTGTGGTACGGGCTAAGTTTTGGGCCGGGCATGGACAACATATAGCTAATAAAATATGTATATTTGTTTTCATATTATAATATCCCAGTTTAAAAGTCTGAAAATCTCTATCTCTAAACGAGGTGTGTCGTCTAACGTTTTATATGCTATACCCCTATTTCGAATGTAATTGAACTAGTCTCGAGCCCTAATTTGATCATACGCAAAAGATAGATTTTTCAATCCCAGTTATTTTATATAAATTTCCTTTAGTTAATTCTACGTATTTCAATCTCGCATGCCCAAACAATACGTCTGATTGTCACGAAATTCGATGGCATACTATAATTCACTATTACGGATCCAATGAAGCTGGTTTCGTCGAAATCCAAGATAGTGCCTCGGAAGGCTATTTTTATATGTTAATTAAAATGAAAATTTTCCTAAATTAGTTAAATCACCTTTAAATCCAAATTTAAAAGTTCACTATTTTCCTTCTTATTCAAATAGAATTTAAATCAACTTTTGAAATCATTTTCATTCATATTAAATTCAAGGTTCAGTTATTTAAACAATTTCAATATTAAATTCAACAATTTAATTATCAAATAAATCGTTATATTTGAAATCTCAGTTATTTAACTTGTAAAAATCACTTTTCAATATTTAATATAAATTAAATATTTTAAATTCAAATGACTAAATTTCTGGATCATTACATTAGAGCTCTAATCCTATGTCGATACATGGCTTAACTGTTGGTCAACACATGATTATACTATACTCATCGCATCAAGTATCATTACATATATATGAGCAATTCCCCATTCGAGTGACATTTACTAACAGAGAATAATCAAACAAATAACATAATTGTGTCTCATATACCATATATTATTTGAATAATTTTTCAAAGCTCATTAACTACACTCAATCCACACTAGATATCTCTATATGATAAGTCTGATCAATAACTGGAAAAGTATTTCCGAAAGTCCAATATCAGATGGTATCACTAAACAGTTTATTCAAATTCCTTATCAACAAAATAATAAAAACATACAAATAATATCCAAAGTAATCTATAAATAGTGTGTGTATATTATACTAAAGAAATGCAATAAATTTTCCATATAATATAAACCTTGTTTGGTATAAGGTAACACCCATTTAAAATACTCAATTCGCATTATAATTTCCTTTAAAAGTTTATATTACAAGTTGTATAATCCTTATAATATTTTCTTTTAAATGAGTTCCTTTTATTACTATTAATACAATTACAGAGTAACATCTAATAACATGGTCCAATAATAATAGGCCTGCATATTGCGAGATACATACAGGGACGGAGCTAGGATTCAAGTATGACCCGGGCTATAAAAATCACTTTATGACAACTAACACTAATGAGATTATGGCTATGATTCACTAAACAATATTGAAATTCAAGTGCTTGAAAAACAATCAAGAGATCAAACTTTTTCTAAAAGGTAATTTATTTCAAAATTTGCTCAATAATTTCGTAGTCTTTCATTTTGAATCGGTTTGTAATCAAACAAGTTAAGGGAAAGAGTACGAAAAGTACACAGAAGAAGAATGCGTAAGGAACCAGTAGTGCTTTTAACATGTTTGTTCTCCAATTCGTTCGATCCAAGATTAGTAGATATCTGAATTTTTTTATAAAATGAAATTTCAGAAGCTTTATAAAGAAATGAATATCTAGTATCGAACATTCTACTTACATTGCAGCAAATGAAGCGAGAAGCCTGAGAAATGCAGTGCCAAAGCCGAGGCGTCCACCAACACTATCAAAACCAAATTCGAAGACATGGTTTGCTAATTTTCTTGCAGCGATTTGAAGGTCTGTTAAATCAGACTGCATAATGATAGATGCTTCATTCTCTGTTTTCATAGCAATGTAGTCCAGTCTTCTATGTTTTGATCGATAACAGTGATTATAATGTGTTTAGCAAAATACTGACCTGGGCTATAGCCCAGGTAGTCTTGGCCTTGCATCCGTCCCTGGATACATATACATAATTTACATTGTAATTACAAATGTTGATCGTAGATAATTCTATTAAGCCCAAGATAGTTGTCCTCGTAGCAGTGTGTATGAACACATTCAGCCTAATCTTCTTAGCAACTACAAAATCTGGTTCACGTACTCTTTCTAATCATGATTAGAATTGCCAACAACAAACAGAATGAGTTAAAACTCGTGTTGCATTCTATCCAAAGTACCGTATTGTTAACAAGCATATGGCTCCTCACATGATTCTAGTCTTATTTGCGAAGTGCTGTTACCTTGCAAAAATAATCGTTTTATGCAAATCACCTGGAAAACCTTCTTCTCCTACCCTTTTGCACATGCTACTCTAAATCGCCACTGACATCTACACGTGGGTAGGAGTCGAAACATGGTCCGAATCTGCCTTCTTCATCCCATTCGACTTGATTCTGGGCATCAACAGGAGATATTTGCCTAGCCCAAACATCATTCCTTTTTCTCCCTTGGTCGATTAACAGCCATCATTTCCAGATCTATAAGACGGCCGAGAAGAGCGAAACCAGGGTTCACAGTTATCCCTTTGGCCAATGCATTGCAGTCTATAACTTATTCATTGGCAAACATTATAGCACCTTTAGCTCTCAAATCCATGTCATAAACCAAGTGTAAAAACATTTCTTAGCAATGTGTGGGATCTAGTATACTTGCCTCTTGAATATTCAAAGTTGCCTGATACATTACAGATTAGGACTGACGATAATAGCCAATTCTTGCCATCCGCATTCCAATTGCATAATCTTGTAGACCGGATCTATAAATATGCTTCTGGTTATGGGTAGCGAGAGAACAGTAGTTGAAACCAAATTCAGGCCAAAACCATATTAATCCACTTGAATGCAGATCTTGAATCTCTGTGGACTATCAATTAGTAATCGCCAAATCAAAATCGAGATTTGATTGTATGAATCATACCCAATTCTTTGCCAGGACCCCAATCGAAAGTCGATTAATATTTGGATCTCACTATCGTCCTAGTTCAGTGAATCTCGAACTATACTGGAAATGGATGGGCATAATTATGTGGAGGTATGAAATGCGATTTCGCCTGATTGAACATATCCCCTAATCGGTAGAATTTGATTTGAACTGAAGTGAATGGCATAGGATTTTCTAAAAAGAGAACACGATTTCGCCATTATGTAAACGAGATGGGATACGGAAGAAATGAGTTAATTTACAAATCCCATGATTGTGACAAAATTGATTTCGAATCAACCAATATGTCTACTGACCAAAATTGATTTGACAAAAAGAACAGTAAATTATCCTACTTTTCTTAAATAGGAATCCCCTTTAAAGACAAGATGTGACATTAGGGCCTACCTTTCAGAATAAAACAAATGTAAAGATATGCGTATTATTTTTTCTTTTAGTGGAAGGTATCTTTACCTTTATTTTCTAGACAGTTGTCTGTCTCTTTTTTTCTGTTCGCTCCATCTATATAAGGAGCCTACGTAGTATGTAATAAGCATCGAATTTTCAGTATTATAACATATTGTGAAAATAGTATAAGTTTTCCTTTTTAATGGCTACCTTCTCTAAACTCTCTTCTTCTTCTTCAAAGATAATGAGTAACTAAACACTAAGTTAGAGCTAAGGAAAGAAAGGATACAGGACTGCTTCAGCTATATAAGTTCTCTTATTTTACCATAGATTTTTCGTTAATATTATGCTCACTATGTTTGAATGACTGAGTTCTTTATAAACAATTGACACTAGTTGCTATAAGCTTAATAAGTATTTCCAACAGACGTAAGTCCGTTAGTCGAAAGAAGTACCATGTGAGGGAAATAGTAGACGCTTAGGATGACAAGGTGAGGAAAAATGATTTAAGATATAGGGTTCTGGTAAAAGTTTTAAAAGTTTCACGGTTGTTTTAAACAAGGGGAAATTAATTTAAAGGACAAAAATTTGTATATTTTTCGCCTCAACGACACGACCTCAATATTTTACCCACAAGGACAAACATTCTCCTAAATTTTTTTCATAAGGACAAACATTCTTTAAAAATTATTCATAAGGACAAACATTTTTTCAAAACTGCTACCGTACTAAAAACTGATACCTAAAAACTGCTACCGATAACTACAAACTGATACCCAAAAACTTAAAAACTGATACCTAAAAAAAGTTGTCCTTCAAGCTAAAATACTGAAGGTCTGTCCTTGAGGCTAAAATACTGAGAAATTTTGTCCTTGACAATAATTTCCTGTTTAAACAAACCTGAAAGTAATATTAATGATAAGTCAGTATGACAACATAAGAAATATCTAATGCCCATAAGTAGAATTGTATCTTAGCATTTCCAAAAGCTTTGACTACTTTCTCAAACATAACAACCAATCTTTCATAAAAAAGAAGAAACAAGTAAAATGGAAAAATTACAGCAATATTTGAAAATAAATTTATGATAAACATAATAAACATTATGAGGAACAATACAAACCTTACAGAAAACCAAAAACACCAAATAATAACTATCTTTAAACAAAAATATTCACATGAATTAATCAGTATTTATGATTGTGAAACAAGTTTAACTGAAATATATAATAACTTTAATATTTGAAGAGAACCTGGTAACGTAGTACTAACACCCAGATTTGTTAAAGAATTTTACAGAGAATGGCAAAATTACTTAGAAACCAAAAATAAAACAGATTATAACATAACAGAAAATAATAATTGGGAAAATTAACAATGAATAGATTTCCAAAAATTGAGAATATAGAATCACTACAGAATTATTTAGAACAAAAATTCATGACTAAACTTATGATTTTTCTAAAACAAACAGAACTAAACGAAAACCAACAGTATAATATAACAAAGATTTTTAGAGAAAATTATACAAAAAAATATTTAGAACTAACAAATGATCCAAAATTGGATAAAAAGAAAATCATAAAAAATTTACAAAATACCTTTTATCTAGTAGAAAGTAAGACAGAAGTACAAATCACATCTAGAACGATAAATTTAGTATGTGATGAATACTACAAATAGTGCAGAAACAAATAGAAGAAGATAACCATAATTGGTTGACCAGATTTGAATCGTTTGATGAAGAAGTATACATATATAATGATCATTACTAAAGAGGGAGACTACAAGAATTTGAACAAAAAATTAGAAGACTCTGAACTAAGGATGAAAAGATTCCTAATTCCTAGTTCAACATTCTACTTGCTGCACCCTTGGGTATTATACTTACAAGCTGCCAGCAAGGTAGTTAAAAAATAAAGAAACACGAACAAGAATATTACATATTATTCGAAATAATAAACTACACTGTACTTTTTATAGCATGTTATGCTCTAGGATATTATATACAAGTTTTTACAAAACATTTAATTGAGATGTGGTTTACCACTGTATAAAAAAAACATCTCCCAACAGCACATAAACTTCAAATGCTGCCTTTAAACTTAAAACGTTGTCTTTCTTTCTTACATTCCTTACCTTACCCCCTCTGTATTTTGGTATCAGAGCCTAAAAGATTTCTAGGCCCAATGAATCTGAATATATCCAAAATTCAATTACTTAAATTTAGAAATTAATAATCCAATAAAAATAATTATTACCTTAGACAAACAAAAACACATGTGTTATATCAGAGAAACTAATTACAACCATAAATTACATTCAGATATAGAACATATGAATTCGCTTACAGACTTAGTTATAGAATTAAGTGTATTTGAATCTCACTATCGTCCTAGTTCAGTGAATCTCGAACTATACTGGAAATGGATGGGCATAATTATGTGGAGGTATGAAATGTGATTTCGCCTGATTGAACATATCCCCTAATTGGTAGAATTTGATTTGAACTGAAGTGAATGGCATAGGATTTTCTAAAAAGAGAACACGATTTCGCCATTATGTAAACGAGATGGGATATGGAAGAAAAGAGTTAATTTACAAATCCCATGATCGCTGGTAGTTTCTCTCACCATGGGAGAGAAATTAATTTATATCCTTGCTACATAATATATATATATATATATGTATATATGTATATATGTATAATAATTTATTAATTTATTCAATCTTCCATTCAAACATACTAGGAGCATATCTTTATTTATTAAACTATAATTTATGCTTTCATGCACTATAAAATATAAGTAAATAAATATATATACATTAAAACTTAAGTATATTTACTATATATATATATTTAATTTATTTTATTCTAATTTATATTTATATAAAATTCGTGTTTTAACACTCCTAACCGTTGCATTCACATACAAGAAGATGCGCACACACACTCACAAAAGAATGCACGCACCCTCAAAAACCTACAGCTACACGCTCCAAAGCACGTCCATGAACATGCTTAAGCAAAGCAGAGGGGGTCGATCGCTTAACTCCATCGGTTGACCGCCATAGGTCGACTGGTGGTCTCATCAGGTCAACAGATCGAAGCCCATGCATGTAAATTTGCTTGCTGTTTCAGTTCGTCTTCAACTATCTTCTTCCCCATTTTTGCATACTCCAATGTCTACTAAGAGTAATCAACATTGTACAACCAAACCATATTACATCCAATCTAACTATCAACTAATTAATCAGTCTATATTCAATGAAAGCGGATTCAATGTCTTAGTGACCGGTTTCAAGAAGATACGCAAACATGAAAACGCAATTCAATCTTCATACTTAAATTAAGACATAGTAGTGAGTAATTTACTCACCTGAAACGAAGAATCTCACTTATCCTTCGATGTTCCTTCGACTACACTGCTCCTTCCCTTGCTCTTCACTATAACCCACTATCTTCCTAAATCGATGATCAATTCCTTAGTTACTTGATTACTATTTGGTGTAGAGAGATTGAGAAGCTAGGATTAATAGTTATTTTAATTATAAATTTTACTTGGATTTTCATTTGCATTATGAAATGGGAGGGTTAGAGAATGGAGATGCTTTTTCTAAAGTCAGTAAACATATTACCCTTGGGTTTATTTATAGAGAGAACGGAAGCATCAGGATAAAGAAGTATTTGGAGTTAGAATTCTCAAGAAACTCATTTTCTAGATTTTGATTCTGAGCATGTTGGGCTTTACTTCTTTTATCCTTTCTTTTTATTTCTTTTCTTCTTTTGTTTGCTTTATGAAATAAATACATTCAAACTCAATATAATTTAATTACTTTACCAAAACATTTCTTTTACAAAAAATCACTTTTTAATAAACTGAACTTTATTTATTTTATAAAATAATTTTTTTATAATTTTATTTAATTAATTTATCATTTTATTTAAATCATTTACTAGTATAATTCCAAATCTATATTAATAAATATATTCTTTTCAACCCCAATATTTCCTTTTAATTTCAATTTTATTACCATATTTTTTAATTACTTAATTCAGATCTCAACTTCATTATTTATTATAATTTAATTATTAATTAATCGCTACTCAACCATGGGTTGTTACACTGGCCTACGCCTCACCGCGTGGAACCAAATGCATCGCTCTCGCATGTATATCCATAAGCAATCACTATAATGGAGTTGCTTGCACCCTTAGGTTAGCTTAACCCTTTGGATATGCATCCTACCTTTAGTTTTTGTCATTATCGATGATGAAGTCACATTCTAAATCCTAACACACGAGCTACAACTCAAACAAATCTTGGAACCAAACATGGATTCCAGCATCTTGAACAGTCCATGAATCCTTAAATGAATTCTAGCATCTCGAACAGATCACGAACCACTTCCAAAGCATAGCTCATGTATATGGTTTTGAAGTGGTTATGATTCAAAGTCATCTTATATAAGTATTCTCCTCTGTTTAATGGGTGCTCAAAAACCAATCAATAGATTTCTGGTTAACTCAACCCCGATTCTTTCAGAAATAAACCGACAATACATAATGGTAGAGATCATCTCCTATCCAAACGGATTTCCCGATCATTTGTCCTAGAAGTAAAAGAAGATTTTATATGTATGTTATATCATCACCGAGTGAGTAATTATTCCATGTAATCCTCATGTTTCTTCTAGATATTTCTTAAGTTAAGTTTGGTCAATTTCAATAGCAGTGAAACAATCATATATGGAAACTAAGTCTCATATACTTATTAAATTTTCAACCTTTTCAAATTCTACTATCCCACAGTTAAGAGTGAAACCTGGTAGGTTAGAGCATTATTGCTTCTACACCATACTCGAATCATTATTCTTAACTCTCATAGATAGAAACAAATCTACTTTGTCGATTTTAGTGCTAAGTACACGACTACATACTTTCCATAAAAAAGTAAACACACAAAGCATGGTTAATTTACACAAAGTACGATTTAGTCACATAAACGACCTCTAGTCCCCATTTTATATAGTTACTTCTTTATTAGTTAAACCTCTTTTATTAGTACAACTCCTTATCTAATAAAACTTCTTTTGTTAATTAAAACTTCCATATTAATTTGTACATCTAATTAATTAAACTCCTAATTGATTAAACTCCTAACTAATTAAACTCCTAACTAGTTAAACTCCTAATTAATTAAAAACTTCCCTTATTAATTAATGCTCCTTTATTAATCGAAACCGCCTCTACTAATTAAAAATTCCTTTATTAATTAAACTTCCTTTATTAATTAAAACTTCCTTTATTAGTTAATATTCCTTTATTAATTAAATCTTATTTTATTAATTAATACTCCTTTATTATTTAAAACTTCATTTATTAGTTAATACTCCTTTATTAATTAAAACTTCTTTTTTATACTTGTATATATATTTAATTTCTCTTTATAAAAGATACATACTTGTATTATACTATTCCATTATTCATTTATGCTCTTTTCAATACTTCACAAAGTATTCATATACTTATCTCAAGTACAAGTATATTCACAAACCACTTAACAAAATTCACTTACTTTAAGCTATAATCAAGGAGATTAAACGTAAATGTTACTTAAACATTGTTACTATAAGCCCCATTTCTCTTTTATATTTTAAATGTATACTTTTTCACTCTTTATTCCAGATATTTCGTATTTTTTATTATCTTTAAAATTCCATTATTAAAGATCAAAGTATATTCATAATATTCATTTCACTTTAAAATATAATTCAAGGGTTTAAAAATAAATGTTACCAAAAATTGTTTACTACAAACCCAAAATATTTCACACTTAATCATTATCTTTAAAATTCTCTTTAAAAATCTAATTGTATTTATAAGAGTTTATGACAAGTGTTACTTAAAAATTGTCATGACGACCTAAAACATTTCATACTTTAAACATTATCTTTAAAACTTGCTTTTAAAGATTTAATACATTGATAAGGGTTAAAAACAAATGTTACTTAAACATTGTTTACTGCAACCCGAAACATTTCACTTAAAATTACCTTACATTATTCATAACTAATGTCCTAAGTATATTCCTAATTACATTTCTATGTATAATTAATAAGAGATAAAAACAAATACTACTTGAACATTGTTAACCACAAACCCAAAATATTTCACACTTAATCATTATCTTTATGTGTAACACCCCGAAATTTTAATAAGGAAACTAAATTAAAATAAAACAAGGAATTAAATGAAAATTTTCGCAAATGTCCAAATCTAGCTACGAAACTTGCACCAGTTCGTAGTAATTTTCTAGACGACTTTCATGTATAAACATCATAATTGGACTTAGTATAGAGGAGTTACGGCGTTAGAATGAAAATAAAAATTTTAAAATAAAAAAATAACATAGCCACTTGTTGACTGGTAGCGATCTACCTTGGAAGGGGAGTGGTTGACCTAGGCTCAAGTAAAATGGAGCGTTCTCGATTTACAATGACGTATTTGAACGCTTGTGATCGATTGCTTGGGGATGAAGGCCGTGATGAGCAAACCCGATGCTATGAAATATTCTCTAAGCTAATCTAATGGTCCGAACTAAACCCTACCCCTATAAATACTAAATAAATGAAATCCTAATTTTAACATAAAAAGTTTACGGTAACCAAACTCTACCAAAATTTTATCTTAACCCTAAAACCTAAAAAATTCTTAAAAATCAAACAAATTCAAGATAGCAACTAAATCAAGGTAGAGCTACCGATTTAGGGAAACGGATCTCATGCAAAAGCAAAAGGAAGAGCCTAGGTTTAAGGTGAGTGGGCTCAATTTTGATAAGATGATTATTGTAGTTAAATTTATACTATTTTAATAATTGGTTTAGGATGTTAGAAACCCTAATTTAATATGCTAAAACCCCAGAATATATTATTATAAGTTGTTAGTCTAAATATTATTTGGACACCTATTCTATGTTCAAACTTGCGAACCGTAAATCCATAAACCCTAAACCAAATTGCATATTGATGAATAAATTGGTCACTTAGTAAATTAGGGGTTAAATAAACATTGATAAGCATAGAAATTTTTGACAGCTGAAAATAGCAGAACCCTAATTTTACTACATGATTGGTCGACTTAGGAACCCTAGCGGTTGGCCGGTAGCAGTCGACCGAGGGGAAACAATGTTCGACCATTCAGAACAAAAACTACACAAATTGAACCTTCACCGAAGGCCCTAGTTAAATAATAAAACAATCATATAATTTAGTAAGAAATTGTATAAATGATGAACTATTTTTCGAGCCTATTTTAAGTTAAGTGAACATGCTAGAGAAAGTAGGGAAGCCAGTTCCATATCAAAAGACAATAGGTCATTGTGGATTGGGTAACTATTAAATACCCAAATGAGAGTTTAAAATTGACTAGGGCGATGTATTTCATGACATAGACACCCGTGGGAATGTTCCGCAATGGATGCACAACAATGATGGATTCCAGTGAGTGAGCCTGGTGCTAACGGGGGATTCTACATGAACAGTCAAGCCTGGCACTGCACAATAAGAGGCTAACACTAATGGTAGTTTATATATGCATAGTTCTGATGCGACATGGTATAGGCAGACACCAGCATGGTAGGATCTACGATTGAGAGATGGACATAGGTGCATACGATGAGTCACTATGCGAGTTTGCATTACGGTGTTCTCCCCTCCAGGCATAGTGATGGTATAGGTAAATTTGGGAGAGTAGTTCCCAAACCCTAAGAATGCTAGCCAATCGTTTGTGTATTGTTTGATTTGTAGTTCGACCTTGGTGTTAGATAAGAATCCTTAGGTACTGGACCTTAGAAATCCACGAACGCTTGTTATATACGCTTTACATGATCATCAATATTAAACTTGTACTCATTCACTAGACTTTTATCCAACCCATTCTCTTTCCTTCTTTTTCCCTACCACAAGTGGATAGGACAGCAAATGATTGGCCTATTCTTGATACTTGGAGAATTGAGCTTTTAGTTGGAGTTAGTTTTTATCATATTTACTCTCCATATATTATTCTATCATATCAGTACATTTTGCTTCAAGTATCAGACTTTGAGAGATATTTTTCTATTACTTTGTATTAGACCACGTACTGATTTTTTTGAGATGGTAATTTGGATATTTTTTGAGATGGACATTTTCTGTGTTATATGTTTTATTCCTTCTGCTGTGAGTTCTAAAAGAATTGTTTATCTTAGATTATATATGTTTGTATTATTCTTTGAATTGTTAAAGCAAACACCGATGACCTGCATTTCTCGGCATGACACGAGACTAAAAGCCACATTGAGCTGTTGATCGACGTGTTAGGAGGTGCGGGTTGTAATAGTTGGTATCAGAGCATATGTTCAATGTTTCTTAGGATTAGGACCTAATTAGAGACGTATCTAGAAAAGTTTTTGAAAAAATAGTTTACATAAAGATTTTCAAAATTTCTTCCAAAATATTTTTGAAAATGGGTTTAAATAAATAATTTCAAAAAGGTTTTAAAGGAATTTACCTATACCATAATCGCTCTTTTTCTTGCCTATGTTACCTTTGATTTTTCCCTTATTATCTTTCTTATTCGTGCTTATACTATATGTGAAAAGTTGCTAATAAAATTCTTAAAATTCATATATAGAAGATGATATATCTCGCAGGTTCAGGCTTCGACAATGCAGCTAAGATCCCAGACATGAAGATCCTAACATGGTTTCGTCGGTGTCTTCAAGCTAGGGGACATGCCGAGCTCAATCTTGTTAGAGAGCCCGGGTAGAGAGGGACAAGTGAGTTTCCTGGCCACCCACCCACCGCTCTAGATTTTGCTAAGTTTTGCGAAGATTTCTAGTCTTGGAGGTAAGCTATATATGAGGATGGAGTCTTATGTGGATTCGAGGACACGGGTCCCGGCTTATGAGAGGATATTTGGTTTGATGGGTTTGGCAGATGTTGTGAGGAGGCAGTTAGCTACATGGAAGTTACAGGGTGAGGCACTAAGCTAGTAGGAGTTTACTTAGTCAAAGATTGATGAAGGTGATATTCCTTGGGAAGAGTTCCATGAAGTTTGAGATGATGTTCCTTTTTAGGGAGGAGGAAGGCGTTTAGCTAGAGAAGTTTATTCATCTTAAGTAGGAGGACATGACAGTCAAGGAGTATGTAAATCAGTTTAGTGAGCTAGCTAAATTCGGTATGAAGTTGATTAGTACACCACACAAGAAGGCTCTTAAACTTTCTAAAGGAAAGAACTAACACCTCCAAGATTTAGTTGTGAGTTGTATTCTGATGGGTGCTACCTATGAGAGGCTAGTGGAGATGGCCTTACTAAATACCATCTCTAAGGAGAAAGTCAAGGAGGAGGAATCCGAGAAGGCTATTGGGAAAGCTAGTTGAACTGGCGCAAAAGTGACGGTGGACCCAAAGGAAAGGTGTAGAAGAAAGATATAAACTATATGAAGTGTGGCAGGAGGGGGTACTTTATAAAGGAGTGCAGGATTCCAGTCCCATCACAAGGGAAATGAAAATCGAGATTTGCTTTATCGGGTATCAAACGAGAACTATGAGCAATTAGAACACCTTTTTGATCTTTCAAAGGTTAAGTGTTATAACTGCGACCAGGATGGATAGCCGAAGTGACCTTGCATAGTATCACTGAGAAATTCTAGTCATGTTTCCACTCAGGTGGTTCTAGCTTATGCACTAAAGGTAGTCCCTAGCTCGAGTGCATAACCTGCGGTGGACAAGGGTAAGAAGGTAGTGGTCGAAGGTGTGTTAACTCTTTCTGGTTTATCTATTCATACATTACTTAACACCAAGGCTTCATATTATTTCATTTCTAGTTGATGATTTGCACTTAGACATTAGTATTTTTACAAGCCCTATAGTTGTGTCAAATCTCATAGGAGGGTCGACCTATTTATCCATGTTTTGTAGGGGTTTGAAGTTGTTTATCTTACGATCAAGTTTAATTATGATGCCTTTGTATTAGGATTCTCTAGGTTTTCGTTAGTAATAAGCATGGCACTGTTTTAGACTGTGATAGGAAGGTTGTTAGATTGAGAACATCTAGTGGGCATAGCTTGGAGTTTTATTATGGATCCCGAGAATCAGTTATGTTTAGCTACTTATATTTCTTAGACCTATCACATGACGAGCTTAGTGCAGTGCCTGTAGTTAGAGATTTCCTTGATGCTTTTACTGAGGTTATCAGTCTCCCGTCCAAGAGAGAGATCAAGTTTAGGACATATCTTGTTGAGAACGCCAAGCCCATCGCCTTACCACCAAGGCACATGGCTCCAAAGGAAAGACGTGAGTTGAATAAGCAAGTTAATGAGTTATTGGAGAAGGGCTTCATTCAGAGGATCATTTTGAAGTAGGGAGCACCAGTCATCTTTGCCACCAAGGTGGATGGTTTTTTAAGACTCTATGTCGATTATAGGGAGCTGAATAAACTGGCAAAGAAGAATCACTATCCATTGTCCCGCATAGGTGATCTCTTTGATTAGTTAGTTGGAGCTAGGGTGTTCTCATAGCTTAACCTGGCTACCAAATTCCACCAATTGCGTGTAGCCGAGGACAGTATTCAGAAGATGGCGTATCGTACACCTGACAGATTATATGATTGGTTAGTCATACCCTTCGGATTGACTAATGCACCTACCTACTTTGTTGCTGATAAGCCAAGTATTTAGAAGTTTTCTTAACAAATTCATCGTGATATTTTGGATGTTATTCTTGTATATTCGAGGAGTGAGGAGGAGCACGTGATGCACTTGGAGGAAGTGCTTAAGACGCTCCATGCGCATAAGCTGAGGGCGTAGTTTTCGAAGTTCCACTTTTGGAGAAGGAGGTATGCTTTTTGGGACACATCATCTCAGAAAGTGGCTTAGCAGTTGATCCTAATAAGGTGGAAGTGGTTCAGGATTAGCATATTCCAAAAAATGGCATGGAGGTGAGAAGTTTTCTTGGTTTATCGGGCTACTATCGAAAGTTCAATAAGGACTTCACGAAGATCTCTGTCCCACTGACCCGTCTTACCAAGAAGAATCTTGTCTTTTCGTGGGATGCAAACTATGAAGGTTATTTTATTAGATTGAAGGGGGCATTGGTGAATGCGCCAGTTTTTGTACTACCGGATGGGACAAAGCCATGTACAGTTTATACCGACGCCTATAATATGGGGTTAGGTGTGGTTTTAATGCAAGAAGGAAGGGTGGTGAGTTATGCAAGTAGGCAACTAAAGACCCACGAGAGGAACTACCCTACACATGACCTTGGGTTGGCAGCCATTGTCATTGCGCTTAAGTCATAGAGGCATTATCTTTTAGGGGAGTTGTAACATTCTCCACTTAGAGGCCCAAAACTAACGGCTATGGATGCTGCAGTCATCCATAGTTATTAATCCTCGGCGACCAAATACGGTAATGTTAGATAGATTGATATGACAGAAACACATGGATATGGAAAAAAATTAAAATAATTAAACAACTTTCACATTCCATTTCAAATCATTTCAAATTCATTACATAATCCCACAGTTAAGAACAACGTTCGGAGAAATTATAATTATTACAACATACAACAAGAGCGACATGTGAAGATGCCCCCTTGGATGATTAGAGTATATATATCTAGGAAATTAAACAACTTTGCCTTTACACTAAAACACAAAAAAATCAAAATAGAAAAGAACTCCTACTAGCTAGCTTGCCTCCTACACATTACCAGAAGCTTATTCGTCTAATAAGAACCCGAAAACCTCAACTCTCAAACTACTCAAAATTAATTGAGAACCAAAGAGTTTAAGAAGAAAACAATAAACTTTGAGTTAGATATAAAGCCTGGTACGAATAATAACCTACCATCTCAAACCATTTAGATATCAAGTGAGACAACGCCGCTTAGCGAAATAGGTTTTCCCTCACTAGTATCTTATCCAAAAATTTATAATAACCATATACTGTGCTCCTACATCCACAATGGTTAAAACATAGAAATTTAAAATATTATGATGATATGCAACAAGTAAATTATTCTGGATTACCCATCTGCATTCATTTGACTATCTGTCTCAATTATAGTTTCTAGGGTCACTATTAACCTATTAGTTTTCATGGGCTGACTAATAATCGATTTAAAGTTTAT
Source organism: Allium fistulosum (assembly GCA_030737815.1). Classification (NCBI taxonomy): domain Eukaryota; kingdom Viridiplantae; phylum Streptophyta; class Magnoliopsida; order Asparagales; family Amaryllidaceae; genus Allium; species Allium fistulosum. Next base: position 527,600,695 of record CM060902.1, read on the forward strand.
GGATTATCTGTCCGGTCTCATGGTTTTCCTGGGATGACTAAGAACCTATTGGCCTCTGCTAATAACTTCATTCATGGGTTCTCCCAAAACCTATTGGTATCTCCAAAAACTTCTCTCATATCATATTTTTCATGGATTGACTAAGAACCTATTGACTTCTGTCAATAAATTTATTCGGACATAGTTTTCATGGGATCACTACGAACCTATTGGCACCTGCCAATAACTCTTTCTAAATATAATTTCATGGGTTTACTATGAGCCTGACTTAACTGACAACTTCTTTAATCAATCTTTGGGCATCCTATTTTCTGGTATACCTGACCTCCTGGGTGCAATTCTTATATTCACTACTGGGTCAACCTAGCTGGTTATTTTGCCCTTTTTCTCCCCTAAAATACAGTTATGGGTCCATTATATAGTGAATATGTATATTAGATGAAGCAAACATAATAACATAATAATACTAACATTTAGCATTTTAATATCCTTGAAAGCAATGAAACATGGTTAATCTCTTTAATTTATGGTTTTATCAAGGAAAACTTCTTCAAAAACTCCATACTTAAAAGCTATTTCAAAACTCCTTTATTTTGCCATAGGTTTTCCTTTAAAAATGAGATTGGGTTCTTTGTTTTGAAAACTAAGGCTTTCAAAACCTTAGACCTTCACTTTCGAAACCTATTAGAATACCTCTTTCGAATGCATTCAAATCTTCTTTTTGAAATACTAAGTATATGCCTTTCGAAACTTTCAAAACATACTTTTAGTATTAAAGTAATCCATAGAAGCATAGCTCCGAAACCATTTGAAAGTACCCCTTTAGAAACCATTGGGTTTTATCTTTTAAAAATAACTTTTGGGTCAAAGTGAATATAAACGAAAGTACCTTTTTCGAAACCATTAACCTTTAAATAAATTAAAATGATTAGGGAAAACTGATGGCTTCAAAACCATCCCTTCGAAAGCATTAATCATTTAAGTAAAACATTTGGAAGGATATCTTCGAAACCCCTTTTGAAGCCATTGCCTTCGAAACCTTTGGTATAAGTGGCTACTGGAGCCCTTTCAAAAACATTGGGAAGTGGCTTCCTATATTTATAAAACAAAACCTACCTTTCAAACTCGTTGATGACTTCAATTCATTCGAAAGGTATAAAGGCGACATCATGGTTTCGACTGGGTTCAAACTACCCTTTCGAAAGCATTGATTTAAAAACAAGGCAACTCATTAGAAAGCTACATTTAAACAAAACTACGGCAACCTCTTCGAAAGCTATGTTAAACCCTTTCGAAAGCATTCTTTTAAAAACAAGGTAAGCAGCATTTCTTTAAGAAGCAAAACGAAGGCTGCGACTCCTTCAAAAGCTTTGTTCCGACTTCATATTTACCGCCTTTCTCCAATCCACTACATACCAAAGCCTTGATGCCTTGTGTATTGGTTTCGACTTGGTTGAGGCAGAAGTATAGGGTCGAAAGGTAGCTACTGAAAGTGGCGAAACAATAAACTTATGCAAAACTGTTTTTATTTCCTTTTTAAGTAATACTTTTCAACTAACTTGCCTATTTGTAAAAATATGATTGATTGCCATAAACTTTACCAAAATATTTTCTAAGAGACAACCGAATTTATATAGAAATTAATTAAAGATAATTAACAAAGAAGTCCTTAGCTTTAACAAAACAATTTAGACTTTTAAATCCTCCATCTTAAATAAATTAATTTACATAGTAAATTACTTAGGGAAAATCCCCAAAAATCATCAATATTCACTTTTGTTATGTTATCTAACATATATAAATTTCGGACCCAAATTCCTTTATATAATTACCGAAATTGATTTCATAAACCAATTATTCATATTCTCCTTTGAAAATTCATAATAAATTATCCATAGCTTGGATAATTACGAAAAATTAAAAACATCTCTAAAATAATGTTTTACATAACATATTAAATCCATATGGCATTTGAAACCCAATTTAAATGATTTTTGCCTTAATATCGAATAAAACAATTATCAAACAAACTTGTTTGAATATGACATATCATGTAACCCAAGCATATCATTACCAAAAATCATCATAATAGATTTAAACTTAAATCCGAAATCTAATGCTCTTTAAAAATGAAAATATAGTTGGTTTTGATTATTATTCACCTTGACTTAGATAAGGACTTGAGATTTTATCTTCTTTAATTCTCCTAGCTTGATCCCTTAGCTTTTAATTAAATTTACTCTTCTTTTCCCCTAGGAAATTGCCGACTTGCTCTTTGGTTTACGTTTTAGAATTTTGAATTATGAACATGTAGAGTGAAAATGGGAACAAGGTTTAGTGGTTAAGGGGTTATGGGTGCGGCTATTCCCCATAACGCCCTTACCTTATTTCCTCATTATTTAATTTATGAAAACATTTCCATAACCCATTCTTTTTGTTTAATTAAGCACGACCTTAACTAGATTTTCAAATCTCAGTCCATTTATCACTCTAATATTTACATTATTCTATTTAGTTTATCTAACTAAATCTCCCGAATAATGTTATTTAAAATTAGGGGTGTTACAGGAGTGGTTTGAGCTATTTACGGATCATAATTCTTGAAGTACTTGTTCTCCCAAAAGGATTTGAAATTGAGGCATCAAAGATGGATGGAATTTTTGGCATCATATGACTTTGATATCTTTTATACCCCGGTCAAGGCTAATGCAGTGGCAGATGCTTTGAGCAGACATCTTGTAGTTTTAAGTCCCTTATTCTTAGAATGGAGACATGTGGAGTACATTTCTACCTTTAATTTCTAACCATCATCAGATATTACCCCAGGATGACAAGCAGCTTTAGATGTTTAGCTTATATTGATGGAGCATATTGGGTTTAGGAAGAAGGAGGATATGGTGCTAGTAGATATTATTGAGAGGATTGGTAGAGGGAAGTCATCGATTCACTTGAGGCGTCATGCCATGGACATGAGACGATGGTTAAGGAGGGATGATGGACTTTTTGTTCCTTATAGTATGAACTTGATAGATGCAGTACTAGCCGAGTCTCAACATTCTAGAATGACCATTTATCCCATGAGACAAGATGTATCACGACATGAGGAGAGTTTTCTAATGGCCTAGTATAAAGAAGAAGGTAGCGCAGTATGTAGCTAGATGTATGACTTTCCGAAGGGTGAAGGTTGAGCAGAAGAAGCCGGAAGGATTATTGCAGCCACTGGATATTCCCTAGTGGAAGTGGAAGAGTATTTCCATGGACTTTATATATGGTATACCATGGAGTAGGAGAGGGAATGTGAGCATTTGGGTCATTGTCAATCGGTTGACCAAGTGCGCTTAGTTCATACAAGTGAGGAGTATTATAACGGAGGCGACAGTTGCGACTATATACGTGAGAGAGGTCATTAGCTTACATGGAGTTCCTACTAGCATAGTTACTGAACAAGATTCTCTTTTCACTGGTGAGTTATGGAGGAGTCTAAAGAGGCATTGGGGATCGAGTTGAGCTTAAGCACCGCATATTATCCGCTGATGGATGGACAAATGGAGAGAGTAAATCAAGTATTGAAGGATTTGCTATGTATGTGCATTATAGACTTTAGAGGCTCGTGGGAGGATAACTTGCCTTCAGTGGAGTTTACCTAAAATAATAGTTATTAGGCAAAAATTGGGATGGCACCATTTGAGGTATTGTACGGTAGACTATATAGATCAATGTCATGTTGGTAGGAAACGAGGGATAGGACTATTCTTGGGCCGAACATGGTGATGGAGGCATCAGAGAAGGTAGATCTGATCCATAGGAAATGAAGACTGCTCAGGATAGGTAAAAATCCTATGTTGATAGGACGTGTACGGAGCTAGAGTTCACAGTGGGAGAGATGGTAGTCGTGAAGGTTTCACCAATTAAGCATGTAATGAGATTTGGTACATCGAGGAAGCTAGAATTGAGATTTGTTGGGCCCTTCCAGATAGTGTCCAAAGCAGGGAAGTTGGTATATAGAGTGGAGTTTCTGAAGAAGCTAGCGGGGTATATGAGGTTTTCCATGTGTCGCACTTGCGAAAGTGCTTACATGATAAGGCTATCATAGTCGAACCGAGCCAATTGGAGGAGGTGGAGTTTTAGCAGGAATCACTTATTCACCATGCACCCACTCGTATTTTAGAGCATGGTACGAAGTGACTCCTCAAAAGGAGATCAGACTTGTAAAGTCTAGTAGGGAGACGATCCAGTGGAGAGTACATTGGAGCCTAAGGAGAAGATTCGAGCTATCCACCTGCAATTCTTCTTTGGTACATGTTAAATTTGATATTCTTATAAGTATAGATATCTTATGTGTAGAACTTAGGAGGTATACCCTTTATGCAAAGACCTTTGGATGATAGAAATGGTTGTAAACATGTCAGTAGGACATTTATGGATGATGGGTGGATGTATATGGATGTATTGTTCGCATTTTACTCTTTTACACGTTAGGACAGTATATCATATAGGTACACACATGCACACTCATACATAGTGCATGGTATTTATTGATTATTGTTAAGCTAGTGGATGTTATGCATATGGATGTTGCATATGTTCGAATGGTTGCGCATGCATATAGAATTACAAGTATATTGTTTAGGATGTTGCATGCATTTGGATGCATAACATGAGCATTTTGCATAATAGGAGGTCGACTGAATTAGTAGACCGACTACTCCTTTGCATCAATATTGGTTCACGTGCATTTCACGTTGCATATATGTATGTACATATTACATTAGAAAATTTCTAAGGACAATGATGGCTCATGGATGATGGATGAGTAGATGTCTGTATTTATTAGTTATTGTGTGTGAGTTACATTTTCCCGTCCTTTAAGATTTTGGGGACAAAATCCTATTAAGGGAGGAGAATGTAACACCCAAAAAATCTAATAGAATTAATAAGGAAATTAAATTAAATAAAAACAAGGACATAAAAGAAATTTTTCACAGACTTTTGAATTTGGCTACGAAACTTGCACCAGTGCATTTATAGCAATTTTTTAGACGATTTTTATATATAACATATCGTAATCGGAGTTAGTTTGGAGGAGTTATGGGCATTAGAATGAAAATATAAATTTTAAATTTAAAAATAAAAAATTAACATAGCCACTGGTCGACCTGTAAGGGTCGACCCTGGAAGGGGAGCAGTTGAACTAGGCTCGAGTAAAATCAAGTGTTCTTAATTTCCAGTGATGTGTTTGGACGTATGTGATCGATTGCTTAGGAACGAAGGCCATGTTGAGTGAACCAGATGCTTGAAATATTCTCCAAGCTAATCTAATGGCCCAAACTAAACCCTACCCCTAAAAATACTAAACTAATGAAATGCTAATTCTAACATAAAAATTTACAATAACCAAACTATACCAAAATTTTCTCTCAACCCTAAAATCTAAAAAGTCTCAAAAGTCAAGCAAATTCAACCTAGAAGAATAGAAGCAACTAAATCAAGGCAGAGCTATCGATTTAGGGTAAACATTCTCAAGCACAGGCAAAAGGAGGAGCTTATGCATGAGGTGAGTGGGCACAATTTTGGTAAGATGATTATTGTGTAAACTATTTTAATTGGTTTAGGATGTTAGAGACCTTGATTGAATATTCTAAAACCCTAGAATATGAATTACAGTAAGTTGTTAGTCTAAATATTGTTTAGACACCTATTCTATGATTAAACTTATATAAACCATGTACTTGTATAAACCCTAAATAAAAATTGCATATTGATGAATAAATTGGCCACTTAGTAAATTATGGGTCAATTAAACATTATTAAGCATGGAAATTAAAATGATAAACAATCGACAATTGAAAACAATGGAACTCTAATTTTACTATGCAACTGGTCGACCTAGGAACCCTAGTGGTCGATCAGTTGCGGTCGATTGGAGGCAAACTACGGTCGACCATTCATAACAAAAATTGCACAAGTTGATCCTTGACCTAAGGCTAAGGTTAAGTAATAAAACAACTATCGAATTTAGTAAAAAATTATATAAATGACGAACTGTTTGTTTAAGCCTATTTTGGGCTAAGTATACATGCTAAAGACAGTTGGGAAGTCAGTTCCCTATCAGAAGGTAATAGTGATCACGGTTTAGGTAACATTTTAATACCAAACAAGAGCTAAGAGTTTACTAGGGTAATGTATTTTGCGACATAAACTCCCACGGGGAGGATCTGTAGTCAATGCACAGCATTAATGGATGCAAAATAGTGAGCCCGGTGCTAACGGAGGATTCTACATGGACAGTCAGGCCCGACGCTACACAATAAGAGGCTATAGAGTAGAAAGGAGCTCGGTACTAACATGAGTTCTTATATGCATTGTTCTGATGCAATGTGGTACAGGTAGACACTGGCACGGTACGATAAGATGCATTTTGCAACTAAGATCAAGAGATGGACATGGGTGCATACGATGAATCACTATGCTAGTTTGCATTACAGTGTTCTGTCTCTAGGCATAGTGATGGTATAAGTAAATGTGGGAGATTAGTTCCTAAACTTTAAGAACTTTAGCCGATCGTTAGTGTGAGGTTTGATTTGTAGTTCGACCCTTGGTGTTAGATAAGCATCTTTAGGTATTGGACCTTAGGAATTCATGGACACTTACTATACACCCTTTACCACTTAGAGTAGATTTAAATTTAGCTGCACATGATCATATCATATTAAACTTGTACTCATTCACCAGACTTTTGTCTGACCCATTCTCTTTCCTTCTTTTTCCCCACCACAAGTGGATAAAGCAATAGGTGATTGGCCCATTCTTGATACTTGAAGAGTCGAGCTTTTAGTTGGATTCAGCTTTTATCATATTTACTCTCAATGTATTAGTATCAGACTTTGAGAGATATTTTTTATGTAATCTGTATTGGACCACGTATTGATTTTATTGAGACTGTGATTTGGATATTTTCTGAAATGGAAATTTTCTACATTATATATTTTATTCCTTCCACTGTGACTTATGAAAGAATAGTATATCTCGGATTATATCTATTTGTATTAGTCTTTGAATCGTTAAAGGTTAAACCCCAATGACCCTAATTTCTCGGCACGACTCGAGCCCGAAAGCCATACCGAGCTTTGGATCTTTGTTTCAAGAGATGCGGGTTGTCAGATTAAGTATTCCATAATTATTAAGTCCAAATTTTATCTACACTTGATTAACTATTTAATATACTTTTGCTTAAGTTTATACGTTTCATATGCTAGTCATGTTTTCGTCTGTGTCAACTTACTATCCCTCGGTTAAGGGTAAAGTCAGTAGATTAGAAAACAGTTGCTTTTATACCCTTCTCGAACATCCTTCTAACTCTCACAAATAGACAAGTCTACTTCGTCGGCTTTTACTGTTAAGTATAATATTAACCGAATTCCCTAAATAAGTTAAACAAACAAACACGCTTATTCCACTAAGTACTCATAAACCACTTTGTAAAACATTTTTTTATAGTTTAAAACCCCTTTTAAGATTGATACACACATACACATGTAGGTATGATAATTTATTTATAAGAGAAAGTATTTAACAATAAAAACAATTTGGAAAGATATTTTATTACATGAGCTTCTATTTATTTTAATAAATACACTAACTTTCTAAATACTATAAATACTTAAAAGTACTTTAAAATAATTATAATATGCATTAAAACACTTACTAAAATTTTACTTAAAAATACATACATTATAATTTATTTAAAAATTTAAAAGAACATGTTTTCTTTATTTAAAGTTAGCTTTCTACTTCAAAAATTCACAATTAGTTATTACTAACACATGAAATTTCCAAACCACTTTTAAAATACTTTTATATATGTTGGAAAGACTTGTAAAAAGATGGGAGAAGAATACTTAAGGTTGTAGTCATTTTGAAGCATTTAAAGTTACGAATAGCAACAACATCAGTTTCAAAGTGCTATCTTCGAGTGTTATAATAGGTTCGGAAATTTACAGTTTTACACACTTTAAAGTTTTGTCAATTTTCGACATGCTATCGAACTTTTTAGAGTCTATTTTTTTAAAATAAGAAATAAACATGTAACGACCCAATATTTTGGACCATTCAAATCGACAATGAATCCACACATGTTGGACTTGAATAATTCAAAACAATGGATTGTAAATAAAATTTGGCAAAACTCAACATATATAGTAAATAAAATAATCACAGATCACAGACATAGAGTAATATAACAATAATGCAGCGGAAACAGAAGAGTAGTAGTTCATGAAGCTACTATATAAATATAACAGAGTTAAACAGGATACAACAGAAATCTCGAATACATAGATGTCTCAATACAATAGTCAAATATAAGATCTAAATACATCACTGGAATCAACTGAATAACTGATAGCAGAATCGATAGATACCTGGATCTCCAAGCGAAGCTCTAACTCCAAAGGTGAGTCTCAAATGCTGTATCACTCAGTCTGACCCGAGCGTAAAGCAAAACACAAAACACTCGAGTCAGGATTAACATTCTTATATCAATAAATCCAACCAAGTGAAATATCAACTGAAATACAGTAACTTAAAGGATGTTTGGGATAACCATCCTCTAAGGGTCCGTTAAACTATCTACTATGTAGTAATATTTCGCTATTATAATAATGTCTAATCATAAAATAAACATACTTTAAAATAGCATTAGGGCTTTACATTTAATCTGAACTCACCCTAACACGTAATAGTCCCAGTAGTCTATCCAGTATTAGCATACTCCCAAAATGGAGGCTACCCTCGATACTCCACAGGCTACGGGAGAAATCACAACTCGTAGTAAAGCTCGATATGGTAGGTGACACGACACACAAGGCAATGCCAGGGTAGATATACCAATTACGCACACGGACTGATGGAAACGCATAACAGCTACTACCGCTCCACCTCAAACAACACTCCCAAATCAAGGGGTGCACCAAAACAATCACAAAGTAATAGAATCGTATCGAAGAAGTGCGTCCGATAAGAGGTGCTTCCTCACTGGTCCGAGATCGCTCCTGTTTTAGCCACCTTATGCCAACTCACGGGAGTTGGGTCCACGTATATACCTTAGGATCGTCGCCACCATCCTACTACATTCTGGAAACTCCACCGCGTACACAGTTGTCAAAGTGGTTTTTGGTATCGACAGAGAGTATGTCCATATCCGATCCCGGTCTCTTTAACAACCAATCGTTATTATAACACCGCGGTCATTTCAAAATAGTTTATACTTCAAAACCAAAATATCATTTTCAATTCAATAACCAAATCAATACGATATCATTTTCATTTGAAAAAATATTCACTTCCAAAATCATAGTACTTTTCCAAAGTTATAACGTTTTCAAAATCATAGTCTTTTAAAAACCAAAACACTTTGGAAATCACATCTTTGTAATCATAGCATTTTGGAAATCATAACACTTTGAAATTATAGCATTTTGGAATCATAACACTTTTCTTTTAAACAGTTTAGATATTAAAATTAGTATATATAATAAAATAGTTTATATAAATAGTTATAAGTTAAAATAGTTTATAAATAAAATAGTTTATATAAATAGTTATAAGTTAAAATAGTTTATAAATAAAATAGTTTATATTAAAATGATTTATATTAAAATAGTTTATATTAAAATAATTTATAAAGTAAAATATCAATAGTTTAAATATAATTTAAAATTACTTTATAAAATAAAATAGTTTTCTCGACTTTCACAAATCGATTCAAATCAATTCGAATTCCAAAATCCAAATTTAATCAGATCTTAAACCATTAATTCCAATTTAGCTTCTAAATAAACCATAAATTTATATCGATTTCAAATACAGACTTGGACCACAAATAAACCATTTCAAAATATATATATATTTCAAAGCAAATATATTCAACATTTCAAAACTAAATTCGATAATTTTAAATATATATATCAAATTCACTTTACTATTATTAGTCCGAAATATTTACTTAATCATTTCAATAATATCCAAATACAGCTTAAATTTACTAAATTAAATAAAAAAAATATCCCATTTAAATTTATATAAATTTGAAATATTCATTTAAGTCACTTTTAATCAAATTCATAAAATCGTATCTTTAAAATTTCAAATTTAATAAATTTCAAATCAAACTCATTTAAGTAAAATTCTTAAATAAAATAAACTTTCAAATCAATTTCAAATCGTTATAAACTCTATATCTGAAAATATAGATATTAAATAAATTCTTATATATCAACTTTATTAAATCAACTTTAATAATCTTTAAAATCAATATTTATTAAAACTATACATTTCTTTTTAAAACCATAGAAATCATTTTCAAAATATTTGTATATAGACCAACGGTGTCCGTATATAATTCTCTACCCTATGGTCAAGTGATACAGATATTTATCATTTCAATCCGTAATTTAAATATATACGGGTGTATATCTTTTCAACCTGCAATCCCAAATTCAGTTCAATGAAAATCGCTTGGGTTTACCATTTCAACCCATAACGATTTTCTCCTATTCTACAGATCGTTCGGGTATGTATCATTTCAACCCATAGTGAATTCTATACTAACATGGAACTTGCAGAGTGATAACAGATATGATAATAATATAACAACAATAACAGGCATATATCATTAGTATAAATAACAGATAATGGTGTCAGATGTCATAGGTGAACAGATACAGATAATAGCATATATAACAATGTAAATAACTAACATCAACATATTTCAATTGACGTTTCAATTGAAATCAAATTTAATAAATATAAGAACGTTAATCTAAGTGATTACTCACCTTCTGAGGCTAGAGGGAATAGATAGTGAAATGAGCTATGAATCTGAACATGAATTTCGAAGCAAAGTTATATAGGCACGAACTTGACGGTCAAAGCTGACAAAAGAATCGATGGGAATAAATCGGATCAGTTCGATAAACAATATATATATAAAAACTAATGTATAACTATAGGTATAACCTTTCATTCATACTATATTTAAAATCAAAAATTATAAAAGAAATCAATATAACCTGTATGAATTTTTTATATATACTATAGCTATTCCCTTATCTAACATTTTAATCCATCTATATAATCACATACAATTAATAAACTTACATTATTAAAACCCGTATATTAAACAACATATCAAGTCTTAGTTTATATAATAATATATATCACTTGTAAAGTACAACTTTTTAAACAAAGTAGATTAGTATAAGAATCAACTCATATAACTTATTATATACTACTGTGACAATCTTATCCAACTATAATTTAAAACAATATATATATATATATATATAATAGCTTATGCATATAGAAAAGAGGATTTCAGGCTTTAAACCCATAGTCTAAGTTGATAAGATTTAGCTAGCAATATATATAACATATCATCGTATATAAAATCCGTAAAACTATAAATATATATATATATACACAAACCAAACTTTGAAGTGTATAAAACTATAAACTACAACTTACAGCAATCATGTATATATATATACTTATATAAATGGGAAAAATTATATATATATATACTATAACACACCCTATAACTAACTTATACAATGAAAGAAGTCTGTAGCTTAAACTATAAAACAAACTATTATATTACTGTAACTTATAACTAATATTTACATAGACATAAAAAAATCGAACAGTGAAGCCAATATAACTCAGTTTATTGAAATGTATATATCTAGCAGACCACAAGTATAACTTATATAATGATAATAATATACCAACAGATTCTCGTATATGCTTATATACCCAGATATGCTTATATGACTTTAAAATAACCTTCCTTTCGTTCAAAATATATATATAATATATCTTCACAACCAAAAAAAATGAAGTAAAAAAAATATAAACAACAATTGTACAAAACCGGTATATAACCATACAACCGAAAGCTTATATAAACAAATACACACATTAACATTATAATAAAACACACGGCACTATATATATAACAGCACAAACTTATAACTTTAAACAACTAATATATATAAAATTTTATAACTGTGTATATAACAACAGACTAAGCTTTGAAATAAAATATATATTACTTTATAATATAATACACTTTACCGTATACAAACACAGGCGGAGGGAGTAGCAAGGTGACTGTCATGGTCGGCATGAGCTAGGTGCTTGCGTGGTAGGGCCACGCGGCAGGGGAGGGAAGGCGGTTGTGTTAGGCGGGATAGGTCAGTGGTGGAGTCGTCGAGCACTGGTAGAAGAAGGGATCTGGAGGTGGTTTCAAGGAATGGTCGGGTTGCAAGGCTTAGGCATGTGTTCGACTGGCAGGCGGTGGTTGGCAGTGATGGAGGCGCTCGGTTTGGAAGGGCGTGAGGTGGCGAGGGTTTGGTACGGGTAAGTGGCTTGAGATGGAGCTCGGTCAGGGTGCAGGCAGAACCATCATGGTGGTTAGGATGGCGCACATGTGACGTGGCCGATGATGGCATGGCTGGTCGAAAGCGGAAGGTGATGGGCGAGCGGCATGGGTTTGGCAATTGATTGAGTTGTGGCTCTATGCAATTAGAAAGAAAAAAAATTATATAAAGATGAAACTTGGGGTGAAATGGAAATAAGGAGGAGGGGAGATTGGGTAGAGCAATTGAAAACAGAAGTGACTGTCAGTTTTCATTTATATATTAACTATTTGCAAGAACAGTGAAGGGAAAGGCAGAGTAAAATGTCATGCAATAAATACAAAGCAACGGGAGAACCGAATGTGAAGTTACAATTATGAAAATAATAAACGTTGGTGACTATTCATTTCAGCCGTTAGAAAATTGAACGGTCATAGAATATTAAAAGCTCCAAAGATGGTACCGATATTGCTAGTCATTTCACGGTTTCCATTGCGTACCGAACACCGAAGCACACAAATGAATATACTACGGGGATCGGCACGACGAGACGATCAAAATGGTATACAGATATCAGTGGTACGATCATCCTATCAAAAGTCGATAACCGGTACCGGAAATGCTGGAAAAACGCCGAAAATAAGATCGACGGAGCAATAAAAGTCCAAATTTGGAGAAACAAAATATAACGTCTCACACATAAGATGATTTACAAATTTCTATAGAAAAATATTCAGGTTTGGAAAACATTATATTATCATCATCAATTTTTAAATTATGTAACTTGAAATAAAATTACACTATAAAATAAACTTCCAAATTATCTGATGAAAATTTACCAGTTGCTATGTTAAAATAGACGTATTTCAAATATTAATTTTTCAATTCAAAATTTTATTATTTAAAATTTCACAAAATTTCAATTAAATATATTAATAAAACCACCAAAATTTACGGTCGTTACAAAACACATAATACATTATAAATATGGCAAGAAACTTGCAAGGATCTCTCTACAAAAATTTATAGAAATTGTCGGACACGATGCAATTTCTAAGTGTTTTTATAGCAACGGGTCACTATAAAACCATTTCAAGTTAAATAAAAGTCCAACCAAACCCTATGTTATTTGTTTCTAAGCTTTGCAACAAGTCATAGAAGTCCATATCCATCATTTACTTATCATTTGCTTTCCAAAGCAAGAATCAAAATCAAACATGTCAAACACATTCATGTAGTTCAAACAATAAATATATACACTCTATAGTTATTTTGATGGTGAGTAAACTCACCCATAACTAAGAAAATTGCCAACCACATGCCACCACCTTAAAACCACTTCCTATCTCAACCATAGGAACTCCAAAATGCAACTTTTTCCTCACTTGCTCACGGCCATGCCTAGAAAAGGTCCTTATATGCTCATGGCTTACGCATATAGGGGCTATTGTGCTTTGAATCTTCTTACTTTAAGTTATTGGAAAGATTTGGTATGTTGTCTAAGGGTTATAGAAGGAGTTTGGGCAGATTTGAAGTTGTTGAAGTCTTAGGAAATTTTAAAGAAAGAAGAGGAGGAAAAATAGTTCTACTTCTTTTTTCTTTTTTCGCCACTTTTGAAATACGAAATAATGAAGTGACTGTGATATGAGATAATGCTTTGACAAGTGAAAAAGACCCCTTATTGCCACTTGTTTGGCTGGCCAAAACCCCCTTTCTTTCCTTCCTTTCCAATGCAAGCACATGCACACCACATCCTTGATTCCCTCCACCATTCATGCCCCAAATCAAGGATTCTTTGTCTCTTTAATTAATTCTTTCACTTTATTTAATTTGTTGTTACCTTAAGTGTTTTTAACTTGTTATTTATGTGTTCATATGTTAATATATAAGTCCCAAAGAGTTTAAAAACTTTTATTAAATAGAAATTCATTTAAGATTTTCAGTCACATTGTCGATATTTCTTCAAACTATTTAATTTCATAAACAAATTTAAAAGTCAAGTTTTTCTTCATTAGTTATTAATTAAAAGGGATTAACAAGGTTATAAAATCATATTTATTCACATTTAATCCTAAATTCAGATATTTAAACACGAAGTGTTGGAAATTTTGGGTTGTTACATTTAGTGATTTGAATTAAATAATATATATACATATATTAGAAATTAGTTTTTTTAATGTCAAAAACTATATTAGGTATATAAAACTATCTATATGTAATTTTAAAACAAATTTTGTATAATGTAATGTTTAGTGTTTAAATTACAAAGTTTATGTTAATTAAATAATTAATATTAAATTAATTTAATTAAAAAATATTTTTTTTAAATTTAAGCCATGGGTTTCAAGGCATGTATATGTAAAAAAAATTATAAATATATAATTATATAAATAATAATCATTCTAAATGTAATGACATACCGATATACTAGAATCATCACCTGATAAACAAAGCAATATATTGTTAATACCGTGTATATTGATTTTGATGGCAAAGGCCATAAAAATATAGGTACTAATGGTTTCCTAAGATGTATAGAGTATTTTCAAAATATTATGTAGGTTTTATACAAGTACATGATAATCAAGTTTGAAGAGTGATCAATAAAAGACTAGAGATCAAGGTTTAGAGATGATCAAGATATTTAAAGACTCTCGAGTTTACAAATGAAGGCAAAAAGAACTCAAGACTATAATTTATAGTAAATAAACAATAGAATAATTTGTTGGAGTCCGTGGATTGCAACCATTTGATTCTTTGAGCACTCCCTTATCAAAATACTTATTATTACTACTTTATCATCAAAATATTTATTTTACTTTTAAAAATATAATTTTACAAATACTCTATAAGGGCTTTTATATTAAAGTATTTTAGAAATTATGCTTAAATAATTTTGCAAGAGTTAAGAATTTTGCAACATTTTAAAAGTGTTCTATTTTTCAAAACATACATATGTATGTTGACATGTACTACATAGGAATGTCAACTTATAGACCGTTGGAGAGATGATTTTTTAATTACATGTCTTCTCGAATAGAAACATCCTTTTAAACACTGTATAAGTTACTGAAGAGATGCCTTTCAATTTTTAAAATTTGTGATTTTTGATTTCATCTCTTCACGAATAGATAAATACGTTCAAATACTATACAATGGGTTAGAAAATGAATTTTTAACCAGCTTTTCTATCTTTTTCTTGCTCTGAACTCTCACTGCATATTCTCTCAAATTCAATCTCTACATTACTACATTCACTCTGTACATCTAGTCGTTGATTTGCAAGTATTATCTCATCAACTAGAAGATCAAAGTGCTATAAAAAAGGCTATAGGAAAGCTTGTGTCTAAAGTATAACTTTTTGTATTTGGAAATAACCAACACTGTACTAATATTTTTTGGGTGAGCTTGTTGTTTTTTCAAATCAATTGGGAGTGCTTATTAATCATTCAAATCAAGTGGATGTGCTTGTTGTCCATGAAAAATCAAGTGGGTGTTCTTGAAGCCCGATTAAATCACGTGAGTCTACCGTGAGCTCGGAAAATCAAGACGGTGTATCTCATTGCCTTGAAATTGAGAATGTATTCTGGTTTACTTGATACCTGTAAAGCGAGAGTTTAAAAGGAAATTTGTTCATATATTATACAGGACTAGATGTAGGATTGGTTAATCCAAACCAATATAAAAACTCCTAGTTTCATCTCTCTTACTTCTACTTTACTGCATATATTTTTGTATGTGTACGTGCGCCTGCGCAATTGCTTATTAATATATATATATATATATATATATATATATATATCTGTGTTAATTATTTGTGTTTGAATTTGAGATATTAAAACAACTTAGAAAATTTCCATATAAATTATAAAAAAACTATCCATCCCCATATAGTGTTAATGTAGCCTTAAGATCCATTCACATTAGTAATACTTTGTTTTCCACATTTGGTATCAAAGCATCGGGTTTTCAAAAAATCATTATTGTATTTTTGGAAAGTATAGATAGCTAGTAACAGTAGTGGCACATTTTTAACACTTTTATAGAAGGACAATCAAATATTGGACCCTCACTACTCAATAGCAGTGATTATGCTTACTTGTCATGTAAGATTAAAATTTATTTACAACTCGATGATTTAGATATTTGGAACATTACACAAAGTTAGTACAGTGAACCCCAAATAGAATGCTCAACATGGACTCCAAACCAAAAGACACAAGCACTCAATAATTCTAAGGCCGTGAACTTTTTATTTTGCTCCATAGATAAAATTGAATTTAATTGAGTTTTTGTTTGTAAGTCTGCATATGAAATTTGTAGGACATCACAAGTCATGGGCGAGGGTACTAGTAAATTAAAACAAATTAAGATTTCCATGCAAACAATCAATTTCAACTATTTAGAATAAAACCAAATTGGTCTATTTTTGATATATATTCCATATTTCAAGGTATAGTATATTCATCAGTATCAATAGGGAAAGATTTCTCTAAAGAGGATCAATTTAGAAAAGTTCTTAATTCCCTCTCTTTAGAATGGGATCAAAAGACATCAGCAATAGAGAAAGCCAATGATATTAGTACAATAAGAATTGAAGAATCATTTGGTAATCTAATGTCCTATGAAGCACATTTGCAGGGTAGAAAGGAAAGCAAGGCAATAGAAAAGAAATCGATTGCATTCAATGCAACACCTGACCATTAAGATTCAAATGATGATGATAGAGGAGATTGCTCTTATGACTTGAAATTTCACAAAATTCCTGAAGTACAGAATGATGAACAACATTCGTAATCTGGAAACAAAAATTCGAAAAAGGAAATGTTTTTAAGTGTTATGATTATGATGAATTCGCCTAACTACGAAGAGACCATCCGAAACAAAAGAAAACAAAGAATTCAACAAATACAAATACGTTCAAAAAGAGAAAAGGATCTTACAATGCAACTTCGGACAATTCTGATACTACATCCAGTGACAACAAACCAGATATAGAAAATGTCAACATGTGTTTCACAATAATGGAAGAATAATCAGAAGAAACAAAGGAAACGTCAAAATTGGTACCTTTTACTTTTTATATGTTATTTTTATTTTTTTTGGAAGTTATATAGGAATATAATAATGTACATGTTTATATTTATATACTACAAACACACACACACACACAATATGATAAGTAAACACACACACACACACGCATATGTATATATATCATTTTCAATATATATATATATATATATATAATATTTTGGAGTCTGAAATTTCTACCTATATGTCGACATATGTCACATGGATATGTCGATGTACTAGATAGAATTTTGAGAATCTTTTCAAAATTCGAACTTTTGAAAGTCCCTTTCTTTTGCAATAAATTCAAAATTGAATTGCCACCTTTTCACTTGTCATGTGACTATCTCTATTTATTCATCCTTTCTTATCTCATCTTCCACACACACTTTATTTCAAAAATTCAAACTTATTCTCCACTCTACTTCCTCTAAAAGAAATCAATAATGTCATCCTCAAATTAACCCTCTCATCCAAAGCCATTAGGCTTATCAAAAAGATCAAAAGTTAACTTTTTAATGATCAAGAGTCTATTGAAACTTATATTGAGTATACTATTTATGGAAAAGTATTTTTGGGAAGGTTTGCAAATTTTAATGAATTTTATTATTATAGTTTACAAGATCTTACTTTAGAAAATGGTATTTTTGATTTATCTGGTTTATCTCAAAATGATTTTCATTGTTATCCTGATTTAGTTGAAATGTTTAATGCAGATTTAAATGGAAATTTTTTTAAGGAGAAGAAGGTCAAATTTGAAGTAGTGTAAAAGATACTACTATTGTTTTAGATTTTGAAATTTTTGGGCAAATTCTTGGTTGTAAAACTAGTGGAAATCACCTTTTCACTTTTGAAATTGACTACAGCAATAGAGAAGTTATGTATGTTTTATTTTCAAATGATGAAGTGTATGGTTCTAATGGCAAAAATTATTAGGTCTAAAGCAAGATTAATGAGTCTTATTTTATAAAAAATATTACAACAAGACTGGGAAATTACAATAACCCGACCCAAAAAGTTTTCGAAGCTCTATTTGCTATTTTCGGAAATTATGAAATAAATTGGGCTCAAGTAATTTTAGATGACTTTGTTTAACTAAAAATCTCTAGCATGAAAACACACTTTACGATGGTGTGTATCGTACTAGAATTTTTAATTATTTTGGTATTAACATAAGAGGAGAAAACATTTTACCACACAAAGTTTTCAACAAAACCAACCTCTCACTTATGCAAGGAAAAAAGAGTGAGTAACTCTAGAAGAAGAAGAAAGTAATGGAATGGAAATTGAAGAGGAGGAAGAACAATAACCATCTCGCTATTCTAACAATGAAATCCTCAAAAACTAATAAAAGCTTCTTAACTGTCAAAAGAAGCTTAAACGTTCCTTCAGTAAAAAGTCACTACTCTCACCAACAAAGTGGATAAATACTTTGAGAAAATTACTAGAAAGCTTAGTGGAATCTCTTCTTCTTCATCATCTTTTTAGATCTCTTGGCTATCCTTGTATACTATCTAGTTTTGGTATTTTTTTAGTTTTTATTTTAGTCATGTTCCTGTAACTTTATCATGCTTATGCATCGTTCTATTTTATCAGTGAATTTTTGTTAGAATTTTTATTTCCACTGTTAAACATGTTCTTTTATTCTCTTGAATGTTAAACTATAGCAATATAAATTACAACTAAAAATTTAAGGCAAAAAAATACAAATGTCTGCACATATGTCGACATAGTCTACCCCTATATGTCGACATATACTAGAAAATTTCAAATATTTGAATTTCAAAAGTTAGATAACATTCGAAGGGAATAGTTACTAATCCGACCTTTCACTTCATAAATTTACTTTTCTTCCAAAAACTTAGAAAACAAATCATCTTCTTACCATATTCCTTTCTACACATACACATTTCTTTTCATAAAAATGAATTCAAACAACTTTTCAAAACAAAATCTAAGTGGAATCTTGAAGAAACTCTTTAATAGTTCAAAAATGCTCTTTGCTTCATTCATCTCAATTAATGACATCTGGAGTTGAGTCAAATGCAAATGACTAAAGAACAAGAAAATAATTCGACTCACTTCAACATTTCATTTCTAATTTCACTAAACAAGTTCAAAGCGACGCTCCTAAATGCTCGAACTTTGAAGAGAATAAATTGGGAAGTTATCAACATCGATCCTATCTTTATAAACGAAGGCTGGGTCGAAGTTCCTAAGAAATCTAGGTTTTAATTTGTATTTATAATTTATAGTTTGCACTCATAAAGTAGGTTTATACATTTTATTTATATTTGTATAATTAACTTTAGTTTATTTTTACTTTTCATGTTATAATTGTAAAATTCATGATGTATAGTTAAAAAAATGTAATTACGTATAGTTATTTCTCAGAAATATCCTTTTACAGTTATTATTGATTTTGAATTCATTTACAATACTATCATATAAATATGTCGTATTAAGGAAGAGTTTATTTTTCTATACCCAGTTTTGTTGATGGCAAAGGGGGAGAAAATTATAAAATATAATATACCCATATGCTAAGGGGAAGTTATTTAATATGGGGAAGTTAACCAATTTAGGCGGAGCTATATTATATTTTATACTAAATATATTTACATGGTTATCATTATAAAAAATGGGAGATTGTTAATACCACAAATATTGATTTTGATGACAACAACCACGTAACGACCCGTAATTTTACCACTTTGAAAATGAGATATTTAATTTAATTTAAATATTTAGATATAGAATTTTCAAACTTAATAATCATTGTAATGGCCCGGCCTTTTTGACCCTCGAAAATCGACATAAAACGTTCACTATATAGTATACCAAGCAATCGAGTGTCGAAAATACCAGATCATTAAGGGTGAAGAAGAAAGAAGAGATAGAAACAAACAGAAACAACAACGTAGAACCTCACAATCACAACGGAACAAAAATATAATATATAATAACAGATCTTTATACAAAGGAACTGTAACCTTAATATACATACAGTCAGAGTACAACAGTCAACAATCAATCTGGACAGTTATAATAACTTGTCTCACAAGTGCTGAATATACAGCATACACACACAACGGAATATAATCAAATATGTGGCATACGCCTGAGACTTCTCTAGCTCGTCTCCTAAGTTCCATAACATCCTAACCTAAATCTATAATACTCAGTCTAACCCGAGCATTATAATAAAATAACACCTGAGTCAGTCTAGAAAACCAACGTGAGAAAACACACTCAATTTGAATTAATACTGTTATCAAAATCCTTTGAAAACAAAGGTATCTCGTAAGACCACGTCACACATAAATACGACGGGTTTTTACCTTACAATAACCAAAACGTTTTTATAGAAAATCCTATGATATTATAATAGTGTCTAAGTTCAAATACTTATTGAAATAGCCGAAATTGTTACATTAATTAAATTCCAGCATACTAGGCTCTACAATCAAAATCGTAACGATTTGTAATGGACATGGGATTCCATATAATAACTGGGCTACTGGGTACCGTCTGCCATAATACATCTTTAGAAAAATGTATCGAGATCATACCTAACGATCCCTGCCAGACTGGACCGGCCTACCCCTTGTTGGATGGTACCAAATATGTTATCACCCTGGGTGTTCTGACCTAATCGAGTGCACACTTTCCATGCACAACCATATCTATAATTATATAATATCCGAGGGTATCTGGAAAAGTGATAACATACCATACTTGGGTACAACCCACTTAGCCCTGCTGCATCTCTCATGTTTTAGTCATTCCCAGTTGATGAGGCTTGAGACTACATTTTACCTTTAGAATAGCATTCAAACTTGGAATGCTAACACTGCCTTCCAGGCAGCGATGCAATGATAACATTCATCTATATAAGTTGTTCTGGGTCTAAACAAACCGAATCTCCTTCCAAATCACCATCTCCATTATTTTCGAGATATCACAATCTGTAACGCACAATCGGATCGAAGTGGTTTTCGGATAAATCCGATCCTGGTCTCTTCAAAACGATTAGCGAATTTGGCCAGATTTGATAGTCGGATATTTAACTATCAAATAACACACATAAGCAGTCACTAGGCCCATATCATAAATCTTTCAAAACATTTATTTTAAAATATCTTTACAAAGATATATACTCAAATCTCTTCCAATATTTCAATAATTGAAAACAAATTCAAATTCTTATATCCATAACAGGATATTTTCGAATCATATCAATACTTAGAATATTTTTCTCAATTCCATTTATAATTCAACACTTAATAATATTTCTACAATAATAATCTCGAAGTTAAATATTTTCAAATCCTTTCCGTCCAATACTTAGGAATATTTATAAGTATATTTTCCTAAAATCATTTTATTTCCAATATTTAGGAAATACTCCATTTATTTCCTATTTCTCAAAATCCTTTACAAATATTATTTGTA
The DNA here is from genome assembly GCA_030737815.1 of Allium fistulosum. Classification (NCBI taxonomy): domain Eukaryota; kingdom Viridiplantae; phylum Streptophyta; class Magnoliopsida; order Asparagales; family Amaryllidaceae; genus Allium; species Allium fistulosum. The sequence goes on from CM060902.1 coordinate 527,622,639, forward strand.
AATTCCTTAACTCATTTCTAATGAATTCTATAAGTTTCGGCATTCATTAATTTACTTCCTTTTAAATTTCCCAAGTCGATTTCACTTGTCTATAATTCCAACTACCATTTCTAACTACTTTTATGAATCCTAATTCATTTTCCGAAGTTCTCTTATTTCAATAATTCGGAAATTTCCTTAAGTTTCTAGAATTTCCACTGTAAGATTTATCTTATAAAAATCATACCCGTTAAACAAACATCGTTTATAAATCTCAAAAGAATTTATAATTAAATTACAATTACCTCCGAACTATATATATATATATAATAAGTGTTTCATTTCTAAAATATGTTGAAGTAGTTATTTAAAATATCAAAAAACTTTATAAACATCGATAACTCATTTCCAATTCAATTTTAAATAAAACCAATCGATTTACAAAGCTTATTACAAAAATTAGAATTCCTTTCAATAAATATTAAATAATTAAATAACTAACTTTTCCAAAAATATTTTAATCTAAATAATAGTTTTTAACCTACATAGTTTAATAAGTAAAAATCCCATTTTAAAACAATTTTTAATTTCTCGACAAAAATCTATTTTTAAAATTCAATATTATCAATTTCAATCTATAAATCCATCTCGATTCATATCACATCGACTACGTTTCAATTTCATAATCATTCTCATATTTCAAAAATAGAATTCCCTATCTTTCCAAAAACCCATTTCCATATCTCAACGTAAATTCACACTGTGATTTTTTATTCCAATTTATCAACTGATATCATTTTTCCTTATTTATAAACATTGTTTATAATTTATATACTCATTTAGGATTTACTTGTTTATAAAATTAATCTCATTTATAAAATTCCATTTAATAAATCCATTTCTTTATAAATTCCTTCTATTTTTCAGATCTATTTTAAATAACGATTATAACTTCTTCTCCATATTTTTCAGAAATATCATTTTAAAATCCATTGTTAAAAATCCCCTATATCAATTATTTTAAAATCTCTATTTAAAATATTTTTATGAATAGTTAAGTACAACCAAAAATCAATTATTGTTTTATCCAAATCAATTTCTTTTAAAATAATCCTAATCTCGATATAAATATGTTTATATTCAAAATCTCCTTTTAATTCCTTCAAATTCAAAAATAATATTCATGGTATTTAAAATACCAAAATCAAGACCAGTACTACTATAGCATCCAATAAATCCAAATCATAACATAATTTATATCAGATTATTCACACACATTATATATCATTATATATGAAAAATAATCAATATATTTGAGTAATCCAGTTGGATCCTTCCAACCTGTTTTCTCTGCATCCACAGATTTATATCACATAAAATACCAATCCCCCTTCGAGGCGGGATATCGCGGTAATAGAGGGTCATCCATTATTATGCGAGGCACATAGTGTCTCATCCCCTCCAATAGGTGGGAAGTATACCCAACTACTAATATATACTACTATATACAATATAACATTCAACTGATAATAATATATCAATTCAACCAATCATCCAATAATTAATTTAAATTATTATAAATTAAACTAGTCAGCCAAATTGAGTGAGATTTACTCACCTTGATTTTTAAATTGCCAAACATCCAGATTTTAAATTGTCTAAAATCCCTGCTGACTCCGTAAAATCCCAAACCAATTTCACTGTGTAGCTCTCGTCATCACGATCGCAACGCAACTAGTTTTGTTTGATTTCAACCTCGTATGAATTTGATATTGCATTTATAAGTTAATGATTTTATATAATAAAATTATTTATATTCAGTGACATCATATACTTGTTAATTACCTTCATTATGCTAACCACCCTCTGCTTACGTCTCTAGCATGAACGCAATCGAAGCCGCCACTTCACTTCCTCGCCGTGCTGCCTAGTGGCATCTCCACCTGCCACGTTCATTCTGCTCAAACTCCAAGTCGCGCATGCCAATCCCTCAACGTGGCCAGACATCTCGAGTCACGTGCGCCACTAGGAATCATGACCTTGCCCTAGCATGCCTCTCCAGCTATCGCGTTATCTTCCCAACCTCCAAATACCATCGCGACACCCAGAAACTTTCCTCCATTACGCGACGTTCGCGATCGCCAACTCCGGTCGCCTCAGCTCCGACCCTCCTCTCGTCCACCTTGCCTCAACGCCTGCGCGATGCTCTTCATCCATCACGGCGTTTCCCCCTCTTTTTTTCCTCAAATCGAACTGATTTCGATTCTTCTTAAAGAAGAAAGGCCTTGATTTAAACAAGAAGAGGGGGATAGGTCGGCCTGCACAGGCTAGGGTTTGACTCTAACAATTTATAATATTATTTAATTATAAATATCTCATTTAATATAACTTAAGATCTCAAACTCCTATCGAGGCGTGCTGCCTGGCGTTCCTAATGTTATACCCCTTTTTTGAACGCAGTGGAACAAGTTTCGGAGCCTAATTCGATCGTATGGAGAAGATAGCTTTTTAAATTGACTCTCTTTAATTAAATTAAACCTACGCGTTTTTAGCTCACACGACCAAACGGTAACTCCAAACACCACGAAATTTGAAATCCGATAATAATACATTATTACAGATACAATGGAACTGGTTTCGTCGAATTCTGAGACTGTACCCTGGATCGTTATTTTAACGCGTCCAAAAAAACGACGATTTCAAAAATTTATGAAATCACTTGAAATTCCAGTTTTAAAAACTTATTTACTCAATTCTAATTCAAACATAATTTATATTAACATTAGAAATCATTTCGATTCATATTCAACTCAAATTCCAATTATTTGCACTATTCATATTAAGATAATCGTTATATTTGAAATTTAAATTCATTTTATAATTTCAACCAGAGTCTTCATATTCAAAATCAACTTATATTCCAAATTCAATATTTAAAACCATTTATATATTCAAAATCAAATGATGAAAAATCCGGGTCGTTACATTCCTCCCCTTAAAAGAATTTTTTCCCCGAAATTGCTGAGTAGGAAAAATGCAACAAACCCATTAACTTTTCAAAAACCCACTTAGTGAAAATTCAATATTTCACTTTCGAATCCTTTAGTTCCAACCAAAAAAATTAGCTTTAATTTCTAATTCAAAACCTTTTCTTTCAAATACAATTCAAAAATCACCCGTTTTAAGTTAACAAAAATTTTTCAAAATTTTTTAGAAATTTTCTAACACCCTAAAGTTTCGAAAATTTTTGGCAATGTCTCCCTTGTACGGAGAGCCTTTTGCAATATGACAAAAATGATAAAAAGGTATACATCGGCTCTCATGGCCGGAAATCACAATATATTCAATATTTTTATTTTTCACGCTAAATTCGTAAGCGTACCTTATTTTAGCGTTATTAAATGAGCGGGCTTACTTTATATACAATTTCGCAACCCAAATCTAGCTCAATAGCCTCCTTGTACATGTACTTACTTAAATAAAACCCATAAGTACCAAAACATGAAATTTAATAACATTTCGTTTATTTTACTAGTTAAACACAATATCTGCATAAACCCACATGCTAAACATGTATTTATAAGCAATTTTTATGGTTCCATCATTCAATTATTCATTTCAATCGATTTATATAATGTAACGACCTGGAATTTTGGTCATTTAATTTTGAACATTTAATTTATTTTTTAAATGTTGAATTTGAATTATTGATTGATTTTGAATATGGAAGAATTAGTAAAATGGTTTATAATTTCAAATATAGCGATTAATTTGATTTGGTAAATATAAATTTAATATTTGAAATTGGGAAAATATGGGAATCTGGAGTTAAATTGGAATGAAAATGGTTTATAAGTTGGTTTTAAACTCCGTTTGAATTAGAGTGATGATAGTGGACTTTTGAAATGGAACTAAAAGTCGATAAGTTAAAATTTAGGATTTATAAATTAATTTAATAGTGGAATTAATATATAGTAATAGTGTAAATAATTGAAATTTGATTTAAAATAAATCAGAATGATTTCAAATATGGATATAAATTCTATTTGATTTATAATGGAGTTAGTAAGTTTTAAAAATTGAGATTTTAGACGATTTCGATGATTTTGAAAATCGCTCGATATAATCGACGAGTTAAAAATAGCCTTCCAGGGCACAGTCTCCAAATTCGATGAAACCCGTTCCATTGGATCCGTAATGGTTTATTATTATCGGATTTCAATATTTATAGCGTTTGAGTTACCGTTTGGTCGTACGGGATAGAAACGCGTTTGAATTAATATCGAAAAAATTAATATTTCAATTCGGTTCAAAAAGTTATCTTCCACATACGATCGAATTAGGCCCCGAAACCTGTTCCATTGTGTTTGGAATAGGGGTAAAACATTATAAATGCCAGGCGGCACGCTTCGTTTGGTGTTCGTTCGGAAAAGCATGTAATTTGTGAAAATAATAATAAAATATTATATAAGCACGCATATATATACCCGTTCAACAATGGAACCCTAGGCCTATTCCCGTAGCCGACGGGTAATAGTTTAATAGCCAAAAAACAACCTCCTTTCTCCTAAATTTCTAAGTAATCGATCGACTTATGTTGAAAGCTTCCAACTACAAAGTTGTAGAGGGCAGTGAGATCTAGGTTTTCAACGGTTATGATCTGGAACGGCGCGACGATCGGGGCACAGCAGAGCCACGAAGTACTGGCGTTTGTGAGAAAATTGCTTACCGATGGTGGGGCCGAGTGCTTCAGGACTGGATGTGGGGGATGCGTGGCGTGGAGGTGCACGCGATGGGGTTAGTTGATCGACCTTCGATCGCATGGAAGTGGGCGCGGTCATCGATTTTGTTCGTGCAAGTGGGTTTGAGTGCGTAGGGACGAAACTGGGAAGAAGGTAAAAATCGCGGTCGTGATCCCTGAGGAAGTTTTGAACGGTGCAGATCTATCTAGGTTAATTAGAAATTAAATTTGTTAATTTATTTAATTTTATAATTTGTGTAATCTTATAAAATGCATATTTTTCACATACGAGGTCGGAATCGGATGAAACAAGTGACGATGGAATTGCGGCATCATGCATTATGCGCTGGAGCAGATTTGGAGTCGATCAAAGCGAGTTAAAACTTTAGGTTAAATCGAATGCGTTCGATTTAATTAAAAATTTGAACATTTGGCGAATTAAAAATCAAGGTGAGTTAATCTCACTCAATTTTAGACTGCTGGCTTTAATTTTAAATAGTTAAAATTAAATAAATGATTGATTGGTTGAATTGATAAATTTTTGTCAATGAATGTGATATTATATATATAGTAGTATATATATTGGAGTGATTGATATTCCCGCATATTTATAGCGGATGAGACCCTATGCGCCCCGCATAATAGCGGATGACCCTATATACCGTGATATTCCACCTCGAAGCGGAATTGGTATTTTTATGTTGCGCTAACATCTATGGATGCAGGGAAACAGGTTGGAGGGATCCAACTGGATTCCTCAAAAATGTTGAATTTAATTTCATATATAGTGATAAATGTTTGGTTGGAATAATATGTGACAGGTTATTATGTGATTTGAATTGATTAAATGCTATGATAGTTTAAGCCTAGATTTTGGTATTTTTAAATACTAGTAAAATATGGTTTCAAATTGGTAAAGAATGGTAAATAAGGATTTTGAAGTAAAATGTTTATATAGAGTTTTGGATAAATTAATTGGATAAAATAAAAAGTTTTGAAATTGTGTTTAACTATTTTGGGATATTGTAAAAAAAGAGATTTTGGAATAAAAGTTATAAAAGGATTTTAAATAATAAAATCTTGAGTGGCACTTGTCTTAAATATAAAGGAGGTTTAAAATTCGGGGTTTTTAATAGATCGGAAGAATAGAAGTGAATTTGGGAAATAAGTATAAAATTGATTATACTGGAACTCAAGTAGGATTTCCAAATTTATGAAGTGAAATTGGAATCGAGAAATTAGGCCTGTTTTAAAAAGGAGATTTTTAATTATTAACTAAGTAACTTTAAAATTGTTGAAAATATTCTGGAAATTAGTTATTTAATTATTTTAAATTGTTTAAAGCATATTTAATTATTAATTGGTTACCTTATAAAGATTGTTAAAGATTTATTATCATTTAGTATTAAAGAAATTTGTCAGCATTGTTGTTTAAAAGATAAATCGTTAAATATTAATATGGTTTGTATAATAACTTTTTTTGGGTATATTTACCTAGATTAAACTTGGAAATTTATTGTAGAAACTTATAAGCATTATTATGAGGAAATTTTAAAATAAAGTTTTGGGAAGTAAATGGTATACTCGCATGGCGTAAATCGGAGGCAGTGAGTGCCTGCAGTTAAGTTTTGGATTTCTCTAGGATAGAGACGTAACCATTGAGCTGTGAATCCATTGTTTTGATACCGCAGTGGTACTTTCCATATTATTTTAAAAGGGTTTTCAAATATTTTTGAAAAGGATAAATTGGGAATATACTGAATTCGATAAGATAAGTACATACTTTGGGATTTGAGAGATGTAACTTATTTGGAATTTTAAATTAAATAAGACTTGGAGTTTTTTAGTGGAAAAGAATATATTTGGTTGAATGATTGTTATTTGATAATTAAATAACCGACTATCAAATATGGACCTAAATATAACTTTGAAAATATCTAGAAGAAGCACGGGGATTATATGGTACAGTTATCGTTCGAGGTGCTATATTGTACGTATAAACTCGTTTCGTTCTTCTAGGATGATGTTAAGGAAATCCGTCCACTAACGGTTAGGAGGTGGTCTCCGATCTTACTTCGTCTGTTTATTTCCTAAAGAACCGGGGTTAAGTTTACCGGAAATAGCGAACGTTGTTTCGAAGGGACCGGGATCGGATTTATTATCCGAAAACCACTTCAATCCAACGAGTACGTTTTCAAAATGAAGACAAGGGCATGGAGTCGAAGTTGGAGCAGTGAAGTGCAAGGGCTAATCGCTACTAATCTTGAGGGTTATTCCAAAATGGATGTAGTAGGAATAGTGCCTTCGGTTCCGTTCGGACCGGGAACGGACTTGTATGGATGAATGCTGTCAGAACATTGTTATTGGAGGACAATGAACATTCTAAGTGAAATTTCCTTAAAAAGGTAATCGTAGCCTGTAACAACCCGCATATTTTACGATTTTATATTTAAATGTTTTATTTAAATATAGCGTCGTTAGTCGGATTCAAGTCTGAAGTGTCAATTTTTGCAATTAGTCGAATTGGGACTCGAGACCACTTCCATTGAGTCCAAAATGGCATTTGCGACCTTTTTGAGTATAAACATTGATATGTTTGGAGTTGAGTAGAATTTTGACATTTTCACTTAGGGCTTTGGGCTTGGGTTTGGGTTTCAGCCGACTAACCCAACTCATCTTTTATCCTAACTCCACCCCCTCTCCTCTTCATTCATTCTATTATTTTCCTAACACTTCAAGCTTTAGTAAAAATAGGGGAAGAGATTGGAAATTAAAATCCTAAGCCCTAGTTTCCTTTGCAAATTCAAGTTCTAGCTCCAAAATCAAAGAAAAACTTAGGTAAGCATCCTCTTCTTCTTCTCCATCTCAATCTCTCTCCAATTTCAGAAATTTCCTATGACCTAACTTAGGAAATATTCGTTGTAATCTTAGATTGGAGCTTCTAGAGTTGAAGTTGAAGTGTGGTTGATCTTTCTTTTGATTTCAAAGCTTCTCATTTGTTGTTTTGGGTTGAAAAGGTGAGTTTTTGAACTCACATCTATGTTTATAGCTTTTATTGTTGTTAGGTATGAATTCCTAACATCTATTCATGTTCATTTGCTTTTGATTTGGATTGAATTGGTGAATTTTCCAATTTTTGATTTTTGAAGTCCGATTTTGTGAAAATCCTTTTATGGACGTTTGAACATGTTTACCGGGGGATGTATCGAAGAGCCTATAAGGCTGGGTTGTCGTTAGGCATAAATCCCTAGTCACAGTTGCTCGATCGATCGTTTCTGGTAGAATTTTGCCCTACTTGGGGGCTAGTCTGATTCTGCTCTGGAAGCAGGTTCAGTCGACTGAACCAGTAGGTCAGTCGACTGAACCAGTAGGTCAGTCGACTGAACCAGGGGTAGAAAACATTTTGTCCCTGTATCAGTCGACTGACCACCTGGGTCAGTCGACTGACCTGGAAACCGAAAGTTTCCAGGCACTGGGCCAGTCGACTGACCTCCTGGTTCAATCGACTGACTTGCTTGTCTTAGCTCAATTTGTTTATTTTGCTTGGGTTACAATTTTAATCGATTCGTGATGATCTGATTCGTTGTTATCGTTTATATCGACTTTGATGACTTCTTTTTCGGGATTTTCGGGAATATCCATTTTGATGGATTCAGTATCGATTTATATGGATTTGATTCACGTCTTCGTATGTGAATTTTTGGTGATTGATTGTTTCTACAATCATTTCTGTGATTTGTCACTTCCAAATACAAAGGTTTCTATACTAGTAGTAAATATTTAAACTCTTTTCGAAGATGATTTCAACTCTATTTTTAATACAAATCTCGTTTATAAAATCATTTTCCAATCTATTAGTATATACAAACCTTTACCTCATTCGTGCGAGAAATCCAATTAAATGACTTAGCAAAACAAGTGGTATGAAACGCTTGCGTTTACTTTGTCGGTTAATTCTTAGACTTGTTCGATTGAACTCCTATGACAATTTTCGTGTGGAAGTCTACAATTTGTTCGTAAATATTTAAGTTAAGCCAATGGTTATGGGACATGAAGCTAAACTCATCTATTTACTAGCTTAGTGTAATTCGCACTTTTTATTGATCTATGATGATCAATTTTGTGGTTTAGACTAGCAATGTGCGATGTCTCTTTGTCCACGTGGGGGACTGTACCTCGTTTTATTGAGCTTCGTCTCATTTCTTTTATGGACTAGCGACCCATGTTCTTTTATGGTGTTCGGTTCATCGGATGTACCGTTATTGTACTACATCAATGCCCCGACTTTTTGGTTCATCGGACGTACTGTTATTGTACTACGTCGTTGCTCCGAAGTTATGGTTAGCGACCATGGAACAGCGTTCCATTTGTGATACATGTGTAGGTGAGTTTTCATGCTCCCATTTGTGATAGGCCTTCCCCCCTTTGTGATTTCTGGATTTCTGGTTGATGATTTCTAGAATTTGTGTTTCACCTCTTTTTGTGATTGGAAATGGTATGTTTGTCAATATTTGGGGTTTGGTGAATAAAATAAACAATATGACATTCTTTTTGGTGCTTTGTGATTCTTGAGATATTGTATGACTTTGTTGTTATTAAATGTATACTTGTCACAGTATGGCATTATGGTTATCATACGTATTTGTTATATCTCTTACCCTATCTCATTTTATCTGATATTTACAGCTAGACTGATCCGTTTATTATTTTCTTATTAAATAATACTCGGGTCAGACCGAGATGTTATAGGTGCTTCTGCTTGACTCTTCATCTGGGACTGTTATCTGACTTTTGGCTAACTGCTTAGCTTAGTAGTTTTTGCTTTTATACATTCGAGATAGAGACTCCTTGATGTATACATATTCTTTTGTCTGGCACTTTCATCTATTCTTTTGTGACGTAATGGATCTTATATGACCATTTGTAACAACCTCGGATTTTATAAATATTTAAATTGATAATTAATTTAATTTTTGAATTAAAATTGTAAAATTAATTGTAGATTGATGCGAGTTTCCCCGAATTCAAATAAATACTATGTTAAATCATTTAAAAATTTAAATATTATATATATATATATGTATATACGTGAATATATATGTATACGGGCATATATGAGTAAATTTGAATATATATGTATATATTTGATTTGAATTTAAATCTTAAATAAATGGTTTAGGATTAAATATAAAAATATATAGACTTTTGACACAAGGAAATAAATAAATGATTTAAACTTAGAATTGATGGTTAATAATGATTTGAATTTACAAAATAAATATAAGACAATAAATATTAAATAAAAATAATAATAATATCTGAGTTAGAAATAGAAATGAATAAAAGATAAATTATGGAAATAAATAGATAAAAATAGAAATACACACATATAAAAATGAAGTAACACATTGACTAAAATCTAACAACAAAATTAAAATAGAAATTTATTTAGCAATATTACTAAAGAAAAAGAAAAGAAAGGAATACATTCAAATATGAACAAATAAAAGGTAAGTGTAGACTTGAAAAACAAATAAACAAATATGTGAAACTTGCAAAAGAAGACACCCAAGATTATCTCATACATGTATCGGCCGAAATGAAGAAAAGTTATATAAAAATGGTACCAAAGCAATTAATGCCATCATCTTTAGTACACAAGATAAATCTCATCAGCCTCCAAAACAAAAATATCTCTGATGGTTGTACAAAATCTTCACCTGTAAACTCATTTTTATCAGCCTTTTCATTTTAGTTCGTCCATTCCAAGCTGGAAACAAAAATTTGAAGTAAATAATATCATTCAAAATTAAACAAACTTCAATCATAAACATCTCAGTTTAAACAACATGCAAATCAGAGGATCAAAGAAGGAATTTTTGCTTGCAATTTTCACAAGCTTGTTTCAACAATGGAACTCTGTTCATTTCTTAACCACTGTGAGTAACTTTATCTTTTTAAAATTTAAAAATACAAATCTGTTGCTTGTATATCAGCGAATAAGTATGGTAGTATTTATACCTATATAAATATACATAGGTATGAGTTTCTGGAATTGATGTGGTATGCAGGCTACTGTTCTTTGTTCTAAAAACTCTGAACATAAGTTGCTTAAAAAAAATCATTTCTCCCCAATCCACTTGATGTTTGAACTTAAGATCAAAACCAAACTTGTTTGTTTTAGCATAAACTTTAATCTAAAAATGTAATCAAGCTAAAACAACTTAGTATTTCCTCTGGAAATTGAAAGAACAGAGCAAAGCTTTATATAAGTTAAAATTTAAATTTCTTAATTTACGATTTCAGGTATATAAACTGAATTCGTATACTTTAACATGATTTTTAAAGTTAAAATCATAATTTTTAGAGCTAGGATTAAAGAGAAGTTTGTATTTGAACAAAAATTGCACTTTTACAAATTTCTGGTGATCGATTCAATTATAAATGTTGAAACTTGGTTTGAAGCTAGTATAAACATCTGTGATCTCGAGAAAATTATGGAATAATTTTTCTATTGCGTGAATTAATGGTACGAGGTCAATTTAGGGCTTTGTTTCGAGTTTCTAGGTGTGTTTGTAACGAGGCGTGTTCGTCCCCAATACCTGATCGAGTTTCACGAGATTTAAGGGAGTGGAAGTGTAGCGTGTTGTCGTGGAGTGGACGAAGTTTGGGCGTCTCCGGTGGTCGAGGTTGTGAGAGAGAGGCGATGACAGGTCTGGTGGTGATGGGTTTAAGTGTTCCAGGTTTCGAGTTTCTACTCGATTTTGATTCGAGCTAATGTGATGATTTCTGGGGGTCGTGATCATTTCTGATGATGATCGGCGATGTGAAGCAAGTGTAGGAGGTGGCCTGAGATGACCAGAGCCATAGTGCACGTGCACCATGCACTTGTTTGGAGTCTGGGAACCTGGAAGTTTGGATAGTTTGGATTGAAGCAAGTATACTCAGGTTTGTCTCGGGTAACTCGAGTATTTTACTCGGGGAATTTGCGATTTGACTCGAAGTAAAATGGTGGTGACTCGGGGAGAATTTGTTTCAGGTTTCAAACCTGATTCTATTTTAAATTAATAAAATCAGGGTTTTAAACTAAGTTCAAGTCAAAGTTTAATTATAAATTTAAGTTTGAACTGGAATTTGGTTTGGACCTAAATAAAGTTTTAAATTAAATTGTTTTCTTTACTTGAAAATGTGAAGTAATTAAGTGTATTTGAAAGCAATTTGAATTTTAAATAGGATTGAATTTGTAAATGGAAATTTAAAAGTTAAACCTGGAATTAAATTGTAAATCAGATTTCAAGGATTTGAAATTAATTAAAAGTTATAACTTAAGTGTTGCAATATGTTAAAGTTAAAGAGAGAATTGATTTTAAACTCTTTAAAATTTCTTTTGTAATAAATTGTTACTTTAATATGTAAATTTAAAAATGTTAGGAAATGTCGTTTTAAACTTATTTAAAGATGAATAAGAATTCATTTCAACCTTAAATTTAAATTAGGGAACTTGAAAACAATGTTTCAAACATCTTATAAATAATCAATGTGATTAATTTTAACAATTAATTTAGATTAATTAATTTAATAACAATCATCTATGGGATTGTTAAGTATAATTACTTAATGTAAGTAATTAAGGAATTAATTATTCAATGAAATTAATTGAGTTAATTGAATTTGTTCAAGTTAATTACTTAAGTTAATTAATTCAGAATAATCACTTGATAATTTTGAAAAGTATGATTACTTAGAGAAGTAATTAATAGATAACTACGGAATGTAATAACTTGAATGATGATTAGGAATTTAGTATAATTATTTGTTAATAATTAAAGGATCAACCAAAAATTGTGATTAATTTAGATAAATTAAGTAATTAAAGGTAAATTGATTCATTAATTAAGATTGATTAGTTAATAATTGAAGATTAACTAATAAAATGATGAAAGGGAAATTATTTCAAATAATTTGTAATTAACTTATGATAATTAACCCGGATTAATAATTAATACATCTGATTTAAATTAATCAGTTGATTAATAAGTTTATCTGTGATTGTTTGGACCTGACTGAATGATTGAATTGTTGATATCCCCTGATCTGTGATGCTGTGTGATATATTCTAATTTGTGTGTGATCTGTACTGTAGTTTATTTATCTGGGTGAATGTAATATATTATCTGTAATTTATATATCTGTGATCTGTGAATAAAAGATAAGTGTTATAGTTATACCGCTTATCAATTATATTTCTGTATTCTGATCTGTGATGATTGAATGATGTTGCACTATTGTGAGAAACCCCTGGACCACACTTTTACACACACAAATATGGATTTCACGAGGAAATCGGTTAAGTCACAGATGATTTAAATTTAATATTTTTGAAATTGAAATTTTAATTTCAATTGATTTTGGAAATGGATTTGGGTTAAATATTAAAGCTTTTGAAAAGGAATTTTTAAGATAAAAGTTATTTTGAATAACTTGGTAAAGTTTCCAATTTAAATAATTTAATTTGAATTTGAATTCAAAATTAGGAATTAAATACCATGATTGGAAATTATGGTTAAGATGTTATAAAAGGTGTTTATATGGGTTTTTAACCATTTTAAAAGTATGGTTTTGGGGATTTGAATTTAACCCAAAGATTTTAACTCGTATGAATGAATCAGATTTTTCGAAATGAAATTATTTTGAAAGCTATAAGTTAAATCTTGATTTAACGATTTATAGATTTAATCCAATTGAAATAGAAATTGATTTGGAAAATCTATGAATAGATCTTTGTGAAACTGGGTGAACTTTGTGAATTGAATCTTTTTGTAAAAGATTAAAAATGGTGATTTGTTTAAACCATTTGAAGAAAAGTTTTGGATAATAAGTTGTGACTTAATTGAAATCCCATTATCCATATGTTTTTAAATATTACGCTCACTATTCGGTTTAGCTGGGAGAGGACTTTGTGTCATATAACCCATTCCAAATAAGTGATACGTCGTATATGGATAGCAATTAAAGATCGGTGTTGAAGACCGGATATTTGTGAAAACGATAGGATAACCTATCGATTGTCTCTGCACTGGGTAGCGCCCGGTATAGAGATTCCCTAAGTGATGGGAAGTTCGATCGGGATTGTGAATACCCGGATTGCAAGGGCTTCTATGGAAGTGCCTTCGGTTCTGTTCGAACCCGGAATAGACTTGTATGGTTGTATGTCTGACACTACACTTTGAGATATAAAGCTGATTTCTTTCAAATACATTTCTGTTTGGTGGTGGAGAATTTATTCTCTTAGCTTAACACCCTTCTCTGAGACGTACGAGCTCATAGGTTATGTAGTTGAAGGTTATCAGTGATATACTCCCAATTTGGTAGTGTGGCATGCTGAGTGTTGCTGTGTGTTGATGGTCATTTGCTGATCATTTGTTGATCAAAGCATGGCTTTGTGAAAAAAGCGTAGCTTTGTGGACGAGACCTCATCGAACCTCACAGACCGGAAATGGTCGAAACAGGAATGATGCGGCAAGGTTATGAGGGTCGCTCCCTTTAGGGTTTGTCATTTCCTTCTGGAAAAGGGTGGTATCAGGTATGGAGCCCTGATATTTAACCTATGTGGTTGCTCCAATCTCATTTACGTGTGTGATTGTTGGTGTGTGATCGAGGCCTCGGATAAAGGTCCCAAAGGACCGGGGGGTGGCATATTCGTGTAGTAGTTACCTAGTGTAAGAGGTAACCTGACCTTGTGTTGACAGAGAGCTAGTTAGTTCTCGGGACGTCCATCCAGAGGCGTACCCATTGACAGTAGGAAGTTCCTTAGCCTGACCATTTGTTGGAAATCCAATTTCCAATACGGACCCTGTACGGTTTTAGTTGTAGAACCTGCCATTTACTTATGGTGGTCACCACTGTTTAGATGGTAGCTATAGTAGGCATAGTTCAAAATGTCTATGCTGGCTAAGATTAATATTATACTTTCGAAATGTTTTCCACTATGCACTAATAATAATATCCAATGATTTTGCGTAGTAAGCATGTTTGACTATCATAAGAAGAAATCTCCTCCAATTCTGCATTTGCATTGTGTGTGTGGCTGGAGGTCTTGTGGTAGTTTCATTTTCCAAAAAGCATTGCAGATTTCAATGTTTAAAATTCCTTTGTTGTTTGTTTAAAGATAAATTGTTTTTGTTACTCACACCAGTCACATGACTGACTCGGAGTTTATTGTTCCTTTCCTAAACTCTGGGTGCCCACAATTTCCCACACGGGCAGTCTAGATTTAGCTTTTTCAGATAGCCAGGTTTAGCAGATTATCGGGAGACAGTTCAGTGTTTGGAGTTCACTCACCGACTGGCCTTGATTATCTTTGTGGAGCTTGATGTTGGAGTTATCACTTCTGTTTTCTGTTGTAGCATCTTTATTTATCTCTGATATTCTTGTATCATATTGTATAATTATTGTATATCATTCTGGATATTGTATTCATTGGAGTTGTATATGATATCATTCATTTCTTTCTTCCGCTGTGTTGTTATACTTACTATGTTATAAGCTCCGACACGAGTCGAATTTCAATGATTGAATCTGCGGCATTCGAGTACAAGTGAGTACGGGTGTCGATTTTCGAACGTTGAAATTTGGATCGTGACAATTTGGTATCAGAGCTAAGGTTGAACTTTAGCTCAGGAGTATAACACATTAAGTAGCTCATTAGAGATAGGGTGAAGTATACCCTAGAATGAGTATCTCTGTAACAACCCTGAGATTGCAATTACCGAATAATAAATTAAAATTATGATTTTAAGTTGAAAAGGGAGCTAAACAAAAATTTTGGGAATTTAAATTTGCAATTGGTTTGCAAATTAAAGTATTTTGGGTTTAAAATGGGAAAATTAATATTTTTGGAATTTAATATTTAAAAAGGGAATTTTTATTGTGATAATGGGTTTAATTGGCTAATGAGACAATTATATGGTTTTATTTAAAATTAGGATACCACTTAGGATTTTGTTCACATGATAACCTTAGGAAAATAAACTAAGTCCTAATGGGTTTTAAAATCTCTTACCATGACCCATTAGCCTACCCACTTCTATATAATATCTTAAACCCATTTCATAACCCTAACCCTCCTCCTCTTCATAATTCCTAAACCTAAATCTAAGCATAACTAATGGCCTCCCTTTAGAAGATCCATCTCCTTCTCTACATGGCTAAACTTGTTTAATCCTAGCAAGGTAATGCAATCCTAGGCCTAATCACCTTCTAATCTTTAGTTTAATTTGTGAAATCTCTTTGTAATCCTTGATTTTGTTCTCTTTTTAATTTTGAAGCTCTCTAATCTCCATCCTCTTTGCTTTGGAAAGTTGCACTTGAAGTGTTTGCTTATTTGCTTGATATTGTGCACACAAACCACTTGATCATTTGCTTCTTTGAGGTAATTACTATTGATTAGTGATTATTGCTAGTAATGATTATTGCTAGTTAAAATTTTGGTGAAAATTTGTTGCCAAAAACTGAAAAAAAACACCCCTAAATGCCAAAAAACTCAAAAAACATGTTGGCTGGAATTTGCAGCCTGAAACAAGCTGAAAACTGAGCTCTGGGTGCACCAGGACAGGCCTGGGCTGCACCCAGGCTATTGCAGAAACCCCCCAGCCCAGCCCAGGCGGGCTGGGGACCCAATGGACCCCAGCCCGCTGGGCTGGGGCTTCCCCAGCCCAGGCGGGCTGGGGACCCAATGGACCGCAGCCCGCTGGGCTGGGGACCAGGTGACCCCAGCCCAGGCGGGCTGGGGCCTGGATGGATCCCAGCCCAGGTGGGCTGGGCCTTAAAAAAAAAAGCTGCATCCAAACTGTCTGTTTCCAGATTTTTGCCTCCACTTCGCGATGCCTCCACGATCGCACCCGAAGTCGGAATTCGACGTTTTTGGTCTCGTTGGAAAGGTGGAGTTTCGTACTCCGTCTCTGGAAAATTTGGGCATCATCGGAGTTCGTTTGATACTTCGAATTTCGTGCCGAAGTCGAACTCTGGTCGTTGTTGGTAAACAGTGTGAATCTTGTTCTGGGTTCAACTTTGAGACGTCGCTGCCACTTCGTCTCAACTTGGAATCCAGAAATTCTTTTTGCATCTTAAAGTAGAAATGTTGGGCTACATGCCTGCAAATTTTCATGACATTTGGACATAGTTTGCTGGTCCAAATAAATTGCCGAACTTGGGTTCGCAGCTGTTTTTGAATGTTTACAAACACTTAGAATATTTTTGATGATTTTCTGGTTTTCATTGATTTCTTTGAGATTTGTCTCTAGATTTTGTACACGGGTTTTATGAATCATTTTCAAAAGATTTTTCACTCCTAAATGGCTTTCGAAATTATTATATAATATTATTTTTAATTAGTAAACTATTTACTCCGTAGTAGGAGAGTTTTAAAAAGCCGTTTTAAAAGTGATTTCAAAATCAATTATAAATCCGTTTCGAACCATTATTTTCTATAATAAAAATATCACACTCACTTTTAGCACGTCGAGCGAAGTGGAAAGGTGCTTAAACGGTTAGAAAATCTCCGGCCTATGGAACCGTGTGTATTTTCTTTCCGGTTAATCCCTGACCTATTCGATTGATTGTTTTGACCTTTGGGTCTAGTTTACCGATGATACGAGGTGGACTTTTTATTGTTGGAGTGTGAGCTTGTTATTGGTTAGTAAACCGTTTAGTGCGATTGTGGGGTATGGGACTCATTGTTAACACTTTACGGGTTCCTCTCCAAGAAGTTAGTGACACATTAGCCTCTGGGCGGCCAGTACTGGACCTCTGGGTCACCACGCCTCTAGGCAACCATCTCTGGACACCTTCTCTATGGAGCAGTTTATTTTTCGGCATGCGCCTCTAGGCCTTTATCCTTCTGGGAAGGATCTTGCCGTCTCGCGCGTTTCGCATCTGTGCGAGTGATCGATCACAACTCTACAGTACTTGGCAACAACGACTCTGGTCGGTGCACGTGCAATATTGTTATTATTTGATGATTTTTACATCCATTCGAGTACCGCCATTCGGTGTTGGTTCTATGGAACCATACGATGTAAGTGCGATTGCCTTGTGGATTCACAGTGTCTCTGGACACTGCTTTTCAGTGTTGGATTTCATTGACTTTTCAGTATATCCCCATTGCTCTTTGGAGCATCGATCTTTGCTTGGGCTTTGATTACAGACTCTGGTCACTCTTGGGATTATTTCCTATGGGCATCTTTTTATAGCTTTGGCTACGCCGATGATATGAGGCGATTTTATTTATTCTACACTTTGGTGTTGATTTCTCTTTGGAGATTTTTATTGTTTATTGATGATTAGGGATCATCATTATATTCATGTGGTTCATAATATACTTCTCTTTGGATAAGTACTGTTTTATTTATGTACCGCATTATTATATATCTCAGTTATTACTGATTGTTTAGCTAGCCTGACCCGAGTGTTTTTCGCTCGGGTCAGACCGAGTTGTTTCAGGTTAGGTCTCTGGACTTAGCTTCTGTGCTTCCGCTTGAACATTATCTGCTATGCTGATAGATAGCGCTTTTATTTGTCCACTATTCCGCTACTCTGTTATTATTCAGACTTTGATATGTACATATTTTTGACTCACATGTATGAGCAGTGGCTTTGTACCCACTTATAGTATTTGGATCTGTATTGATGATGTATTGTTCTGGGATTTTATATCTGTTATGTGATTCTGTTCTGTGATGTTTTATCATTTTATTACTATGCTTATCCTGATAGATCTTTAGCCATTTGTAATTTCGTTATAAGTATTTACCGAATATGTCGAACCACCTGATTGAGAAAAATTTAAATAGATTCCACCTTTCGACGTATTCGGTAGATAGTTATAGCTTGATTATAAATGGTCGCTTCCACTATACTCTATTCTCCGCTTTAACAGACAGTATTACTCCCGTAATACTCTTTGTTACAGTGGGTCTCGGATTTGGTGTAATGACCCAAGATTTTAGGAATTTATTTTGAAAAATATAAATGAATTCAAAATAATTTTTGAATAAATTTTGAAAGGGGATTGATATAGCTTGATAGTGTATCAGTATGTGTGTACATATGTGCACAGGAAATGCACATGAACTAAAGCTAAAAATCCCTGAACTCTAAGAATAAATACATATTGATATGTATGGGAATATATATATATATATATATGTAGATTAAATCCTTAAAAGTTATATGCATAAGCAATATATATATATATATATATGAATGCTACTGAGTATTTTTGAGTGTACATGTACATGTGTGTGTCAGTACAAAATAATGTATAAATATATACAGATGAGTATACTAATTAATTTAGTAAGCTTTATATACATATATACATATATATATATAGATATGTTAATAAGGTACTAGAGTTCAAATCAGCAAAATAAAATATACCAACATATTTTAAAGATAGGCAGAAATAAAAAGAATGAAGATATAAAAAGGACTAATCCTCTTATAAATAAATAAAGGAAGTACATGCCATTTACATGAAAGCTAAAAATAGAAAAAAATAAGATAAAACAGAGAAATACTTGGTATAGGCAGAATTAGGAAGAGTATTTGATAAATAATAAAATCAAGTCACACTTTTAGCATGATAGTAGACAAAGGAAAAAGCATTTTCTGGAAAAGCAAAAATATGAAATTAACCAAAAAGATATAACCACTTTTCTCTTCACAAACTCAAGCCGGGGAGGGTAAGATTTTGGGTTTGAAAACTAAATACAAATGGCATAATTTCTGATGGGCAAAAATGTCTTTAGCTTGTGCCTTAAACCCTAAGAAAAACCCTGCATAAATAGGCAGTGAGAGGAGAGACCTTCTTCTTCCCGGATAACTCTTGAGAAAATATATAGATATTATATATTTATAATACAAGTGAAGAAAAGATTTGAAGGCAAAGGCTTACCAGTCAACTAGGAAGTGAAAGAGAGCTAGGTGAGAAAACTCACTCAAAAATCTAAGGCAATAAGTCCTAATGTAGGCAGCCAGTTATAAGTAATTTTCTTAAAAGTGTATTTTCATATGTGAATGCTTATCTGTGATTTTAAAACTGAAAATGTTTTGATTCTCTTTGGTTGTTCTACTTGTTTATTTATAAGAAAGTTATATATGTAGTTAGTATACATATATGTTTTATGAACCCAGATCTCTGATATGTAAATGCTTAGGAACATAAACAAATACCCAGGAAAATAAATGTTGAATATAGGCAAGTAGTATTGGTTTTGGCTTAACTCGGAGAAATGAAAACATATTGAGCTGCAATATACTCATGTATAAGTGCTGAGGCTTGAGACAAAAAGGAATTAGGAGTGCAATAGGGTTGCCTATGTGCTGATGCTCCTAATTCAATAAAAATGTATAAAGATTCATACACATAGCAAACAAATTTTGTGGTTCAGTGAAACTTGGTCAATCTAAGTTTAACTCAAGCACAAATACTTGCAAAAGGAAAAACTCTCTTAAAAGCCATAAGCCACTGTTAGTTGCCTTTACTTCTTTAAAGTACCAGAAAATATGTATGCAGATGTAGAGTCCCATTTAAATAGATAACAATGTCTGTTTGCCTAATTATCTCTGTTTGGTTATGATTGATATGAGATGCCATGATATGGATGTTTTAGTTAGGGAAATGGATCACTGATTGGTTTATTCCTGAAATATCAAAAGAGTTATTATTAACTTAAAACCTGATTAGGAAATGGGGGTCAAGAACACTGCAGGAATGACTTGTTTTCTTGAGTAACACAAGTTGACACATGGCTTGTTTAAGTCCTGAGATCTTTGTGTAATGGAGTGAATTAGTCCATTACAGTGTGTCCATTGATTCAATTAGTTGCAGATGAGACCAAGATAGATAAATATATATCAAGATAAGAGAATTTGATATAAAGAGGAACTTGAGTTTTCCTGGAATGAAATCTGGATTGTGCATAAATGATTTTATTCATTTTGGGTGATTTCCTTGTTGTATGGATGTTTACTTGATTCATGATTAAATTATATGAAAGTATGAAAGTACCATGTTTTTCTTGAGGTTCCTGGAAGGACAGATTAAAGCGTGCACCTTCACACTGACACAGAACATGCACACATGAATTACTTGTTTTCTAAAGGCAGAGTTATATATATATAACTATCCATGTTTAACTTTAACTTGACTTTCAAATTGTTTTAGTGGATTTTCTCATACCAGACATGTGTCTGACCCTAGTGTGCTATTGGCATATGGGGTGTCCCATTTAATATGGGGCAGCTTCAAATGCATTTTCAGGGATTGCAGCAACTAAGTAAGAGTAGAAGCAAGGCTTTGAGAAGAAGATTATAGCATGCTAAACTTAGTTAGATAAGAGCCTAGATGTTGAAATCTGCATGTATTGATAATTTAAATTGCTACTTGTATTAAGTGTTGAATATTGGATGGATATTTTGTTAAGTATTTTGTTAAGAGATTGACTTGTATCTGGAATCTATAAACCTAGTTAAATATCTGATATGTTAAAGAAGTTAATCAAAATTCTGTAAGTGGATTTAGCAAGAACACTATGTTAAAATTGAATGATTACATTTTATAAATGTATTAGTCAATCTTGAGTCTTTAGAAAGGATTTAAGTTTTGGGAAATCTGGATAGTTGGTTCTCAAAAAAAAAAATATATATATATAGGTATTCATGCATGAATGGAATTTTTATTGCATATAACACTGAACTATGTGTGGATTGATTAAATTCAATCAATCCAATATCCTCTTGTTTTCCAGAACTCTGATTCAAACAAGAGAGGCATATACATTCTCACATGTATGTGCTTATCTTTGTGAATGTACTGATATATTTATATTGGTTAATTATTTTGATCCTGGATATATTTTGTTTATTGGAAAAAGAAAATGGCCCTGGGAAATATATTTGTAATGAATGATATATCTATATATCATCTCTGTAAAAAAAAATCCTTATGAAATTAGGGTAGAAATAGGAGGGTCATTTCATTTGGTATCAGAGCTATGTTATTCAACATAGTAGAAGTAAAGATCAAGTTCTTAGATAGAAATAAAATTTAAAGGAACTAAATATATATACCAATGTTTTCAGTGTGAAAAAAAAACCACTGAAATAATAAAATTACCAATCAAACTAACCAGCTATGTAAATTATTATTAACAAACTATGGTAGGGAGACCACCAAATCAGGGAGCAGGATCTTCCCATGCACCACCAATGGTCAATCTGCAAGACTTGGTGAGAGCATTTAGGGATGGGGCAGGACAAAGGCAAGAAAATCCCTATGAAGAACTCTCAAAATTACTTAAGACATATACTCATTTAGGAGGCAAAAGCTTTGAAGGGACAGAAAGTATTATGGAAATTCAAACATGGTTGAGAACATTGGAAATAATTTTCAATGACATGCAACTTGATGATCAAAGAAAGAGGCAAGTGGCTTCAAGACAGCTAAAAGGAGTAGCTTTAGGCTGGTGGGAAGTAATCATTGCAGGAAGAAATGAGAATGAAATCACTTGGAATCAATTCAAAGAGATGTTGGAAGCAAGGTTTGTACCAGCATCAGCAAAGACTACCTTGCTAGAAGAATTTATTAGACTTAGACAAGGAACCATGACTGTCACAGAATACACTCAAAAGTTTGAAGGGCTTTCCACATATGGAGCAATGCTTGTGGCAGATGAGGCATCCAAAAATGATAGGTACATAAAAGGTTTGAACCCAGGACTTAGCAGAGCCATGTTACCTTATGCAGACAGAACTTTTGACCATGTGATAGACTTAGCTTTGAGGTTGGAGCAGCATGACAAGGAAAGGGAGAAGTTCAGAAATTTTAAGAACAATAATACCAAGAAGGGTAAGGGGAGGTATCACCCTTATGATAAGAAGAAGGAAGTGGCCAGTGACAAAGGCACTGGAGATGTCAAAGCTAAGGAAACCAAGAAGAAAATTGTGTGCCATCAGTGTGGAAAAGAGGGGCATATGAAGAGGAATTGTCCTGAGTACAAACAGCAAGGAAAATTGGCAAATTTGGAAGGAAAAGGCAAAGCCACAGTGGAGAGTAACACTGAAAACCATAGCCAAGTGGAAGGTACATTACTTATTTGTACCATACCCATAGCAGTAGTGTATGATACTGGGGCAACTCACTCTTTAATTTCTTATGAACTAGTTAAAATGCTAAAACTGAATTGCATATTGGTTGAAACCCCATTGCATATACAAAGTCCACTGGGGAGTTCTAGTGTTTTAAATATGATTTGTGTGGATGTGGAATTAAACATAGGAGGAAATATTTTTATTTCCAATTTATATGTTTTGAATTACCCAAATATAGGTGTTATATTGGGGGTAGACTGGTTAAGGCAATTTAAAGCCATAATTAATTTAGACTCATCCACCATATCATTGCAAAATTCTAGAGGTCAGAGAATCACAGTTTTATGTGAAGTAGCTAAGGAAGGAAAACTATATCATTTAGTTGACTCAGAAAAAGATTTCAGTGAACTAACCATTGATGGAATTCCCATAGTCAATGAATATTTGGATGTGTTTAGTGAGGTCAAGGGTATTCCACACCATAGACCAGTAGAGTTCCAGATCAATCTAGTTCCAGGAGCAAGCCCAGTGATTAAAAAGCCAACTGGAATGGGGCCAAATGAACTAAAAGAATTAAAGAAACAGTTAGAAGAATTGGAAGAAAAGGGTTTTATAAGACCAAGTAATTCTTGCTGGGGAGCACCAGTGGTATTTGTTAAGAAACAAGATAGCTCCTGAAGACTCTGTATAGATTATAGAGAATTAAACAAAGTAACTATTAAAAATAAATACCCATTGCCAAGAATAGATGATCTTTTTGATCAATTAGCAGGGGCAAAAGTATTTTCTAGACTAGATTTAGCATCTGGTTTTCATCAAATGAAGGTGGAAGAATCAAGCATTAAGTACACTGCCTTTAACACTAGGTATGGGTTGTATGAATTCTTTGTTATGCCATTTGGCTTGACCAATGCACCATCATACTTTGTAGATTTAATGAACAGAACCTTTAGAGATTATTTAGACAAGTTTGTGCTTATTTTTATAGATGACATTTTGATTTATTCCAAAACAGTGGAAGAACATAAGCATCATTTGCACCTGGTTTTGTCTAGATTAAGGGAAAAAGATTTAAAGGCAAAATTTTCAAAATGTGTATTTTGGAAAGAGGAAGTACATTTCCTTGGCCATGTTATATCTGCCCAAGGAATTTCTGTGAACCCCAATAGAGTAGTGGCTATTCAAGCATGGAAGAGGCCAAGCACTGTGAGTGAAGTGAGGTCATTTATGGGGATGGCAGGGTATTATAGGAAGTTTATAAAGGATTTTTCAAAAATTTCTACACCACTCACTAACCTAACCAGGAAGAACCAAGCTTTTGTTTGGTCAGAAAAATGTGAAAAGTCTTTTGAACAGTTGAAGGAGGCATTGGTGAATGCTCCAATTTTAAAGGTACCTCATGGAAATGAAGAATTAGTTGTATACACTGATGCTAGTGGATTTGGCTTGGGTGCAGTGTTGATGCAACAAGGCCAAGTCATTGCATATGCATCCAGACAACTTAAACCCCATGAAGTAAGGTATGCCACACATGATCTCGAATTAGCAGCTGTGATCTATGCTTTAAAACTTTGGAGACATTATTTGTTAGGCACAAAGTTTGAACTTTACACTGACCACAAGTCTCTAAAATATTTATTTTCACAAAAACATTTGAACATGAGGCAACATAGATGGGTGGAGTTCTTAGCTGCCTATGACTTTGACATACTCCATACACCCAGGCAGCACAAAAATGTACCAAAATTTGAAAAGAGACTTCTGGTGGAAGGGGATGAAATCTGATGTAGCTAAATACATTGCCAAATGTATGACTTGCCAACAAGTCAAAGCTGAAACCCAAAGGCCATCAGGGTTGATGCAGCCTCTTAGTGTACCACAGTGGAAGTGGGAAGACATATCTATGGACTTCATAGATGGACTGCCTAGATCTAAGAGAGGTAATACAAGTATATGGGTGATAGTTGATAGGCTAACCAAGGTAGCACACTTCATCCCAGTCAAGTCAGAAAGGACAGCACCAAAATTAGCTCAAATTTTTGTAAAGGAAGTGGTAAAGTTACATGGCATTCCCAAAACCATTGTGAGTGATAGGGATACCATCTTCACTTCAAAATTCTGGAGAAGCTTTCAAGAAGCAATGGGAAGTGAACTATGTTTAAGTACTGCCTACCATCCTCAATCAGATGGGCAGACTGAGGTAGTAAACAAAGTTTTGGAGGACATGTTGAGGGCATGTATACTGGATTTTGGGGGCAACTGGGAAGATTATCTTCATCTAGCTGAATTTACATACAACAACAGCTACCAAAGCACCATAGGAATGGCTCCATTTGAAGCCTTATATGGTAAACCCTGTTTGTCACCTGTTTGTTGGGTAGAAGCAGGAGAAAGGTCTATTTTAGGACCTGAGTACATACAAGAAACTAAGGAGAAAATTGAGTTAATAAGAAGAAGAATGGCAGCAGCTCAAGATAGGCAAAAGAAATTTGCAGACATGAGAAGGAGGCAGGTAGAATATGAAGTGGGAAATTTTGTTTTCATCAAAATCTCACCTATGAAAAATGTGCTGAGGTTTGGAAAACAAGGCAAGTTAACCCCAAGATATATTGGACCATTCAAAATTCTGGAAAGAATTGGTCCCTTGGCATATAAGTTAGAATTACCAGAAAACATGCAAGGTATACATGATGTTTTTCATGTATCACAATTGAGAAGGTGGGTCCATGACAAGGCAGAAATTCTTGAGACCCCAACCCAAGTGCAGATAAATTCTAATTTGATTTATGAAAAGGATCCAGTGGGAATTTTGGCAAAAGATGTGAAGAAGTTGAGAAATAAATCTCAGAAACTTGTGAAGGTACAGTGGAGTCTTGATCCTAGTGATTGCACATGGGAATTAGAAGACAAAGTTAGGATGAATTATCCTAAGCTATTTTCAGATTAAAGGTAATTCTGATTTTTGATTGTTTTCTTTTTTTTAGATGCATATGTTTTTAGTTATTATAGAACTAAAAATCTATTTGGTTGAGAATGTACTTGTTCTCTGAATTAAGTTTAAAATTTATTTTAAGCTTAGGAAAATTGTGGGACACAATTTCTAAAAGGAGGGGTGTATGTAATGACCCAAGATTTTAGGAATTTATTTTGAAAAATATAAATGAATTCAAAATAATTTTTGAATAAATTTTGAAAGGGGATTGATATAGCTTGATAGTGTATCAGTATGTGTGTACATATGTGCACAGGAAATGCACATGAACTAAAGCTAAAAATCCCTGAACTCTAAGAATAAATACATATTGATATGTATGGGAATATATATATATGTAGATTAAATCCTTAAAAGCTGTATGCATAAGCAATATATATATATATATATATATGAATGCTACTGAGTATTTTTGAGTGTACATGTACATGTGTGTGTCAGTACAAAATAATGTATAAATATATACAGATGAGTATACTAATTAATTTAGTAAGCTTTATATACATATATATATATAGATATGTTAATAAGGTACTAGAGTTCAAATCAGCAAAATAAAATATACCAACATATTTTAAAGATAGGCAGAAATAAAAAGAATGAAGATATAAAAAGGACTAATCCTCTTATAAATAAATAAAGGAAGTACATGCCATTTACATGAAAGCTAAAAATAGAAAAAAATAAGATAAAACAGAGAAATACTTGGTATAGGCAGAATTAGGAAGAGTATTTGATAAATAATAAAATCAAGTCACACTTTTAGCATGATAGTAGACAAAGGAAAAAGCATTTTCTGGAAAAGCAAAAATCTGAAATTAACCAAAAAGATATAACCACTTTTCTCTTCACAAACTCAAGCTGGGGAGGGTAAGATTTTGGGTTTGAAAACTAAATACAAATGGCATAATTTCTGATGGGCAAAAATGTCTTTAGCTAGTGCCTTAAACCCTAAGAAAAACCCTGCATAAATAGGCAGTGAGAGGAGAGACCTTCTTCTTCCCGGATAACTCTTGAGAAAATATATAGATATTATATATTTATAATACAAGTGAAGAAAAGATTTGAAGGCAGAGGCTTACCAGTCAACTAGGAAGTGAAAGCGAGCTAGGTGAGAAAACTCACTCAAAAATCTAAGGCAATAAGTCCTAATGTAGGCAGCCAGTTATAAGTAATTTTCTTAAAAGTGTATTTTCATATGTGAATGCTTATCTGTGATTTTAAAACTGAAAATGTTTTGATTCTCTTTGGTTGTTCTACTTGTTTATTTATAAGAAAGTTATATATGTAGTTAGTATACATATATGTTTTATGAACCCAGATCTCTGATATGTAAATGCTTAGGAACATAAACAAATACCCAGGAAAATAAATGTTGAATATAGGCAAGTAGTATTGGTTTTGGCTTAACTCAGAGAAATGAAAACATATTGAGCTACAATATACTCATGTATAAGTGCTGAGGCTTGAGACAAAAAGGAATTAGGAGTGCAATAGGGTTGCCTATGTGCTGATGCTCCTAATTCAATAAAAATGTATAAAGATTCATACACATAGCAAACAAATTTTGTGGTTCAGTGAAACTTGGTCAATCTAAGTTTAACTCAAGCACAAATACTTGCAAAAGGAAAAACTCTCTTAAAAGCCATAAGCCACTGTTAGTTGCCTTTACTTCTTTAAAGTACCAGAAAATATGTATGCAGATGTAGAGTCCCATTTAAATAGATAACAATGTCTGTTTGCCTAATTATCTCTATTTGGTTATGATTGATATGAGATGCCATGATATGGATGTTTTAGTTAGGGAAATGGATCACTGATTGGTTTATTCCTGAAATATCAAAAGAGTTATTATTAACTTAAAACCTGATTAGGAAATGGGGGTCAAGAACACTGCAGGAATGACTTGTTTTCTTGAGTAACACAAGTTGACACATGGCTTGTTTAAGTCCTGAGATCTTTGTGTAATGGAGTGAATTAGTCCATTATAGTGTGTCCATTGATTCAATTAGTTGCAGATGAGACCAAGATAGATAAATATATATCAAGATAAGAGAATTTGATATAAAGAGGAACTTGAGTTTTCCTGGAATGAAATCTGGATTGTGCATAAATGATTTTATTCATTTTGGGTGATTTCCTTGTTGTATGGATGTTTACTTGATTCATGATTAAATTATATGAAAGTATGAAAGTACCATGTTTTTCTTGAGGTTCCTGGAAGGACAGATTAAAGCGTGCACCTTCACACTGACACAGAACATGCACACATGAATTACTTGTTTTCTAAAGGCAGAGTTATATATATATAACTATCCATGTTTAACTTTAACTTGACTTTCAAATTGTTTTAGTGGATTTTCTCATACCAGACATGTGTCTGACCCTAGTGTGCTATTGGCATATGGGGTGTCCCATTTAATATGGGGCAGCTTCAAATGCATTTTCAGGGATTGCAGCAACTAAGTAGGAGTAGAAGCAAGGCTTTGAGAAGAAGATTATAGCATGCTAAACTTAGTTAGATAAGAGCCGAGATGTTGAAATCTGCATGTATTGATAATTTAAATTGCTACTTGTATTAAGTGTTGAATATTGGATGGATATTTTGTTAAGTATTTTGTTAAGAGATTGACTTGTATCTGGAATCTATAAACCTAGTTAAATATCTGATATGTTAAAGAAGTTAATCAAAATTCTGTAAGTGGATTTAGCAAGAAAACTATGTTAAAATTGAATGATTACATTTTATAAATGTATTAGTCAATCTTGAGTCTTTAGAAAGGATTTAAGTTTTGGGAAATCTGGATAGTTGGTTCTCAAAATATATATATATATAGGTATTCATGCATGAATGGAATTTTTATTGCATATAACACTGAACTATGTGTGGATTGATTAAATTCAATCAATCCAATATCCTCTTGTTTTCCAGAACTCTGATTCAAACAAGAGAGGCATATACATCCTCACATGTATGTGCTTATCTTTGTGAATGTACTGATATATTTATATTGGTTAATTATTTTGATCCTGGATATATTTTGTTTATTGGAAAAAGAAAATGGCCCTGGGAAATATATTTGTAATGAATGATATATCTATATATCATCTCTGTAAAAAAAAATCCTTATGAAATTAGGGTAGAAATAGGAGGGTCATTTCAGTGGGGCGTTACAATCTCTAAGATATCCGTCCGTATACCTCAGTAAATTCTCTTACTATCCACTGATAGTAAGTATGAGTGCAAGAAGAGGATGTGATAGGGGACAGGGGAATACGACTATAAATGGTCAATACCCTGTAACAACAAGGAAAAAATCTTTTCTCTATCCATCCCTTTTGTTCGTCATTTTCTCAATTCTTTGATAGTTCCTGGTAGTTCCAAGAAGAAGATTTGATATATGAATATGGGACATAAACTCCAAAAAGGCCAAAATTGTTTGTTTGGATGAATTGTTTGCTTTGGTTGCTATGATCGATAGGTATACTAGTTTCTAAACTGAAAGTTTTGAAATTGTATCCATATATCTGTCTATTTTGGGTCCGGATATGTTCTACGAATGGTTAGTTATCCTTTTGAACTAACCGATGCACCTACATATTTCGTAGATCTGGATAACCCAAGTATCATATGAAAAAATTAAACAGATTCGTTTGTATCTATTATTGATTTCTGATTTGGTAAACCAAATGCAGAATAGATGTTCAGTAGATTTGATGAAATATTTTTTCTATCTGTGTGTCTCCTTGGCAAATTTCGAGGACGAAATTTTTTTTAAGAGGGGAAGTCTGTAACGACCCCGGATTTTATAAATATTTAAATTGATAATTAATTTAATTTTTGAATTAAAATTGTAAAATTAATTGTAGATTGATGCAAGTTTCCCCAAATTCAAATAAATTCTATGTTAAATCATTTAAAAATTTAAATATTGTATATATATGTATATATGCGAATATATATGTATACGGGCATATATGAGTAAATTTGAATATATATGTATATATTTGATTTGAATTTAAATCTTAAATAAATGGTTTAAGATTAAATATAAAAATATATAGACTTTTGACACAAGGAAATAAATAAATGATTTAAACTTAGAATTGATGGTTAATAATGATTTGAATTTACAAAATAAATATAAGACAATAAATATTAAATAAAAATAATAATAATATCTGAGTTAGAAATAGAAATGAATAAAAGATAAATTATGGAAATAAATAGATAAAAATAGAAATACACACATATAAAAATGAAGTAACACATTGACTAAAATCTAACAACAAAATTAAAATAGAAATTTATTTAGCAATATTACTAAAGAAAAAGAAAAGAAAGGAATACATTCAAATATGAACAAATAAAAGGTAAGTGTGGACTTGAAAAACAAATAAACAAATATGTGAAACTTGCAAAAGAAGACACCCAAGATTATCTCATACATGTATCGGCCGAAATGAAGAAAAGTTATATAAAAATGGTACCAAAGCAATTAATGCCATCATCTTTAGTATACAAGATAAATCTCATCAGCCTCCAAAACAAAAATATCTCTGATGGTTGTACAAATTTTTCACCTGTAAACTCATTTTTATCAGCCTTTTCATTTTAGTTCGTCCATTCCAAGCTGGAAACAAAAATTTGAAGTAAATAATATCATTCAAAATTAAACAAACTTCAATCATAAACATCTCAGTTTATACAACATGCAAATCAGAGGATCAAAGAAGGAATTTTTGCTTGCAATTTTCACAAGCTTGTTTCAACAATGGAACTCTGTTCATTTCTTAACCACTGTGAGTAACTTTATCTTTTTAAAATTTAAAAATACAAATCTGTTGCTTGTATATCAGCGAATAAGTATGGTAGTATTTATACCTATATATATACATAGGTATGAGGGTCTGGAATTGATGTGGTATGCAGGCTATTGTTCTCTGTTCTAAAAACTCTGAACATAAGTTGCTTCAAAAAAAATCATTTCTCCCCAATCCACTTGATGTTTGAACTTAAGATCAAAACCAAACTTGTTTGTTTTAGCGTAAGCTTTAATCTAAAAATGTAATCAAGCTAAAACAACTTAGTATTTCCTTTGGAAATTGAAAGAACAGAGCAAAGCTTTATATAAGTCAAAATTTAAATTTCTTAATTTACGATTTCAGGTATATAAACTGAATTCGTATACTTTAACATGATTTTTAAAGTTAAAATCATAATTTTTAGAGCTAGGATTAAAGAGAAGTTTGTATTTGAACAAAAATTGCACTTTTACAAATTTCTGGTGATCGATTCAATTATAAATGTTGAAACTTGGTTTGAAGCTAGTATAAACATCTGTGATCTCGAGAAAATTATGGAATAATTTTTCTATTGCGTGAATTAACGGTATGAGGTCGATTTAGGGCTTTGTTTCGAGTTTCTAGGTGTGTCTGTAACGAGGCGTGTTCGTCCCCAATACATGATCGAGTTTCACGAGATTTAAGGGAGTGGAAGTGTAGCGTGTTGTCGTGGAGTGGACGAAGTTTGGGCGTGTCCGGTGGTCGAGGTTGCGAGAGCGAGGCGATGACAGTTCTGGTGGTGATGGGTTTAAGTGTTCCAGGTTTCGAGTTTCTACTCGATTTTGATTCGAGCTAATGTGATGATTTCTGGGGGTCATGATCATTTCTGATGATGATCGGCAATGTGAAGCAAGTGTAGGAGGGGGCCGGAGATGGCCAGAGCCACAGTGCACGTGCACCGTGCACTTGTCTGGAGTCTGGGAACCTGGAAGTTTGGATAGTTTGGATTGAAGCAAGTATACTCGGGTTTGTCTCGGGTAACTCGAGTATTTTACTCGAGGAATTTGCGGTTTGACTCGAAGTAAAATGGTGGTGACTCGGGGAGAATTTGTTTCAGGTTTCAAACCTGTTTCTATTTTAAATTATTAAAATCAGGGTTTTAAACTGAGTTCAAGTCAAAGTTTAATTATAAATTTAAGTTTGAACTGGAATTTGGTTTGGACCAAAATAAAGTTTTAAATTAAATTGTTTTCTTTACTTGAAAATGTGAAGTAATTAAGTGTATTTGAAAGCAATTTGAATTTTAAATAGGATTGAATTTGTAAATGGAAATTTAAAAGTTAAACCTGGAATTAAATTGTAAATTTGATTTCAAGGATTTGAAATTAATTAAAAGTTATAACTTAAGTGTTGCAATATGTTAAAGTTAAAGAGAGAATTCATTTTAAACTCTTTAAAATTTCTTTTGTAATAAATTGTTACTTTAATATGTACATATAAAAATGTTGGGAAATTTCGTTTTAAACTTATTTAAAGATGAATAAGAATTCATTTCAACCTTGAATTTAAATTGAAATTTAAAAGGGAACTTGAAAACAGTGTTTCAAACATCTTATAAATAATCAATGTGATTAATTTTAACAATTAATTTAGATTAATTAATTTAATAACAATCATTTGTGGGATTGTTAAGTATAATTACTTAATCTAAGTAATTAAGGAACTAATTATTCAATGAAATTAATTGAGTTAATTGAATTTGTTCAAGTTAATTACTTAAGTTAATTAATTCAGAATAATCACTTGATAATTTTGAAAAGTATGATTACTTAGAGAAGTAATTAATAGATAACTATGGAATGTAATAACTTAAATGATGATTAGGAATTTAGTATAATTATTTGTTAATAATTAAAGGATCAACCAAAAATTGTGATTAATTCAGATAAATTAAGTAATTAAAGGTAAATTGATTCATTAATTAAGATTGATTAGTTAATAATTGAAGATTAACTAATAAAATGATGAAAGGGAAATTATTTCAAATAATTTGTAATTAACTTATGATAATTAACCCGGATTAATAATTAATACATCTGATTTAAATTAATCAGTTGATTAATAAGTTTATTTGTGAATGTTTGGACCTGACTGAATGATTGAATTGTTGATATCCCCTTATCTGTGATGCTGTGTGATATATTCTGATTTGTGTGTGATCTGTACTGTAGTTTATTTATCTGGGATGAATGTAATATATTATCTGTAATTTATATATCTGTGATCTGTGAATAAAAGATAAGCGTTATAGTCATACCGCTTATCAATTATATTTCTGTATTATGATCTGTGATGATTGAATGATGTTGCACTACTGTGTGAAACCCATGGACCACACTTTTACATACACAAATATGGATTTCACGAAGAAATCGGTTAAGTCATAGATGATTTAAATTTAATATTTTTGAAATTGAAATTTTAATTTCAATTGATTTTGGAAATGGATTTGGGTTAAATGTTAAAGCTTTTGAAAAGGAATTTTTAAGATAAAAGTTATTTTGAATAACTTGGTAAAGTTTCCAATTTAAATAATTTAATTTGAATTTGAATTCAAAATTTGGAATTAAATCCCATGATTGGAAATTATAGTTAAGATGTTATAAAAGGTGTTTATATGGGTTTTTAACCATTTTAAAAGTACGGTTTTGAGAATTTGAATTTAACCCAAAGATTTTAACTCGTATGAATGAATCAGATTTTTCGAAATAAAATTATTTGAAAGCTATAAGTTAAATCTTGATTTAACGATTTAATGAGTTAATCCAATTGAAATAGAAATTGATTTGGAAAATCTATGAATAGATCATTGTGAAACTGGGTGAACTTTGTGAATTGAATCTTTTTGTAAAAGATTAAAAATGGTGATTTGTTTAAACCATTTGAAGAAAAGTTTTGGATAATAAGTTGTGACTTAATTGAAATCCCATTATCCATATGTTTTTAAATATTACGCTCACTATTCGGTTTAGCCGGGGGAGGACTTTGTGTCATATAACCCATTCCGAATAAGTGATACGTCGTATATGGATAGCAATTAAAGACCTGTGTTGAAGACCGGGTATTTGTGAAAACGATAGGATAACCTATCGATTGTCTCTGCACTGGGTAGCGCCTGATATAGAGATTCCCTAAGTGATGGGAAGTTCGATCGGGATTGTGAATACCCGGATTGCAAGGGCTTCTTTGGAAGTGCCTTCGGTTTTGTTCGAACCCGGAATAGACTTGTATGGTTGTATTTCTGACACTACACTTTGAGATATAAAGCTGATTTCTTTCAAATACATTTCTGTTTGGTGGCGAAGAATTTATTCTCTTAGCTTAACACCCTTCTTTGAGACGTACGAGCTCATAGGTTATGTAGTTGAAGGTTATCAGTGATGTACTCCCAATTTGGTGGTGTGACATGCTGAGTGTTGCTGTGTGTTGATGGTCATTTGTTGATCATTTGTTGATCAAAGCATGGCTTTGTGAAAAAAGCGTAGCTTTATGGACGAGACCTCATCGAATCTCACAGACCGGAAATGGTCGAAACAGGAATGATGCGGCAAGGTTATGAGGGTCGCTCCCTTTAGGGTTTATCATTTCCTTCTGGAAAAGGGTGGTATCAGGTATGGAGCCCTGATATTTAACCTATGTGGTTGCTCCAATCTCATTTACCTGTGTGATTGTTGATGTGTGATCGAGGCCTCGGATAAAGGTCCCAAAGGACCGGGGGTGGCATATTCGTGTATTAGTTACCTAGTGTAAGAGGTAACCCGGTCTTGTGTTGGCATAGAGCTAGTTAGTTCTCGGGACGCCCATCCAGAGGCGTACCCATTGACAGTAGGAAGTTCCTTAGCCTGACCATTTGTTGGAAATCCAATTTCCAATACGGACCCTGTACGGTTTTAGTTGTAGAACCTGCCATTTACTTATGGTGGTCACCACTGTTTAGATGGTAGCTATAATAGGCATAGTTCGAAATGTCTATGCTGGCTAAGATTAATATTATACTTTCGAAATGTTTTCCACTATGCACTAATAATAATATCCAATGATTTTGCGTAGTAAGCATGTTTGACTATCATAAGAAGAAATCTCCTCCAATTCTGCGTTTGCATTGTGTGTGTGGCGGGAGGTCTTATGGTAGTTTCATTTTCCAAAAAGCATTGCGGATTTCAATGTTTAAAATTCCTTTGTTGTTTGTTTAAAGATAAACTGTTTTTGTTACTCACACTAGTCCCATGACTGACTCGGAGTTTATTGTTCCTTTCCTAAACTCTGGGTGCCCACAATTTCCCACACGGGCAGTCTAGAGTTAGGTTTTTCAGATAGTCAGGTTTAGCAGATTATCGGGAGACAGTTCAGTGTTCGGAGTTCACTCACCGACTGGCCTTGCTTATCTTTGTGGAGCTTGATGTTGGAGTTATCACTTCTGTTTTCCGCTGTAGCATCTTTATTTATCTCTGATATTCTTGTATCATATTGTATCATTGTTGTATATCATTCTGGATATTGTATTCATTGGAGTTGTATATGATATCATTCATTACTTTCTTCCGTTGTGTTGTTATACCTACTGTGTTATAAGCTCCGGAACGAGTCGAATTTCAACGATTGAATCTGCGGCATTCGAGTACAAGTGAGTACGGGTGTCGATTTTCGAACGTTGAAATTTGGATCGTGACACCATTACTTTGATGTACACTTTTATGTGATATATTCATATCTATTTCCGTCTTTGTGATATGAATGTCTGTGACTGATTTGTGTTATGCTTGTTTCTATATTTGTTTTCGAAGGCCACACAGCCACTGTGTAGTAGCTTTGAGTTTGTATTTGATATGTTGGATTTCCTCTTGAAATGAAATGTAAGTTATATTATCTGACATATCGGTATTCGCACAAAGCAATTACACAGACGGTCACTCCTCAACAGCCTTATTCTTCATGCTAGTCGACGGCATTACCTCGTAGTGTCCTTGGCTAGCATGAGTATAGAGGTGGGGCGTGACATAGCCTCTAGCCTCATCAGCCGGGAATAACTGAAAAGCAGGGGAGATGCAGCAAGGCTAAGTGGGTAGCGCCCAATTAGGGTATGTTTATCACCTTTCTAGATACCCTCAGATATTATTATTACTACGATTCATGGAAGGAGCTCGATAAAGGGTGGGAACACCCGGGGTGGTAGCATATTCGGTCTATCCAGGTTAGGGATAGTCCGGTATTGTGTAGCAGGGGATCCCTGCGTGGTCATCGGTACGTTGTTCTAGACGTGTATTATGACAGGCGATACCTCAGTGCCTAGTCATTCGTATGGAATCCATTCTCCAATAAGCACCGCACAGTTTTGATTGTGCCCAACTATGTTAAAACGTGAGATGCAAGCATTTCAGCTATTTGAATAAGTATTTGTACTTAGACGCTCTTATAATATCTGAGGATTTGATATGAAATGTTTTGGTTATCGTAAGGTAAAAACCCGTCGTGTTTATGTGTGGCGTGGTCTTACGAGATACCTTTGATTTTCAAAGGATTTGATAACTTTAATAATTCAAATTGAGTGTGTTTTCTCATGCTGGTTTTCCAGACTGACTCAGGTGTTATTTTATTATAATACTCGGGTCAGACCAAGTATTACAGGTTCAGGTTAGGATGCTATGGAGCTCAGGAGATGAGCTGGATGGCGAAGACGTATTACTCATATTTGATTTTATTCTGCTGCAATGTTGTGT
Source organism: Allium fistulosum (assembly GCA_030737815.1). NCBI lineage: Eukaryota > Viridiplantae > Streptophyta > Magnoliopsida > Asparagales > Amaryllidaceae > Allium > Allium fistulosum. The sequence goes on from CM060902.1 coordinate 527,659,066, forward strand.
TGAAGTTATCAGCAATTATGAGGGCGGGTTGTTATAACTGTCCAGGCTGGTAACTATTGATTTGTGTACTCTGATGTGAGATATGTATATTACAGTTTTGATTTGTGTAAAGAACTGTTCATATTATATGTTATTCAGTTCATTGTGAGATTCTGTTGTTTGGCTTCTTTTTCGTCTACCTACTTTCTTTCCCCTCAACAATCTATCTTTCTGTCACTCGATCATTCGACATGTTATACAATGAGTATATTCATGTTGATTTTCGAGAGTCGAAAGGGCCAGTCGTCACAGTTGGTATTAGAGCTTAGATTGGCGATATACCTAGGCTTTGGTGGGGATTACTCATTAGAGATAGAGTCAGTAGCACTCTAGAATGAGTTTGAGTGTATTAATAGATATGAGCGTGTAAATGTTAGTGAATATAAAATGTTTTTATATTGTGTTGACTTATCGGTTGAGTGTTTATGAATTCTGGTCGGTACGGGAAGTACAACCATATCGATAGGGGTTTCTAAACTCTTAAACAAGGTAAACCGACATAGTATTGTTTTGAAGTGGGTAAATGAAATAATTTTACCCAAAATTATATTTTGATATAAAAGAAATAATTTTTTGAAATTATTATACTGTATATGCTTGGAATGTTGGGTTGTTAATATTATAATCAAACAAGATAAAAAAAATTTGGAATGGTTATATATATAACCAAATAGAAAATTGTATAAGTATGATTTATACAAAGGAGTATAACTAAAATTGGATTCAGACCAGTATTTAAATCCCAAGAATCTTGGAAAATGTTTTAAATTGGGTTTGAACTAAATGTTTAGGAATTTTTAAATCTTGGAAATTTTGGAAATGTTTTCCCAAAGTGGTTGAAGGGACTAATGGAGTATTATTTGAAAATGTTTTTGGAATAGAAAATTGTTTTTAAATGAATTGTTTAAAAATGGATTTTTGGAAGTAAGGAAGCACTGAACTCACTTCAGTCACTGGAAAATAATTCTGGTGATGATGGCCACATCATTAGTATTCATTTTCGAGTTTCTAAGTGACGGATTGCTACCGTAGTGATTGGCTGTGATTATTTGTTTTGGACTTGTTTGATAAACAAGTTTTGTTTTAGAAATTCCGAAGGGAAATTGTTTTTGGGAAAAACCAAGTTGTTTTAAGATTTCGAAGTTATGGTATGATATATGCAAAAATGAATGAATGTATATTTATGATTTCAAAATGATTTGAAAAAACAACCCGGATAATTAAATTCTGGGATTTCCATTTAAATGATTCGCAAGGTTAAGAGAAATTAGTTATGGAACTTATAATTTGGAGTTGGTATAGATAAAGAAAGGAAAATGTAAATTTTAATCTTGGAATTAAAATTTAACGTGAGTAAAATTAAAGTGAATAAGATAGGTTGGAATTTAACTTAAGATAAGTTAAATAAAATTGAAGTTGGATTTTTTAAATTGAATGGAATATAAAGTTGAAATGTAAGATGCTTGTATAACTATAAGTTATAATTATTGAATGGAATGGATAAACTTAAGCTATAAAGTGATATATATAACCCAGAGTTATGATTATAAAATTTAAGTGGACTTAAGTAAGTAATAGGAGATGTTAAGTGAATAAGTTTTGAACTTATGAATTGAGAAATGAAATGGTGAAACCTAAATGAAAATAATGATACTATAGTAAAGAAATGGAAATTTTAAAAAAAATTGAATTTTTAAATGGAGGGTAAATTGAAATTTTGTAAAATTGAATATAAATATGAACGGTGAAGTGATAATATAACGATATGTTATAAATATTGAATGTAGGTAAACTTAAGTGGAAAATTCAGGGAATTGTGAAAAATAAGTTGTATAACTTATTAAATTGAGAAAGAAGTGAAAAAGTATAACCAAGTTAAAATGGTTAAGTAATTGATAACAAGGAACAAATTCAATGTAGGAGTAAAAGAATTGAATATGAATTGAAATATGACTTTGGAGTAAAGATGGGGTATGAACTTAAGTTATAAGTTGAATATAACTTAAGCAGCGGTATAGAATGTTTATAGAGAACCGTAGAAATAATTTTGTGAAATGGGTTATAAATAAATTAGCATGAAATGAAATGCCGTTCACTATAAAATGAAGTGAATAACACTATGTGAATTAAATGAAGTGAATGGAAAAGATGTAATTATAAGTTGGAAGTAAAGTTAATAGAAATGAAAGTGCATGAACCATGTTATGATATAATGAACTGTTTCGAAAATTGATTTATACGAAATAATTCCCAAGTGATAGTATAAATTGGATATACTAAGTGAATGGAAGTGAATAAATTGAATGAGATCAATTTAAAATGAATTAAAATTTGGTTGCAATGAAAACTTAACTCAAGTGATTATTTATGAAATGGGTTCATCAACAAATTAACATGGATTGGAATGTTGTCTAACACAACATGTAGCGAACAAAGTTAGGGAATAACACAAATGGGAACCAATGGAAAATAGATGAATTGGTTTAAAATCAATTTAAGTGGATAAATTGAAGCTAAATAAGATGGATATGAATATAATAAGTGTGAATGTGAATAGAACGAAATTGAATGGGTTGCGAATCAAGTTAAAATTGAATAAATGGTATGGAAATCAAATTGGAAGTGTATAATTGAATGTTCGAACCCTGTAAATTGCATATGCATTCTAAAACACATGATATGACATGTTTGTGTACGAAAGCTTAATAAAATGAATTTGCATATAGTGGGAGTGAATAATGAATGGAATGCATATAAATTGATTGTGAATCAATTTGAAATCAATAGAAGTGAATTTATGTAAGTAAAGCACATACAAATCAATTTGGAATGTATATGGGTTTGTTGTTGTAAATATGAATTGAATGCAATAAATTTGGTTGTAAATCGTTTCAAATTTAATGAAATGTTATATATGACATATGGATCCATGGAAGAGAATTAAAATTAGTGTTGGAAACTTATAATTGATTGTAATATCTGATTGGCAGGTTGGGTTATGAAGTTATATGTTAGCTAGTGAAAGAAATGGAATGTTATAAAATATCATGTTTATGAAACTTATATGCTTATTTTGAGTAAGCGCAGGTATGGGAGCTGTTTGGATAATTTTGAGTTGTGAAATTGCATATAAATAAGCCGCTCGCTTAAAAATGCTAATATGAGGTACGCCTACGCAATTAAATAAAGAAATGATAATATATTGATATATATTTTATTTTTCCGACCGTGTGGGTCGGTGTATATATTTTTATCTCTCTTGTGATATTGTATAAGACTCCGTACAAAGGAGAAGCTATCAAAAATTTTCGAAAATTTAGGGTGTTAGAATTTTTTTGAAAAGTTTTGGAAAATTTGTTAACTAGAAAAGACGATTTTTGAATTGTATTAGAAATCATGGCTTTTTGAGTTAGAACTGGAAGCTAATTGTTTTGGAGGAAACAAAAAGGGTTAGAAAAGTGAATATAGGATTTTAAGTAAGTGGTTTTGGAAAAGTAAATGGGTTTAGGAGCATTTTTCCTACCTAAGCAATTTCGAGGATGAAATTCTTATAAGGGGGAGGAATGTAACGACCCGGAATTTTGGTCGTTTAATTTTGAACATTTAATTTATTTTTTAAATGTTGAATTTGAATTATTGATTGATTTTGAATATGGAAGAATTAGTAAAATGGTTTATAATTTCAAATATAGCGGTTAATTGGATTTGGTAAATATAAATTTAATATTTGAAATTGGGCAAATATGGGAATCTGGAGTTAAATGGGAATGAAAATGGTTTATAAATTGGTTTTAAACTCTGTTTGAATTAGAATGATGATAGTGGACTTTTGAAGTGGAACTAAAAGTCGATAAGTTAAAATTTAAGATTTATATATTAATTTAATAGTGGAATTAATATATAGTAATAGTGTAAATAATTGAACTTTGATTTAAAATAAATTAGAATGATTTCAAATATGGATATAAATTCTATTTGATTTATAATGGAGTTAGTAAGTTTTAAAAATTGAGATTTTAGACGATTTCGACGATTTTGAAAATCGCTCGATATAATCGACGAGTTAAAAATAGCCTTCCGAGGCACAATCTCGTAATTCGACGAAATCAGTTCCATTGGATCCGTAATAGTTTATTATTATCGGATTTCAAGTTTTATAGCATTTGAAGTTACCGTTTGGTCGTACGAGATAGAAATGCGTTGAATTGATATTAAAAAAATTAATATTTTAATTTGATTCATAAAGCTATCTTCCACATACGATCGAGTTAGACCCTGAAACCTGTTCCATTGTGTTCGGAATCGAGGTAAAACATTATAAACTCCAGGCGGCACGCTTCGTTTGGAGTTCGTTCGAAAAATCATGTAATTTGTGAAAATAATAATAAAATATTATATAGGCATGCATATATATACTCGTTCAATAGTGGAACCCTAGCCCTATTCATGTAGCTGCCGGTTAATAGTTTAATGGCCCAAAAACACCTCCTTTCTCTTAATTTTCTGAGCAATCCATCGACTTATGTCGAAAGCTCCAACTACAAAGTTGTAGAGGGTAGTGAGATCTAGGTTTTCAACGGTTATGATCTGGAACGCCACGACGATCGGGGCACAGCAGAGCCACGAAGTACCGGTGTTTGTGAGAAAATTGCTTGCCGATGGTAGGGCCGAGTGCTTCGGGACTAGGGGGGCGTGGCGTGGAGGCGCACGTGATGAGGTTAGTTGATCGACCTTCGATCGCATGGAAATGGGCGCGGTCATCGATTTTGTTCGTGCGAGTGGGTTCGAGTGCGCAAGGACGAAATTGGGAAGAAGGTAGAAATCACGACCGTGATCCCCGAGGAAGTTTTGAACGGTGTAAAACTATCTAGGTTAATTAGAAATTAAATTTGTTAATTTATTTAATTTTAAAATTCGTATAATCTTATAAAATGCATATCTTTCACATACGAGGTCGGAATCGGATGAAACAAGCGGCAACGGAATCATGGCGATGAGCACTACGCACTAGACCAGATTTGGAGTCAATCGGAGTAAGTTAAAATTTTAGGTTAAATCGAACGTGTTCGATTTAATTTAAAATTTGAACGTTTGGCGAATTAAAAATCAAGGTGAGTTAATCTCACTCAATTTTGGACTACTGGCTTTAATTTTAAATAGTTAAAATTAAATAAATGATTGATTAGTTGAATTGATAAATTTTTGTTAGTAATGTGATTTTATATATATAGTAGTATATATATATATATTGGAGTGATTGATATTCCCACATATTTATAGCTGATGAGACCCTATGCGCTCTGCATAATAGCGGATGATCCTATATACTGCGATATTCCGCCTCGAAGCGGAATTGGTATTTTTATGTTTTGCTAACATCTATGGATGCAAGGAAACAGGTTGGAGGGATCCAACTGGATTCCTAAAAAATGTTGAATTTAATTTCATATATAGTGATAAATGTTTGGTTGGAATAATATGTGACAGGTTATTATGTGATTTGAATTGATTAAATGCTATGACAGTTTAAGCCTAGATTTTTGTATTTTTAAATACCAATAAAATATGGTTTCAAATTGGTAAAGAATGGTAAATAAGGATTTTGAAATAAAATGTTTATATAGAGGTTTGGATAAAATAAAAAGTTTTGAAATTGTGTTTAACTATTTTGGGATATTGTAAAAAAAAGATATTTTGGAATAAAAGTTATAAAAGGTTTTTAAATAATAAATTCTTCAGTGGCACTTGGCTTAAATATAAAGGAGGTTTAAAAATCAGGATTTTTAACAGATTAGAAGAATAGAAGTGAATTTGGGAAATGAGTATAAAATTGATTATACTAGAACTCGGGTAGGATTTCCAAATTTACGAAGTGAAATTGGAATCGAGAAATTGGGCTTGTTTTAAAAAGGAGATTTTTAATTATTAACTAAGTAACTTTAAAATTGTTGAAAATATTCTGGAAATTAGTTATTTAATTATTTTAAATTGTTTAAAGCATATTTTGTAACAGCCCTAGATTTTTGTATATATTTTATTTGACTTTATTATATTTTGAAAACTATTTTAAACTTGTTTTATTTCAAACATTTCATTTTTAAATATAAATGTTGATTATTATGTGAATTTTAATTTCAAACTGGTATAAATTGAACATTTTCCTGAAAAAGGGATTTCTGGTCAAACTGGTCAAACTTTGATTTTTAAACCTTAAATTTAAATATTTAAATTCTTAAATTTTATCTTTTATTATGAAACTATATTTAATAACTTGAATACTTCTTTTCATTTCGTTGAAAACGGATTTGAATTGTGAAAGTTATGTATATTTCAATTTTGAGTGCAATTTGATTTATTTAACAATTTTGTCTATTTTAAATTATATAAATTGCATTTTCTTTGTCATATTCTATTTTAATATGTGTTAATATGTTATTTTATGTGTACTTTATCTTTTAATATTTTTAAAGTGATAATAAAAATTTTCCAAAATTTATTGCATTTATTTTCTATTTTTAAAAGCTAGTTTCCATTTTCTGCTATTTTCCTCATTTAAATTATATTTAATTAAAAGTTATTTATTTATTTTTGTGAATGAATTTTTTTATGTTATTATCTTTATTTATAAATATTTTCTAAGTCCATATAAATCTTCCAAAGTTTATTCTGTTTATTTTCAAATTTTCTAGACTAGTTTTCATTTTGTACTATTTTCTTATTTTAATCATATATAATTAATATTTATTTATTTATATTTTGTATATTTGTTATATTTTCGAATTTTAACTGAAATTATATGTATTTTCAGATATTTAAACTTATAAAAAGAAAATATAGAAATTGAAAGGTTTTGGTGACTTTTTATCTCCTAAGGCCTTTTATATTCCGACCGTTTCACATTTTAACCATTTCTTTTCATTCAAATGGCCATATCTCTTCATTCAGCTGCCACCTTCATTTCACTTTCACGTATATTCATTTTCTCATTCCTAAACAAAAAAATTTCGGCCATTGCCTTTGAGAAAAGTTTGGGTAAAATTTCGTTTTCTTTTCTTTTGTTTTACTTTTATTCTTCTTTGATTTGAGTTTTGCACTTGCTCTTCACCTCTATAGGTTCGGCCATGCTCCTCTCCATGACCTGCCGCCTCCACCACCACCTGAGAACACCACCATCATCACCACTTCTCTGACCAAACCCCAAGCCATGCCTCCTTGTGGATTGATCCATCACCAAAATCCAACAAACTCCATAAAACTTGCCTAGACCGAACACATCATCCACATCCACCACTTCCACCACCCATGGCCGCCACCAACACCACCTCCAGCACCACCTAAACTCTCAGCCACACCATCACCTTGGCTGCTATAGTGAGGGCCGCGACCTATATGCCCTTGGCCGAGCCAAACTATGGCCTTAAACCCTTGTATATTACTTTGTTAGTGTAGTTCCACCACCACCCACCTTTGCACCACCTTCTAGCATGTTAGGCCGACCCTTAGCAACCCAGACCTGAACTAAAAACATTGCTTTAGACCTGTAATACACTCATGGCCGAACTCAATGTGAGTTGGAGACATGTGCAAAACAATTCCGCTTCGATTTGTGCAGTCTATTCTATCATTGTTTATCGTATTTGCATTTGAAACTTATGTATATTATTATTGTTTGTGTGACTTGTATTCAAGGGATTTGATACTTTGGCTCCTCCACTCTTATTTGAATCGTGTTATCGTGCTTGTTTGGATCTCATTCGTGCATTCGTCGTTGTGTCTCCAGCACAAAACGGTGAGTTATTCTCACCAGACAATATGTACATACATAACTAGTGAATTGACCCCTTCTAAATCTGTAAAAAAAATGCATTATCATGTTACACCTGCTATGTTATGATTTTATGATGTTCACCCATGCTTAAGCACCTATTATATTATATGTTACTATTTTATTATGTTGTTCTATTATTTTATCAGTTTATCATCACTGCAAGTTCCCTTTAGATTATCACTATGGGTTGAAAAGATACATACCCGAACGGACTTTAGAATAGGAGAAAATCATTATGGGCTGAAATGATAGGCCTGAATGATTTTCAATTATTTTTCATTTCCTTGGGATTGCGGGTTTGAAATGATCAAACCCGGGTTTTCTTTGTAAATTACGGGTTGAAATGATATATTACCCGTATCACTTTACCTAGACTAGAAATGAAATATAGACCCGTTGTTAAAATATGTTTTTATAAAAATCTTAAAAATATTTTTGAAATGTAAATATTATAATATTTAATTAAACTAAATAAAAAAATGATTTATGTAAGCATTATTGATTTTTTGAAAATTTATAAGTGAAATAAATTATTAGTAAAACTAGAAAATTTGAAATGTAAGTTATTTTGGGAAAGTTTAATTGGGTGATAATTGGAATTTAAATTAAATATGAAATGTGATAACTTCATGATAATTTGGATTAAAGTGAATTTAAATGATTTTTTTATATTATATTAATGATTTTGAATAAAGTTAAAATGTGAAATGAATGAATATTTAAGTTGAAATTTTGAAATATAACTAAAATTGGAAATTTGTGAATTTGGCTTAAAGTGAATTTTAAGTTAAGTAAATAAAAATGGAATTAAGTTATATTTGAAAATTTAAACTTAAGTGTTAAGTTAATTTATTGAATTTATAATTTAAAATTGGAATTTAATAAGTGAATTATTATTAAATTTTGATTTTTGAATGGAGGTTTAACTTTATAAAATCATGAATATAAGGGTATTTGAATGATTGTTTTAAAAGTGAAATTGTATGATTTTATAAGTTAAAAATGATTTATATAAAAATATAATTGTTTGTGAAATTATACTGAATATTTGAAGTTAATTAACTGCATTTCTGAAATGCTATTAATTCTATTGTAAATGATAATACAACATGTGTAAATGCAGTAGTTGATAATAATGAACCAAATGGCTAAATTTAATTAAAGGCTATTATAGCATTTTTGTAAATATTATAATGGTTGAATTTAACTAAGTTTATTTGAAACTAATGTAACCCTATTACAACATTTTAAATTCTGTCTTTTGTTAAATTGAACTGTTTTAAATGTGACTTTCCGTAGCATTTTCTAAATGCTGCGAAAGTTGAATTTTCATAGTTTTAATTAATTTAAGTGAACGAATGAACTTTGAAAGATTAAAATTTTGGAAATTTAATAATTTAATTATTAAATATAATAACTTAATTTTTATGATTTAAAATAAAGTAATTTGTTTCGAAATATAAACTATTTTGAAATATGATATTTTGATATTTTGAAATGGATTTTTGAAGGATATTGAATTTTGAAATGATATTTGATTTCGAAGTATAAAATACCATTTTGAAATTTTAACCACGGGATGTATTTAATTTATAGTTTAACTGATCCTTAAAGGATGGGCGATCCCAAGCATCCTTTGAGTTATTGTGCATTTCTACTACAGTTCACTTGAGTTGGTTTACATTATATAAGTATATTTTGTCCTGACTCGAGTGTTTTGTGTTTTACTTTACGCTCGGGTCAGCTTGAGTATTTACAGCTTAGCTTTGGATTTCTTTCTGGAGCTAGGAATCGCTGGAGATTCTGCTTGTCTAGTGATATGTTCCTTTCAGTTCAGTTGTTCTATTTCAGTTCTGGTATTCATAAACATCTATTTATTTGAGATTTCTATTGTATATGTTTTCAAGCAGATATTATGTATTATGTTTTGAGAGTTTGTTATAGTAGCTTCATGAACTACTATGGTTTTTATATTCCGCTGCGAGTTATTCTGATATTATGTGTCTGTGATTCTATATTTGATTTTATTTGCTCTAAATTTTATTACAATCTGTTATTTTGAATTTTTCAAGTCAGACATGTGTGGATTATTGTCGATTTGAATGGTCCAAAATAGTGGGTCGTTACAGTTAGTATCAGAGCTAAGTTTTTTAGGCAAACCATAGCCTGCGGAGCAAAAACTCATTAGAGATAGGGTTTAAAAACCCTAGAATTAGTGAAATCAATCTCAGAATCCTTTCTTTGTGAGAGAACGTATTTTTGAAGTATAAAATTATTTCTAAATGATTTTTAAAGAATTTTAAAAGATTATTTGATATAAATTTTCTTACTTTGAAAGTAAAATATTTCTTAAGCTTCATTCCTTTCGTATCCACCTTGTTAGTAATTTCTTTGATTAGGATCCTCTAAAATTTTGAACTTCTCTCTTGATTGATCTAGATCCATTGTTGATAGGAATCTATTTTGGGTATGGCAAAATCAGTAGTTTGTTAGATTGCTTTGAGTAAACTCTGTTGTATCTTTTGCTTAGCTAAAGTTGTCCAACTAAAGATATTTATGCTTCTGTTTTCGTATGTTATGAATTCGAGTCTTTCCAAATTTTGAATGGGAATTTTTCTGTATCGATATAGGTTATATATCTCTAATCTTCGTTTGGATTCTTATCGAATAAGATTCCTTTGAATTTTGGAACGCTCCCACTTATTCTGAAATCCATTCCTGTCTCCCCTAATTGTATTCTTTTGATTTTGGAGCATTGCATCACTCCACTTTGTATGACCTTTATAGGGTGGCGATTCCGCCAATCTTTGAATGATTATAATTGGCATTGATTCACCGGAGATTTCTGTATCCTCGGTTTACGATGTTTTCTATCTTCTGCTATATTTAGATTCTATCTCTGGCAATCGAAGGTCGATTTTCCTTAGATTTTCGCATCGATTATATTCCTGAAGTCACGGTTGACCGGTTAAGGTCGCCCGCGATTCATATAGGCTTATCCATCTTCTATTTGGTAATTTAATTATCTTATCTTCATTTGAGCCTATCTTTGAATTAGAATTCTATTTGATTAGAGTCCTTCTAAATTTGAATCTCTATTTTGCTTTGAAATCCATCCTTGATTCGTCCCTTGGAAAGTTTGTGGTTGATTGTCTTTTGAAAATTGTGTATTCATCATAGTTTTTATTTTGATAAGGATGACCATATTTTTATATAAAGATGAAATGTTTTGATAAGGATTATATACCTTTTAAAAAAAATGAGAATTTGAAGTTTTGAAAGGATTTGAAGTTTTGAAAATTTTATAAGAAATGGTTTCATATAAAATGATTTATAACTGAAGGTTTTGAATCTGAATTTAAGTGATTCAACTCCGGCATTTTGGAACTGGTTTTAAGATTTTGAAATAATAAATAATATGATTTGAAATTATTTTTCCGAATAAGTAATGTTTCAATGATTTTAATGGGTTTTAATGATTTCGAAGGAATTTCAAAGAAGTTTTCAAAGTAAATGGAAGTCCAGAACTCACTTGTGTCGTTGGAAAATAATTTCGGTGATGAGTGCACGCATCATCGACATTGATTTCGAGTTTCTGAGTGAGGGAGAGGCCACTTCGGTAGCTTTGCTATGCGATTGATTTGTGAAACCAATTTGATTTCAAATTCCAAAGTGTGATGTGATATTCGAAAGATATATGTATATATATTTGTAAAATTTGAAATGAGCCGGTGTTCAGTCCTTGAGTTTTGGATTTGATTTGATATAACCCTATTTTTGGAATTGATTGACTGATTTAATTATGATTTCCAACTCTTGGATTGAAATATGATTTCTTCGACTATTTTGAAGGTTCGAGCACTTCCAAATCAAGGTTAACTTTTCAAAGCTAAGTAATTTTGAAAAGTATTAAGTATATAAGTTTGGTATGTATGTTTAAAGTATGTAGTAATATGATTTAAATATGTTGAAACTATTTTGTTAAGTAAATGAATAAGGCTATTTTGAATTTTTCTAATATGAAATTTAGATTTGAAATGTTTTGAGAAGAATTTAGTCTTCAAAATATTTTGAATAAAATTTAGTTTAAATTTTTAACTTAGTAACATCTTTATGAAACTATATATTTAAAAAGTTGGAATAGATACATAAGTTGTACGTATGCTGTTTTATTCGCATAATTAATTTGATCCAAGTTTGAGTACACAAGTTCGAGGTGAATTACACCATTTCGTGTTAGGATTTTTCATTTGATTCTTGATGGCGAATATTTGATATGGATTTTGGGCTTGATTCTAGAATTCTCTATCATAGTATATGGCTATGCAAGGAGACTGATGGTTTCTAGTCGAGAAACCATATCGAAATCCGCATTAGAGAAGTCGAATGAACAATACTAGCTCGAAAACGAACTTGTGTGATCGAGCGAGCGATCGAATGTGACTTTGCGAAATGATGACATATGTACATCTTATATTCTAATATCATTGATATACTTGACGCTGAAATTGGAAGTTTTTGGGTTGGATATCTTTGTAATTTAATTGGAAATTTTCCTTTATGAAAAACTACTATCAATTTAAAACCATTTTTTTACTATTTTTCTTTTATTTTCTTAAACAAACTATTTTATTCTATTTTATATACAAAACTATTTTACAAAACTATTTAATGTACAAAACTATTTCACAAACTAATTTGTATACAAAACTATTCTAAACTCAAAACCTTTTAGTAAGCAAAGATGTTCAATCCCATATAGCTCTTCGTACAGCGAAATTTATTTTTGAAAATTTTGATCCTTATATAAGATGGACTTTATGTAAATATAAGATGATTTTGGAAATGAATTGTTTGACTTAAACTATATTAATTTGGAAATTTGGATTTATTTTCTAAATTTATTATTTTGGAAACTTTGGAACTGAAGATATTTGATTTGGGAGGATAATTTGGTGAAAGCGTATATGATTTTTGAAAATTTTATTGATATTGAAACAAAATTGAAATTTGAGAACCTTATGTTACTAAATACTTGATTTGGGAGTTATCGAACTTATATAAAATTTGGTTTGTATAAGTATGATGTTGATTCGAAAACTATGGATTTGAAAAGGTACTCAATTTGAAAAGTGAAATCTTATATAATTGAAGTCTATATAAGTGTGATTTGATATACTATTGATTTTGGAAAGTATTTGATTTGAAAATGAAATCTTATATATAATTGACTTTATATAAGTATGATATTTGAAAGTGATTTGAAAAGGTACTATATGATACATATTTTCGAAGTAAAGATATGGAAAGTGCCTTCTGCTTGATATTCGCTTTGTGGCCACATTGTGGATTCATTCTATCGATATTTCTCTAATTTTTGGTTTTCCGGATATGATACTCGAGTTTCCATCGAATTCCATGGCAATCTCCATGGTCTTACGAGCTGACTTCATAGCGTAATCGCAAGGTTGGGGGCGGCCTACGGGTACGGATGTTTCCTGGGAGATCCAGGCGTAACCATTGTGTATCTACGATCTATTTAGTCGCTTGGTAGCGTAATCAGCAGGGGCTGCGAGAGCCTAGGGTACGGATGTTTCCTGGGAGATCCAGGCGTAACCATTATGTATCTACAGTACTACCAGTCTTCATGGCGTAATCGCAAGGTTGGGGGGCGGCATAAGGGTACGGATGTTTCCTGGGGGATTCAGGCGAAACCATTGCGTATCCGCGATCCATGATCGACATGTTTTGTTTTTTTGGATTGTACTTTCCATATCTGTTTTTAAAAGTTTTCCAGTATTTTCACTAGATGTTGAAATAAGTCTACTAAGTACCTGGAGAATTCTAGCTTTGCGCATGATCAACGCACTGCCAAAGTCTGCAGGAATGAGGATAAACTTGTCAAGACATCGAGTTATAAAAGTATTTTGATAAAATATTATATAAATGATACTTTGATCAATTATTTCCTTTTTTATAGTATTTTAAAGTGTTTTAAATATTTTACCTCTTTAACCAACAATTTTAAATAATGGTTCATTCTTCTCTTTCAACCTGCTTTCCCTCCTAGCTACTTTTCTTCCCTACCTTCTTTCGGGATGTCTTCCAACCTATTGTTCTTTCTAGTTGTTTCTCTGCTCCCTTCCTTTTCGAAGACGAAAAGATTTGAGTGGGGGAGAGTGTAACAGCCCTAGATTTTTGTATATATTTTATTTGACTTTATTATATTTTGAAAACTATTTTAAACTTTTTTTATTTCAAACATTTCATTTTTAAATATAAATGTTGATTATTATGTGAATTTTAATTTCAAACTGGTATAAATTGAACATTTTCCTGAAAAAGGGATTTCTGGTCAAACTGGTCAAACTTTGATTTTTAAACCTTAAATTTAAATATTTAAATTCTTAAATTTTATCTTTTATTATGAAAATATATTTAATAACTTGAATACTTCTTTTTGTTTCGTTGAAAACGGATTTGAATTGTGAAAGTTATGTATATTTCAATTTTGAGTGCAATTTGATTTATTTAACAATTTTGTCTATTTTAAATTATATAAATTGCATTTTCTTTGTCATATTCTATTTTAATATGTGTTAATATGTTATTTTATGTGTACTTTGTCTTTTAATATTTTTAAAGTGATAATAAAATTTTTCCAAAATTTATTGCATTTATTTTCTATTTTTAAAAGCTAGTTTCCATTTTCTACTATTTTCCTCATTTAAATTATATTTAATTAAAAGTTATTTATTTATTTTTGTGAATGAATTTTTTTATGCTATTATCTTTATTTATAAATATTTTCTAAGTCCATATAAATCTTCCAAAGTTTATTCTGTTTATTTTCAAATTTTCTAGACTAGTTTTCATTTTGTACTATTTTCTTATTTTAATCATATATAATTAATATTTATTTATTTATATTTTGTATATTTGTTATATTTTCGAATTTTAACTGAAATTATATGTATTTTCAGATATTTAAACTTATAAAAAGAAAATATAGAAATTGAAAGGTTTTGGTGACTTTTTATCTCCTAAGGCCTTTTATATTCCGACCGTTTCACATTTTAACCATTTCTTTTCATTCAAATGGCCATATCTCTTCATTCAGCTGCCACCTTCATTTCACTTTCACGTATATTCATTTTCTCATTCCTAAACAAAAAAATTTCGGCCATTGCCTTTGAGAAAAGTTTGGGTAAAATTTCGTTTTCTTTTCTTTTGTTTTACTTTTATTCTTCTTTGATTTGAGTTTTGCACTTGCTCTTCACCTCTATAGGTTCGGCCATGCTCCTCTCCATGACCTGCCGCCTCCACCACCACCTGAGAACACCACCATCATCACCACTTCTCTGACCAAACCCCAAGCCATGCCTCCTTGTGGATTGATCCATCACCAAAATCCAACAAACTCCATAAAACTTGCCTAGACCGAACACATCATCCACATCCACCACTTCCACCACCCATGGCCGCCACCAACACCACCTCCAGCACCTCCAGCACCAGCTAAACTCTCTGCCACACCATCCCCTTGGCTGCTATAGTGAGGGCTATGACCTATATGCCCTTGGCCGAGCCAAACTATGGCCTTAAACCCTTGTATATTGCTTTGTTAGTGTAGTTCCACCACCACCCACCTTTGCACCACCTTCTAGCATGTTAGGCCGACCCTTAGCAACCCAGACCTGAACCAAAAACATTGCTTTAGACCTGTAATACACTCATGGCCGAACTTAATGTGAGTTGGAGACAAGTGCAAAACAATTCCGCTTCGATTTGTGCAGTCTATTCTATCATTGTTTATCGTATTTGCATTTGAAACTTATGTATATTATTATTGTTTGTGTGACTTGTATTCAAGGGATTTGATACTTTGGCTCCTCCACTCTTATTTGAATCGTGTTATCGTGCTTGTTTGGATCTCATTCGTGCATTCGTCGTTGTGTCTCCAGCACAAAACGGTGAGTTATTCTCACCAGACAATATGTACATACATAACTAGTGAATTGACCCCTTTTGAATCTGTAAAAAAAATGCATTATCATGTTACACCTGCTATGTTATGATTTTATGATGTTCACCCATGCTTAAACACCTGTTATATTATATGTTACTGTTATATTATGCTGTTCTATTATTTTATCAGTTTATCATCACTGCAAGTTCCCTTTAGAGTAGAATCACTATGGGTTGAAAAGATACATACCCGAACGGACTTTAGAATAGGAGAAAATCATTATGGGCTGAAATGATAGGCCTGAATGATTTTCAATTATTTTTCATTTCCTTAGGATTGCGGGTTCGAAATGATCAAACCCGGGTTTTCTTTGTAAATTACGGGTTGAAATGATATATTACCCGTATCACTTTACCTAAACTAGAAATGAAATATAGACCCGTTGTTAAAATATGTTTTTATAAAAATCTTAAAAATATTTTTGAAATGTAAATATTATAATATTTGGTTAAACTAAATAAAAAAATGATTTATGTAAGCATTATTGATTTTTTGAAAATTTATAAGTGAAATAAATTATTAGTAAAACTAGAAAATTTGAAATGTAAGTTATTTTGGGAAATTTTAATTGGGTGATAATTGGAATTTAAATTAAATATGAAATGTGATAACTTCATGATAATTTGGATTAAAGTGAATTTAAATGATTTTTTTATATTATATTAATGATTTTGAATAAAGTTAAAATGTGAAATGAATGAATATTTAAGTTGAAATTTTGAAATATAACTAAAATTGGAAATTTGTGAATTTGGCTTAAAAGTGAATTTTAAGTTAAGTAATGTTTGCACAAAAAACGGACAAACACCTCAAAGTCGTATGATTTAGTAGATCTTATGTTGTTCTTAGTGATTTTGGAGTTTTATGCAAATATATGAAAAGCAGGGGCTAAACTGTAAAAAGACACGCAAATTTATAGTGGTTCAGCCAAAATGTGCCTACGTCCACTTTATATGTTATTTCTCTTCTCTTCTTTTGATTACAAGTACAAAGCTTTGATACAAGTAAAAGAAAGTTGTTTGAAAGTTCCTTCCGTGATTGAGCTCTCAAACTTGTCCCCCATTGTTGTACCCCTGCCCCTCTATTTATAGAGTGAGGCTGGAGGTAGGGGTCTTGGATGTATACAGCTGCTGATGGGCCCGGGCTGATACAATCTGGCCTGGCAAATCTGGTTCTGCATCGTCTTGGTTCGGTGGGAAGTGTGGTTCGGTAGGAAGCTTGGTTCGGTGGGAAGTGTGGTTCGGTAGTAAGTTTGGTTCGGTGGGAAGTGTGGTTCGGTAGGAAGCTTGGTTCGGTGGGAAGTGGTGGTTCGGTAGGAGGCGAGTGTCTCTCGTTCGGTGGTGGCTAGTTCAGATGTGGTGAGGATGCCGAATGAACTTTAGCTTTCCATGGTCTTGAGATCTTCTGGGTGAGAAATTTACCCAACATTTGCCCCCTAAAGTAGGATGTGCGTGCGCGCATGTCCTGCTTTGTTTGAGTTTGAGCAATCTCATCCGGCTCCAGAAACGAACCATGTGGTTCGATGATTCAACCTCCTCCTATAAATGGGAGGCTTAGGCCATTGCATTTCTTCACCGAATATTGCTTGTTAGCCGAATCAATTGCAGCCGAATCAACGTGCGCCGAATCATTGTAACCGAATCACTTGCAGCCGAATCAACGTGCGCCGAATCATTGTAACCGAATCAATTGCAACCGAATCAACGTGCGCCGAATCATTGTAACCGAATCAATTGCAGCCGAATCAACGTGCACCGAATCACTTGTAGCCGAATCACTTGTAGCCGAATCACTTGTAGTCGAATCACGTGAGTTGCTTTACCACCGAATGAAAGCTTATACTACATATTACCGAATGGGCTACTGATGTTTATTTGTTTACATCCTCTGTTCTAACAGCATGTTTTTCTGGTGTTGCAGATAATGTCTCGCAAAGCAGAGACTCGATCGGACAAGAAGAAATCTGGGGGTGAAGGAAGTTCCTCCGCCGTGCCCCCAGCTCAGCCGAATCCCGAACGTCACGGTCCAATCCCGAGATCATTAGTGGACGGGTACGGCCCTCAGGAACTTCTGAACTCCCCGCCCGATTGCTTTCCTAGCTCCCTTAAGGAGGAGCAGCTCGACGTCATTTCCCGGTCTTTCGGAATTGATAGGGCGCATTTGCTGTTGCCGGGGAGAGAAGTTATGCCGTACGATCCTCCTGAAGGGTACTTCGCCTACAGTAGATACCACTGCATGTGTGGTGCCATTCCTCCTCTCAACGCTTGGATAGCCAGCTTCCTCACATATCTAAAGGTGGCCCCATTCCAACTTCAACCCAACTCTTATGCTATACTGGTGAGCCTCTTCGTCATCTTCCAAAGGAAGTATGGTCGCGCTCCTTCCAATCGGGAGATCCGGTATCTATATAATCTGAGGGGCTATAAGAAAGGGTCCCCATACATTAGCTTGGAGTCGGCTGTGACCTTCAAGCCGGTTTTGGATCTGTACTCCAAATTCAGCATGTTCAAGAAGGAGTGGTTTTTCGTCAAGGACGACTCAGTTTCTTTTAGGCGTTTCACCTCTGGATGTAAGTTGAGTTTTCGCTTATAATTTCTATTCCGGTTGCGATGCTTCTTCTCATACTCTCTCATTTTTGCTAGCGACAGGTGGCTTTGCGGTTGTGGAGACTGACTGCCTGGTTCAGACGGCGGCCGAGATAGAAGCTATTCTTGGGAAATATAGATCATCTGCCTTCCTGATCAGAAATGCGATCCTTCTGGAGTACAACTTAATCCTCCCACAGCAGTCAGTAGTTAAGCTGAGGGAAACGGCGGAGGAGAGGGCGGCTGCTCAGACCAAGGAAGGTGTTACGGTAGAGAGTAGCAAGCGGAAACCTTTCACGAAACCTCCAGCCGTCGGAGGTAAGAAACTCAAGAAGTCGGATGGTCCCTCCCCCAGCAACTGTCCACTTACCCAGGAGGAGGAAGATATAGAGGAGGAAAAAGGTGAGGGTGGAGATGGTCGGGAAGGTGATAAAGGTGGTGATGGCATCGGGGCCTTGCTTCCTGGGCAAGCGGGCGAGATTCAGGAGTGGACGGATGATGCGTTCCACCAGGCTTTCGAGGGGCTGGACGAAAATCCGGCTTTGGTAGAGAAAACCGGGAAAGCGAACAAGGCCAGGACCGGTGCAAGCGAGTCTTCTCAGACCATTCCAGCCAAGGCGGCTCCGACGACTCAAGGTGAACTCTTGACTCCTGCATGCTTCATTAATGATAGGGACTTAGGAATATTTTATGACCCACTCCCGTCCTGGAATGAAATCCAGGACTTATTGCAGTATCCTACTCCTCCCCAGGGTTTGTACAACCACAGCTGTGTTTCTTTTTCCTTTTTTAACTTGTAATTTACCGCGTTTCTCGAATCATATAGTGATGTAAGTTTGTGACACTTGTTCTTTATATCAGGAGCAGGCAAGACGTCCAAGGCCTTAGATCTTCGACACAGACTTGAGCAATATAAGCTTTCCAAAACTTCTGCTAAGCCGAAGCCCTCGACCCAACGCTCCGGGGATGTAGTCGGCTACCGTCCTCTTCTTCGGGTCATCGAAGAGGGTATTCAGCAGAGGAAGAGGAGTCATCCTTTATCCGAACCTTTGCCCGGTCCTCAGCTTCCGGCTCAGCCTCTTCATGATATCACTGAGGAGGGTAGCGAGTTTGCACCTTCTCCGCACCCGTCCGAAAACCCTTCTGTTATTCATATCGACCGTCCCGACTTGGCTCGTAATCCATTTGCGGGTCATCCTGATCTGGATCCAAGCTCTCATGATATTACTTTTGACGAAGTCACTGGTGAACACCTTCTCCCCCGTAACCCCATGGTACGAGTACTTGATGAAGCCAAGTCCTTAGATCTCGATTTACTCACTACTCGTATAGTCACTATGGGAGACGAGGCCAAGGGTAATATTGATCGGGTGGCGGAGGAGACCAAGAAGCTGATGGGGCATCATGCCCGGCTGGTTAAGGCCGGAGAGGAGATTGGGAGCGCCAATATCCGACTTCGATTGGTGGTTTCGGATCAGGCCAAACAGCTTGCGGATCAGGCTATTCAGATTTCTCAGCATGAGGCTGCTACTGGACGATTAAGGAAAAACATGGAAGAGGCCAGTCGGGCCGAATTGCGGAAAATGGAAGCTACTTGCAAAGAGCGGATTGACATGGCTATTGCCACGGTGGACGAGGTTCGGAAAGCGGATCTCGAGCAGGTGGAGGAATTGTCCGGGAAACTTGAGGCTGCAGAGCTTGCTCAAGCTAAGTTGAGGGAGGAGATGGAGGCAATGCGGGATCCCTTCTAGCCGACTGCTCGAGATACCGATCGGAGAGAGATGCTGCCGTTGGGAGGTTGTTGGCTTCCGAGGCCTGGATGAGGGAGTTTGAGGAGAACGAGGGGATGATGGACGAAATGCTCCAGGACATGTACTTCCGAACCTGGAAGCAGGGCAACCTATCCTGGATGGATGATTATCCCAGGATCATGGCTAAGATCTATCTTCGGGCTCTGGAGGAGGCCAAGGCCGATGCAGATAAAGATGGTGGCGTGGCCTTCAGCATGGATGCGGTCACTGCCCAGTTTGCCAAGGAGGAGAAGGTGGCGGTGAAGGAAGGTATGCGGTTGCTTGCCGCTGAGGAGGTAGGCGTGCAGGTAGAGGATGACGATCAGGATAGTCAGAAAGCAGGCGCTGGTAAGTCTCTCTTTTTAGTTTCTCCATCAACTTGGTTGCTTATTGCTAATGAGTCCTTTCTTTGACTGGACAGGGGGTCAACAGGACAAGGATAAAGCTCCACTGCAGCCGGCCCCTTGATTATATCTGAAAAAACTCTTTTTGTGGGTTTGACAGGGTTGCATATGTTAATCGAAAAATAGTAAAGTAGTCTTTGGGTTATAATATTTTGCCACTTGTAATAAATAGTCTTATTTTTGACGTGTAATTCTTTAACTTGGGCTGATTTTCTTGAATGTTTGTTGCTTTTTCGACATGTTGTATGAGAAATATAGCTATGCGTATTCTTGCAATTGAGTTGTGTTTGATGTCAGGTTTTGGTTTTAAAACATAATTTCATGACTTGTAATATTAGTGTGTGGTGTGAACAAATTATAGTCATGCATTTGTACATAAAGGAAGAAAATACCGCCTTTCATGTTATGTTTGTAGATGGCAGTTTCAAATATCTTGTATGACTGAGCATGGAAAGTAGTTGAATGCGCTGCCATCTGATTGTGGATCCACGCATCCATTGGCGAGTGTCTTCTACTCCGTATCCTGTACTTGATGGATTGTTATAGAGGATAGGAGGAAAGCTTTTTGAGTAAAATTGAAATATGTGAAATAGTAAAACTTCCAATCACGGAAGGCCTTCGATGTGCTTAAGTTCGTGGCAAACGGGTTTTGTAGTCACTTTCCCTAGCTGTGGGTCTTGGAGACATTCGTCACCCATCTTACGCCTCCGCGGGGAGTTAATTCTTTTTTACTACAGCCGTACTTAAGACACATCGGAGCCGAGATCGCGCACAGTAACTACCCGGGCCATTATGGCCCGCAATCGTGGGTATTATTCGATTTACTGTGGCCGGCTAGCGTGGGTGCCGATCGTCAACTGTGAACTGCCCCTGGCTGGCCACACCTTATGTTGGGGCTTATAGTCGGTTCACAGTTGCCGGCGAGCCTAACGCCGTAATGAGCTGCCTCGGCTATAGTCGGCCTTCTCGGTGGCTTATAATCGGCTCATTACAGTTGGCTTTAAGGGCCGTTGCGAGCAATGAGTTAACCCGCAGCAGAGGGATGCTGGAGCAAAAGTGTCTCATTGGCGAGGGCATAGATTCGCATAGTACCTGTTAGGTCTTGTCCAGATGAAGTTGTGTTGTGGAGTGCTTTGAATAGAAATGCTGTATACTCAGGATTTTGTTCAACAGAAAAGGATAAAGTTAACAAGCAGCCAAGATACAAAGGAACAAGTTAAAAAAGAGACAAGGTTTTTTAAAGTGGTTCGGCACGAAAAGGCCTACGTCCACTGATTCTCTTTGTTAATTCACTTCATATGGGCAATACAAGTTAAGAAAAGTATCGACGGAGGTGTTGGATGTTCCATGCCCTCTGGAACACCTCTCCGTCCACTGTTGACAAAATATAGGCTCCGTTGTGGAGATCTTTATGAATTACATATGGTCCATCCCAGATTGGGTCTAGTGCTCCAGGGCGAGGGAAGATTCGTTTGAGGACAAGATCCCCTTCCTGCAAGGTACGATGCTTGACTTTGGAGTTGTATTGTGCTGCCACTTTTTGCTTGTGGGCTGCTGTTTTGAGGACTGCATCGTTTCTTCTCTCCTCGATTAGATCCAAAGACATGTGAAGGAGTTCTTCGTTCTCTTATGGGTTATAGTGGATCCGACGGTGGGAAGGCACAATAGTTTCTACTGGGAGCATAGCCTCCGATCCGTATGCCAAAGAGAAAGGAGTGTGCCCTGTCGATGTTCTGAAAGATGTGCGGTAGGCCCATAGTGCCGTAGGGAGTTCATCCACCCAAGCGCCCTTTGACTTTTCGAGCTTCTTTTTGATCAGAGCTTTCAGAATTTTGTTGACTGCTTCGACTTGTCCGTTTGCCTGGGGATATGCTACGGATGAGAAGCTTTTATGAATTCTGTGTTCTTGGCACCAGTTGGCGAATTCCTCGCTGTCAAACTGAAGTCCATTGTCTGATATGATTTTGAGTGGGACTCCGTACCTGCATAGAACATTTTTGATCAAGAAGTTAATAACTTTTGCTGAAGATACTTTATTCAGAGGTTCTGCTTCCACCCATTTGGTGAAATAATCAACTGCCACTATAGCATATTTGGCCTCGCCTCGGCCCATTGGTAGCTCGCCGATTAAGTCAATTCCCCATATTGCGAAGGGCCAAGGGCTGGTCATTTGAGTAATCTCAGTTGTTGGTAGCCATGGAATCTTAGCAAATTTTTGGCATTTGTCACATCTCTTGACGAAATCTAAGGCGTCCTTGCTTAAGGTGGGCCAGAAATATCCGTATCGGAGTATCTTTTTTGCTAATGTTTGCCCCCCGGTTGATCTCCACAGCTCCCCCGATGGATGTTGGATAAGATTTCCTTGGCTTCCTTTCCGGCGACACACCTTAATAATGGGTTGAGAAACCGCGCCGATAGAGGATGTCTTCTTGTATTGTATAGCGGGATGCTTTTCTCAAGATTTTCTTGACTTCATTACACCCGTTGGGTAGAGTGCCACTTTGTAGGTAGTCTCGGATGGGAGTCATCCAAGTTGCTTCTTCGATTGCAGCTATCAGATTCACTTGCTCAAAACTCGGGGCCAGTTGCTTTGAGATGGTTACTGCCCCGAAGATGGTGATGTCTCTCACACTTGCTTGCTTTGCCAATTCGTCGGCCTCTTGGTTCTCTTCCCGAGGGATGTGTTTGACTAAGTACTGATCCAATCGGCTGAGAAGCAACTTGGTCTTCTTTAGATATGCTATGAGTCGTTCCTCTCGAGCTTGGAATTCTCCTAGTATTTGATTAACAATAAGTTGAGAATCGCTGTGAAGACACAAAGAATTGGCTCCGATTTCTATGGCAATTTCTAGTCCAGCTATCACTGCTTCATATTCTGCATCGTTGTTGGTGGCAGCGAACTCCAACCTTATAGCATAGTGCAGTTTATTTCCCCTGGGAGTGATTATTACCACACCTGCCCCCGAGCCTTGTTCGTTAGATGCACCGTCCACAAAGAGATTCCACTTGATATCTTCTGTTATTTCCAGTTGCTCCTTATCCTCGCTGGTAGTGAACTCTGCAATGAAATCAGCCATGGCTTGTCCCTTGATGGCGGTGCGAGGGTGATAGGTGATATCATATTGACTCAGCTCAATACACCATTTAAGTAGTCGCCCGGAAGTGTCGGGACGATGGAGTACCTGCCTTAGTGGTTGATCGGTCAGAACTTTGATGGAATGGGATTGGAAGTAGTGACGTAGTTTTCGTGAAGTGATTAGTAAACAGTATGCTAACTTTTCAAGTTTAGGATATCTGACTTCTGCCCCAATAAACCTTTTACTGACGAAGTAAACTGGTCGTTGCGTGCGGTTGTCTTCTCTTACCAAGGCAGCGCTTAAAGCGTGAGATGACACAGCAAGGTATAGGTATAATTCTTCTCCTTCGCTTGGAGTTGAGAGCACCGGTGGTTTCTGGAGGTGTTCGATTAAGTTAAGGAAAGCGGTTAAGCATTCGTCCGTCCATTCGAACTTTCCTTTATCTTTCTTTAGAGCTTCGAAAAAGGGGACGCACTTGTCCGTTGCCTTGGAGATGAATCGGCTTAGGGCGGCCACTTTTCCATTTAGGCTTTGCATTTCCTTTCGGGTGGAAGGTATCTTGATGTCCCTTAGCGCTCGGACTTGTTCAGGGTTTGCTTCTATCCCTCTGGCATGAACGATGAATCCTAAGAATTTCCCTGACGACACACCGAAGGAGCATTTTAGTGGATTCAACTTCATTCCATATTGCCGAAGTACTTGAAACATCTCGCCTAGGTGGCTTACGTGATCTTTGGCTTTCCGTGATTTCACCAGCATGTCGTCCACATATACTTCCATAGTTTATCCTATTAGCCCTGCAAACATCTTGTTGACGAGGCGCTGGTAGGTGGCTCCTGCATTTTTAAGTCCGAAAGGCATTACTTTGTAGCAGTATAAACCCCGGTCGGTGATGAAACTAGTGTGGTCTTGGTCGGGAGCATGCATAGGAATTTGGTTATATCCTGAGTATGCATCCATAAAAGATAGGAGTTCGTGCCCGGCTGTGCTGTCTACAAGTTGGTCGATTCTGGGAAGCGGGAAGCAATCCTTTGGGCAGGCGTCGTTTAGGTTGGAGAAGTCAATGCAGGTCCGCCACTTCCCATTAGCCTTCTTTACTAGTACCGGGTTGGCGATCCATTCTGGGTAAACAACTTCTCGTATGAAGTCATTGGCGAGTAGATTCTTTACTTCTTCATCGAGGGCTGCTGATCGCTCTACCCCCATACTTCTCTTTTTTTGTTTTACAGGCGCCTTGGTAGGATCAATGTTTAATACGTGGCACGCTATGTCGGGGGAGATTCCGGTCATGTCAGCGTGTGACCAAGCGAACACATCCAAGTTGTGGCGGAGAAAATCAATGAGTTGTTCCTTCAATTCAGCTTTCAGCTGGGACCCAATTTTCAGTAGCCTACTTGAGTCGTGCTTGTCTACAGATATAAACTCCATAGCCTCTGCAGGCTCGGCGGTGGCCTCCTCCTCTTTGTCCCTAGGATCTAATTCGTTGAAAGGGTCGCTGGTGTATCGAAGAGGAGGGGCTTTCTTTAGTTGCTATGCTTCAAGGCTTTTTGTGCAGAGGGCAATCTCTACACCTTTCCATTTATCTTTCCTATGGTTGTTGCGAAGTTCGGTTACATAGCAGTCTCGTGCAATATCCTGGTCTCCTTCCACTTCCCCTACCCCATTGTCTGTTGGAAATTTCATTTTCAGGCACCATGGGGCTAGGACAATCTGGAAGTCAGACAAGGCTGGTCTTCCTAAGAAGGCGTTGTAGGCCGAATGGTTTTCTATCAGCACAAACGTCTGTTTCCTCACAACGGAGCGGGGATGGCTTCCAATCTCAACAAAGAGGTTCAGCTGCCCGAGGGGCATCTTCGCATCTCCAGTGAAACCGTGTAGTGGTTTATCGCAGGGAGATACATCCTTCATTGATAGCTTCATTTTGTCGAATGCGTGTTTGAACAGGATATTTACAGAGCTTCCAGTGTCTACCAGGATTCGGTAAACTTCGGCGGGACCGAGTCGGGCAGAGATAACCATGGGATCCATGTGAGGGTACTGTCTTCCTTCTAGGTCACGTTTACTGAATGTGATGTCACCACTTTCTTTCCGCTTTGGGTGGCGCTCTTCTATAACCGTATTGACACAGTCTTTATTGTCTCTAAGCGACTTCCCATATCTTTCCATCTCTCTCCAACTTCTGTCTGCGATGTGTGGACCTCCTGAGATGGTATGGACCACTATCTTCTCTTGACTAGAGCTGCTAGCGTTGCGGTTTCCTCTGTCGGTCCCTGGTGAGGGTAGCCTTGGGTTTTCATTGGCAGGAGCTGGAGTCCTGTCTTGACTTTTTACATAACGTTCCAGTTTCTTCCTTCTGATGTGTTCCTCAATCAGATCTCGGAGATGATGGCATTCGTTGGTATCATGTCCGTGAGATTCGTGGAAGCGGCAGAATTTTCCAGACTTCTGTGCGTTATCTGATTCTTTCTTGTATGGTGGGCGTTTGTATCTAACTTTGCCTTGGGTGGCAAGGAAGATATTTTCGACGGTCTCGTTCAAAGGGGTGTAAGTGTCGAATCTTGGTCCTGGCCGATATAGGCGCTTTTCTACCTTCTTGCCCCCAGCATTGTCTCTGGAATCATTTCTTCGAACGTCCCTCGCCACAGCAGGGGCGTTGCCATGGGTCGTTTTATTTTGCTGTCCTGACTGCCCCTCAACAGCAGCATCCTCAAGCCTCATGTATTTCCCGGCTTCATGGAAGAAATCGGGTAAAGTAGCTGGCTTTTCTTTTGTCAATCTTCTAGCAAATTTAGTGTCCGGATGCACTCCACTGCAGAGGGCCATTAGGATAAGCTTCTCATCGGCATCTTGAACTGCGGCTGCTGCAGCGTTGAATCTGGTTAGGTATTGCTGCAGCTTTTCTCCAGGTTTCTGTTTGACGCTGGATAAGGAATAAGCGTCCTTAGGTTGCTCCGCATGAATGCGGAACTGACTGATAAATTTTTCTTTCAACATTTCCCACGAGCTGATGGATCCTTGGGGTAGATGACAGAACCAGGAGGTAGCAAGATCTGCTAAGAAGAGCGGAAAGCATTTGCACAGTGCTCCCTCTGTTGCTCCACTCATGAGCATATGCTGCGTGTACCTCTGTAAGTGTACAACGGGATCGGAGGTTCCTTTGTAGGGTTCCATTGTTGGCATCTTCCATTCTCGGGGGGTGATAGCAATTTCGATATTGCGGGCGAAAGGGCTGGTTACCCTAGCGCCTATCCCTCGATCTCTTTGCTCCCGTTGGACACACTCTCTGAATAAGCGTGCCATCCTTTCATCAGAACTTGGAGCAGATAGAAATGAGTTTGGTTCTGTTCTGTGGGATTGATTCCGTCCAGACGACCTGTAGGGATGGTATCGTCTATCATTCCTCATATTTTCCAGTGGCTGCCTTTGATCTTCTGAGAGCACGCTTGGGTCAGCTACAGTTGGCCCTTGCCTTGATCTCCCCCTGTTGGGTTCTGATCTGAGCACTTCCTCGGGTCCAACTTCGGGCTGAACTCTAGCTCGGCCCCGTTCACTGGTGTTTCTGTGGTTAGGCAGCATGACAGGCTCAGCTACAGTTGACCTTCGCCCGGTACCTTCCCCGTTGGGTTCGGTACCAAATGTTTCCTCAGGCCTAACTTCGGGCTGTGCTCGGTCTCGGCTCCTACCACGGCTACTTCTGCCGTTAGCTCCTTCGAAGAAGGAAGATCTTTGCTGTCTCTGAGATCCTCCAGACTGGGACTCGCCCCATGATTCAGTGTTGCGGTTGGATTCTTCAGCGTCCCTCAAGCGTGACATGAGATGGTCCACCAAGGCTTCCTGCTGGGACGTGAAGCGGTTAGTTACTTCAACCACAACTCTGTCCAGATCTGCTCTAGTAATTGCTGCAGGCTGTTCTGTGGCAGGAGTAGTTGGGTTAGCCTGTTCTTCATTCGTTACTGTTGCTGGAGGAGGACGATTTGCTTGATTCGTGACAGCTGGATCTGGGAGACTGCTGGATGCGATGTTTTTTCCTTTGTTAACATCTTTTCTCTGTTTGGGAGGCATGTTTTCCAAGTGGCGAACGATGCTGTTAGGAAAACTTGTTAAGCGGATGAAGCTGAAGCTTCGAGCTTCTAATTCTCAGTGAAAGCACCAAAAATGTTTGCACAAAAAACGGACAAACACCTCAAAGTCGTATGATTTAGTAGATCTTATGTTGTTCTTAGTGATTTTGGAGTTTTATGCAAATATATGAAAAGCAGGGGCTAAACTGTAAAAAGACACGCAAATTTATAGTGGTTCAGCCAGAATGTGCCTACGTCCACTTTATATGTTATTTCTCTTCTCTTCTTTTGATTACAAGTACAAAGCTTTGATACAAGTAAAAGAAAGTTGTTTGAAAGTTCCTTCCGTGATTGAGCTCTCAAACTTGTCCCCCATTGTTGTACCCCTGCCCCTCTATTTATAGAGTGAGGCTGGAGGTAGGGGTCTTGGATGTATACAGCTGCTGATGGGCCCGGGCTGATACAATCTGGCCTGGCAAATCTGGTTCTGCATCGTCTTGGTTCGGTGGGAAGTGTGGTTCGGTAGGAAGCTTGGTTCGGTGGGAAGTGTGGTTCGGTAGTAAGTTTGGTTTGGTGGGAAGTGTGGTTCGGTAGGAAGCTTGGTTCGGTGGGAAGTGGTGGTTCGGTAGGAGGCGAGTGTCTCTCGTTCGGTGGTGGCTGGTTCGGATGTGGTGAGGATGCCAAATGAACTTTAGCTTTCCATGGTCTTGAGATCTTCTGGGTGAGAAATTTACCCAACAAGTAAATAAAAATGGAATTAAGTTATATTTGAAAATTTAAACTTAAGTGTTAAGTTAATTTAATTTAATGAATTTATAATTTAAAATTGGAATTTAATAAGTGAATTATTATTAAATTTTGATTTTTGAATGGAGGTTTAACTTTATAAAATCAGGAATATAAGGGTATTTGAATGATTGTTTTAAAAGTGAAATTATATGATTTTATAAGTTAAAAATGATTTATATAAAAATATAATTGTTTGTGAAATTATACTGAATATTTGAAGTTAATTAACTGCATTTCTGAAATGCTATTAATTCTAATGTAAATGATAATACAACATGTGTAAATGCTGTAGTTGATAATAATGAACCAAATGGCTAAATTTAATTAAAGGCTATTATAGCATTTTTGTAAATATTATAATGGTTGAATTTAACTAAGTTTATTTGAAACTAATGTAACCCTATTACAACATTTTAAATGCTGCCTTTTGTTAAATTGAACTGTTTTAAATGTGACTTTCTGTAGCATTTTCTAAACGCTGCGAAAGTTGAATTTTCATTGTTTTAATTAATTTAAGTGAACGAATGAACTTTGAAAGATTAAAATTTTGGAAATTTAATAATTTAATTATTAAATATAATAACTTCATTTTTATGATTTAAAATAAAGTAATTTGTTTCGAAATATAAACTATTTTGAAATATGATATTTTGATATTTTGAAATGGATTTTTGAAGGATATTGAATTTTGAAATGATATTTGATTTCGAAGTATAAAATACCATTTTGAAATTTTAACCACGGGATGTATTTAATTTATAGTTTAACTGATCCTTAAAGGATGGGCGATCCCAAGCATCCTTTGAGTTATTGTGCATTTCTACTACAGTTCACTTGAGTTGGTTTACATTATATAAGTATATATTGTCCTGACTCGAGTGTTTTGTGTTTTACTTTACGCTCGGGTCAGCCTGAGTATTTACAGCTTAGCTTTGGATTTCTTTCTGGAGCTAGGAATCGCTGGAGATTCTGCTTGTCTAGTTATCTGTTCCTTTCAGTTCAGTTGTTCTATTTCAGTTCTGGTATTCATAAACTTCTATTTATTTGAGATTTCTATTATATATGTTTTCAAGCAGATATTATGTATTATGTTTTGAGAGTTTGTTATAGTAGCTTCATGAACTACTATGGTTTTTATATTCCCCTGCGAGTTATTCTGATATTCTATGTCTGTGATTCTGTATTTGATTTTATTTGCTCCAAATTTTATTACAATCTGTTATTTTGAATTTTTCAAGTCATACATGTGTGGATTATTGTCGATTTGAATGGTCCAATATAGTGGGCCGTTACATATTTAATTATTAATTATTTACCTTATAAAGATTGTTTAAGATTTATTATCATTTATTATTAAAGAAATTTGTCAGCATTGTTGTTTAAAAGATAAATCGTTAAATATTAATATGGCTTGTATAATAACTTTTTTTGAGTATATTTACCAAGATTAAACTTGGAAATTTATTTGAGAAACTTATAAGCATTATTATGAGGAAATTTTTAAATAAAGTTTTGGGGAGTAAATGGTATACCGCACGGCGTAAATCGGAGGTAGTGAGTGCCTGCAGTTAAGTTTTGGATTTTTCTGGGATAGAGACGTAACCATTGAGCTGTGAATCCATGGTTTGATACCATAGTGGTACTTTCCATATTATTTTAAAAGGGTTTTCAAATATTTTTGAAAAGGATAAATTGGGAATATACTGAATTCGATAAGATAAGTACATACTTTGCGATTTGAGAGATGTAACTTATTTGGAATTTTAAATTAAATAAGACTTGGAGTTTTTCAGTGGAAAAGAAAATATTTGGTTGAATGATTGTTATTTGATAGTTAAATAACCGGCTATCAAATCTTGACCTAAATATAACTTTGGAAATATCTAGAAGAAGCACGGGGATTATATGGTACAGTTACCAATCGAGGTGCTATACTGTACGTATAAACTCGTTTCGTTCTTCTGGGATATTGTTAAGGAAATCCGTCCACTAATGGTTAGGAGGTGGTTTCCGACCTTACATCATCTGTTTATTTCCTAAAGAACCAGAGTTGAGTTTACCGGAAATAGCGAACGTTGTTTTGAAGAGACCGGGATCGGATTTGTTATCTGAAACCCACTTCGATCCAACGAGTACGTTTTCGAAATGAAGACAAGGCCATGGAGTCGAAGATGGAGCAGTGAAGTGCAAGGGCTAATCGCTACTAATCCCGAGGGTGATTCTAAAATGGATGTGGTAGGAATAGTGCCTTCGGTTCCGTTCTGTAACGACCTGAAATTTTCAACCATTCGCATCCATACATGCCGGATTTGAATTGCTCAAAATATCAGATTGTTAATTTAAAATTTGGCAAAACTCAGTATATACAGTAAATAAAGATCACAGAATCACAGACACAGAGTAATGTAACAATAATGCAGCGGAAACAAAAGAATAGTAGTTCATGAAGCTACTATATATATAACGGAGTTAAGTAAGATACAACAGAGGTCTCAAATATATAGATACCTCAATACAAGAGTCAAATACAAAATCTGAATACATCACTAGAATCAACTGAATAACTGAAAGCTAGATAGATAGTTGGATCTCCAAGCGAAGCTCCAACTCCAAAGGTGAGTCTCAAATGTTGTATCACTCAGTCTGACCCGAGCGTAAAGCAAAACACAAATCACTCGAGTCAGGATTAATATTCTTATATCAATAAATCCAACTCAAGTGAAATATCAACTGAAATACAAGTAACTCAAAGGATGTTTGGGATAACCATCCTCTAAGGATCCGTTAAACTATCTACTATGTAGTAATACGCTATTATAATATGTCTATAGTAAAGTAAACTATTAAAACAGCGTTAAGGCTTTACATTTTCCACCTTAACACATTTTATATATTCCCATAGTCTATACAGTACCGTAATCTCCCCCATAATGGGTGTCGTCAGAGGGCACTCCATAGGTGTGGTACAAAACAAACTCATAATAAAGCACGCTAGGGTAGGTGACACGACACAACAAGGCAATGCCAGGGTAGATATACCAATTACGCATCTGGACCGGTGGTAACGCAGAGCCGCAGCAATCGCCCACCTCGATCCACACTCCCGAATCAAGGGTGCGCACCAAATCAATCACAAAGTAATAGAATGGCATACGATGGAATGTGTTCGATAAGAGGAGCTACCTCATCGGCCCGGAATTGCTCCTGTTTTAACCATATGCTAACTCACGGGAGTTAGGTCCACGTAAATATACCTTAGGATCGTCGCCACCATCCTACTTCATTCTGGAATCTCCACCGCGTACACAGTTGTTAAAGTGGTTTTCGGTATCGACAGAGAGTATGCCTATATCCGATCCCTGTCTCTTTAACAACCAATCGTTATTATAACACCGTGGTCATTTAAAATAATTTATACTTCAAAACCAAAATATCATTTCCATTTCAAAAAAACATATCAATACGATATCATTTCAATTTCAAAATTATTCACTTCCAAAATCATAGTATTTTCAAGGATATAATACTTTCGAACCCAAAACAATTTGAAATAATAATACTTTGGAAATCATAATACTTTGAAATTCAAACTTTGGAAATCATAACACTTGAAATGATATCACTTTCCTTCAAACAGTTTAGATATTAATAATAGTATATAAAATAAAATAGTTTATAAAATAAAATATTTAAATAAAATAGTAATAAGTTAAAACAATTTATATTAAAATAATTAGTATTTTTAAAATAGTTTATATTAGAAATCGTTATATTAAAAATAGTTTATATTAAAAATAATATAAAAATAGTTTTACATATAATTTAAAATACTTTATATACTAAAAAATAGTTTCCTCAAATTTCACCAATCAATTCAAATTAACACGAGTTTCAAGATTCAAATTAAATTTAATCTCAATTTATTAATTTCAATTCAATTCAGTTCCTCAATAAACCATTTCAATTTTTTCGATTTCAAATACAGATTTGAACCACAAAATAAACCATTTCAATTTCAATATATTTCAAAGCTTTATATATTCAATATTTCAAACTAAATTTGATAATTTCATTTATATCTCAAATTCACTTTACTATTATTTAGTTTGAAATATTTACTTAATCATTTCAATAACATCTAAATACAACCTCAATTTTCAAATTTAAATAAAAAAATATCCCATTCAAATTTATATAAATTTGAAATATGCATTTAAGTCAATTTTAATCAAATCTAAGTTATAAAAATCATATCTTTGAAATTTCAATTTTTAATAAATTTCAGATCAAACTTATTTAAGTATAATTCTTAAACAAATATAATTTCAAATCAATCTCAAATTTATTTTTCCAACCTGAATCATTATAAACTCTATATTTGAAAAAATATATATATCAAATAAATACTTAAACATAATTTATATCAACTTTATTAAATCAACTTTAATAAACCTTTTAAAAATCAATATTTATTAAAACCATATACTTCTTTTCAAAACCATAGAAATCATTTTCAAAATATTTATATATTGACCAACGGTGTCTGTATATAATTTTCTACCCTATGGTCAAGTGATATGGATATTTATCATTTCAATCCGCAATTTTAAATATATACGGGTATATATCTTTTCAACTCGCAATCCCAAATTCAATTCAATAGAAAATCGCTTGGGTTTATCATTTCAACCCATAACGATTTTCTCCTATTCTATAGATCGTTCGGGTATGTATCATTTCAACCCATAGTGATTCTATACTAACAGGGAACTTGCAGAGTGATAATAGATATGATAATAATATAACATGCATACATCATCAATATAAATAACAGATAATGGTGTCAGATGTCACAAGTGAACAGATATAGATAACAACATATATATTGCAATGTAAATAACTAACAGCAGCATATTTCAAATGTCCTTTCAATTGAAATCAAATTTAATAAATATAAAAACGTTAATCGTGAGTGATTGCTCACCTTTCGAGGCTAGAGGAATTTGACACTGGAATGAGTTATGGATCCAAGCACAAATTTCAAAGCAAAGCAGGATTGGCACGAATTAGATGGACAAAGCTGATAATAAGGCATTGATGAAATGAATCAGAATCAGCTAAATATTTGTACAGAAAAATATATTTTATTATTATAATTCCTTAAAAATCAATATTTTAAATTTCATACAAACATTAAAATAATATATATGTATATATATATATAATAAAAATCATTATTCCTAAACACATATATATTTAAAAATCCATATTAAATTTTAAGACATATACAACTTAAAAATCTCTATCTATATATTTACACAATATTTATATATAGACACTTGATAATATTTCAATATAGACTTACTTCATTATTTGTATATAGGTACTTTTTTTAATGTAAATTCCTTCACACAAAACCAGGTTTTTATACAAACAACAAAAACCACAAGTTATCGGCCCTGTACACATATTAATATATAATACTAATACATTATAAACATTGATATACAATAGAAAAAGGCTATGCTAACAACTTATATTTAAAAAAAAAACTTACATACACCTAGATTCTATATGCAAAAATAGAACAAAATTTTTATAACTATATATATAAACTAATATACATATAATAACATATATATCATAAACAATTTTCATAAAAAGATTTTATACCTTATAAATAACCACATATATCCATACATAATTTATGTACATGCTTATAAAAAAAAATATATATATATATATATATATATATATATATATACAGAAATTAGTTTTATAAAAATACTTTATTTACAACCTAGACTCATGTATACATGAGGACTAAAATATAGTGCAATCAAACAAATATATAAATTAATACAACTCGTACATCTAAACTTTATATATGCGCGTAGACCTTACTATATGCAGACTCTGTAAGTATAATAATGAATACATATTAGATATATATATATATATATATATATATATATAAACCAATCTATAACTTACATATTGAACTAATATTTTATTAAAATCAAATAGGACGTTTGTATGATATAAGTTGAAATCAAAAATTCTTAACACATCATTTAAACTGTTAACAGTAAGAGAAAAATATAAACCGAGATTTTAACTTCATATACTTATATATAATAAGCTACACAACAGGTAATATAATACAAATACAAGTTTGTGCATATATACAAGATCACATTCAGTTTAGAAACTGTTGTAAATCTTTGCCTAAAAGCATAGCAGATTAATTCGTAAATATAAACTAATATATATATATATATATATATTAACGCACAAAATTCTTTAAACTAATATAGATAAAATTTTAAAATCTAACATATATACCCATATATATAAAAGATCTTATAGTTTAGTTTATACTATTACAATCTAAACATGATTTCAGGCAAGCAATCACCAACTTGAATTCAATAAACACCATTATAAAAGACTTATGGATTGTTATATATATGCAATATATTATACCGTAAGCAAAAGAAAATTGTAGAACATATACAATACTTATATAAATATATATACATACGCCAAATAGCTGTAAACCAATTATGAAACACAGGATATAATGCCATATAAATACAATATATATAGAAACAAATATATAACATAAATATGCATTCACCGACTTACATCAACACAGCCGAGGAGGAAGGAAATGAAGCAAGGTATGTTGCGAGGCTGTCACCGAAGGTGAACATAGCAAAGGCGGTAGAGGTGGCTGGTCGAGCTGCCCGCGGTGGTGAGGCCACTGGGTGATCGGCGGAGCACGGGTAAGTGGAAGAGGAGGCTCGGCACTTGGCGTTGTCGCTTGGTTGGAGGTTTCGGCGGAGGATTTGGGGAAGGGTGTTGGGTTTCTCGGAAATGAAGGAGATCTGGGAATATGGAAGAAGCATGCGAGCAAATAAATGATGAACGGTTTTTTTTAAAGCGATATAAACAAAAAAATATATTATATGCCACAGCTGAAATGAAATGAAAGAAACCGAACCAACGAAATGTGGAAAGGTGGAAATAGCAAGGGTCGGTAAGTTGAAATCCTGTGAAATCAAATGCTAAGGACAGTTTGAATTATACGGTTGGCAATTGAAAAGACACACGATGCAAAACTCGAATATGGAACCGATACGGCATATCGTTTCCACTGATTTCGCTATTCATCAGACGTCGAAACGCACGAATGAATATACCGCAGAGATCAGCATGGCGAGACGATCAAAATGGTATATAGATATTAGTGGTACAATCATCCGAACAAAAGTCGATATTCGGTACAGAAAAATGCTGCAAATTTGTCGAAAATAAGATAAACGGAGCAATAACATTCAAAATTTGGAGAAACGAAATATGACGTCTTACTCAGAAGATGATTTACAAATTTTCTATAGAAAAATATTCAGGTTTGGAAAACTTTTTATTATCATCAAATATTAACTGATTTAAATTGAAATAGAATTACACAAGAAAATAAACTTCCATATTATCTGGTGAAAATTTACCATTTGTTATGTTTAAATATACGTATTTCAAATATTAAATTTTATTTCAAAATTTTATTGTTTAAAATTTCACAAAATTTCAATTAAATATATTAATAAAACAAATAAAATTATTAAAAATCTACGGGTCGTTACACGTTCGGACCGAGAATGGACTTGTATGGATGAATGCTATCTGAACATTGTCATTGGAGGATAATGAGCATTCTAAGTGAAAATTCCTTAAAAGGTAATCATAGCCTCTAGCCTCATAAACCGGGAATGACTGAAAAGCAAGGGAGATGCAACAAGGCTAAGTGGGTAGCGCCCAATTAAGGTAAGTTTATCACCTTTCTAGATACCATGGGACACTATTATTACAACGATTTATGGAAGGAGCTCTATAAAGGGTGGGAACACCCGGGGTGTATCCAGGTTAGGGATAGTCCGGTCTTGTGTAGCAGGGGATCCCGACGTGGTTCTCGATACGCTGTTCTAGACATGTACTATGACAGGCGATACCCCAGTGTCTAGTCATTCGTATGGAATCCATTCTCCAATAAGCGCCGTACGGTTTTGATTGTGCCCAACTATGCTGGAACGTGAGATGCAAGCATTTCAGCTATTTGAATAAGTATTTGTACTTGGACACTATTATAATATCAGAGGATTTGATATGAAATTTTTTGGTTATTGTAAGGTAAAATCCCATCGTGTTTTTGTGTGGCGTGGTCTTACGAAATACCTTTGATTTTCAAAGGATTTGATAACTTTAATAATTAAAATTGAGTGTGTTGTGACGACCGCCCATGACCCCTGCACTGAACAAGGTAATAATGCGCTGTAAAGTGTGCCAGGCAGCCATGGACGATTGCCAAGGTTAAGTTAAATCAGCAGAATCTATCATATTACTCACAGCGCATGGATAAAATACAATAGAAAATATATATAGTGAAGCATCACAGAATAGAATCTCTTCAATTAAACTTCATAATAGTTGAAATACAAACATCTGAATAGTCAATACATCAAGCATCACTACATATCACTCAGAGAATATAAAAGCAGTGGAACATCCAGTACATTAGTAAGAAACTAATACGTAAGCCTCCAGCTCGTCTTCGTCATCAACATCGTCGGTCACGAAGAACAGCACCTGTCACCTGCTACCTAGTCTGCCCATCCCAAAATGGATGAACAGCCCAAGGCAATAAGAGTTAAACATAAAGCCTTGAGTCAGACAACAGTCTTAGTGAGCGGTAAATTAACTAACAACATACCAAAAGAGCATAAAGGTAAAAGGAATAGGAATCCAACCCTTCCACTCCACCTCTTTCTACAGTGATAGCCCCCAGACACACTAAGCAGAAATAACATAGCAAAGCAGGCATTTAAAGTAAAGCAATTATCACTCGAGTCAAGGTCGATGTTTCCAAGCACAAACCCCCAAGGCCTAAACCAAGATCAGATAAGCACCTAGAAAATATCGCTCTTGAGACCGAATGACGATACAACCAAACATCCATGACTCTGCTATCACTGTTATCATTGCTTCGATACCACCATTAATTGAATGACCGATACATTCTTTCAGCCGTCCGTCAAGGGCTAATGGAAACCCCGGTTCTAGACAGATCTCCGCACGTCGTCGCAGCCCGTGCCTAGGACTATCGAATCTGCCCAGAGTGCTCGACTACCAATCATAGTCTTTAGGGACTATCGAATCTGCCCAACGTACTCTTGCTTTGAGCCTGCTAAAACCTTCAACAACGATGAAATCTCAGCCTTCTAGTCATCCTCCTCGACGACTATTCTCATACTAGCTCAAGCGCCTCTCGAGCCAACCATTATCCTCAAACTCGAACCATATCACCGAGTCTTCAACATGCTTGGAATGATCCCGTCTGGACTAAACCAAGGCTATCTCACATCATGCCTCGCTTCATCTCATCATAGCAAAGCCTCATCTCAACATCATCAAATCTATCCATATGGGCTTCATCATTTGCCACATATGCCACGAGCAGCTTTTCCCATTTCAAGAGCCTTTCCCTTAGCTTTTGAATCATCTTCGACCATCTTGTCTAAATCAAATCATCAATCAACTAATTCATAACAATCAATCAAGTCAATCATTAATCCAAGTAATCAATCATGCAAACAAGATCTAAGAACAATTATCACTAAAATGGCAATTCTGTAAATAAAGAGTCCAAATCTAACAAGCATGAAACATGAGCAATATCTCTACAACTTGATGAATGAACTTGCATAGGTTAACATGTAGTAAAATGGATATCAAATCATCATGAACAATGGATCTATACTTAATTTTACGAAAATGCATGAAATCACTATTTAACACATAATCAATCCAACAATCCGATATACTCCTTTGGATCCGTGTGAGAGATAATCACCACTCACCGAATCACCTACACACTTCAAAAGCAACACACTTCAGATCTGAACAGCGAAGAATCTAACTCGAACACTCCGCTTCAAACGATGAAATCTCTCTTCGAAGAATGTAGATCTTCAACTTTGACTCTTGGATCTTAGATCTTGATCTTCGATTTGGATGGAAGGAATCACAAGATTAGAGTGGAGAAAAGAAGTGAAGAAATGTAGAACTCGAGCTCTCAAAATAGCAGCACTTCGTCGCTTCAAAAATCCGGATCCCAAAAATGAAGAAGAACCCGCCTATTTATAGGCTGATTTCCTTAGGTCGTCCGCTCCTATAAGTCGTCCACGACCTAAAAACCACGACCTAACAGTCCACGACCTAAAAACCCCGACCTACGACTTAACAGATATGCGGCCTAATAGATGCGCAACTTAACGATCTAACCGAGATGCCGACCTAACGACCTAACCTTCTCGCGACCTAACAACTTTAACTCGCCCACGACCTAACTTCCTTAGGTCGCTAACTCACTCAACCCCTAGGTCGCTAAACTCCCTTAAGTCGCCTACTCCTTAGGTCGCTAACCACTAGGTCGCTCCAAACCCTTAAGTCATCTACCCTTTAAGTCGTAAACTCCTTAGGTCGCCGATTCCTTAAGTCGCCAATTTCTGTAGGTTGCTAACTCTTAGGTCGTCCACTACCTTAAGTTGCCAACTTCCTTAGGTCGCTCCAATCCCTTAAGTCGCTTACCCGACCTAACTACTACTCGACCTAACCTACCCCATGACCTAAGTCACCACACGACTTATCCTCCAAACGACCTAAGCTACACGCGGCTTACCTTTTATACGACTTAAGCTCTAGCCGACCTAACTCTAGACGACTTATCAATACAACGACCTAACACAACAGTTTTACGATGCTTCGATCCGTAAAAATACGGGTCGTTACATTCTCTCCCCCTTAGAAATTTCGCCCCCAAAATTCCAAACAAACAAGAGCAATCAAAAATTATTCCGCATGCCTACCATCCATAGCAATCAACAAACCATGCGTCCAATTCTAGCCTAGCATGCAGAATTCTAAAACTAGAACAAGTTACAATGTTGTGAGATGACACGACACTTGATGTCCATACCTTGAAGAGTTCGGGATGAGCTGCCTTCATCCTCTCTTCCACCTCCCATGTACAGTCGTTAACATCATCACTCCATTGTATCTTGAGCAACCTAACTACCTTCCTCCTAAGCTGTTTCGTGTCGGTTTCCACAACACGAAGCGGCTTACGAGGTCTCTTATCGACTGGATTAATCTCAAAATCTTCACAGCTATCTGCAGAAACTACTGTATTCGAGTCGTGCACATACTTCCGTAGATACGATACATGAAAAACATTGTGCACACCCGACATCTTTTCTGGTAATTCTAATTTATAGGCGAGCTTTCCAATTCGCTCGATGATCGGGAATGGTCCAACAAATCTCGGAATCAATTTTCCTTTCTTTCCGAATCGAATAACATTCTTTAGTGGAGAAATCTTCACAAAAACCATATCACTTACGTCGAATTCCAAATCCTTACGACGCTTATCGGCATAACTTTTCTGTCGGTCTTGGGTTGGCTTCATTCGTTGCCGAATGATCTCTATGCAATCTGAAGTCTGTCGAATCATTTCTGGCCCAAGTATCAACTTTTCCCCTGATTCTAACCAACATGTCGGAGAGTTACACGGTCTTCCATACAATGCCTCATACGGTGCCATACCAATGCTTGACTGGTAACTGTTATTATACGAAAATTCCATCAAATGAAGGTGATCTTCCCATGATCCTCCAAAATCTAAAACACAAGCTCTAAGGAGATCTTCCAAAACTCGGTTGACTCTCTCGGTCTGACCATCTGTTTGGGGATGATAAGCTGTACTCAAACACAACTCGGTTCCCAAAACTTCCTGAAAGCTCTTCCAAAATTCACTAGTGAACAATGGGTCTCGATCGCTCACTATACTCTTCGGAATACCATGGAATCGAACTATCCACTTAACATATAGCTCAGCCAACTTTGATGCAGTCCTGGTTGATCGAACATGAATGAATCTTGCACTCTTAGTCAGACGATCTACGATGACCCAAATCCCTTCATTTCCTGTTCTGGTTCTAGGTAACCCATCGATAAAATCCATCGATATTTGCTCCCACTTCCATGTAGGAACTTCTAATGGCTGAAGCAATCCACTTGGCTTCTTTTGTTCGGCTTTTACCAACTGGCAGTTCATGCACTTGGAAATAAAATTTCCGACATCCTTCTTCATACCTTCCCAGTAAAAGGTTCTCTTCATATCCCGATACATCTTATTTCCACCTGGATGAATTGTCAGCTTCGAGCGATGACTTTCCTTCAAAACTTCATTTCTCAATTCATCTATATCGGGAACAACTAGTCGTCCTTGCTTCCGAAGCCAACCCTCTCGATCGACCTCGAATCCTTTATCCTTTTCTGGGTCTAATCCAGATTCCAAATCACGGATAATCTTGACAAGCTTATCGTCTCGCTTTTGGCTCTTGCCAATTCTTTCCACAAGAGTCGGTCTTATCGATAAGTTTGCCAACATCTCAGGTTCCAATTCACATCTGGGCCTAAAGTCAAATCCAGCCAAATACTCGAGACTCTTCCATTCTGAAAACATGGCTCCCAATCCTGCATGTCTTCGACTTAACGCATCTACCACTGCGTTACCCTTTCCCGGAGTATAGGCTATACCAAAATCATATGATGCCAAAAACTCTAGCCATCGTTGCTGCCTAAGATTCAAATCCTTTTGGGAGAAAAGATATTTCAACGACTTATGATCTGTAAACAACTCGAATCGAACTCCCAATAGGTAATGTCTCCACATCTTCAGAGCAAATACAATCGCCGCCAACTCCAAATCATGATTCGGATAATTCCTTTCATGCGGCTTCAGTTGTCGACTTGCATACGCAACAACTCTATTCTTCTGCATTAGTACTGCCCCAAGTCCAGTACCGCATGCATCGGTGTAAACCACCATCTCTTCATTTCCACTAGGAATAGTCAAAATAGGAGCACTTGTCAGTCGCTCTTTCAGGATTCTGAAAGCTTGCTCACACATAGCATCACATCTGAATACTTGATTCTTTTTCGTCAATCCTGTTAATGGTGCAGCTACCTTGGAAAAGTCCTTGATAAATCGACGGTAGTATCCTGCTAATCCAAGAAAACTTCTCACATCAGATGCATTCTTAGGTCTACCCCAATCCTGGATTGCTGCCACTTTAGCGGGATCAACCACTATTCCATTTCCAGAGATAATATGGCCTAAGAACCTCACTTCACTCTTCCAGAAGTGACACTTCGAAAACTTAGCCTTTAGCTGATGTTTCCGTAAGATTTCCAAAACAATACGCAAGTGCGTCTTGTGCTCTTCTTCAGTTCTGGAATAAATCAAAATATCATCCACGAACACTAGTACGAACTTGTTCAACTGATCTCTGAACACTCTATTCATAAGATCCACAAAATATGCTAGTGCATTGGTCAATCCAAACGGAATTACCAGCCACTCAAAGAAACCAGATGGTGTCCTGAAAGCAGTCTTCGGCACACTATCCTTAGCCACTCTTAACTGGTGAAATCCCGTTGCCAAATCCATCTGAGAAAACACCTTAGCTTCGTGAAGCTGATCAAACAAGTCATCTATTCTCGGCAATGGATACTTGTTCTTCTTAGTCACTTTATTCAGCTCACGATAATCCACACACAACCTCAACGATCCATCCGCTTTGGTTACAAACACAACTGGTGCACCCCATTCGGACACACTACGCCGAATGAATCCTTTCCGTAAAAGATCATCAACTTGCACCTTCAACTCTTGCTGTTCCCTAGGCGCCATCCGCCTAAGAGGCATTACCACAGGTCTGGCTCCTTCAACTAAATCGATACGAAACTCGATCTCTCTATGCGGCGGTAACCCTTTGAACTCATCAAAGACATCCTCAAATCCATTAGCGATTGGCATCGATGACAGTCCATCCCGTGGAACAACCAGCGAATACACGAAGCTCATGAAGACGCCTTCCTCATGCTTACATCGTATCACAACCTTTCGCCCCTCCACATTCTCGACTGTCACCTCCAACCTTTCACAATCAACCTTTGCCGCATACTTCCTAAGCCAGTCCATACCCAAAATAATTCCGAACCCCGCAAAGTTCAGAACAAAACAATCACAAACAAAAGAGCAATCATGACTCGATACAATCAGACCACGGCATAACATACACAAACAAGACGAACCCCCAACTGGATTAGTCACAACCAATGGCCTATCAACAATATCCGGTTCTAAACCCAACCGGCCTACAAGTTCATTACAAACAAAAGAATGCGACGCCCCAGTATCGAATAACACTCTAACTGGAACACCACATATGGAGAGAGTACCTTGAACCACCACACTCTTTCCTTTCTCTTCAACGGTAGGAGCTTTTGTAGATGATGGAACAGCCCCCAAAGCATAAGCTTGTACAATCTGCTTGTCCTTTCGTGGTTCTGGACAATTCTTCTTAATATGCCTCGGCTTGTCACAGTTGTGGCATTTCAACGGCACCTTTGGATTCTTGCAATCTCTAGAGAAATGGCCCTTCTGCTAACAATTGTAGCAGGTCACTTCGCCGTTCGGCTTCTTCTGGCCATCCCTACCCTTTTGCTGATGCTGCTTCCTCTTCTTGTTTCCACCTTGATGTGGTTTAGACTCTTCCTTGGTCATAGTAACAACAGATCCTTCTTTAGGAAATAGATTCTCGTGCCTGAGAGCTTTCTCCACAAGCTTCTCAAATGGATCGTCCAAATGATCCACTAACTGCCTCCCAAGATAACTATCCAAGCCTGTCACAAACTTCTCGTTCTTCTGATAAGGAGATTCAATATATGACCGGGCATACTTGGACAAAGCTTCAAACTCAGATACATACTCAAGAACTGGTCTTCCATCTTGTTTGAGCTCCATAAACTTCTTGAACAGAACAGACTTCTGAGCTGTAGAAATGAACTTAGCTTCAAATCTGGCTTGGAATTGCTCCTAAGTAATTTCTTCCTCCGGAGTATCAATGGTGATAGAGTTCCACCAGTCAGAAGCTCTTCCTTGAAGCTGTCTTGATGCGAGCTTCCTTTTAGTTGCATCCTCGATTCCTAAGTCACCAAAGATCCTTCTACAAGCATTTATCCATCTCTGAACTTCAATGGTTGACTCTGTTCCCAAGAAAACCTTTCCTCCAAGAGCAGTATAGTCTTTACACAGCTTAGCAAAATCCACCGGTTTTGGAGTTTGAACTTGAACTCCAACATCTATTGCTGGCCCCGGAGCTGGCATCCTTCTCATGATCGAAGTCATCATAGCTTCGAACATAGCAGCATAATCAGCAGCCCCATCAGTAGCACGGCCTTCCCTAGCAGCTGGTCTCCCTCTTCGACTCATCCTTAATATCTATAAAAGAAATGATTAATACACCTTGAGAACAACTTCATAAGGAACTCAAATCTTCCTAAGCTACTATATTATATATAGTAATCATCCATCAAAAATACAATTACGTCTCTCATACGTAGTTACGGCAGTGAGCGTTGGGTAAAATCGATTAACCAAAGCTCTGATACCAAATGTGACGACCGCCCATGACCACTGCACTGAACAAGGTAATAGTGCGCTGTATAGTGTGCCAGACAGCTATGGACGATTGCCAAGGTTAAGTTAAATCAGCAGAATCTATCGTATTACTCACAGCGCATGGATAAAATACAATAGAAAATATATATAGTGAAGCTTCACAGAATAGAATCTCTTCAATTAAACTTCATAATAGTTGAAATACAAACATTTGAATAGTCAATACATCAAGCATCACTACATATCACTCAGAGAATATACAAGCAGCGGAACATCCAGTACATATAGTAAGAAACTAATACGTAAGCCTCCAGCTCATCTTTGTCATCAACATTGTCGGTCACGAAGAACAGCACCTGTCACCTGCTACCTAGTCTGCCCATCCCAAAATGGATGACCAGCCCAAGGCAATAAGAGTTAAACATAAAGCCTTGAGTCAGAAAACAGTCTTAGTGAGCGGTAAATTAACTAACAACATACCAAAAGAGCATA
This sequence comes from Allium fistulosum, assembly GCA_030737815.1. Lineage (NCBI taxonomy): Eukaryota > Viridiplantae > Streptophyta > Magnoliopsida > Asparagales > Amaryllidaceae > Allium > Allium fistulosum. The sequence continues at coordinate 527,703,749 of CM060902.1, forward strand.
AAGGTAAAAGGAATAGGAATCCAACCCTCCCACTCCACCTCTTTCTACAGCGATAGCCCCCAGACACACTAAGCAGAAATAACATAGCAAAGCAGACATTTAAAGTAAAGCAATTATCACTCGAGTCAAGGTCGATGTTTCCAAGCACAAACCCCCAAGGCCTAAACCAAGATCAGATAAGCACCCAGAAAATATCGCCCTTGAGACCGAATGACGATACAACCAAACATCCATGACTCTGCTATCACTGTTATCATTGCTTCGATACCACCGTTAATTGAATGACCGGTACATTCTTTCAGCCGTCCGTCAAGGGCTAATGGAAACCCCGGTTCTAGACAGATCTCCGCACGTCATCGCAGCCCGTGCCTAGGACTATCGAATCTGCCCAGAGTGCTCGACTACCAATCATAGTCTTTAGGGACTATCGAATCTGCCCAATGTACTCTTTCTTTCAGCCTGCTAGAACCTTCAACAACGATGAAATCTCAGCCTTCTAGTCATCCTCCTCGACGACTATTCTCATACTAGCTCAAGCGCCTCTTGAGCCAACCATTATCCTCAAACTCGAACCATATCACCGAGTCTTCAACATGCTTGGAATGATCTCGTCTGGACTAAACCAAGGCTATCTCACATCATGCCTCGCTTCATCTCATCATAGCAAAGTGTAACGACCCTAGATTTTAATTTAATTTAAATTTATAATTAAATGAATTTTTGGATTAAATTTGTAAAATTAATTGTTAATTTAAGCGAGTTTCCCCGCCATCAAATATATTCTGTATAAATCATTTAAAATTGTGAAATTAAATGATAAACTGATTTGGAATTTTCCAAATTCAAATAAAATATGTTATTTATTAATATAAAGATAGTTTCCTTTATAAATTGTTTTAATTTAATAATGAGTTGTATTTAAACAATATTAATAGTACAATATCTTTACAAAATGGATTTTTATAAATAGAAATGGTTATTTCAGATTATATATATATATATATATATTTTTAAAAGAAAGATATGATTTGTGAATTTAAAATAAAATAACTACAAATAAATAAAAAAATAAAGTAAGTAAATAAACTTTAACATCATAGAACAAATATAAACAAACAAAATAATCAAAGTAACATATAGCTAAATTCAAACAACATAACAACTATAAAATTTCAATTATATTACAAAACAAAGTAAAACAAAAATATATACATATGAGTGAAGCTTGCAAGAGAAGAAGCAAATGTATACAGGAAGAATTCATCAACCTGGAAAAGCAAGATGATAAGGCATGTAAACAAAAATGGAAACATATGTACTTAAACCTATCATCTCAGCCGAGACAAGCAAGTATGGCTGAAGTGAATATGATTTATGCAACATACTTTTAGCATATCAAAGCATTTAATAAAAACAAAAAATCTATGTACAAAGAAAAAATATATAATAAGTGTAGACTTGAAAAACATAAAGGACTAAGCATTGAATGCTTACATCTCAACAAAAATAAACAAGTACAAATCAAACAGCATAGGCTGTAAACATACAACTACAAGGATAGGAAGAACATGGGCATTAAATGCTTTCAAACCTGCACGTCTCCTTTATAATGGGTATTTGTTCCAATTTGTTCAAAGGCAAAAAAAAACCAAACGAACCAGAAAAAAAGAAATCTGAAGTAATATCAAATCTGGAAGTTACAAACTTGAAGCAATGTAAAGAAGATCAAGCAAACAACTTCAACTAAAATCAAGTGAGGCTAAATAAAAAAATTCCAGATCAAAGTTTAAAACAGTTTTCTGCTTTCAAACATCAAGTTCAGGTGAGCAACTCCTATTTTTAATAGCCTAACTTGTTTTGAAAATTTAAATCTAGACTTTTGGTCCAAGAAAATATTATGCTGTTATGTATTTGTTCTGAGAAGTTGCTGTTTTACTGGAAGTCTGTTATATGATGTTCTTCAATATTTCAAATCTCTGAGCAAAGAATTGAAAGAAAATTTATGTTTCTTTGAATAAAAACATTTTAAAACATAGAAGCTCTGTTTATTTTTGAGCAAGGTGAGTAACCTTTTGTTTTAAAATCTTAAAAATATGATTTTGTGAGCAACTTTGTTTTCCCAGACTCCTTTTTTTTCACCAGTGAGTAACATCACAAATTTAAAGCTTAAGTATGGTTATGGTTGCATGCTAGTTATCTGTGATAAATATTGTATTGTGTATGATTGTCATCTGTGTGTATGAATGGGTTATGAGTATAGGCTGTTGTTTTACGCTACTACAGTTTTTCTAAGTTTCCAGGTTCACAATCTAGTAAAAATTCTAATTCTCTTGAATCAATCTTTGTTAGTACTTGAGTCTCGAACAAGTATGTTTATTTTATCATAAATTTTAGTTCAAAAAAAAATTGTTTAAGTAAAACAAATTGTCGCATTTTCACTGGAAATAAAGAAACACCCGTGTAAACTCAAACAAGTAAAAAATCCAAATTAATTATTTCAAAGATTCGGGTACATGAATCAAAAGATAAAACTTAAATTTGATTTTTGAAACAAAAATTTCGATTCTAAATAATGGGATTTAAGAGCATTACTGTTTTTATTGGAAATTTAATTTTGATGATAATCTGAAGAACTCTGTAATCTGGGGGATCGAGATTTCTTTCGGTGATGGACGAGTGATGGGTGCATGGAGGAAAATAGTGGATCGATGTGTAGATGTCAGAGGCAATGGCGGTTGCACTGGAAAGTTTCTAAACCTAGTTTCAACTAGGTTACGTTTTTTGATCGGCACGCGTTCTCTAGTGGATCGAGTGTTTCGGGGGTTTGGGATCGCGTAGAGGAATGGAAGGCGAGTCAGTGGCCGGAGTCGCGCGAATTCAGATGGTCGGAGCTCGGAGGAAGCGGCGTTGACAGGTTTCGAGGTACTGCGTTAATCGAGTTTTCCAGGTTTCGAGTTATACTCGAATTAGATTTCGCGTGAGTGAGGGGAATTCTGGCGATCTAGAGTTGATACGTGAGGGGTTGTCGACTTGCTCGTTGACGTGGAGACGACCGGAGGCGACCATCGGTGATGTACACGTGCACGGTGTCAATTTGTTCACCTGGAAGTGTTATGGAGGAATTGGGAAAAAGAGGAAGAAAGAAGGGGAAGGCTCGAAGTCATGCACGAGGACTTGGTTGATTTGCTCGAAGCAAATATTGTCTGGCTCGGGTGGTTTGTTGCTACAGGTAGTACCTGTCTGGTTTCCAGATTTAGGAAACTAAGTCTAAATTTAAAAATTTAGGTTTGAACTAGACTTTAAATCAAAGTTTAAATATAACTTCGAGTTAGTTTGGACACTTAGTTGTAAATAAATAAAGTTTTAAGTTAAATTTATTTCTAACTTAAAGTGATTAAGTGTTTAAAAGTGTTTTTAAAAGAATTTGAAATTAAACTTGGAAATGAATGTTTTCCAAATATCGATATGAATGATTTATCTTAAAGTTAAATTAGAATTTAATAAATTGTAATTCATTCAATTATTAAGGGAATTAAATGGATAATAAATTCATGTGATAAATTTATGAAATAGATAATTTCTTAAATTAATTAAGGTTTTCAAACTTAAAAGTTTAAGATTAATTATTCTTAGAACAATTAATTTGTATATTTAAGATTATTAATTAAGAATTAATTAATGATTAAAGTTGATGGACCAAGCGATTAAGCAACAATTACTTGGAGAATAATGTAATAAATTAATTAGGATGATTAATTTGAGAAAAATTAATTAATTAAGAGCTAATTAAATAATTAAAGGTTAATTATTTAACAACTAAAGGTTGATGAATTATAATTTAGGATTAATTAATATATTATTAATGGTTAATTAATCAAATGATTAAAGGATAATTTATAAAAAATGGGTTGTAAATTATTAGTAATTAATTAACCAGGATTAGTAATTAATTCATAAGTAATAAATCTGATTTGAATTTATCCAATAATTAATTGACCTTACTTATGAATACTTGGATTCTATTGATTTGATTGTTTGATATCCCTGATATATGATGATTTGTGATATACCATGATTCGTGTTTTAATCTGTGATGTAATTTATTATCTGTGATATATATCTGTGATCTGTACGATAAGCGATATAGTTTATACCGCTTATCAACTATATTTCTGTATTTGAATCTGTGATGATGAAATAATGTTGCACTATTGTATGAAACCCCTGGACTACACTTTTACACACACAAATATGGATTTCACATGGAAATCGGTTAAGTCACAGATAAATTAAATTTGATGTTTTTGAAATTGAAAATTTAATTTCAATTGATTTTGAAATTGGAAATTTGGGTTTAAAGTGAAAAGCTTTTGAAATAGAATTTCAAAGATAAAAGTTATTTTGAATAACTTAATCGAGTTTTGAAAATTTAAATAATTTGATTTAAATTTGAATTCAAGTTTGAAATTGAATCCTATGATTTGAAATTAAGGTTAAAAATGTTATAAATGTGTTTATATGAAATTAAACCATTTTAAAGTATAATTTTGAGAATTTGGATTTAACCAAGAACTTCAACTCATATAGATGAATCAGATTTCCAAATTGAAAACTGTTTGTTTTCAAATGACAAAAGCTTTCATATATATAAGAAATGAAATTCCAATTTAAAGGAATTTCAAGTATGAATTGAAAATAGTTTTCTATGTTATAGATGAATTCTTTTTGAAAGCTATGAATTAAATCTGTTTATTTTTAACAGATTTAAAATGATGTTTTGTTTAACCTATTCGAAATGAAATTGTTTTGAAAGCTATAAGTTAAATCTTTGATTTAAAGATTTAACGAGTTAAAATTGAAATGGAAATTGATTTGGAAAATCTGTGAATGAATCTTTTGTTTAAAAGATAAAAATTTGGAAATTGTTTAAACCATTGAAGGTTGTTAAAATAAATCTTTTGTTTAAAAGATTTGAAATGGTAATCGATTGAAACCATTTAAAAGGAAGTTGAATTATTAAGTTGTGACTTAATTGAAATCCCAATATCCATATGTTTTTAAATATTACGCTTACTATTCGGGTTAGCTGGGAAAAGACCTTTTGTGTCATATAACTCATGCCGAATAGTGATACGTCGTATATGGATAGCAATTGAAGACCGATAATGAAGACCAGATATTCACGAGAACGAAAGGGTAACTCATCGATTGTCTCTACACTGAGTCGCGCCGGTATAGAGATCTCCTATAGTGATGGGAAATCCGATCGGGATTGTGAATACCTGGAATTGCAAGGGCTTCGTAAGAAGTGTCTTCGGTTCTGTTTGAACCCGGAACACACTTGTATGGTTACATGTCTGACATTACACTTTGAGATATAAAGCAGATTTCTTTCAAATACATTTCTGTTGGTGGCGGAGAATTTATTCTCTTAGCTTAACACCCTTCTCTGAGACGTACGAGCTCAGAGGTTATGTAGTTGAAATTTATCAGCGATATATCCCAATTCGGTAATGTGACATGCTGAGTGTTGCTGTGTGATGATCAGTGTTTGATCATTTGTGATATGATCATTTGTTTGATCATTTATCTTTGTGATCATAGGTTGATCATCTGTTGACCCAAAGCGTGGCTTTTTGAAAAAGCGTAGCTTTGTGGACGAAACTTCGTCGACCTCACAACCCGGTAATGGTCGAAACAGGAATGTTGCGGCAAGGTTTCAGGGGTAGCTCCCCTAGGGTATGACCATTCCTTCTGGAAAAGGGTAGTATCATGGTATGGAGCCCAGATATTTACTCATGTGGATACACTTATTTATTATGTGTGATGTTGGATACCGAGCGCTCGGATAAAGGTCCTAAAGGACCGGGGGTGGCATATCTCAGGTTTTGTAATATCCCCCGGGAAGGGGGGTAGCCGGCCTTGTTTGGCAGAGAACGGTTTGGTTCTCGGAGCGTCCCGCCAGAGGCGTTTCTTTTGTGGCATAGGAAGTTCCTTAGCCTGACCATTTGTTGGAAATCCATCTTCCAAATACGAACTTTGTACGGTATTAGTTGTAGAACCTGCCATCTAATATGGTAGCTATAGCAGGCATAATATAATGGTACCTATGCTGGCTAAGATTTATATTCTACTTTCGAAATGTTTTCTACACTATGCACTAGTAATAATATCAAAAGAGTTTTGATTTTGCGTAGTAAGCATCTTTGACTATCATAAGAAGAAATCTCCTCCAAGTATGCGTTTGCATTGTGTGTGTGGCGGGAGGTCTTATGGTAGTTTCATTTTCCAAAAGCATTGCGAATTGACTTTAAATTCTTTTGCTATTCGTTTTTAAAGATAAACTGTTTTTGTTGCTCACACCAGTTCCACGACTGACTCAGAGTTTATTGTTCATTTCCTAAACTCTGGGTGCTCATAATTTTCTACACGAGCAGTCTAGAGTTGGGTTTTTCAGATATTCAGGTTGAGTAGATTACCTGGAGCTAGTACAGTCTTTGGATATGGACTGCACTTGCTTATCTTTGTGCCTCGTTATTGGGAGTTCGAGCTATTGCTGGATTGGCGTTTTGAAGATGGAGATTATCCGCTGCTGATGTTATTGTTTTCTTTTCCGCTGCTATTTGTTGTATCATATCTCTGATGTATATAGATATTCATTGTATCATCATTGTATCTGGATATTGTATCAGATGTTGTATATCTATATTCTGTTTCTTTTCCGCTGTGTTGTTTACTTAATGTTGTTATAAGCTCCGGCGACTCGGATTTGAACGGTCGATTCTACGGCATTCGAGTACGATGTAAAGTATGGATGTCGATTTTCGAGCGCGAAAATCCAGTTTGTTACATTTGGTATCAGAGCTAAGGTTGAACTTTAGCTCAGGAGTATAACACGTTAAGTAGCTCATTAGAGATAGAGTGAAGTAAACTCTAGAATGAGTATATCTCTAAGATATCCGTCTGAACGTCTCAGTAAATTCTCTTACTATCCATTGATAGTGAGTATGAGTACAAGAAGAGGACGAGATAGGGGACAAGGGAATACGACTATAAATGGTCAATACCCTGCAACAGTGGAAACAACTTTCTTATCAATCTCCTTTGATTCGTTTCCAAATTCTTTTGATTGCTTCGTATCAGCTACAAGAAGAAGTTTCGGTGTAATGGTGGCTCTACGAATCGTTGTAGAAAATTCTTACTTCGTATCTTCATCGGTTTCTTATCAGTTTTGATTTAAACCTTAATGAATATGGAATTTGAGATTGAAAATTTAAATAAATTTGAAATTTAAATTGATTAAAATTGATTAATAGAATATGGGGCTAAATTTGAATTAAATCAATAAAACGATTTCGTTTAAAACCAAATTTGAAATTCTATTATAATTTCTTGTATCTATTGTTGATATTCTGATTTGGTAAGCCAAATGCAGAATAAATATTCAGTTTGATTAGATGAAACATTCTTCATCTGTCTTTGTTTCGTGCCTGCGAATTTCGAGGACGAAATTCTTTTAAGGGGGGAAATTTGTAACGACCCTAGATTTTAATTTAATTTAAATTTATAATTAAATGAATTTTTGGATTAAATTTGTAAAATTAATTGTTAATTTAAGCGAGTTTCCCCGCCATCAAATATATTCCGTATAAATCATTTAAAATTATGAAATTAAATGATAAACTGATTTGGAATTTTCCAAATTCAAATAAAATATGTTATTTATTAATATAAAGATAGTTTCCTTTATAAATTGTTTTAATTTAATAATGAGTTGTATTTAAACAATATTAATAGTACAATATCTTTACAAAATGGATTTTTATAAATAGAAATGGTTATTTCAGATTTTATATATATATATATATATGTGTGTGTGTGTGTGTATATATTTTTAAAAGAAAGATACGATTTGTGAATTTAAAATAAAATATCTACAAATAAATAAAAAAATAAAGTAAGTAAATAAACTTTAACATCATAGAACAAATATAAACAAACAAAATAATCAAAGTAACATATAGCTAAATTCAAACAACATAACAACTATAAAATTTCAATTATATTACAAAACAAAGTAAAACAAAAATATATACATATGAGTGAAGCTTGCAAGAGAAGAAGCAAATGTTACAGGAAGAATTCATCAACCTAGAAAAGCAAGATGATAAGGCATGTAAACAAAAATGGAAACATATGTACTTAAACCTATCATCTCAGCCGAGACAAGCAAGTATGGCTGAAGTGAATATGATTTATGCAACATACTTTTAGCATATCAAAGCATTTAATAAAAACAAAAAATCTATGTACAAAGAAAAAATATATAATAAGTGTAGACTTGAAAAACATAAAGGACTAAGCATTGAATGCTTACATCTCAACAAAAATAAACAAGTACAAATCAAACAGCATAGGCTGTAAACATACAACTACAAGGATGGGAAGAACATGGGCATTAAATGCTTTCAAACCTGCACGTCTCCTTTATAATGGGTATTTGTTCCAATTTGTTCAAAGGCAAAAAAAACAAACAAACCAGAAAAAAAGAAATCTGAAGTAATATCAAATCTGGAAGTTACAAACTTGAAGCAATGTAAAGAAGATCAAGCAAACAACTTCAACTAAAATCAAGTGAGGCTAAATAAAAAAATTCCAGATCAAAGTTTAAAACAGTTCTCTGCTTTCAAACATCAAGTTCAGGTGAGCAACTCCTATTTTTAATAGCCTAACTTGTTTTGAAAATTTAAATCTAGATTTTTGGTCCAAGAAAATATTATGTTGTTATGTATTTGTTCTGAGAAGTTGCTGTTTTACTGGAAGTCTGTTATATGATGTTCTTCAATATTTCAAATCTCTAAGCAAAGAATTGAAAGAAAATTTATGTTTCTTTGAATAAAAACATTTTAAAACATAGAAGCTCTGTTTATTTTTGAGCAAGGTGAGTAACCTTTTGTTTTAAAACCTTAAAAATATGATTTTGTGAGCAACTTTGTTTTCCCAGACTCCTTTGTTTTCACCAGTGAGTAACATCACAAATTTAAAGCTTAAGTATGGTTATGGTTGCATGCTAGTTATCTGTGATAAATATTGTATTGTGTATGATTGTCTTCTGTGTGTATGAATGGGTTATGAGTATAGGCTGTTGTTTTATGCTACTACAGTTTTTCTAAGTTTCCAGGTTCACAATCTAGTAAAAATTCTAATTCTCTTGAATCAATCTTTGTTAGTACTTGAGTCTCGAACAAGTATGTTTATTTTATCATAAATTTTAGTTCAAAAAAAAATTTGTTTAAGTAAAAAAAATTGTCGCATTTTCACTGGAAATAAAGAAACACCCGTGTAAACTCAAACAAGTAAAAAATTAAATTTAATTGTTTCAAAGATTCGGGCACATGAATCAAAAGATAAAACTTAAATTTGATTTTTGAAACAAAAATTTCGATTCTAAATAATGGGATTTAAGAGCATTACTGTTTTTACTGGAAATTGAATTTTGATGATAATCTGAAGAACTCTGTAATCTGGGGGATCGAGATTTCTTTCGGTGATGGACGAGTGATGGGTGCGTGGAGGAAAATAGTGGATCAATGTGTAGATGTCAGAGGCGATGGCGGTTGCGCTGGAAAGTTTCTAAACCTAGTTTCAACTAGGTTACGTTTTTTGATCGGCACGCGTTCTCCAGTGGATCGAGTGTTTTGGGGGTTTGGGATCGCGTAGAGGAATGGAAGGCGAGTCAATGGCCGGAATCGCGCGAATTCAGATGGTCGGAGCTCGGAGGAAGCGGCGTTGACAGGTTTCGAGGTACTGCATTAATCGAGTTTTCCAGGTTTCGAGTTATACTCGAATTCGATTTCGCGTGAGTGAGGGGAATTCTGGCGATCTAGAGTTGATACGTGAGGGGTTGTCGACTTGCTCGTTGACGTGGAGACGACCGGAGGCGACCATCGGTGATGTACACGTGCACGGTGTCAATTTTGTTCACCTGGAAGTGTTATGGAGGAATTGGGAAAAAGAGGAAGAAAGAAGGGGAAGGCTCGAAGTCATGCACGAGGACTTGGTTGATTTGCTCGAAGCAAATATTGTCTGGCTCGGGTGGTTTGTTGCTACAGGTAGTACCTGTCTGGTTTCCAGATTTAGGAAACTAAGTCTAAATTTAAAATTTTAGGTTTGAACTAGACTTTAAATCAAAGTTTAAATATAACTTCGAGTTAGTTTGGACACTTAGTTGTAAATAAATAAAGTTTTAAGTTAAATTTATTTCTAACTTAAAGTGATTAAGTGTTTAAAAGTGTTTTTAAAAGAATTTGAAATTAAACTTGGAAATGAATGTTTTCCAAATATCGATATGAATGATTTATCTTAAAGTTAAATTAGAATTTAATAAATTGTAATTCATTCAATTATTAAGGGAATTAAATGGATAATAAATTCATGTGATAAATTTATGAAATAGATAATTTCTTAAATTAATTAAGGTTTTCAAACTTAAAAGTTTAAGATTAATTATTCTTAGAACAATTAATTTGTATATTTAAGATTATTAATTAAGAATTAATTAATGATTAAAGTTGATGGACCAAGCGATTAAGCAACAATTACTTGGAGAATAATGTAATAAATTAATTAGGATGATTAATTTGAGAAAAATTAATTAATTAAGAGCTAATTAAATAATTAAAGGTTAATTATTTAACAACTAAAGGTTGATGAATTATAATTTAGGATTAATTAATATATTATTAATGGTTAATTAATCAAATGATTAAAGGATAATTTATCAAAATGGTTTGTAAATTATTAATAATTAATTAACCAGGATTAGTAATTAATTCATAAGTAATAAATCTGATTTGAATTTATCCGATAATTAATTGACCTTACTTATGAATATTTGGATTCTATTGATTTGATTGTTTGATATCCCTGATATATGATGATTTGTGATATACCCTGATTCGTGTTTTAATCTGTGATGTAATTTATTATCTGTGATATATATCTGTGATCTGTACGATAAGCGATATAGTTTATACCGCTTATCAACTATATTTCTGTATTTGAATCTGTGATGATGAAATTATGTTGCACTATTGTATGAAACCCCTGGACTACACTTTTACACACACAAATATGGATTTCACGTGGAAATCGGTTAAGTCACAGATAATTTAAATTTGATGTTTTTGAAATTGAAAATTTAATTTCAATTGATTTTGAAATTGGAAATTTGGGTTTAAAGTAAAAAGCTTTTGAAATAGAATTTCAAAGATAAAAGTTATTTTGAATAACTTAATCGAGTTTTGAAAATTTAAATAATTTGATTTAAATTTGAATTCAAGTTTGAAATTGAATCCTATGATTTGAAATTAAGGTTAAAAATGTTATAAATGTGTTTATATGAAATTAAACCATTTTAAAAGTATAATTTTGAGAATTTGGATTTAACCAAGAACTTCAACTTGTATAGATGAATCAGATTTCCAAATTGAAAACTGTTTGTTTTCAAATGATAAAAGCTTTCATATATATAAGAAATGAAATTCCAATTTAAAGGAATTTCAAGTATGAATTGAAAAATAGTTTTCTAAGTTATAGATGAATTCTTTTTGAAAGCTATGAATTAAATCTGTTTATTTTTAACAGATTTAAAATGATGTTTTGTTTAACCTATTCGAATTGAAATTGTTTTGAAAGCTATAAGTTAAATCTTTGATTTAAAGATTTAAAGATTTAACGAGTTAAAATTGAAATGGAAATTGATTTGGAAAATCTGTGAATGAATCTTTTGTTTAAAAGATAAAAATTTGGAAATTGTTTAAACCATTGAAGGTTGTTAAAATAAATCTTTTGTTTAAAAGATTTGAAATGGTAATCGATTGAAACCATTTAAAAGGAAGTTGAATTATTAAGTTGTGACTTAATTGAAATCCCAATATCCATAAGTTTTTAAATATTACGCTCACTATTCGGGTTAGCCGGGAAAAGACCTTTTGTGTCATATAACTCATTCCGAATAGTGATACATCGTATATGGATAGCAATTGAAGACCGGTGATGAAGACCGGATATTCACGAGAACGAAAGGGTAACTCATCGATTGTCTCTACACTGAGTCGCGCCGGTATAGAGATCTCCTATAGTGATGGGAAATCCGATCGGGATTGTGAATACCCGGAATTGCAAGGGCTTCGTAAGAAGTGCCTTCGGTTCTGTTCGAACCCGGAACAGACTTGTATGGTTACATGTCTGACATTACACTTTGAGATATAAAGCAGATTTCTTTCAAATACATTTCTGTTGGTGGCGGAGAATTTATTCTCTTAGCTTAACACCCTTCTCTGAGACGTACGAGCTCAGAGGTTATGTAGTTGAAATTTATCAGCGATATATCCCAATTTGGTAATGTGACATGTTGAGTGTTGCTGTGTGATGATCAGTGTTTGATCATTTGTGATATGATCATTTGTTTGATCATTTATCTTTGTGATCATAGGTTGATCATCTGTTGACCCAAAGCGTGGCTTTTTGAAAAAGCGTAGCTTTGTGGACGAGACTTCGTCGACCTCACAACCCGGTAATGGTCGAAACAGGAATGTTGCGGCAAGGTTTCAGGGGTAGCTCCCCTAGGGTATGACCATTCCTTCTGGAAAAGGGTAGTATCATGGTATAGAGCCCAGATATTTACTCATGTGGATACACTTATTTATTATGTGTGATGTTGGATACCGAGCGCTCGGATAAAGGTCCCAAAGGACCGGGGGTGGCATATCTCAGGTTTTGTTATATCCCCCGGGAAGGGGGGTAGCCGGCCTTGTTTGGCAGAGAACGGTTTGGTTCTCGGAGCATCCCGCCAGAGGCTTTTCTTTTGTGGCATAGGAAGTTCCTTAGCCTGACCATTTGTTGGAAATCCATCTTCCAAATACGAACTTTGTACGGTATTAGTTGTAGAACCTGCCATCTAATATGGTAGCTATAGCAGGCATAATATAATGGTACCTATGCTGGCTAAGATTTATATTCTACTTTCGAAATGTTTTCTACACTATGCACTAGTAATAATATCAAAAGAGTTTTGATTTTGCGTAGTAAGCATCTTTGACTATCATAAGAAGAAATCTCCTCCAAGTCTGCGTTTGCATTGTGTGTGTGGCGGGAGGTCTTATGGTAGTTTCATTTTCCAAAAGCATTGCGAATTGACTTTAAATTCTTTTGCTATTCGTTTTTAAAGATAAACTGTTTTTGTTGCTCACACCAGTCCCACGACCGACTCAGAGTTTATTGTTCATTTCCTAAACTCTGGGTGCTCATAATTTTCTACACGAGCAGTCTAGAGTTGGGTTTTTCAGATATTCAGGTTGAGTAGATTACCTGGAGCTAGTACAGTCTTTGGATATGGACTGCACTTGCTTATCTTTGTGCCTCGTTATTGGGAGTTCGAGCTATTGCTAGATTGGCGTTTTGAAGATGGAGATTATCCGCTGCTGATGTTATTATTTTCTTTTCCGCTGCTATTTGTTGTATCATATCTCTGATGTATATAGATATTCATTGTATCATCATTGTATCTGGATATTGTATCAGATGTTGTATATCTATATTCTGTTTCTTTTCCGCTGTGTTGTTTACTTAATGTTGTTATAAGCTCCGGCGACTCAGATTTGAACGGTCGAATCTACGGCATTCGAGTACGATGTAAAGTATGGATGTCGATTTTCGAGCGTGAAAATCCAGTTCGTTACACAAAGCCTCATCTCAACATCATCAAATCTATCCATATGGGCTTCATCATTTGCCACATATGCCACGAGCAGCTTTTCCCATTTCAAGAGCCTTTCCCTTAGCTTTTGAATCATCTTCGACCATCTTGTCTAAATCAAATCATCAATCAACTAATTCATAACAATCAATCAAGTCAATCATTAATCCAAGTAATCAATCATGCAAACAAGATCTAAGAACAATTATCACTAAAATGGCAATTCTGTAAATAAAGAGTCCAAATCTAACAAGCATGAAACATGAGCTATATCTCTACAACTTGATGAATGAACTTGCATAGGTTAACATGTAGTAAAATGGATATCAAATCATCATGAACAATGGATCTATACTTAAGTTTACGAAAATGCATGAAATCACTATTTTTAACACATAATCAATCCAACAATCCGATATACTCCTTTGGATCCGTGTGAGAGATAATCACCACTCACCGAATCACCTACACACTTCAAAAGCAACACACTTCAGATCTGAACAGCGAAGAATCTAACTCGAAAACTCCGCTTCAAACGATGAAATCTCTCTTCGAAGAATGTAGATCTTCAACTTTAACTCTTGGATCTTCAATCTTGATCTTCGATTTGGATGGAAGGAATCACAAGATTAGAGTGGAGAAAAGAAGTGAAGAAATGTAGAACTCGAGCTCTCAAAATAGCAGCACTTCGTCGCTTCAAAAATCCGGATCCCAAAAATGAAGAAGAACCCGCCTATTTATAGGCTGATTTCCTTAGGTCGTCCGCTCCTATAAGTCGTCCACGACCTAAAAACCCCGAACTAACAGTCCACGACCTAAAAACCCCGACCTACGACTTAACAGATATGCAGCCTAACAGATGCACAACTTAACGATCTAACTGAGATGCCGACCTAACGACCTAACCTTCTCGCGACCTAACAACTTTAACTCACCCACGACCTAACTTCCTTAGGTCGCTAACTCACTCAACCCCTAGGTCGCTAAACTCCCTTAAGTCGCCTACTCCTTAGGTTGCTAACCACTAGGTCGCTCCAAACCCTTAAGTCGTCTACCCTTTAAGTCGTAAACTCCTTAGGTCGCTGATTCCTTAAGTCGCCAATTTCTGTAGGTTGCTAACTCTTAGGTCGTCCACTACCTTAAGTTGCCAACTTCCTTAGGTCGCTCCAATCCCTTAAGTCGCTTACCCGACCTAACTACTACTCGACCTAACCTACCCCACGACCTAAGTCACCACACGACTTATCCTCCAAACGACCTAAGCTACACGCGGCTTATCTTCTATACGACTTAAGCTCTAGCCGACCTAACTCTAGACGACTTATCAATACAACGACCTAACACAACAGTTTTACGATGCTTCGATCCGTAAAAATACGGGTCGTTACATGTGTTTTCTCACGCTGGTTTTCCAAACTGACTCGGGTGTTATTTTATTATAATGCTCGGGTCAGACCGAGTATTACAGGTTTAGGTTAGGATGCTATGGAGCTTAGGAGACGAGCTGGATGGCGAAGATGTATTACTCGTATTTGATTTTATTCCGCTGTAGTGTTGTGTTGAAGTTATCAGCAATTGTGTGGGCCGGTTGTTATAACTGTCCGGGCTAGTAACTATTGATTTGTGTACTCTGATGTGAGATATGTATATTACAGTTTTGATTTGTGTAAAGAACTGTTCATATTATATGTTATTCAGTCCGTTGTGAGATTTTGTTATTTGGTTTCCTTTTCTTATGCCTACTTTCTTTCCCCTCAACAATCTGTCTTTCCGACACTCGATCGGTCGGCATGTTATACAATGAGCGTATTCATGTCGATTTTCGAGGATCGAAAGGGCGGGTCGTCACATATACCATTTATTCGATTTCTAATAATCCATAAGCAATCTATTTGCATTCAATACATAACTGCACACATTACATTCATATCCATTTCAAATCGATTCTAAATCAATTTATTCACTTTCCATTGATTCACAAAATTTTGTTTACTTCCATTTATGACAAACGAAAATTTTTCTATTCAAATTCGGTGATATTTATTTAATAAAATAGTCACTTAAGCTTATAAACCATTTTAGATTGATTCCAAATTGATTTATCAATTTCTATTGATTCACATTCAATTTATTCAAAAAAATCTTGTTCGCTCAATTTTCTATTCAACAACAATCCAATCCATGCCATTTTATTTATGAACCATTTCATAAATTTATTTGAGCCAAGCTTCCATCCAAAAATATTAACTTAAGTTAATTTGTTTACTTCCATTATTTCAACCATTTAACTTAAGTTCATTTCCATGGCAATCAAATTCCATTTCATTTTAAATTGATTGTTATTCAATTTATTCACCTTCGATTGATTCGTAGTTCCATTTACTTGGTATATCTCAATTTACACTATATTATTAGAGAATCATTTCATAAAATTAATATTAAGGTTTATTATAGCCTTTTATATAAGACATATATACATTTCCACCTCAAAACCTAATTTCATACTCGAATTCATTTAAATAATATTCCAAAGCCATATTCGATTTATTTACACCTAAATTGAATTTATTTATAACTTAAGTCATCACATTTCAATCCATTTCTATTTTATTCGACAACATTTCAAAAGATATTTAATTCAATTCGATATAATTCCAATTCCAATTCAATTTTTATTTAACTTAACTTAAGTCAAATTTCAATTCATACAATTCATTTTAACTTACTTAAGTTAAATCTCAATTCAAGGATTAAAATCCACACTTTCATTCTTTATATATCTCAATTCCCAACTATAAGTTTCAAAAGCTTATTCTATTATGCCTTCACAAACATTTGATGAAAGTCCAGAATTCAACACCCGGTTTTATTTCAAAACACTTTAAAATCATACACACACACTCTTTGTATATCAAACCTCAATTTAAAACTTAAACTGAGCTTGGTTTTGTCAAAACAATCCTCTCTGGAATTTTAAATCAACCTGGCTTTACCCAAAATAAATTCATTTTTGGAATTTCTAAACAAACTTTTTTCTCTCAAAACAATCCAAAAACAACGACCACGGTAGCAATCTGTCACTTAGAAACTCGAAAATGAAGACTGATGATGTGGTCGTCATCACTAGAATTATTTTCCAGCAACTAAAGTGAGTTCATTGCTTACTTACTTCCAAAATCTATCTTTAAATCAAATTTAAATCAATTATCTTTAAAAAGAATTCAAAAATAATGCTATTTATTTTCACAACACTTTGGAAAATATTTCCAAACTTTTCAGAATTTAAATCTCCAAATTCTGGTTTTATCCATTTTTAGTTTAACTCGTTTGGATAAATCATATTTATATAATTTCTATTTGCTTATATATAACCATTCAAATTTTTATAATCTTATTTTGATTATAATAATAACAACCAAACACACCAATTATACTATAATAATTTCTAAAAATTATTTCTTCCATATCAAAATATAGTTGGGTAAAATTATTTCATTTACCCGCTTCAAAACCATACTGTGTCGGTTTACCGTGTTCAAGTGTTTCTCTTATCGATTTAGTGGCGTCCCACTACTCAACCAGAATTTATAAGCCACTCAAAAGATAAATCAAAACAATATAAAACATTTTATATTTACTAACAAATACGTGCTCATATCTATTAATACACTCAACTCATTCTAGGGTACTACTGACCCTATCTCTAATGAGTAATCCCCACCAAAGCCAAGGTTCTCGCTTAACCTGGCTCTGATACCAACTGTAATGGCTCGGGCTTTTCGACCCTCGAAAATCAACATCATACGTTCACTGTATAACATGCCGAACAATCGAGTGCCGAAACTACCAGATCATTAAGGGTGAAGAAGAAAGAAGAGATAGAAACAAACATAAACAACACAGAACCTCACAATCGTAGTGGTACAAAAATATAATATATAATAACAGATCTTTATACAAAGGAACTGTAACCGTAATATACATACAATCATCAGAGTACAACAGTCAACAATCAATATGGACAGTTATAATAACTTGTCCTCACAAATGCTGAATATACAGCATACACACACAACGGAATATAATCAAATATATGGAATACGCTTGAGACTTCTTCAGCTTGTCTCTTGAGTTCCATAGCATCCTAACCTGAATCCGTAATACTCGGTCTGACCCGAGCATTATAACAAAATAACACCCGAGTCAGTCTGGAAAACCAGCGTGAGAAAACACACTCAATTTGAATTAATATTGTTATCAAAATCCTTTGAAAACAAAGGTATCTCGTAAGACCACATCACACATAAATACGACGGGTTTTTACCTTACGATAATCAAAACATTTTTATAGAAAATCCAGTTATATTATAATAGCGTCTAAGTTCAAATACTTATTGATATAGCCGAAATTGTTACATTAATTAAATTCCACCATACTAGGCTCTACAATCAAAACCGTAAAGGTTCATAGTGGATATTAGATTCCATACAATGACTGGGCTACTGGGGTACCGCCCGCCACAATACACCTCTAGAAAAATGTACCGAGATTGTACCTAACGATCCCTGCCAACACAGGATCGGCCTACGCCTTGCTGGATAGTACCAAATATGTTATCACCCGGGTGTTCCCACCCTAATCGAGCGCTCTCTTTCCATGCACAACCATATCCATAATTATAATATATCCGAGGGTATCTAGAAAAGTGATAACATACCCTACTTGGTGTGACCCACTTAGCCCTACTGCATCTCTCATGCTTTAGTTATTCCCGGTTGATGAGGCTTGAGGCTACGTTTTACCTTTAGAATAGCATTCATACTTGGAATGCTAACACTGCCTTCCAAGCAGTGATGCAATGATAGCATTCATCCATAGAAGTTGTTCTGGGTCTGAACAAACCGAATCTCCTTCAAAATCACCATCTCCATTATTTTCGAGATATCACAATCCATAACCCACAATCGGATCAAAGTGGGTTTTTGGATAATTAAATCTGATCTCGGTCTCTTTGAAACGATTAACGAATTTGGCCAGATTTGATAGTCGGTTATTTAACTATCAGATAACACACATAAGTAGTCACTAGGCCCATATCATAAATCTTTCAAAACATTTATTGTAATGACCCGGTAATTTTAACGATTTAAATAACATAATTAACTAAAATAAACAACTAAAATTTTTCAATGAAAATTTGATATTTGGTATGCGTATATCTAAGCATATCAAGTGTCAGATTTTCATCAAAAAATATTTAAGTTTGTTTAGTTGCGAAATTTCAATTTTAAATTTAAAATAAGTTAAATAGATGGAAATAAATTATATTTGAAATCTAATATTTTACATAATGAAAATGTTTATCATTTTCTTAGTAAGGTGTCATATTTCGTTTCGCTAAATTTGGACTACTATAGCCTTGTTTACCTTATTTTCGACGAATTAGCAGCAGTTTGGCAGCGAATATCGAGTTTTGATAAGATGGTCGTATCTCTAATATCTGTGTACCATTCTGTTCGTCTCATCGTGCTGATCTCCGTAGCAGATTCATTTGCGTGTTTTGATGTCCGGTTCACAGCGAAATCTGCGAAACGGTTAGCCGTATCGGTACCCGTTTTAAACCATTTTGGCTTACCTGTGCCCATTCAGTTATTCACCGTGAGAAACAAATGGACGCTAGCTTTTTAAATTCCCAGAATTTATTATCTAACTTTTGCTATCCCACGTGTTTCAATATATTTACTGGTTCATTTTCATTTTCTAGTTCGTCTGTCTCCTTCCTCTTCTTCGTGCTGAGATTCAACTTTATAAAAAAAATATCCCAACTCGCTCGTACATATTACCTGAGTTTTCTTCCATATATTAAAAGGTTATAAGCTTTTTACCTGAAGATTGCTTCCATGTTTCTTGAAGCTAGCTCGTACTTATCTCCAACTCGCCTGTAGCAGCCTCCCTCTGACACGATTTGCAACTACGACTAACCTCTCCACCCAGCAACTCCAAGCCCTCCACCTCCCTCCGCACCACCAGTCGCTCACCCTGACCGAGACAACAGCCGACCCAAAGCGCTGACAGCACACACCTCCAACCTCCTCGCCATGCACTGAAACCCCTTGCCAACACTCTCCACCATCCATGGCCGCACTCACAAACCTACATCACCTCCAAGCTCGCTAGTGCATCCACCACAATAGTCGCCTTCCTCTACATGAGCTTAGCCGAGATCTGCACCAAAACCCTTCGCCTCACCACCCTATAGCTGCTCCGACCCAAACCCGAACGTCACCCAGTCCTCCATGCTTACTGACAACAGCACCGAACCCCACCCTAACACCAACAGCCACTGTCAGCCCTCCCACTACGCCTCCCCTCGACGCATAGCCGCCTCCACTCCATTCCCATCAGTCAATAGCGCAGCCTTTCCCAATCTCCCTGCAGCCACTCGAGCCGACCATCCCACAACCACCTTCATTTTCCCATGTCAACCAGATCCGCAGCCGCCCGAGTACAACACCCTCTATCCTTTCATTTTTCACCGCATAAATATACCTCTATTATCATTTTCTACGCAACACGCAAGCATCCATACTTGCAACATCATTTTCCCATTCCAAGCAACAACCTCTAGCTTTCTCTTTCTTGGTAATATTGCTCGTATATGCATATATGTGAGATAATATTGATCATCTATATGTTTGTATATATTGAATAACATTGCTTTTGGTCGTAGCATCATTTTCCCATTTCAAGCAGCAGCCTCCTCCTTTATATAAAAAAGGAGATTGATTTTTAAATATTGTTTTTTTAATATATATATTTATATTTATATATATTGATTTTATTAGATGTGCTTTAAGAAAAATGATTTTGAAATATAATATATAAAGATTTTAATTTATTATGTGTTTTATATAAAATAAAGATTTTGTTCGGCAATAAAATCATTAACCAAGTTTAAAAAAAAAGATTTTATTTTGATATGTGCTTTAAATTGAATATTGATTTTAAAATATAATATATAAAGGTTTATTTTAAATATGTGAGTAAATTTTTGATTTTTAAAAATTATATATTTTGTTTTCATCAATTCCAAGATATCAACTTTGTTTGTTCATCGAATTCGTGTTCATCATGCTGTGCTTTGGAATTTGTACTTGGATTCATAGCTCATTGTGTGTCTTTTTCTCTAGCCTTCAAAGGTGAGCGATCACTCACGATTAGTATTCTTATGTTTAGTAAATCAATTTCACATGAAATGACAATTGAAATATGTCATTAAATTTGAATTGTTAGCAATTTAATTATTGAATATGATATATTATCATTTAAATTGTTCACCTATGTTAATTGACATATGACACCATAACCATGTTGTATATATATTATATATAAATGGTTAATTATGATCCATGCTAGTAATTGATATGTTATGCCATTTTATATTATTATTTTATTGCTCTCACACTGCAAGTTCCTATTAGTTTAGAAATTCCTTATGGGTTGAAATGATACATACCCGAACGATATTATAGATTAGGGAAAATCGTTATAGGTTGAAATGATAAACCCAAGCGATTTTATTGATTTTGAATTTTGGGATTGAGGGTTGAAATTACATAAACCTATAAATTCAAATTATTACGGATTGAAATGATAAATATCTGTATCACTTGACCATAGGATAGAAAATTATATACAGACACCGTTGGTCTATTTTGAAAATGATTTCCAAAGTTTTGAAAGGAAATATATGGGTTTTAATAAATATTGATTTTTAAATATAATACAAAGATTTTATTTTAATATGTGTATAAAATTTATATTTTTAAAGTATATATTTGGAAATTTTAAATTTATTAGTTAAGTTTTGAAAATATGAATTTTAAGATTTACTTATAATTTTATTGTCTTAAAATATATGAAATAAGATTCAATATAAATAAATTTAATAATAAGATTTAATTTAATAACATTTAATATGATAAAATTTAATAAGAATTTAATTTAACTAATATATATATATATTACATATTTAATTACAATTTATGTTAATATTTTAAAATTAGATTTCAGTAATAATTTATATATATATTTATAATATGTTTAAATATTTATTTAAAATTTATATTAATATTTTTAATAGATTTTGTAATAACTTTAATAAATAGAGGTTGGAAAGATAAATTAAAGTTGACTTGAAATTTAAATTGGTTAATAATTGAATTTAAATAAGGATTGATTTGGAACTTATTAATTTTGAGATTTTAAAGGTATGAAATTTATAACTTGATTTTGATAAGGGTGATTTAATGAATATTTCAAATTCAAATATAATTGAAGTTAGATATTTAATTTTGATTTAAATTTGTAATTTGAAAATTTATTTAAATATTATAAAGTTGATTAAGTGAATATTTTCAAATTTAAATAAAATTAAAGTTGAATTTTGAAATATAAACGAAATTTATCAAACTGAGTTATTGTAAATTTTTTGAATATTTAAACCGTGAAACCTATTAAATTGGAAGTGGTATAAATTTGTAATTCAAACCTGTATTTTAAATCGATATAAATTAGAAATGGTTTTAGTGAGAATTCGAATTGAACCTTTAGACTTTTTAATTGAATTTGTTGAACTGAGATTGATTTAAATTGAATTTTGGACCTTAAGTTGATTTGAATTGATTTGTGAAATTGAAAGAAACAATTCTAATTATTAACTATTTTTAATATATAAACTATTTTAAACTATAACCTATTTTTTAATATATAAACTATTTTTAATTTATAACTATTTCAATTTATATAAACTATTTTCAATATTTAAACTGTTTTAAGTTGGAACCGTTATGATTTAGATTTAATGGATTTAAATGCGAATATTTTGATACGATGGTTTAAACTACTTTGTGGTTATGATTTTGGAAGTGAAAATGATTTCAAAAGTGAATATGATTTCAAAAATGATATGATTTTGAAATGAATATGATTTAAGTGATATGATTTCGAAAGTGAATATGATTTCAAAATTGATATGCTTTTGAAATGGATATGATATTTTGATACGAATTATGAACTGTTTGAAATATAAAATGACCACGGTGTGAAATAAGCGTTTGGTTGTTAAAGAGACCGAGATCGGATATTGTCATACTCTTTGCCAACACCGAAAACCACTTTAACAACTGTGTACGTAGTGGAGAATCCAGAACTAAGTAGGGTGGTTTGGTAAATGATTCTGTATGAGGTATGAACGCAGCCTTGACTCCCTCGAGTCAGCTTGATGTGACTAAAACAGGAGCCACGCCAGGCCAAGTGAGGTCGCACCTCTGATCGAGCATGCTTCTTCGATACCATTTTATTACTTTGTGATTTGATTAGGTGCACCTTTGATTATGGGAGTGTGTCTTGAGGTGGGAAGTAGTTGCTGTTATGCGTTACCACTAGTCCGGATCCGCAAAATGGTAGTATCCTACCCTGGGCATTCCTCGCGCGCCTTGTCACATGCCTTATTGCGCCCTCTACGAGTTTGGTTTGTGTCGTACCTATAGAGTGCTCCATAATAGCCCACCGGTTTGGTTGAGTTTACAGTACTGTATAGACTACGACATTTATATAAAAATGTGTTAAGAGGGATATAGGTAACGTCTTAATGCTATTTTAATAGTTTACTTTACTATAGACATTATCTATGTAGTGTATTGTACTATGTATGTAGATAGTTTCACGGATCCTTAAAGGATAGGAATCCCAAACATCCTTTAAGTCATATTGCATTTCACTTGGACATTTCACTTGAGTTGATTTACTTGCATAAGAATGTTAATCCTAACTCGAGTGTTTTGTGTTTTGCTTTATTCTCGGGTCAAACTGAGTGTCACAGCATTTGAGACTCACCTTTGGAGCTTAGAGATTTGCTTGAAGATATGTCTTATATCTATTCAGCTTTCAGTTATTGCTAGTTTTATGTTCAAACTTGTCATTTGCTTTTGTATTGAGATTTCTATGTATTGGATTTTCTATTGTATTTATTTCAGACTCTGATGTTCTGTAGTAGCTTCATGAACTACTATTTATCTATTCCACTGTTATTTCAGCCTTCCCTCGCCGCATAGCCGCCTCCACTCCATTCCCATCAATCAACAGTGCAGCCTTTACTTATCTCGCTGCAGCCACTTGAGCCGACCATCCCACAACCACCTTCATTTTCCCATGTCAACCAGATCCCCAGCCGCTCGAGTACAACACCATCCACCCTTTCATTTTTCAGCGGATATATATACCTCTATTATCATTTTCTACGCAACACACAAGCATCCATACTTGTAGCATCATTTTCCCATTCCAAGAAACTGCCTCTAGCTTTCTCCTTCTTGGTAATATTGCTCGTATATGCATAAATGTGAGATAATATTGATCATCTATATGTTTGTATATATTGAATAACATTGCTTTTGGTCATAGCATCATTTTCCCATTTCAAGTAGCAGCCTCCTCCTTTATATATAAAAAGAGAGATTGATTTTTAAATATTGTTTTTTTAATATATATATATATATATTGATTTTATTAGATGTGTTTTAAGAAAAATGATTTTGAAATATAATATATAAAGATTTTAATTTATTATGTGTTTTATATAAAATATTGATTTTATTATACATATATATATATATATATATATATCTTTACTACTAATAATGAGAATTCCTTGAATAGGAATTCAACCGTGTCTTTTTGAAATACCAGAAATACCCCTCATTATAATAATGGAAATCGTTCACTCTATCTTTACTACTAATAAAGAGAATTCATTGAATAGATTTACTCAGTGTCTTTTTGAAATTCCAAATATACCCTTTTACATCTTATATAGAAATAGTATTCAAATATGGGAATATAGCCTGTTATTTTCTATGTACAACTGTCAGTCCCCATGGAGAACTACAGTGTACGTTCACAAGATGAAGTATCCGAGTATTTCATATTATCCGTAATTTAGGTGGGATTTAATCGGTCAAAATCTCGCCGGATTCCGAGTTAGTATGAAGAAAATATTGCAGTCTGAACAAAAAAAATAGCGGCTTCTGCACTAGGCGGAGTTCAAATATTAGGATGTGGTATCCTGTTATTTTCTAAGTACAACATTCACTGCCCATGGAGAACCACTGTGTGCGTTCACAAGATGAAGTATCCGAGTGTTCCATATTGTCCGTAATTTAGGTGGAAGTTAATTGGTCGAAGTCTCATCGGATTCTGAATTAGTATGAAGAAGTTATTGCAGTTTGAACAAAAAAAATAGCGGCTTCTGCACTAGGCGGAGTTCAAATATAGGGATGTGGTAGCATGTTATTTTCTAAGTACAACTGTCAGTCCCCATGGAGAACTATAGTGTACGTTAACAAAATGAAGTATCCGAGTGTTTCATATTGTCCGTAATTTAGGTGGGAGTTAATCGGTCGAAGTCTCGCCGGATTCCGAGTTAGTATGAAGAAAATATTGCAGTCTGAATAAAAAAAATAGCTGCTTCTACACTAGGCGGAGTTCAAATATGGGGATGTAGTATCCTGTTATTTTCTAAGTACAACTGTCACTGCCCATGGAGAACCACAGTGTGCATTCACAAGATGAAGTATCCGAGTGTTCCATATTGTCCGTAATTTAGGTGGGAGTTAATTGGTCGAAGTCTCACCAGATTCTGAATTAGTATGAAGAAAATATTGCAGTCTGAACAAAAAAAATAGCGGCTTCTGCACTAGGCGGAGTTCAAATATGGGGATGTGGTAGCCTCTTATTTTCTAAGTACAACTGTCAGTCCCCATGGATTGTTATGTCAACATCACATCTTTATCTTTACTACTAATCTTTATCTTTATCTTTACTACCAATAATGAGAATTCCTTGAATAGGAATTCAACCGTGTCTTTTTGAAATACCAGAAATACCCCTCATTATAATAATGGAAATCGTTCACTCTATCTTTACTACTACTAAAGAGAATTCATTGAATAGATTTACTCAGTGTCTTTTTGAAATTCCAAATATACCCTTTTACATCTTATATAGAAATAGTATTCAAATATGGGAATATAGCCTGTTATTTTCTATGTACAACTGTTAGTCCCCATGGAGAACTACAGTGTACGTTCACAAGATGAAGTATCCGAGTATTTCATATAATCCGTAATTTAGGTCGGATTTAATCGGTCAAAGTCTCGCCGGATTCCGAGTTAGTATGAAGAAAATATTGCAGTCTGAACAAAAAAAATAGCGGCTTCTGCACTAGGCGGAGTTCAAATATGGGGATGTGGTATCCTGTTATTTTCTAAGTACAACCGTCAGTGCCCATGGAGAACTACAGTGTGCGTTCACAAGATGAAGTATCCGAGTGTTCCATATTGTCCGTAATTTAGGTGGAAGTTAATTGGTCGAAGTCTCACCGGATTCTGAATTAGTATGAAGAAGTTATTACAGTTTGAACAAAAAAAATAGCGGCTTCTGCACTAGGCGGAGTTCAAATATGGGGATGTGGTAGCATGTTATTTTCTAAGTACAACTGTGAGTCCCCATGGAGAACTATAGTGTACGTTAACAAGATGAAGTATCCGAGTGTTTCATATTGTCCGTAATTTAGGTGGGAGTTAATCGGTCGAAGTCTCGCCGGATTTCGAGTTAGTACGAAGAAAATATTGCAGTCTGAATAAAAAAATAGCTGCTTCTACACTAGGCGGAGTTCAAATATGGGGATGTGGTATCCTGTTATTTTCTAAGTACAACTGTCACTGCCCATGGAGAACCACAGTGTGCATTCACAAGATGAAGTATCCGAGTGTTCCATATTGTCCGTAATTTAGGTGGGAGTTAATTGGTCGAAGTCTCACCAGATTCTGAATTAGTATGAAGAAAATATTGCAGTCTGAACAAAAAAAATAGCGGCTTCTGCACTAGGCGGAGTTCAAATATGGGGATGTGGTAGCCTCTTATTTTCTAAGTACAACTGTCAGTCCCCATGGATTGTTATGTCAACATCACATCTTTATCTTTACTACTAATCTTTATCTTTATCTTTATCTTTACTACCAATAATGAGAATTCCTTGAATAGGAATTCAACCGTGTCTTTTTGAAATACCAAAAATACCCCTCATTATAATAATGGAAATCGTTCACTCTATCTTTACTACAAATAAAGAGAATTCGATGAATAGATTTACTCAGTGTCTTTTTGAAATTCCAAATATACCCTTTTACATCTTATAGAGAAATAGTATTCAAATATGGGAATATAGCCTGTTATTTTCTAAGTACAACTGTCAGACCCCATGGAGAACTACAGTGTACGTTCACAAGATGAAGTATCCGAGTGTTTCATATTGTCCGTAATTTAGGTGGGAGTTAATCGGTCGAAGTCTCGCCGGATTCCGAGTTAGTATAAAGAAAATATTGCAGTCTGAATAAAAAAATAAGCGGCTTCTGCACTAGGCGGAGTTCAAATATGGGGATGTGATATCCTGTTATTTTCTAAGTACAACTCTCAAGGCCCATGGAGAACTACAGTGTGCGTTCACAAGATGAAGTATCCGAGTGTTCCATATTGTCCGTAATTTAGGTGGGACTTAATTGGTCGAAGTCTCACCGGATTCCGAATTAGTATGAAGAAGTTATTGCAGTTTGAACAAAAAAAATAGCGGCTTCTGCACTAGGCGGAGTTCAAATATGGGGATGTGGTAGCATGTTATTTTCTAAGTACAACTGTCAGTCCCCATGGAGAACTATTGTGTACGTTAACAAGATGAAGTATCCGAGTGTTTCATATTGTCCGTAATTTAGGTGGGAGTTAATCGGTCGAAGTCTCGCCGGATTCCGAGTTAGTATGAAGAAAATATTGCAGTCTGAATAAAAAAAATAGCTGCTTCTACACTAGGCGGAGTACAAATATGGGGATGTGGTATCCTGTTATTTTCTAAGTACAACTGTCACTGCCCATGGAGAACCACAGTGTGCGTTCACAAGATGAAGTATCCGAGTGTTCCATATTGTCTGTAATTTAGGTGGGAGTTAATTGGTCGAAGTCTCACCAGATTCTGAATTAGTATGAAGAAAATATTGCAGTCTGAACAAAAAAAATAGCGGCTTCAACACTAGGCGGAGTTCAAATATAGGGATGTGGTAGCCTCTTATTTTCTAAGTACAACTGTCAGTCCCCATGGATTGTTATGTCAACATCACATCTTTATCTTTACTACTAATCTTTATCTTTATCTTTATCTTTACTACCAATAATGAGAATTCCTTGAATATGAATTCAACCGTGTCTTTTTGAAATACCAGAAATACCCCTCATTATAATAATGGAAATCGTTCACTCTATCTTTACTACTAATAAAGAGAATTCGTTGAATAGATTTACTCAGTGTCTTTTTGAAATTCCAAATATACCCTTTTACATCTTATTGAGAAATAGTATTCAAATATGGGAATATAGCCTGTTATTTTCTAAGTACAACTGTCAGTCCCCATTGAGAACTACAGTGTACGTTCACAAGATGAAGTATCCGAGTGTTTCATATTGTCCGTAATTTAGGTGGGAGTTAATCGGTCGAAGTCGCCGGATTCCGAGTTAGTATGAAGAAAATATTGCAGTCTGAACAAAAAAAATAGCGGCTTCTGCACTAGGTGGAGTTCAAATATGGGGATGTGGTATTCTGTTATTTTCTAAGTACAACTGTCAGTCCCCATGGAGAACTACAGTGTACGTTCACAAGATGAAGTATCCGAGTGTTTCATATTGTCCGTAATTTAGGTGGGAGTTAATCGGTCGAAGTCTCGTCGGATTTCGAGTTAGTATGAAGAAAATATTGCAGACTGAATAAAAAAATAAGCGGCTTCTGCACTAGGCGGAGTTCAAATATGGGGATGTGATATCCTGTTATTTTCTAAGTACAACTCTCAAGGCCCATGGAGAACTACAGTGTGCGTTCACAAGATGAAGTATCCGAGTGTTCCATGTTGTCCGTAATTTAGGTGGGAGTTAATTGGTCGAAGTCTCACCGGATTCTGAATTAGTATGAAGAAGTTATTGCAGTTTGAACAAAAAAAATAGCGGCTTCTGCACTAGGCGGAGTTCAAATATGGGGATGTGGTAGCATGTTATTTTCTAAGTACAACTGTCAGTCCCCATGGAGAACTAAAGTGTACGTTAACACGATGAAGTATCCGAGTGTTTCATATTGTCCGTAATTTAGGTGGGAGTTAATCGGTCGAAGTCTCGCCGGATTCCGAGTTAGTATGAAGAAAATATTGCAGTCTGAATAAAAAAAATAGCTGCTTCTACACTAGGCGGAGTTCAAATATGGGGATGTGGTATCCTGTTATTTTCTAAGTACAACTGTCACTGCCCATGGAGAACCACAGTGTGCGTTCACAAGATGAAGTATCCGAGTGTTCCATATTGTCCGTAATTTAGGTGGGAGTTAATTGGTCGAAGTCTCACCAGATTCTGAATTAGTATGAAGAAAATATTGCAGTCTGAACAAAAAAAATAGCGGCTTCTACACTAGGCGGAGTTCAAATATGGGGATGTGGTAGCCTCTTATTTTCTAAGTACAACTGTCAGTCTCCATGGATTGTTATGTCAACATCACATCTTTACTACTAATCTTTATCTTTATCTTTATCTTTACTACCAATAATGAGAATTCCTTGAATATGAATTCAACCGTGTCTTTTTGAAATACCAGAAATACCCCTCATTATAATAATGGAAATCGTTCACTCTATCTTTACTACTAATAAAGAGAATTCGTTGAATAGATTTACTCAGTGTCTTTTTGAAATTCCAAATATACCCTTTTACATCTTATAGAGAAATAGTATTCAAATATGGGAATATAGCCTGTTATTTTTTAGTACAACTGTCAGTCCCCATTGAGAACTACAGTGTACGTTCACAAGATGAAGTATCCGAGTGTTTCATATTGTCCGTAATTTAGGTGGGAGTTAATCGGTCGAAGTCGCCGGATTCCGAGTTAGTATGAAGAAAATATTGCAGTCTGAACAAAAAAAATAGCGGCTTCTGCACTAGGTGGAGTTCAAATATGGGGATGTGGTATCCTGTTATTTTCTAAGTACAACCGTCAGTGCCCATGGAGAACTACAGTGTGCGTTCACAAGATGAAGTATCCGAGTGTTCCATATTGTTCGTAATTTAGGTGGGAGTTAATTGGTCGAAGTCTCACCGGATTCTGAATTAGTATGAAGAAGTTATTGCAGTTTGAACAAAAAAAATAGCGGCTTCTGCACTAGGCGGAGTTCAAATATGGGGATGTGGTAGCATGTTATTTTCTAAGTACAACTGTCAGTCCCCATGGAGAACTATTGTGTACGTTAACAAGATGAAGTATCCGAGTGTTTCATATTGTCCGTAATTTAGGTGGGAGTTAATCGGTCGAAGTCTCGCCGGATTCCGAGTTAGTATGAAGAAAATATTGTAGTCTGAATAAAAAAAATAGCTGCTTCTACACTAGGCGGAGTTCAAATATGGGGATGTGGTATCCTATTATTTTCTAAGTACAACTGTCACTGCCCATGGAGAACCACAGTGTGCGTTCACAAGATGAAGTATCCGAGTGTTCAATATTGTCCGTAATTTAGGTGGGAGTTAATTGGTCGAAGTCTCACCAGATTCTGAATTAGTATGAAGAAAATATTGCAGTTTGAACAAAAAAAATAGCGGCTTCTGCACTAGGCGGAGTTCAAATATGGGGATGTGGTAGCCTGTTATTTTCTAAGTACAACTGTCAGTCCCCATAGATTGTTATGTCAACATCACATCTTTATCTTTACTACTAATCTTTATCTTTATCTTTATCTTTACTACTAATAATGAGAATTCCTTGAATAGAAATTCAACCGTGTCTTTTTGAAATACCAGAAATACCCCTCATTATAATAATGGAAATCGTTCACTCTATCTTTACTACTAATAAAGAGGATTCATTAAATAGATTTACTCAGTGTCTTTTTGAAATTCCAATTATACCCTTTTACATCTTATAGAGAAATAGTATTCAAATATGGGAATATAGCCTGTTATTTTCTAAGTACAACTGTTAGTCCCCATAGAGAACTACAGTGTACGTTCACAGGATGAAGTATCCGAGTGTTTCATATTGTCCGTAATTTAGGTGGGAGTTAATCGGTCGAAGTCTCGCCGGATTCCGAGTTAGTATGAAGAAAATATTGCAGTCTGAACAAAAAAAAATAGCGGCTTCTGCACTAGGCGGAGTTCAAATATGGGGATGTGCTATCCTATTATTTTCTAAGTACAACTGTCAGTGCCCATGGAGAACTACAGTGTGCGTTCACAAGATGAAGTATCCGAGTGTTCCATATTGTACGTAATTTAGGTGGGAGTTAATTAGTCGAAGTCTCACCGGATTCTGAATTAGTATGAAGAAGTTATTGCAGTTTGAACAAAAAAAAAGCGGCTTCTGCACTAGGCGGAGTTCAAATATGGGGATGTGTTACCCTGTTATTTTCTAAGTACAATTGTCAGTCCCCATGGAGAACTACAGTGTACGTTAACAAGATGAAGTATCCGAGTGTTTCATATTGTCCGTAATTTAGGTGGGAGTTAATCGGTCGAAGTCTCGCTGGATTCCGAGTTAGTATGAAGAAAATATTACAGTCTGAACAAAAAAAATAGCGGCTTCTGCACTAGGCGGAGTTCAAATATTAGGATGTGGTATCCTGTTATTTTCTAAGTACAACTGTCACTGCCCATGGAGAACCACTGTGTGCCTTCACAAGATGAAGTATCCGAGTGTTCCATATTGTCCGTAATTTAGGTGGGATTAATCGGTCGAAGTCTCGCCGGATTCCGAGTTAGTATGTAGAAAATATTGCAGTCTGAACAAAAAAAATAGTGGTTTCTGCACTAGGCGGAGTTCAAATATGGGGATGTGGTATCCTGTTATTTTCTAAGTACAATTGTCACTGCCCATGAAGAACCACAGTGTGCGTTCACAAGATGAAGTATCTGAGTGTTCCATATTGTCCGTAATTTAGGTGGGAGTTCATCGGTCGAAGTTTTGTCTGATTCCGAGTTAGTATGAAGAAGTTATTGCAGTCTGAACAAAAAAATAGCGGCTTTTTCCTAGGCAAAGTTCAAATATGAGGATGTAGTCTGTTATTTTCCAAGTATAACTATTAGTCACCATGGAGAACTATAGTGAGCGTTGAAGTGAGGATATAGCATGTTATTTTCTAAGTACAACTGTTAGTCACCATGAAGTACTACGGTGTGCGTTCATAAGATGAAGTATCCAACTATACCGTATTGTCCGTAATTTAGGTGGGAGTTCATCGGTCGAAGTATCGCCTAATTTCGAGTTAGTATGAAGAAGTTATTGCAGCCTGAACAAAAAAAATAGCGGCTTCTACACTAGGCGGAGTTGAAATATGGGGATGTGTTATCTTGTTATTTTCTAAGTACAACTGTCAGTCCCCATGGAGAACTACAGTGTGCGTTCATAAGATGAAGTATCCGAGTGTTCCATATTGTCCGTAATTTAGGTGGGAGTTAATCTGTCGAAGTCTCGCTGGATTCCAAGTTACTATGAAGAAAATATAGTAGTTTGAATAAAAAAAATAGCGGCTTCTGCACTAGGCGGAGTTTAAATATGAGGATGTTGTGCCATGTTATTTTCTAAGTAAACTGTCAGTCCACTTGGAGAACTACAGTGTGTGTTCACAAGATGAAGTATCCGAGTGTACCATATTGTCTGTAATTTAGGTAGGAATTCATCGGTCAAAGTTTTGCCTGATTCCGAGTTAGTATGAAGAAGTTATTACAGTCAGAACAAAAAAATAGTTGTTTCTGCCTAGGCGGCGTTCAAATGTGGGGATGCTACTATCAAATCTACTTCCACGGGTACAAAAAAAATGCATGCACATTGTGGTTAAATGCAGGACCACCTGGCGTGCATATGTACTCGTATACATAAAGATTTTATTTTGATATGTGCTTTAAATTGAATATTGATTTTAAAATATAATAAATAAAGGTTTATTTTAAATATGTGAGTAAATTTTTATTTTTAAAAATTATATTTTTTTTTGATCGATTCAACGATATCAACTTTGCTTTGTTCATCGAATTCGTGTTTATCATGCTGTGCTTGGATTCGTAGCTCGTTGTGTGTCTTTTTCTCTAGCCTCGAAAGGTGAGCGATCACTCACGATTTAGCATTCTTATGTTTAGTAAATCGATTTCACATGAAATGACAATTGAAATATGTCCTTAAATTTGAATTGTTAGCAATTTAATTGTTGAATATGATATATTATCATTTAAATTGTTCACTTGTGTTAATTGACATATGACACCATAACTACGTTGTATATATATTATATATAAATGGTTAATTATAATCCATGCTGGTAATTGATATGTTATGCCCTTACACTGCAAGTTCCTGTTAGTTTAGAAATTCCTTATAGGTTGAAATGATACATACCCGAACGATATTATAGATTAGGAAAATCGTTATGGGTTGAAATGATAAACCCAAGCGATTTTATTGATTTTGAATTTTGGGATTACGAGTTGAAATCACATAAACCCTTAAATTTAAATTATTGTGGATTGAAATGATAAATATCCGTATCACTTGACCATAGGATAGAAAATTATATACGGACACCGTTGGTCTATTTTAAAAATGATTTCCAAAGTTTTGAAAGGAAATATATGGGTTTTAATAAATATTGATTTTTAAATATAATATAAAGATTTTATTTTAATATGTGTATAAAATTTAGAATTTTAAAGTATATATTTGGAAATTTTAAATTTATAAGTTAAGTTTTGAAAATCTGAATTTTAAGATTTACTTATAATTTTATTATCTTAAAATATATAAAATAAGATTCAATATATATAAATTTAATAATAAGATTTAATTTAATAACAGTTAATATAATAAAATTTAATAAAAATTTAATTTAACTAATATATATATATATTTTAAATATTTATTTACAATTTATGTTAATATTTTAAAATTAGATTTTAGTAATAATTTTTATATATATTTATAATATGTTTAAATATTTATTTAAAATTTATATTAATATTTTAATATATTTTGTAATAACTTTAATAAATAGAGGTTGGAAAGATAAATTAAAGTTGACGTGAAATTTAAATTGGTTAATAATTGAATTTAAATAAGGATTGATTTGGAACTTATTAATTTTGAGATTTTAAAGGTATGAAATTTATAACTTGATAACTTTATTTTGATAAGGGTGATTAAATGAATATTTCAAATTTAAATATAATTGAAGTTAGATATTTAATTTTAATTAAAATTAGTAATTTTAAAATTTATTTAAATATTATAAGTTGATTAAGTGAATATTTTCAAATTTAAATAAAAGTAAAGTTGAATTTTGAAATATATTCAAAATTTATCAAATTGAGTTATTGTAAATTATTTGAATATTTAAACCGTGAAACCTATTAAATTGGAAGTGGTATAAATTTGTAATTCAAACCTGTATTTGAAATCGATATAAATTAGAAATGGTTTTAATAAGAATTCGAATTGAACCTTTAGACTTTTTAATTGAAATTGTTGAACTGAGATTGATTTAAATTGAATTTTGGAACTTAAGTTGATTTGAATTGATTTGTGAAATTGGAAGAAACAATTCTAATTATTAACTATTTTTAATATATAAACTATAACCTATTTTTAAATATATAAACTACTTTTAATTTATAACTATTTCAATATATATAAACTGTTTTCCATATTTAAACTGTTTTAAGTTGGAACTGTTATGATTTAGATTTAATGGATTTAAATGCGAATATTTTGATATGATGGTTTAAACTAGTTTGTGGTTGTTATTTTGGAAGTGAAAATGATTTCGAAAGTGAATATGATTTCAAAAATGATATGATTTTGAAATGAATATGATTTAAGTGATATGATTTCGAAAGTGAATATGATTTTGAAATTGATATGATTTTGAAATGAATATGATATTTTGATATGAAGTATGAACTGTTTGAAATATAAAATGACCACGGTGTGAAATAATGATATTGTCATACTCTCTGCCAACACCGAAAACCACTTTAACAACTGTGTACATGGTGGAGAATCCAGAACGAAGTAGGATGTTTGACGAACGATTCTGTATGAGGTATGAACGCAGCCCTGACTCCCTCGAGTCAGCTTGATGTGACTAAAACAGGAGCCAGGCCGGGCCAAGTGAGGTCGCACCTCCGATCGAGCATGCTTTTTCAATACCATTTTAATCCTTTGTGATTTGATTGGGTGCACCTTTGATTATGGGAGTGTGTCTCGAGGTGGACAGTAGTAGCTGCTATGCTTACCTTAGTCTGGATCCGCAAAACGGTAGCATCCTACCCTGGGCATTCCTCGTGCGCCTTGTCACATGCCTTATCGCGCCCTCTACGAGTTTGGTTTGTGTCGTACCTATGGAGTGCTCCCTGATAGCCCACCGGTTTGGTGGAGTTTACAGTACTGTATAGACTACGACATTTATATAAAAATGTGTTAAGAGGGATATAGGTAACGTCTTAATGCTATTTTAATAGTTTACTTTACTATAGACATTATCTATGTAGTGTATTGTACTATGTATGTAGATAGTTTCACGGATCCTTAAAGGATAGGAATCCCAAACATCCTTTAAGTCATATTGCATTTCACTTGGACATTTCACTTGAGTTGATTTACTTGCATAAGAATGTTAATCCTGACTCGAGTGTTTTGTGTTTTCCTTTATGCTCGGGTCAGACTGAGTGTCACAGCATTTGAGACTCACCTTTGGAACTTGGAGCTTTACTTGAAGATCTGTCTTATATCTATTCAACTTTCAGTTATTTCTAGTTTTATGTTCAGACTTGTCATTTGCTTTTGTACTGAGATTTCTATGTATTGGATTTTCGGTTGTATTTATTTCAGACTCTGATGTTTTGTAGTAGCTTCATGAACAAATATTTATCTATTTCGCTGCTTATTGTTGTAATACTTTGTGTCTGTGATTCTATGATTGATTTATTTACTGTATATGCTAAGTTTTTCCAAATATAAATTAACAATCTGTTGTTTTGAGCAATTCAAGTCTGACATGTATGGATGATTGTCGATTTGAATGGTTCGAAATAGCAGGTCATTACATTTATTTTAAAATATCTTTACAAAGATATATACTCAAATATCTTCCAATATTTCAATAACTGAAAACAAATTCAAATTCTTTTATCCATAACAGGATATTTTCGAATCATATCAATACTTAGAATATTTTTCTTATTCCATTTATAATTCAACACTTGAAAATATTTCTATAATAATAATCTCGAAGTTAAATATTTTCAAATCGTTTCCGTCCAATACTTAGGAATATTTATAAATATATTTTTCTAAATCATTTTATTTCCAATATTTAGGAAATACTCCATTTATTTCCTATTTCTCAAAATCCTTTACAAATCTTATTTGTAAATTCCTTAACTCATTTGTAACGAATTCTATAAGTTCCGGCATTCATTAATTTTTTCCTTTCAAATTTCCCAAGTCGATTTCACTTGTCTATAATTCCAACTACCATTTGTAACTTCTTTTATGAATCCTAATTCATTTTCCGAAGTTCTCTTATTTCAACGATTCAGAAATTTCCCTAAGTTTCCAGAATTTCCACTATAAGATTTCTCTTATAAAAATCATATCCGTTAAACAAACTCCGTTTATACATCTCGAGAGAATTTATAATTAAATTGCAATTACCTCCAAACTCTCTCTATATATATATAATAAATATTTTTTTATAATAATATTTTATTTCTAAAACACTTCAAGTAGTTATTTAAAATATCCAAAAACTTTAAATAAAGATCGATAACTCATTTCCAATTCATTTTAAAATAAAACCAATCGATTTACAAAGCTTATTATAAAAATTAGAATTCATTTCAATAAATATTAAATATTTGAATAACTAACTTTTTTGAAAATATTTTAATCTAAATAATATTTTTTAACCTAAATAGTTTAATAAATAAAAATCCCATTTTAAAACAATTTTTAATTTCTCGACAAAAATCTATTTTTAAAATTCAATACAATTTCAATCTATAAATCCCTCTCGATTCATATCACATCGACTACGTTTCAATTTCATAATCATTCTCATATTTCAAAAATAGAATTTCCTATTTTTCCAAAAACCCATTTCCATATCTCGATATAAATTCGTACTATGAATTTATATTCCAATTTATCAAATACTATCATTTTCCC
The DNA here is from genome assembly GCA_030737815.1 of Allium fistulosum. NCBI lineage: Eukaryota > Viridiplantae > Streptophyta > Magnoliopsida > Asparagales > Amaryllidaceae > Allium > Allium fistulosum. Next base: position 527,740,853 of record CM060902.1, read on the forward strand.
TTATTTGTAAACATCGTTTATAAATTTATAAACTCATTTGCCATTTACTTGTTTATAAAAATAATCTCATTTATAAAATTCCATTTTATAAATCCATTTCTTTATAAATTCCCTTTATTTTTCAGATCGATTTAAAATACTGATTTTAACTTCTTTTCCATATTTTTTAGAAATATCATTTTAAAATCCATTGTTAAAAATCCTCTATATTAATTATTTTAAAATCTCTATTTAAAATATTTTTATGAATAGTTAAGTACAACCCAAAATCAGTTATTGTTTTATCCAAATTAATTTCTTTTAAAATAATCCAAATCTCGATATAAATATTTTTATATTCAAAATCTCCTTTTAATTCCTTCAAATTCAAAAATAATATTCATGGAATTTATAATACCAAAATCAAGACCAGTACTACTATGGCATCCAATAAATCCAAATCACAACATAATTTATATCAGATTATTCACACACATCATATATCATTATATAAAAAAATAATCAATATATTTGAGGAATCCAGTTGGATCCCTTCAACCTGTTTTCCCTACATCCACAGATGTTATATCACATAAAATACCAATCCCGTTCGAGGCGGGATATCACGGTAATAGAGGGTCATCCTCCATTATGCGGGGCGCATAGTGTCTCATCCGCTCCAAAAGGCGGGAAATATACCCAACTACTAATATATACTACTTTATACAATATAACATTCAATTGATAATAATATATCAATTTTACCAATCGTCCAATAATTAATTTAAATTGTTATAAATTAAACTAGTTAGCCAAATTGAGTGAGATTTACTCACCTTGATTTTTAAATTGCAAAACATCCAGATTTTAAATCGTCTAAAATCTCAGCTGACTCCGAAAAATCCCAAACCTATTTCGTTGTGAAGCTCTCATCGTCACGATAGCAACGCAACTAGTTTTGTTGGATTTCAACCTTGTATGAATTTGATATTGCATTTATAAGTTAACGATTTTATATAATAAATTATTTATATTCAATGACATCATATACCAGTTAATCACCTTCGTCACGCTAACTACCCTCTACTTACGTCTCCTGCATGCGCGCAATCGAAGCCGCCGCTTCACTTCCTCTTCGAGCTGCCTAGTGGCATCTCCACCTGCCACGTTCATCCTCCTCAAACTCCAAGTCGTGCATGCCAATCCCTCATCGTGGCCAGATATCTCGAGTCACGCGCGCCACTAGAAATCGCGACCTTGCCCTAGCATGCCTCTGCAACTATCGCATTATCTTCCTAGCCTCCAAATACCATCGCAACACCCATAAAACTTCCCCCAATACGCGACTATCACGATCATCAACTCCGGTCGCCTCAGCTCCGACCCTCCTCTCGTCCGCCTCGCCTCAACGCCTGCGCAATGCTCTTCATCCATCGCTGCGTTTCCTCCTCATTTATTTCCTCGAATCGAACTAATTTTGATTCTTCTAACAAAAGAAAAGCCGTGATTTAAACAGGAAGAGGGGGTAGGTCGGCGTGCACAGGCTAGGGTTTGACTATAACAATTTATAATATTATTTAATTATAAAATATCTCGTTTAATATAACTTAAAATCTCAAACTCCTATTGAGGCATGTCGCCTGGCGTTCCTAATGTTATACCTATATTTCGAATGCAATGGAATAAGTTTCAGGGCCTAATTCGATCGTTTGGAGAAGATAGCATTTTAAATTGACTATTTTTAATTAAATTAAACCTGCGCGTTTTTAGCTCACATAACCAAACGGTAACTCCAAACGCAATGAAGATTTAAATCCGATAATAATACAGTGTTACGGATCTAATGGGACTAGTTTCGTCGAATTCCGAGACTATGCTCCGGATCGCTATTTTAACACGTCGATAAAAATGACGATTTCAAAATTTTGCGAAATCACTTGAAATTGCAGTTTTAAAAACTTATTAACTCAATTCTAATTCAAATAAAATTTATTTTAACATTAGATATCATTTCGATACATATTCAACTCAAATTCCAATTATGTGCAATATTCGTATTACGATAATCGTTTTATTTGAAATTTAAATTCATTTTATAATTTCAACCAGAATCTCATATTCAAAATCAACTTATATTCCAAATCCAATATTTAAAACCATTTAAATATTTAAAATAGAATGATAGAAAATCTGGTTCGTTGCAATCATGTTTTATGTAATAAATAAAAATGATAAAATTATTTTTAGAATTTGATTACAAAATCAAGAAGTTTGGATTTTCGTCAAAACGTGACAAAAGTCGGTTTTCGATAAAATTGGATATACGTTCAATTTTTGTATTAATGATAAATAATTCTTTTTAAAATTATTATATAATGATAGTAATTTGATTTATAATGGTTTTATAAATATATAGACTTGTTTTATAATGATTGAAAATTTTCGTCGCACTTTGACAAATCGACGTCGTATTTTTACAATTGGATTTTAATATTATTTAATACGGATTTATAACTTAAATAAACTTATTTTAATTATTTAAAGATGATAACAAATAAATTTTCAAGTTTTGTGTACATAAATAAATAGTTTAATTTAAAACAGAAAATGCGATCGACGATCGCCTTTTGGATTTTCAACCTTTCGTCGAACGGAAGTTGTTTTGAATTATTGCAAAGTTGTTTGATACACATATGTACACATGCATGCACACATTTAAAAACATCACAATTAGTCACATCAAAAACTTAGAAAATATCTAAGATATTTTCATAATATAATTAAATAAGAATACTTAATTGTTAAGTAATAAAAAGAAAACTTACCATCACCTTTCACCTCCTTACACATACTTTTCATCTCATTAAATGCTAGTACTTAAGGGTCTAATCTTACATTGGAGTGGAGGAATAAATATGTGGTTAGAAACAAGTTTTGGGTTAAGGATCATAAGGTCTTTTCGCTATAAACTTCATGTATAAATACCACTGCCGTTTCTCCACTTTCTTCACATCTCATTCTTCACTTCTTCCTCACTTTCTTCATCATCTTCTTCTTCTCCAAAGCCTCTCTAATGGCTTCTTCTTCTCTCTTATCTCCTTACTAGCTTTCTTAAAATCATATCAAATCAATTGCAAACTCTACCAAACTTTTCCAAAGACCTTAGAATATCATTTAAACATGGTTTAGCACCTAAAAAGTGAATAAATGATGGAGGAAGTGGGAGATAAGGTCTTTGGCTGTGAGCATTGGTGGAGGCTGTAAGAAAACGATGGAGTGATGATGATGGCCATGAGCTTTATGAAGGAAGAAGATGATTTTGGACGATGTTTTGATGAAGTCGAAGGTGTTAGTAGAAGCGTTGATTTGTTGAATGATGGTAGGAAGAAATCGGGTTGAAAATAAGTGAGTTAAATCTCATATTTAATTGCTTGATAAATTGCTTAATCGTGTAATGATATCACTTGAATATTGCTTGATTTATCACTTTGATTAAACTATAAAATTGTAAAAAGTTAAGACTAAAACTTGTTGAAATATTGTTTGCTATTAGTTATAATATTATCATGGTTGTTAACTATGTTTGGATTGATAATATGGACGATGAATGTTGATTATATGCTTACTTGTTATGGAAATGATATCACTACGCCATAGATGGCCTATTGCAACAAAAATACAAGATGTTGCTAGCTACAATGTAACGATAGCTATGCTGATTTTTGTCTATTACAACATTAGCTTCAGGATGTTAGCATAGATATCAACACTATGTTGCAGTAGCTATAGACTTATAAAAATATTATAAAAAATGAGTGCGGGCTGAAAAATAAGTGGGCTGAAATAATTTTTAATGCGGGAAGCAAAAACAAAGCGGCAAAAGTTAACAAAATATTGAAGGGTTTCACTCAAACACTTAACAAAATACGTACTCCGCCACTCAACCTCTCAAACACTCAAACACTTTGTGATTTCAATTAGGGCTAAAAGTTCTAAGTTTACAAGCTTAATTAGGGTTCGATTAGGGCAAGTTAGAGTTCAAGTTCAATTAGGGCATCGGTGTTTCAATTAGGTCTTCAATTGGGGTTCGTTTGGGTTTCGAATTTCAGTTAGGGCTTCGATTTAATCTGCTGCTTAAGGTATCACTCTATGTATATTTCAAGTTTTTCCTGATTTGATTGTTGTGTTGCCTAATTTACTGATTTACTTGTGAGTTCAGGTGTAATCATATTCCTGATTTTATTATTGTGTTTGTCTTTGTATGTTATTTGTGTGTAAATTAGTGATGAACGACGAGGAAAAAATATGGGCAGAACTTCCTAAGTTCAGTGAAGGATATATCAGTGGAGTGAAACGTTTTATTCAAAATACTTTTTCTAGATTCGCGGTAGGTGATGAAATTACATGCCCTTGCAAAAAGTGTCATAATCGCAAGTGGCATCGTCAAGAGTTAGTCTACGACCATCTGATTTGGAATGGTCCATCTGAATTGTACGTGAAATGGATTTGTGAGGTTTCCTGTCTAGATCCTGAAAGGAGCGATAACGATATGGATCATGAAGCAGGAATAAATTTTGGATATAATCTCGATGAGATGTTGCATCGTACTTGTGGAAATATGCAGAACAATGAAGGTGGATCTTCTGATGGAGCAAATGGAGTAGATGTCGATGCTAGAATATTTCATCATCGTGTTGAAAAGGGAAAGCAGCCATTATATCCCGGGTGTACTAAATTTTCATGATTAAGTTTCATCGTCAGGCTTTATTCTTTAAAATGCCTACATGGAATCACCGAGTCTGCATTTACCAATTTATTAGAGTTGCTAAAAGAAGCTTTTCCACAAGCCCACATCCCTTTATCTTTCAATGCTACCAAAAATATCATTAAAGATTTAGGCCTCAATTACCAAAGAATACATGCATGTCCAAATGACTACATGCTATATTGGGCAAAAAATGAAAAGGAAAATAACTACAAAACTTGTGGTTTTTCAAGGTGGGCTATACCGGAAAAGAAACTGATGAAGAGAGGCTTCAAAATAGGCCGGACGAAATTCCACTTGCGGATTTCAGAGTACTCTTGATGTATTAGGGAGATGAAAAAATTCAGGTATAATTTTAAGTTTTATCACAGAATTTTTTTCCGTTTTTATTCATTCAAATCAGGCAGATAAACATCTTTATTTCATGTTTTTGTAGTCCAAGGCCCTTACAAATTGTGCAAGTCAGAAATCGTATACAGACACACACACTGCTGGTCCAAAACTTTTTTCCCAAATTCGGCATAAGATGGTATGTATTTTTATGGTTGGCTGGAGGTATGCATTTTATTTTATCTAAAATTCCTCTCCTTATTTAGCAAAGTGATATATGTTCCAAAATAAAAATTAAAATAACTACATATATGTTCCAAAATAAAATATCACCTCACTCAAACAAATAAGCAAAATAAATATTAGTGATATATGTTCTGTTTATGATATAGAAGTTTGTAACTAAAAGAATAACAAGAAGGCTATATAATCTGATCTGTCACATTAATCATCTAGCAAATGTTTTTATTTCAATTTTAATGTATTAATTTTTATTGTATCTGTTTATTATTTTTGCATTTTCACATTAATTTACGACTCAATAGCTATTAATAACATTTGCTAAAAAAGTACATAAAATCTATAAAAATATAAATGAGCCTTTCTTTGCCCCCTTTGGCATAGAAAACTCAATTCTTCTTTTCCAAACCAGTGTCCGTCATGCTCATGCATTTGTATGCATTTGGTCAATATACGTCTGCAAGTTAGATGCATATTAAACATTAAATATGAGTCCAATCCATCTCTGTGGAAATTAAGTAATTTGTAAACTATTGGATACACTCTTAACTCTTAAGCATATGGATGTCAAGTTGATGCCTGTCTTTTGTCTGCTGTATGTTGATGGCTTTACTGCCTTGCTAAGCTTAAATCGTTTTAGTATTATATATATGTTCATGGCTCATGGGTTAATCATGGGGTAATCTTAGTTTTGCATCAGAATCTAAGATGAATCATGGGATATTTGTTATCTCTTTGCTTACAGTTAATAATCTGAAAGCATAGACATATGAGATATTTACTATGCAAATTTTCCTTAGCTCAGCCTTGAATTTTGCAAAACTGATACATCACTTGATACTATGCTTGAAAAAGCTCTGATATTGTTGCTACTTATGTTGTGATTTTATACTTGTTGTTTCTTTATTTTTGCACTTGTAAGATGCTTAAGAACTTACTGTTGCTCCATTTTTGCATCTATGAGTTGCTCGAGACTTTTAGCTTGTGTGCACTTGTGGTTTCTGTTCTTCATTTGAACCGAGATTTGTTTTTATGTAAAGGCGATCATATTTACCTTAGTTTTGCTTTGACTTTGAGTATAATTTATGAATTGATTAGTGATATATGTTGTTTCCTGGAGATTTGACCAGGCAACAAGTGCTTGGCATCAGATAGCACTCGGCATCCACGGTACTCGGCATCCAGTAGTACTCGGCATCTAGAGGTACTCGGCGTAGCGCTCGGCATCAGGTAGTACTCGACATCTAGAAGTACTCGGCGTAGCGCTCGGCATCAGGTAGTACTCGACATCTAGAGGTACTCGGCGTAGCGCTCGGCATCAGGTAGTACTCGGCATCTAGAAGTACTCGGCGTAGCGCTCGGCATCAGGTAGTACTCGGCATCCAGTGGAACTCGGCAATAGGAGTACTCGGCGTAGTACTCGGCATCCAGTGGTGTTCGACATCAAAAGGCGTTTGGCATATATGACTGCTCGACGTGGCAGTATCGTTCGGCCAGAAGGATCGTTCGGCCAGAAAGCATTGTTCGGTCAAGCACATCAGACATACCGTTCGGCTTCGACCAACAACTCTGCACTTCCCACACATCAAACATACCGTTCGGCGTAGGAAGGATTATTCGGCGTCATTCTGTTCGGCCTATCTGGTTCGGCATACAGCGACCATTATAATTGGGCTAGAGTGTTCGGCTACCGAGCCCACCTGGGAAGTCCAGCCCATCTTTGTCTATAAATAGAGGGGTAGGGTCACAGTGAAATGGATCTTTTTGGGAGAACACTGGGGAGACTCTGCCATTTTCGAGACTCATCTTCTCTATTTAACAACTTCATTCAAGCACTTGATTCACGAATTGTATTTGTAATCAACTATTAAGAAGATCAATAAAGTTTAATCTCAAAGTGGACGTAGGCAATTACGCTGAACCACTATAAATTTGGTGTTCTTACTTTCTGCATTTAAATTAGCATTCCCTTTCTTGTTTAATTTATCTTCATCACTTATATCTCTACACAATCTTTCTCTACGAGGTTAGTGACCAATTTTGGTGCTAACACTTTGGTGCTTTCACTGGGAATTGAATTCTCAGACCTTAAGGATCTGCTTTGAAGCTACTAGATTGAACAAATCCCCCAAAGAAGATCCGACTCATTGATAGGACATCCGTTGATTCTACTCAGAGTTCATACCAATAACTCTACAATGGCAAGACCACGTACCAGGTCAGCTTCTCATAATGCGGATGCCCACGAGACTGCTAGCGTGCAACAAGCAGGACCTAGCAATCAGCCAGCAATTCCGGGTGTAGGAATTGCCACCCAAGACCAAGCTCCAGTTGTCACCAGAATAGAGTTCAACGACTTGATGAAAGAGCTCAGGGAAAGCAGGAGACAACTAGGAGAGCAGATGCAAGCTAACGCCAACCTGATGGCACAACTCACTCAACAACAGCAACAAAATGCTGGGGGAAATCCCGCTCCCTATTCCTCATCCGACAGCTCAACTTCTTCTGATGAACCTCCCAGGCGAAGACGCCGTAAGACTGAAGCTGCACGGACAGGTGCTGCTGCCCAAACAGCTGGAAACCGCGACCAAGTCAAAGCTGGAAACTTAGGAACTGGAGTACAGGTGGAAGCTGGAGGCCCAGACCATCAAAACGCTAATGATGTCGAACCTCGAGACGCACGATTGCAGATTGCCAAGAGAGGAGGCATCAACATGGACAGTCACGTAGAACAGACTCTAACCTCCCACCTTCCATACAGACACCAGACCTGACAGCCATGGTCAGTCAATTGATGAAAGAAAATCAGGGCTTGTCGAATGACGATTGGGGAGTATCAAGGAGTCACACTCCGTTCACAGATGTTGTGTTACAGGCGGCGTACCCCATAAAGTTTAATATGCTTACTATCCCTGCGTATGAGGGAAAGACCGACCCTAGACAGCATGTCATGAGGTATGAGTGGATGATGGATTCAGCTAGAGCAAATGATGCCACCAAGTGTAGATGCTTTCCGATCACTCTATCTGGGATCGCTACTATATGGTTTACCCGACTTCCTCCGCGGTCCGTATCCAATTTCGAGGAGCTGGCGAAGAAGTTTATTGAGCAGTTCAGAATACACACTACGCGTCCAAAGGACGTAATGTCTCTATCAAGTGTAATCCAAAATCCTGGGGAGTCATTGAAGGAATATTTACAAACATTCCATGTTGCGGCGACTGAAGTCAGTAATCCCAATGATCATGCAATTCTGATGGCTGTAATGAGAGGTGTGGATCCGGAGTCCGAATTTGGAGACTGGTTGGCAGGGAAACCTCCGACCACACTAGAACGTTTTTACTCAAAGGCACATCAGTTCATAAGAAGAGAGGAGGCTAGGTGGGTAAGGCGAGATAAGGCACCAGGACCTGTCCAAGAGTCCATGAAAAGCAACATTGCTGTGAAGTAGTCCGGAGACAACTCGAGAAAGGTCCAAGTCAATGTCTAGAACAAGCCTGGGCAGCCTAAGGAGTCCGGAGGAAGAAATCAAGGGAAGAAGAGAGAAGCGGGGAAGTGGAAATCGAGAATTCCAAGCTACAACGAGTATACCCCGTTGAATGCGCCTCTTGAGAACATTTACCTATCTACCTGCAATACTTTTCAGTACAGAAAGCCATGTCCAAAAGAATCAACCGAGGAGCAGAAGCGAACCGGGAAATATTGTCGCTTCCATGAGACTTATGGGCACAATACGGAAGAGTGCAGACACCTGCACGACGCTATCGAGAAGTTGATCAGGCAAAAGAAGTTGCAAGAATTTGTGAAAGATCCACAGGAAGGAGGACAGGGAACGTCCAACCCAGGTCGCGCACCAGCTCTGCGTCATCCCGAGGAGCCTGCCCGAACCGTGGGTAGACTAGTCATAAATACAATCATCGGCGGACCTCACCCCGCGGATAAGAATTGGCAAGAGATGGAGCGGTATGCAAGTTCCCTGAAGCACGCAGATTTTGAGTGCTGTTCAAACGTGGAGGATGGGACTCCTGCTAAGCAGCAGCGCGTAATGACAGAAGACATAGTGTTAAGAAACAGGGATGCTGATCAAGTAGAGGCTCCAACCATCGATCCGATGGTCATATCTGCGACAATCGGACCGGCATATGTGAAGAGAATTCTGATTGATTGTGGAAGTTCTGTCAACATCATCTTTAAGAAGGCTTATGACCAAATGAAAATGGAAACAAAGGACTTGAAACCGTCCAAGGCACGTATTCATGGCTTTAACGGCGCTGCGACCGATGCAGTGGGGTATGTCGAGTTACCAGTTGAACTGGGACAAGGCGAGCGTCGGAGGGTGCGAATTCTACCCTTCGTAGTTTTGGATGTGGATTCTCCATATAATGTTTTCTTGGGCCGGCCGGCCCTGGCTGAGTTTAGGGCAGCATTGGCCCCGTGATGTTTAACTTTGAAGTTCCCAACTGACAAAGGAGTAGGTATTGTTCATGGCGACCAAGCAGCTGGTCGTTCATGTTATGTGGCTGAGCTCCGAGAGGCCCACCGGAGGGAGAAAGGAAAGGTTGCAGACAATCCCGTCCGCATCCATGATACGGATAATTGACAAGTAGTGCCCGAGCCCTGGCTCGGGCATAACTCTTGGATCTTCAGAGACATAGATCCGAGAGACGACGATGAGAAACCCAGGGATGAAAAGGCGGCGCCGGCTGAACTAACGGTTGATATTTCAGTCAGCCAAAGCGACCCTTCGCGAATACTGAAGATCGGATCACAGCTTGGCCCTGCAATGACTGAAGACCTTAGTGATTTCCTCCGGGCGAATCTTGATGTTTTCGCCTGGACGCATTCTGATATGTGTGGGATTTCTCCCTCCATCACGAGTCATAAGTTGAACATAGACCCGAAATACGTCCCAGTTAAACAAAAGAGGATAGGAATGGACCCAGAGAGGTCCGTTGCTCTTAGAGAGGAGGTGGACAAACTCAAAGCCAATGGGTTCGTCCGCGATGCCCTCTATCCTGAATGGGTATCGAACCTCGTACTGGTGAAAAAGGCAAATGGGAAATGGAGAACTTGCATAGACTATTCCGATTTGAACAAAGCGTGCCCCAAGGACAGTTTCCCGTTACCAAGGATCGATCAGTTGGTCGACTCCACCGCAGGACATGAGCTGTTATCATTCATGGATGCATACTCGGGGTACAACCAAATCCCGATGCATATTCGGGACGAAGAACACACCAGCTTCGTTATAGATGTCGGGCTCTATTGCTATGTAGTAATGCCCTTCGGACTAAAGAACGCAGGAGCGACTTATCAGTGTTTGGTGAATCGAATGTTCAAGGACCAGCTTGGTAGGACGATGGAAGTCTATGTGGATGACATGCTCGTGAAGTCAAGACAGTCAAACGACCACATTCGAGAGTTGGCTGAAATGTTCGACATACTCAGGTATTACGGGATGAAGATCAACCCTCTGAAGTGTTCCTTCGGCGTTGCGTTGGGGAAGTTTTTGGGATTCATCGTCAATGCTAGGGGAATTGAAGCTAACCCCGAAATGATCCAAGCTATTCGAGATGTGCAAGTGCCCAGGACTATAAAACAGGTACAGAGCTTGAATGGAAAAGTAGCTACGCTAAGTCGATTCATATCCAGGGCGACTGACAAGTGCATCCCTTTCTTTGATATAATAAAGAAAGGGAAAAGGAACTTCGAATGGACGTCTAGTTATGAGGAAGCATTCCGAGATCTGGTGAGGCATCTGGAAAGTCCACCAGTGCTGTCAAAACCAGTAGACCACGAGATGCTGTACGTATACTTGGCTGTATCCCCACATGCAATAAGTGCGGCTTTAGTTCGCGAGGAGGACCGAATCCAAAAGCCGGTGTATTATGTTAGCAAGCGTTTAACGGGGGCAGAAAGAAATTACCCTAAAATCGAGAAATTGGCCTATTGCTTGGTGATTGCATTACGTAAGCTACGCGCATATTTTCAAGCACACTCAATCAATGTTTATACCGATCAACCCCTACGGCAGGTACTCCGACGACCAGAAACTTCTGGAAGATTGTTAAAATGGAACATCGAGTTGGGCCAGTTCGATATCGCCTACTTGCCACAGAGAGCAATACAAGGGCAAGCATTAGTAGATTTTATCGCTGAGTTTACCATGCCCACAGAACTAGATAATCATGACGCCATTCCCCTCGTTCGATGGAAATTATACACTGATGGGGCATCCAACGACCATTGCTCCGACGCGGGTGTAGTTCTTATAACTCTGAAAAATTGATCAATTTGTTATGCTTTGAAGCTTGATTTCCCAGCTACAAATAATGAAGCAGAATATGAAGCACTGATTGCTGGCTTGAAGCTCGTCAGAGAACTCGGGATCAAATCAGTTGAGATCTTTTGTGACTCACAGTTGGTGGTTTACCAAGTGCGGGGAGATTACCAAGCAAAGGGACAAAAGCTTGCTCTGTACCTAGTTCGCATGTCCCGCGCGAACAAAATAAAGAAGCCGACTTGTTGGCTAAGTTTGCAAGCACAGGCGACGCGCAGCAAATGGGATTGTATCCCGTTGAGGCCTTGCATGCCCCGAGCATAGACGAGATGAAAGTTGATTGTGTATGGGAAATGGAAATCGAGAAGGAATCGTGGATAACCCCATTCGAACTGTACCTGACAACCGGTGCTTTACCAGAAAAAAGGAGCGAAAGACGTCAGATCCTTCGAAAGGCCGCGCGATACGTGATGCAGGATGGATTAATGTATCGAAAAGGGTTCTCAGTCCCCTTATTACGGTGCATCGCTCATGACGAGACAAAGCGAGTCTTGAAAGAGGTTCACGAAGGGGAATGTGGCGACCATACCGGGGGGCAAACGCTAGCAAAAAAGATCCTCCGCTATGGATACTACTGGCCGACCGTGAATCGGGACGCTGCAGACTACGCAAGGAAATGTGACAAGTGTCAAAGATATGCGAAAATCCCGAGGACTCCATCGACGGAACTCACGCAAATGGTTAGTCCCTGGCCATTTGCAATCTAGGGAATCGACATAATCGGCTCTTTGCCTATATCCAAAGGTGGTGCGAAATACGCGATAGTTGCAGTCGACTATTTCACAAAATGGGCTGAGGCAGAACCCTTGGCCACAATCACCTCTAAAAAGGTCATTAACTTCGTTGTACGAAGCATTATATGCCTCTTTAGTCTTCCTCGCACCATCATTATAGACAATGGGACGCAATTTGAAAGCAGAGAGTTCAAAGAGTTCTGTTTAAAGTATGGCATCGAGAAGAAGTTCGCCGCCGTTGCACACCCGAAAGCCAACGGACAAGTCGAGGCCGTTAATAAAATAATCAAGTCAATACTGAAGAAGCGTCTGGAGAAAGTCGGAGGCAAGTGGGTAGATGAACTCCCGACGGCATTATGGGCTTATAGAACTACCCACAAGTCCGCGACCGGCCACACTCCATTTGCCTTGGCATATGGCTCTGAAGCCGTTATACCCGTGGAACTTGAAGTTCCATCGCACCGGGTGACATATTATGACCCCAAGACGAATCAGGACCTCTTGTTGGAATCACTAGATTGTATCGATGAAAAACGCAAAGAGGCCGAATTAAGGGCCGCAGCATATAGGCACCGAGTCAAGCGTTACTACGACGGTAGAGTCCGCCCGAGGATATTTGATGTGGGTGATCTCGTTTTGAAACGAGTTTTCCCAGTACCTTCGCGTATGAATCCCAGCTGGGAGGGTCCGTACGTCATTGAACGGAAGCTTGGAGAGGGAACATTCAAGCTAGCGACCGTTGATGGCGTGACACTCCCCCGGGCGTGGAACAGCGAGCATTTGCGAAATTATTACATTTAGTATGTTTCTTTCCTGTTTTAGGCACAGTTATTTCCTGTATGTTTCATTCAGTCGCAACTTAGTTTCCTTTCAACTATGTAATCGAGCAGTTTAGTTGTTTTTCATTAATAAAGGCTTGAAGCTGTATTTTCCACGAATTGCTAATGTTTCTATATCTCATAGACGGGTGATGAATTATTAGAACTACCTTATCCTGTACGATACACAAACTCGTATAAACGATTTCAAATCTCTGAATCCCCAGAGCGCGGATCGGAGTACTCTAAGTCCCCAGAGCGCGGACTAGAGTATAAACGATTTCAAATCTCCGAATCCCCAGAGCGTGGATCGGAGTACTCTAAGTCCCCAGAGCGCGGATTAGAGTATAAACGACTTCAAATCTCCGAATCCCCAGAGCGCGGACCAGAGTACTCTAAGTCCCCAGAGCGCGGACTAGAGTATAAACGATTTCAAATCTCTGAATCCCCAAAGCGCGGATCGGAGTACTCTAAGTCCCCAGAGTGCGGATTAGAGTATAAACGACGTCAAATCTCCGAATCCCCAGAGCACGGATCGGAGTACTCTAAGTCCCTAGAGCGCGGACTAGAGTATAAACGATTTCAAATCTCCGAATCCCCAGAGCACGGATCGGAGTACTCTAAGTCCCCAAAGCGCGGATTAGAGTATAAACGACTTCAAATCTCCGAATCCCCAGAGCGCGGATCGGAGTACTCTAAGTCCCCAGAGCGTGGATTAGAGTATAAATTATTTCAAATCTTTGAATCCCCAGAGCGCAGACCGAAGTACTCTAAGTCCCCAGAGCGTGGATTAGAGTGTAAACGACTTCAAATCTCTGAATCCCCAGAGCGTGGATCGGAGTACTCTAAGTCCCCAGAGCGCGGATTAGAGTATAAACGATTTCAAATCTCCGAATCCCCAGAGCGCGGATCGGAGTACTCTAAGTCCCCGGAGTGCGGACTAGAGTATAAATGATTTCAAATCTCCGAATCCCCAAAGCGCGGATCAGAGTACTCTAAGTCCCCAGAGTGCGGACTAGAGTTTAAACGATGCGAATCTCCGAATCCCCTGAACGCGGATCAACTTACTCTAAATCCCTGGAACGCAGATTTGGAAGAAAGTCCAAGTACTCGAGAAATGCGGAACAAGAAGTATGCCACGTATGGAAATGTTTGAACAACACGAGAGTGGACTGGGAGATAATGCAACTCATAAGAACTTGAGTTATGACTACAGTTAGTCAGCGAACCAAAGAAAAGCAAGAGAATCATTCAAACAAAAAAGAAACTAAACTTCATTCAATAAGTTCAAAATGGGGTTACACATTTATCCCTCCAAAGCTTGGAGTCAAGAACCTATCTATACAAACTACAAGCTACAAAAGATAAAAGCAACTACAAGACTTAAGCAAGAAACTCGTTGAACGAGTGTATCGATTATTTCTTCGGTTTCTTCTTCTTGTCTTCCTTTGTTTTTTCCGACGACTCCTCTCCTTCACGCTTTTTCTTAGATTTCTTGCTTGCTAAAGAAGCAGAGTCAGGAGTAGGAGACGGAACATCCAGTGGTTTGGACCTGCCCGGGAGAATGATTTTCAAAGGTCTGTTCCGCGGGTCGGTAAGTTCCAGTATTTCAGATTCAACTTTGACCTTGACCTTTTTCTTCTCCTCTTTGGCGAGGCGTTCCTTCATGCTCTAGCGCCCCGATCACTTGAGCGTCAGGGCCAAGAGTTACTCCCGCGTGAGCAACATCGCTTGTTTTCTCTGCCTCCTCCTTGGCGTCATCGCTCCTCGGAGTTGGCTCAGGATCTGAGCAGCCTGCATGAAAACATAAAATATGAACATTAGAACGAATAGATGCTGGAAAATAACAAGATTTTTTGACTTATGGAAAAGGAGAGTTTCCTACCGGGTTCTGGTTGGCTATCGGTTGCGCGTGGGGTTTCACTCTCCAGAATAGGAGATAGCACGTGAACGCCAAGCCCGGGATCTTCAGGATCATAGTCGGCATGCTGCTCGAACGGATCAAGTGTCGGCCGATCGACCGATTGAGCAGCGGGAGGAGTAGCAATATGAGGAGCCGTAGTCTCAGCCCCAAACGGGCCGGCTTCATCACTTTTCTCTATTGGAAGGGGAGAGCCTTTGCTATAAAGCGCCAAAGCTGCTGATAAATCCGATGGCTCGTTCCCTCTAAGAAACTCCTTCACCAGGGCATCCTCATCAACTTCCTCAGAGCCCGACTTGATTTTCCTAATCTTCACCAAAGTTTCCCAGGCCTCAGCTAGGGATTCGAGATAGCCATCGCCCAAGAATGTCAAGTCACGGTGCATAAGGACGCGGGCTCCATACTCAGCAATCAACGGGTCAAACATGCACTTGACCTCTTCCCTGCCGGCTTCTGCGGCCGCCTCGAGGCGAGAGTCAATCTCCTCCACAGCTTTTCTTTTGCCCTCCTCACGGGCTTCGTCCTTCATTTTCTCAACCCCAGCAAGTTCGTCATCGAGCTTCGTTTTTAGGAGATGAGTAGCAACGATTTCATCACAGTATCGTTGTGATTCTTCTTGAGCAGCTACCTTGTCCTCCTTCTCTTTGGAGAGTAATTCTTTTAACTCTTTGACTTGTATAGCAAGCGCATCCCTTTCTTTTTGGATGGAATCTTTTTCTAAGGCAAGGGCGCCGCTGCACTGGACTGCTTCATCGAGTTCCTTCTTGTGGGTTGCCTCCAAGCGAGTGACTGCCTCAGCGGTATCTTTTGCGCTTTGCTCAGCGACTTCAAGTTTTGACTTATATGAAGCAAGCTCTTCATCTTGACCCTTGATAATGTCCTTGTCAAAGCTAGCTTCTAATTTCAAGCGATCAATTTCGTGCTGTCGCTCAATAGATACCTCAGAGACCTTCTCAACCAGGTGGGCAAACGCGTCATGTTGAACATAGACGTCGTTATTACAGGCAAGCGCACTTTGTTTAACATGCCCAGGGATGTGGTGAATAGCTGGGAGAAATTTCAGACCGTCGAAGCAGATTTTTGGGAATTTGGCCCTGAGTTCGACCATTTTCTCCGCTATGGTTGGGTCAACCGCGGGAATAGGGGGAGGAGGCTTTGAAAATTCTGCTCTTTTTCATTGCTCCCGAACTTGCCTTGTACTCGATGAACCGGAGTGTTGTTCTCGAGGAGCATCAGATTGGTAACCCTTCTGTGAAGACTTCTCTTTATCCGGCTCAGTTGGAGGAAGAGGATCATGGGACTGTGAAGATTGAGAATATGCCTTCTTACGGTGAGACGACTCGCGGGGACGATTATCCCTATCTTCATAATCATCTCTGTCCCTACGTCTGCCTGAACCTGAGTCCCGTCCGGAATGATGAAATATAGAAGAGCCATGAAGGCGATCGAATCCGTGAGAGCGCCCCATGTCACCTGCAAAGAATGGAGATAACAACGAGTTAAGGAAAATCCGGGAAATAAGAAAAAACTTGAAGTGTATAATGGAATGCGTATGTGCGTGTGTGTCCTAGTGTTCCCCCCTACGGACCAGTTCTTTTATCTTTACTAATCGGAGTATTGTCTCCCTGGACTGGGAGTTAAACTCCTGCATTGCCTCTAGCGGGCGAAGAAAACTTGAGGGCTTCAGGATCGTTAAACCCGTAATTAAGTATATCATCGGGGATAGAAAGATTCGACAAACCCCTTAGAGAACTCTCCAGGTGCTGTGAGGAAGCCTCTTTCTCTGGCGGGACAGGCATATCTTTTGAAGTGCCGCCAACTTTCTCCTTCCGAATATTGTATTTTAACCTCTTCTTTCCCTTTGAAGGAGAGGATGACGTTTCAATATCATGGACTTCGACCGCCGGATTCCAAGCGGGACCCACATTCTTGCCTTGGGTCTCAGGAGCTTCGTCCTCCTTACGCTCACCTTCTTCATGCGTATCGGGAGTGCGGCGTGATGACGGTCCGGCCTGTTTTTTCCCTTTACCGGATGCTGGCTTGGGAATGGAGACGCCCTCCGGGAGGCTGATCCGACAACCCGGGGCTAGCAAGCCGAACCTTGACAATGATTCATTTGAAATGATGGTTCAGATGTCTCGTTCCTCTGCAGGAAGAGCTCTAATGGCCTCAACGGCCTCAGAATATCCCCGACCCTCCGGACGCGGGTTGATACCTAAAAAAATGAAACGAGGAGTTAGAAAAAGCATGACTCCGATTAAAGGCAAATGATGACTCAGTAAAGAGACTTACTGCCTTCAACCCATCTCTTCGCAAAACCAGGAGGGCAACGCACGTAGAACCATTCCTGTTTGTACAGGGCGAATTTATTGCATGTTCCTGTCAAGATTTGGCATTTGTGGTACGGCTCGAGGAACATGAAGGAAGGGCTATCTTTCCGTCTCTTTATCATATAGATGTATCTGATGTCGCCAGAGGTTGGAGGTCTAGAGAAGACGGCCATGAAGAGTAGATAGGTCCCGTATAGAAACGCGTGACCGTTCGGATGCAGCTGCGATGGAGCAATGTCGATGTACTGCAACACGTCCCGGAGGAATAAATTAAACAGAGGCACGCTGCCCATCCAACACATGAACTTGTTGCATGTGGTATATCCGACTGGGGGCAAGTGAGGACGATCGTGTCGCGAAGGAACTAACACGTCGGCAAAAGGAATCCCGTGAATGGAGCATATCCGTCGAAGTGCGACTTCATTGATCTTCGAAGCTTGTGAATCGATCGGATTGTCTAAAAGAATTGTTGCCTCCAAGGCATCGGGTGCTAAGTTATTGGCAGGGGAAGTCGACGGATTTAAAATATCAGCGGCTCCTTGCCTTGATGACGGCCCAGGCCTGTCAGAAATGGTGGCGGAGCTAGACTTCATAGACATCCCAAATAAATAATGAATCTGTTTAAGTGCCTGCGAAAGCTATACTTGAAAAACGTTGAACGTTAGAGTTAACAACACGAATACTCCCCCCACGTGATGTGTGAACTAGTGCAAACGATCGTGTATAAGCAATAAGAACCTAGAGATTTCAAAGATATAAAAATGAGCTTCGAATCGTCGCCTTCAAAGACCGTCATCGCTGACCGTCTCATAAAGCCCGCCTTGTGGTGATTACAGTTTCAAATTCAGAAAACGAATATTAATCTAAGTTCAGATTTATGTCCACTAAAGCTAGGGAGTTAGTGATCCGGGTCAGTTTCATGTGATAGTATGCTTAGGTCCAAGTCCTTGTTTTGCTATATGAATAGGCAAGGTTAATGAGTGTTCGGCCTAGTCCCTGCTCGGTTAAAGGTCTTGTTCGGCATGTTGTTAAGTTTTGTCCGGCCAAGGCAGGATCACAAGTGTTCGGCATTCATATGGTTCGGTAATATATTGTCCGGCATTTACAGTGTTCGGCGTTTGTGGTGTTCGGCAGTTATATTGATCGGCATATATGGTGTTCGTTTGTTGTTCGACATTTATATATTGTCCGGCATTTACAGTTTTCGGCGTTTGTGTTGTTCGACATTTGTGACTGTTCGAAAAAGCATCACTCGGCCAGAATCTTGTTCGGCCGGGACCACATTCGACATCCTATTTGGCTCATACTCCTTCCACATCCTTCCATTGCACTACCCGGCATATGACGAATCGTGTCAAGCCAAGGTTGCGCCGAGCGCCAACGCTCGAACACACCATCCTCTACAGTGACTTCATTCCCCCTTTTTTCTTCCTCCATCCACACCGAACCACGAGGACGAATCGTTCGGTGAGTCACACCGAACCATCCCGTTCGGCATTCTAACCAACTCCTACCTTCCTCCGCATTGTATGGCCCTAAAAATCCACACATCACCTATCAATTTGCGAACTCGAGTCTCGTGTTGAAACCCCTTTATGGATTTAGTTAGAGGGATTATTACCTAGTTAATAGATCACGACTTGAAGAAGTTTGGAGTTGAGGCCGCGGTTTTGATTAGCGCTGAATGGGTTAGGAAGAGTTGTTAAGTCTCTGTAGGTTGGTAACAAGTGAGTTTCTCGAAAACAAGATAGGAGAGGTGAGTGTGAAAAGAGAAGGAGGAAGAAGGCCTCGACTTTTATAGATAGAAAGAGAAGTCGAAAAGGTTGTACCCGGTAGAACCGGTCAAAGCCACAGTGTTCGGCATCGGAGTACAAAGTCATTCGGCATGAGGAGCGCACGGTTTCGACTGCTTCGTTCGGCGTCTATACCACGCTCGTCATACACCTCCACCACCGATATTCTCAAGAAAGCGTCTCCAAGGAGAGTTAACCTAGATTCGACGTGAAGTACGGGGGATATGCAATTCAAAGCGTATCACGATTCAACCACGTAATACACTTTGGGGGGCAAGTGTTTCCTGGAGATTTGACCAGGCAACTAGTGCTCGGCATCAGATAGCACTCGGCATCCACGGTACTCGGCATCCGGTAGTACTTGGCATCTAGAGGTACTCGGCATAGCGCTCGGCATCAGGTAGTACTCGACATCTAGAAGTACTCGGCATAGCGCTCGGCATCAGGTAGTACTCGGCATCTAGAGGTACTCGGCATAGCGCTCGGCATCAGGTAGTACTCGGCATCTAGAAGTACTCGGCGTAGCGCTCGGCATCCAGTGGAACTCGGCATCTAGGAGTACTCAGCGTAGTACTCGGCATCCAGTGGAACTCGACAATAGGAGTACTCGGCGTAGTACTCGGCATCCAGTGGTATTCGACATCAGAAGGCGTTCGGCATATATGACTGCTCGACGTGGCAGTATAGTTCGGCCAGAAGGATCGTTCGGCCAGAAAGCATTGTTCGGTCAAGCACATCAGACATACCGTTCGGCTTCGACCAACAACTATGCACTTCCCACACATCAAACATACCGTTCGGCGTAGGAAGGATTGTTCGGCGTCATTCTGTTCGGCCTACCTGGTTCGGCATACAGCGACCATTATAATTGGGCTAGAGTGTTCGGCTACCGAGCCCACCTGGGAAGTCCAGCCCATCTTTGTCTATAAATAGAGGGGTGGGGTCACAGTGAAAAGGGTTCTTTTTGGAAGAACACTGGGGAGACTCTGCCATTTTCGAGACTCATCTTCTCTATTTAACAACTTCATTCAAGCACTTGATTCACGAATTGTATTTGTAATCAACTATTAAGAAGATCAATAAAGTTTAATCTCAAAGTGGACGTAGGCAATTACGCTGAACCACTATAAATTTGGTGTTCTTACTTTCTGCATTTAAATTAGCATTCCCTTTCTTGTTTAATTTATCGTCATCACTTATATCTCTACACAATCTTTCTCTACGAGGTTAGTGACCAATTTTGGTGCTAACATATGTTTTGGAAAAATTGGTTTGATATCCTTTTGCTGTCTAACTTTTTTCATTTAATTTGTATCAGTCCAACGAATCAAATGGAGAACTTTTTGTTAAAACTCGCAAGCGGAAAGAAGGAAAGGTGTACAAGACTGATACTTCAATAATGAAGTATAGAATTGTAAGAATTTTATTTTCTCTTCAATCAAATGTCAAAAAAATGCTTCATTTTGCACATCGACATTTTTGTAGAATTAGATCCTATTTTGTTGAAACCTATAGCAGGATATTTTCTGAATCCATTTTAAAACTATTAATAGATATTTCAAAACAATTCTTGTTTAAGAAACTTGTTTCAGAATTGTTAATTTTATTTAATGTCACATTTTGAAACTGCTTTATTTTGCAGGATAAGATTGAAAAAGCAATAGGTGAAGGTGGAAGTGATGGAGTTGTTCAAGAAATGATTTCTGATGGAAAGTCGCACGGTCCATCTTAGCTTATAGGACGGCATAGAAAGTCTGCAGAAGTTTCAAAATATGCCCCAACAACAAGCACATACATACAGGAGCTGGCAGCAAAGATAAGGGAAAATATAGCTGACGAAGTCGAAGCAAAGGTGAACAAGAAGGTCCAAAATGAATTTGATGCAAAGGTGAACCAAAAAGTTCGGGAGAACTTGACATGGGTGCTTAAGAAATTAAGCGAAGCAAACCCTGACATGCAAATTGATGTTGGGGATCTTTGTGCGACCGTCTACAGTGATGGCACTGGAGGCACTGATGGCACTGGAGGCTCGCAAATATGAATGTACTGTTAATAAGTAGAATTTAGTATGTACTGGCTGTAACTATGAATACACTGGCTATGTTTTTAAGTATGTTTGTTATTTTGTACTTGACTAAGTAAAACTTGTGTTGCTGGTTATTCTGAAATGAAAAGTTCTTTGTTGCAGTGTAATGTTGCCATTAGATATGATATAATGTTGCTGTATAATGTTGCCATAGATATGATATAATGTTGCAGTAGTATAATGTTGCAGTACATTTCCAATTTAAATTGCAAAAGGTGTTGCCATATATATGATATAATGTTGCAGTATGTGATGTTAAATGTGGTAATAAACTGGCAAAGTGTTGCCACTGGATGGTAAAAGTGTTACCATAGATTAATGAATATGGGCCCCACAACAGGGTTCCGTAAAGGTGGGCCACAGAATTAGTGGGCCCCATAATGTGGGCCCACATGTTAGGGCCCAGATTGTGGGGCCCACTTTTTAGTAAATTTGGTACCTGTGGCAACAACAGAACCGATGTTGCCCTAGGGTGCAAAGATGTTGCCTTTGACTCTAGGGCAACACGACAAAATGCATCACCGAGAAAGTGTTGCCTTTGCCCTTTTTAAGCCTACAGCAACATTTTTTGGCACTTCCTGCATCACTTCTTGGGTGTTGCAGTATGCAATCTATGGCGTAGTGTACATTTAATACACATTAAATGTCACAAAGGAAATCACGTTTCTTTAGAAGAAGAAATGGTATATATGAGATTGTTAACCTCTTTAAAATGGTTTAAAATGATTTAGAAATGTTTTATAAATATTTAAAAGTGTTTCGATAAAGTTTGAAAAGAATATAAAATTTGAGTTAAAATAGGCACGCCGTGTAATAGCAGTTTATGGTTTCATGTCGGACAAGCTAAATGAATGTGCAGGATAGAAACAGAGTCGGAATTCTTCAAAATAAGAACTTTTCCGGATCCTTATAACCATAGTTTTCACGCTTTTGCAGTTAAGTGATCAAACTATAATATTCTTTAAAATGAATATTTTTAAATGTTTAAAAATATAAAATAAATTTGATAAATATGTTAACATGTTTTAAAAGAGATTTGGGTTATAAATATGGATTTTCAAATGATAGAAAAGTCGTTTTAATCGAATAGGCTTTTAAAATTCTACCTATAGCACTTTTCTACAGCAGTTTCAGTAAACTTTAGAAATATAGATTTAAACTTAACTATTCTTTCCCAAATCTTTTATAAATGCCTTTAAATAAACAATTGAGTATTTTAAAGATGATTTGGAAGTTTTAATAAGAGTTTAAATGAATGGTTAAGAGGAGTTGTTTATAACACTTATATAATATAATTGAAATCATTTCCTTGAATGTAATAAAAAACTAAGTATTCCTTAAATGACTAGTACATTTGTCCCACCTGTCAGATCTGGGAAGATAAAACAAGGTATGTAACTAAGGTTTGGAATGGAGCAACCAGTGCCCTGAACTTACCTGGCCTCTATTTTCTCTTTCTAGACGAGGGGTGGAACAGATTGAAGGAAAAGCCCGTATGTTCTAAACAGATCCCATTTAAGTTTTTTTTTCAAAACTAATAAATTTTCAGAAGGATTAATTTAACTAGATTTTTATAGTATAAAGAATACTTTGGTCAAACTCTATATTAAGATCCAAGAAGGAAACTTGTATTATTTGCGTGAATTTAGAAAGTGATTTCATTGTTATTATGCCCATTGTACTTGTCGAATATGGAAATTATTATTGGGTATAAATTGATATAATTTCTACGAATCCATTTAACTTGAATACTAACTAATTTGAATTTAACAAGTTAGATAACATGGTTTCAACTTATTAAAAATTATATGATTTAGAAAATAAGAAATCTTTGTTAAAGATTTAAATAAACATTTTTGGGAATAGGATGTCTTAAATAATGTCCTTTTTCTACTAAATAATAATTGATTTGGGCTTACAGTAAACGATGTCTTAAATAACATTATTTTTTACCCAATTAAGACATGTTTCAGAAAGTACTAAATTTTCCTAAGTAAATGACTTGAAGATTTCCAAAGTTAAAAGGGTTTTGATTTACTGGTAAAAGGTTAAAATGAAAAGAGGCTTAACCAATCCTGTGTACTCATATTAGCACTTTTATCGATGATTGGATTTCGAAGAGGCCGGGATCAGATTTGGATTATTCCTATCTGAAAACCACTTCAAACCAATTTATGCTCTCGAAGTAAAACATGTTGAAGACAAAGACAATTGAAGATGAAGATCTTCAAGATGTAGGGCTACTCATATCATATACTTATGGTGGCAGTAGTGCTCTGTTATGAAAATCTTCGATATTGAAAAGACTTCTTGCTACTGATCCTAGGGGTGATTCCCAAATAGGATGCGGTGGGAGAGTACCTTCGGCTTGTCCTATTCTTGGACAACTTATATGGACGAATGTCTAACATTGCATTTTAAAATCATATCGATTGATCTCCATAAACATATCATCTGTTTAGTAGCAGAGAAGGCAACTTTTTTTAGCTTAACACCCTTTACTGAGTCGTACGAGCTCAAGAGTTTTATGTTTGTAAAATTTAGTTGTGTGATTATGGAATGGCAATGTGGCATTCAAAGAGGAAAGTTGATGTTCTATGTGAAAGGTAATCGTTACTTCAAGCCTCACACCCGGAAATGACTAAAATAGGGTAGATGCGGCAAGGCTATGTGGTTTGCAACCATTACAGTATAATCATCCCCTTCTACATATATTTCTACCTGCTATAATATTTGGGTTTAAATTATGTGGTGCGTGCTAGAGCATGGTTGGATAGGTAGGTAACAATCGAGGTGATGACATATTCGGTACTATCTAGGAAGCGGTAGGTCGGTCTTGTGTTGATAGAGGTGCAGATGTTTTGTAGGCTTGGTACATTCCTCTAGAAATGTACTGCTGGAAGGTAGTTCCTTACTTGGTCATTTGTTGGAAATCCATTCTTCAATACATGCTTGCAATTTTGATTGTAGAGCCTAGTATGCTGGAATTTAATAATGGTAACAATTTCGGCTATTTCAATATGTTTACTTGAAAGGTGTTCTCAAAGAATGTCATCAAAAATAATATCAAATGATTTGATAAAAATGTTTTAGTTATCATAAGATAAAAACCCATCCGTGTTTATGTGCAGCGTGGTCTTATAAGATAATCTTTCTTTTCAAATGGTTTTTGTCACCAATATCTAATCTATGACATTGTCATTTAAGATTTGTGTTTCCTATGTTGGTTTTCCAGAGTAATCTGGGTATTTTTATACTCGGGCCAGATCCGAGTAGTTTCAAGATTAGCTAAAGACGCTTGAAGTTTCCAGAGGAGAGCTGGAGATCTTCATTAATGTATGGACGTATTCTATTTTCCGCTGCATAGTGTGTTGTTTCTTTTCAGCAAGTGTAAGGACAGGTATTATAACCGTCCAAACTAAATCTAGGTTAGACTCTGATTTATATATTTAAAAATTTCTGTTGTAAAAATTATTAATAATAATATATGTTATTCCATCCTAGTAAGATTCTGTTAATTCTTCTCTTTCTTTCTATTCCATAACTATCTGTCTTTCCATTCAATTTTGGTTGGATATGTGTGGTTTATTTTCGACTCAAGGATTGTGGATTTGCAGATCGTTACAACCCATATACATATAGGTACTAATGTTTTCCTAAGATGTATAAAGTACTTTGCAGGATATTATACAGGTTTATACAAGTAAAGGATAGTCAAGTTTAAAGAGTGATTAGTAAAAAGAAGAAGGATCAAGATTTAGAGAAGATCAAGATATTTGAAGCCTCATGAGTTTAGAGATGAAGACGAGAAGAAGTTCAATCATAATTTATAGTAAATAAACATTAGAATAATTTTTCAAAGTCCTTGGATAGCAACCATTTGATTCTTTGAATACCCTCTTAAAAAATACTTTTAATTATTACTTTATTATCAAATTTTATTTTATTTTCAAAATATATTTCTACAAATATTTTATAAAGGTTTTTATATTCAGGAAAATAGGCATAAGGACAAACTTTTAAAAAAATTAGGCTGAAGGACAACAAGTTTGTTTTTTCGACTGAAGGACGATGCTAACTATAACTAGCATTTTGTTTAGTGTAAAACTGAATATAATTCAAGTTATAACTAGCATTCTGTATAGTATAAAATTTGAATATAATGTTAATTATAACTAGCATTTGTCCTTCAGCCCAAAAATAAAACATGATGTCTTTCAGTCAAAAAAAATTCTAAAGTTTTTCCTACTCCCTAATTCCCTCTTTTATATTAAAGTATTTTAGTAACCATGCATAAATAATTTTACAAAAATTTAGAATTTTGCAACAATTTAAAAAAAATTCTATTTTTCAAAGCATACATATGGATGTCGACATGTACTGCATAGGTATGTCGATATATAGACCATCGGAGAGATAATTTTTAAATTTTGAAAAGTTATGATTTTTTAATTATATCTCTTCACGAATAGACGTATCATTTTAAACACTATATAAATTATTGAAGAGTTGTATTTTGATTTATAAAAGTTTGTTATTTTTGATTACCTCTCTTCACGAATAGACACATCCTTTCAAACACTATATAAAGGGTTAGAAAACGAATTTTAACCAACTTTTATGTCTTCTTCTTACTCTAAACTCTCACTACTTTGAAATTCAATCTCTACTTTACTACATTCACTTTACAAACTACTCACTAATTTGCAAGTATTCTCTTATCAATTCGAAGATCATAGTGTTATCAAAAGGGCTATAAGATATCCTGTATCCCAAGTACAACTATTTGTATTTGGAAATCCACAACTCTCTACAACTATTTTTTGGTGAGATTGTTGCACATCCAAGTTAACTGGTGTGCTTGTTACCCGTTCAAATCATGTGGGTTTGCTTGTTGCCCATGTAAATCAAGTAGGTGTGCTCATTGCCCAGTTAAATCAAGTGAGTCTACCCTGAGCTTGAAAAATTAGGAGGGTGTATCTCGCTGCCTTGAAGTCGAGACTGTATTCTAATTTGGTTGCTACCTATTTAAAGTGACCATTTGAAAGGAAATTTATACGTATAATATATGACTGAATGTAGAATTGGTTAATCCGAACATGTATAAAAAATCATGGTGTCATCTCTCTTACTTTTATTTTTACTTTACCTTTACTATATATATATAGATATATTTGTGATTGCATGTTAATATATATATCTGTGTTTGAATTTAAGATATTAAAATAATTTAGAGAAATTCCATATAAGTTATAAAACACTACTCATCTCCCCTATAGTGTTAAAGTAGCCTTAAGATCTATTAAATGGGTTTTTAACCATGTAGAAATCAATAGGAGTTAGAGCGTATAGATGAAGATGAAATGACTTGAAATCTTGGAAACACACCTAAATAGGCTAGAGAAACAACTCAGAAAAGTTTTAATACAATTAGACCAAGGGTGAGAAGTCGGCACCGACCTCTTTGTGTTAGCAGTGACATCTCACACTCCCTCATCTCTTCACCAAACTTTGCAAAGACTCTTCTTCACCTATTTTATGTATACTCAAACAATATCAAAGGATTCTGAACATCTTAGCATCAAAGTTGAAGAGATAGCAGTCAGAATGGCAGAATAAACCAAGAGATGAAGGAACCATCACCAATATCAACCAAATATCCAAACAAACTACATGGAGCATGTCTAAATCAAATAGCAAGAAAGGTGAAAAAGATCTCGACCTCTTTGGAGTTAACCACAAAGGTTGGTAACAATATTTTGGTTTACCCAGATGAAGTCGAGATTTCACACACTCTTCTGGGTCGATTTCTATGTTCTTCTCCAACTCTTCGTTTGGCTCAATGTGACTGCTGTCATTATAAATACAATCATAGAGCAACTAATAAAGGATCCAAATTCCGATAACACTACATGGATCTCTATCAATTCTTAAACTCTTTCCTCTTCACAATAGTCACCAAGGCAGCTCCTTTAGACAATTCTAGGACTTAGAACTTGTCTAACCCCTGTACATATGATTCTTTCTTTCTCAAACCCCTTGTAATCTCATATAAACAAGAAGAAACTAATAAGAAAAGTTATAAAGTGGACGTAGGCTTAGTTAAAAGACGAACACCACTATAAAATTCTCTATGTTTATTTGCTTTCCTACTACTTTTCTATTATATTTGCACTGTTCTAACAGGGCTAGTGCTTTTCCATCATACTCCAGGGCATTGATCCATTTTTTGGGTTAACATTTTGGTGTTTTCACTGAGAACTAGTGAACCCAGGCTTTGATCTAGCTCTCCACTTTAGATCGGATAGGTCCAGAAGTTAGATCCACAAATCAAAGTTTCAAAATAATTTGAAAACTTGCCGTTGAAGTTCAATGGCTAAAAGAAAGAGAACAAATTCTGGGAGATTTACTGGTGCAACAATTGGTAGTGATGGACCAAACCACCAGTAGGTTGAAGTCAACAACACCACCAACTTACCAACATGAGTTAATACTGGAAATCAAGCACCAGAATGTTCTACTCATCATGAAGTTATGACGAAAGGTGAATTTAACTAGATGGTTAATCGGCTTAACCAAAATATCGCTAATGGCCAAAAGGCTCTTATGGACAAGAAAGATGCTTTATTAGTGCTACAACCACCAACTGCCCTAAGGACTAGGCTGGAAATTGCAGGTGCTATGGAAAAGAAAAATTCTTCTGTCTTAGGCTTGAATAGGAGGGATGGCAAGAAAAAGCGAAAGGATATAGCTAGTGGAGCGACTGGAATTATTATTGAAGGTAATGGAAGTACCCCTCCTACCGGAGGACAACCTCCCACAAACCTCAACCTTGGAGCGAAGGCTCTAGAAGGGAATATTGCAACATTCCTCTCCGATTTTGAAAATGACATGCAACTCAATGCTAAAGGACTGGAATTGACTGTTGATATAGGCAGGCAAATATCCAGAAAAGAAGTTTAAGTTGCCACTATAAAGCCAACTGTGCGCCAATGGAATTCTACAAGAGTGGTTCTTCCAGAGAGTGGAGAATCTAGACTTCAGTTGTCAAACCAATGATATTTGCGGAGTCAAACACTTGGCATAGCCTCTGGCAGTCGACCTATGGACTATAGACTGCTAAGGCATTCATTGCCGACATGGTTAAACGATTCACGGAAGAAAGCAAGGGCATAAAGGATGACAATTGGGGTTTTGCAACAAGCCGAACTCCGTTAATAGAAAACATTTTTAAGGAAGAATACCACCAAAAGTTTACAATGCCCATTATACCATCCTATGATGGGACAAAAGATCCTAAGCTGCACTTGTACAAATATAGTTGGCATTTGGATGGAGCTAGGGCAATGGATGTTGTCTGCTATAGATTTTTCTCTATCTTCTTAGAAGGAGTCGCTTCAATGTAGTTTACTAGACTCCCACGGAGATCCATCTCCATCTTCGATGAGTTGGCAAAGAAACTCATGGAACAGCTTAAACTTCACACGTCTCAGCCAAAAGACGTGATGTCTTTGTCTGGATTTTTCCAACGACCCAATGAATCACTGAAATCCTTTATGAATTGATTTAATATGGAATTACTGTAAGCAATCCTAAAGAAGATAAGGTGTTCATGGCTTTGGTCCGAGCTATCCATCCAGATACAGACTTTGGAAAATGGATCAAGATGAAATAGCCAACTACCGAAAAGCGAGCTAGTTTTTGAGATTGGAAGTGGTAGATTCATTAGAAGGCAAAACCACCAATGTACACCAAAGGAGATGGTTCAAATCAATACAACGGGCAACGAGGATCAAGACGTGGGAGATGTAAGGAAGAATGTAAACCAAGAAAAGAGAAATCAAACCTCTAGCAATGGGCGCAATGCGAATGCAAAACGCCCAAGGAACTTTGGACTTGAGGATCTTACGCCGTTGAACAATAGCTTGGAATATAATTATCTTGATACACAGGGGTCCGAGCAATACAAGATGCCACGTCGAAAAGAGGCTACCGATGAGCAAAAACGCTAAGAAAAGTACTGCTGCTTCCGTGAAACTCATGGACATGACACTAGTGAGTGTCAGCACCTAAAAAATATGATCGAGGATTTGATAAGGAACAAGAAACTCCAGCAGTATGTGAAGAAATCGCAAAATGCCGAGGGAGCCACGAGGCCCCAAGATCCAACTACTCAAGGGAAATTGCCCGTGCCCAATGGAGTGGGACCCCAGCAAACTAATGGAAGATTAGTCAATAGCTAGTCATTATAGAATGAAGTAGCATCTAAATGCAATGCAACTTCGCTTGGCTCTATCTATGTATTTTCTATTTTCACAAATAAACCACCTAGAGATACTAGGGGCATTGTGAATAGGCAGGCTCTCTCTTTATTTTATCAATAAAGTTATTTAGCTTCTTGAATCAATGGAACATCATTTATGTAAGCAACCTGTTGAGTCGATGGGATCATATCGACTCGAAAAATATTTACTTGCTACTTGGATAGGTGAAACCGCGTCCAAGTATGCTCCATCCATATGCTTCTTGAACCGATGGAACCGCGTTCAAGTAAGTAACCCACCGAGTCGATAGAAGTAAATCGACAAAAAACCACCGGATCGGCAGGCAAAATCGATCTCTGCCTTCCGAGAACAGGTGTTGCTTCAGCAACATCGGGAAGGCCCAAACCCTCACGCACATTTATAAGTCGCACCTTGCTTCTTGGACCGATAGAGCCACGTCCAAGCAAGCACCATTTCCTTAGCCGCTCGAATCGATGGAACTGTGTTCAAGTGCACTTCATTTATTTCGCTTCCTGGACCGATGGAACTACATCCAAGTAAGATTTCTTTCCTTAGCCACTTGAACCGATGGAACTGTGTTCAAGTGTGTTACTTTCCTTTCGCTTCTTAGACTAACAGAACCGCGTCCACGTAAGCTTTCATTCCTTAGACACTTGAACTGATGGAACTGCGTTTAAGTGGCCCAACTCCTTCGCTTCTTGGACCAATGGAACCGCGTCCAAGTTAGCATCCACTCCCTTGTCGCTTGAACCAACGGAACCGCATTCGAGCACACTCTGAATCATTGCTATTACCTTGATAATATCATCATTTTTAAAACCTCCTAAGTACCGATGTTGCTCCAGCAGTATTGGGAAATTTGTCAGTTATAGGATTGGGAGAAATCAATCCCCAACGCCCAAAACTCAACATCATCCAAATATCGGCAACACTGAAGGAAAATCCAAGGAGTTGAGCTATCCACAGGTCTTAATAAATAGAGACTGATGTATGGATAGAATCTTAGTACCAAAATTTGAGAAAATCAGCTGTAACCAAAGTACACAGTGCTCAAAATTGAGTATTTAGACTGCAAGTTCCCGAAGATAGGAGCTGTAATACATCCTTGACTGGGGGCAACCAGAGAGTAGCCCAGAACGCCCAGTCTAGCATCAAGTGTTCAGAGCAACCAACCCCATGGACCGAGGGGCATACAAAATACCAACACTTGGTTAGAATAAAAGTAACTCCACTATTCTATTACATCAAACAAAAATTCTAGCAGCTACAATAGATCTAAGTAAAATAGTAAAAGTAAATAACTGCAAGTTACACTGTTTACACCATTTACATGCGTAGAGTTGCAGTAAATAAGACACACATCGTCTATCACACAGTACAACAGTGTATAATATGGAAATTATGAGATGAGCAATCGTATTATGCACACAAACAATGGTATATAAATAGGCACAGTACATAGAATGTAGAGAAGTACACAGAACATATTACAGTAGAAATACTAATCTTTTCATTGCTGATATCACCTTATATACACTATCAAATAGTGAGGGTTTTTCCTGCACAATGTTGGCCTGTCTGGACACCAAAAAGCAAAATTACAGACTCTACTGACTCAAAAGCAAAAGAAAAGACGCTAAGTATAGACTCTGTACTTGACAAAAGGACTCAAAAGATCGAAAGGCACAAACTAAAAGAACCACCAAAATCTGAATCTACTGATGCTCGAGCCCATCGCTTCTTCCCGCTGCTACCTTTGCCACCCTTACCTAATCGGGTTAGCATCTTCTTCTTCTTCACCACCACCTTACTTTAGTTGGTTTCCTCGTACCCACCAGTCGACTCTCCTGCAGTCATCGGTTTGCCAGTCTTAATGGTGAATGGGAGAATCCTAGTCTTTGCAGCATCTGGCATTGCTTTAAGCTTTGCCTTTTATCTCTCTTCCTCTTGAATCCGCTCCACCATCGTTTTGTCCCAGGTCAGATCAGTAGCACTGACCATCTAAACACCCTCCTTTTGGGATACGGCAATGTCCTCCAACCCTTCCAATGCTGCAATCTGCTCGACTCTGAATCCGGGCCCGGAGATGGAAGGTTGGAGTGTACTAGTCAAACTTATGGAAACAACAATGCAGGCGGTGAAGATTGCTTCAGTTCGTGCACTCTGAGAATCAAGAGGCAAAAAGGGATGTCAAGTGGACCTATGAGTTCACAGAGAGAATGGTACAACTCAGTAACAGATTTAGAAGTGGGATCGACCTACTGGAGCATGGGAGAAACAAGAGATATACTTGAAGTTGGACTCCTAGGTATGACGTCAATCTCATACTCTTCGGTTGCTGGGAACTTCCCAATTGCTGGAAAAGGGAAATAAGGCTTATGTAGCAAGGTCGAAAAAGGGATGATCATCGTTGGCGCCCTATACTGCGAGATAGGCACTTCACGCTGACCCTAAGAGCTCGGGCCAACATAGGTAGTAGCAGCCTTAGCATCCTCCTCAACGAGAATTGCCTTCCCTACGGCAAGAACATCTATCTCTTCGGCACTCAAGTACCACACCATTAGCTTGGTCTCGGAGTGGTCGCCTCTAGCTCGGTGCAACACTTCTTCCCACACATCAGCATGGGTAGTAGGATAATCGCTTCCTAACCACTTTAGGTCCTTGCGCATAATCACGCTATCATAGAAAAGTTGGAGAGCTTGGTTGAGGTCTTCCCTTTCTTGGGCCCTCTTCTCGTTCTCAGTATTTTAGGATTTTTCAAGATCAGTCAACTCGCTCCGGTAGACAGCAAGCTTGATAGCATTTGAAAGCTTTATCGGATGATAGAGTGTCGACTTTTCGGCCAGTCCTTAGTTTTCCTCACAGAGTTTCTGCACTTCTTCGCGGAGGCGTTCAAGTTTGGATGCTTGTTCGGAAAGAGCTTGGTCTTTCGCCTTTATGATTTCATCCTTCTCTTTGGCTTGTTTCTTATAGCTTTTAGTTTCAAGATGAGCAGCCCTAAGATTATTCCTCATCACTATCCCTATGTTGGTATCGGCAAACTTCATCTCTTCCATCAAACTGTATGCGCTCGCTTTCTGTTTGAGAGTGAGATCACTTTCCCCGAAACTTTGATCAAGTCAGCATTTCATTATTTAATTGCCTCTTCATGCTCTATGCTCTCTTTCTCGAGTGAATCAAGTTGTGTGAAGTTGATCTTGTTGATCTCAAAAAGAGCTTTGCACAACCCCCGCCATTCGAAAATCGAGTCAGCATCACTTTACACTGCCTCCAAGTTTTTCACAAAACTTTCTCTAATAGCGATTTTGATGTCGTGATTGAATTTTAATCCACGCAAGTATAAGTATGGATGAGCAGCTAGGAGGCGGGACAAACCAGGCAGGAGCATAAGCATTGAGGTGCTTTAACGAGTGGAGGCATCAGTAGTTGTAATGGTCCATGGTGAAGGAGTGTCTTGGATAATAGCAGTTTGAGATTCAAAGCATGGAGGAATAATAAAAGTAGTGGCTTTATGGCACTCGGGGAATCTCTCTGCAGGTGTTTGTGTGTATCGCGGGTGGGATCTCCCTCGAAATCCCTCTTTCTCTTCACTCTTTCTTCTTCAGCATCGAGGTGTTCTCTCTTTACTTTGCGATCTTCATCACGCTCACGCTCTTTTCTCCTTCGCTTCACTTCCTCTGTTTCGTAGCAACGAGGATAAGGGTCAGGAGTGCTCCTTCTATAGTCACTCAAGCTACGGTGAAGTGCTCCATATCTGTCACACGCCGTTGAACCTGAAACAAAGAAAAATGTATAAGTTCCAGAGTTACACAAATCGAAGTGTATGTGAAGATGAATGTACGTGATCCTAGAGTGAAGTGTTTGACATCAATAAACCCATTTTTAGTTTACAAACCGGCTGGGCATGTTTTTAGAGTTGGAGTGCTACTGCCTTCACTTATAAATGCCTCGAAAGATATGTCGATCCGTAAGCCAATTTCTTATATCATTTCAGTACTTGAGATTTCTTCATGCTCGTTCACATGGATCTCAACATCTTTTATGAAGTCAGAACTTGATGTAGTTCCAATAGAAGTCCCTGCAACTTGATCTCCCGAAGAAAGTGGGGTCTCGACAGATGGTAATTTGAGAGGAGGAGAAGTACCGAGACTTGAACTTAATGTTTCATTGCCCAAAAGGTCCAGAGAAGAAAGGTCGGGAAGTCCGAGACTCATTCTTGGCGATTCATCCTGGGATCCACTTTCCCTTTCCCCAGTGGCCTGAAAGTCACTATTGTTTTCATTGTCGGAGATTTCTCCTTTCTCCACAACCATGGCCCATTTTCCTTTTCTTATTTTAACCATCTCATCCTACTCCGAGATGGTAGGCATTCTCCCGCCATCGCCCTCATAATCGGAGGCACCCTCTTTCATGGGCTCATCCACCATGGCTTCAACATCCTCTCCTTCTTCATTATCTCCTAGAGGCTCATCAGTCTCTATATCAACAGTCTCCTCATCATGATCATCACCAGACTCATGTCCATTGCCCGATCCACCTTCTTCCTCTTCCTTTTGAGGACCCTCGTCAGAGCCACGAGTGGATGCAGTGGAATGGGTACACGACCTAAAGCCGTTCGCAAAGGAACTTCGATGTCAGCTACTCTTCACGTGAAAAGCAATCAATACTCTAACAAGTTTTCATTCATCAAGAGGAAGCTGACATAACGTTCGCTCGCTCTAACGATGTTTAGATGTCCGAGCATCTTCTTGTGCTCTGATCTCTTGTCTCTCATCAAGAAATCTATAAGAGATATCCATTAATTTTTTGTGTAAAGAAGCGTGACTGTAAAGAGGATTGATAGGACAAAACTCACTTCCTTTTAATCGGAGGCGATTGAATCCTTTTGAAAAACAGACGAAGAAATATTCGATTTTGAACATCGAACGCTTATTATAAAGGTTCCTAATCACCTTGCACCAAGTCTAGGCTTCGATAATAATGAAGGAGGGGAAATCTTTTTTCCTCTCAAAGTTGAGCAAATACATGAGCTCTCTGAAGCATGGAGAGTGCTCAAATCATTGCATGAACAAGATGTATAGTGAGCTCAATAAGGCAAGCCCATTTGAGCGAATTTGAAATGGTGCAAGTCCAATATCTCTTAGGAAATCTCTTAAGAAAGAGTTGAAGGGTGGTACGGTGCCGTTGAGACATGTGTACTGGCTGCAAGTTGTGAAACTAGGAAGAGGACAATGTGCAAGTTTGTTTCTTATTGGTAAGCGAACATCTTTGGTAGGAATTATATGCTGCAAGAAGACATTACAAAGAATCTTTTCAGTCATAATGGTAGGCACCTGCTTTAGTGAGTCAGTTATAAGTAGCTCTAGTAGCAATTAGGGCAAAATACTAGGATCTACTAGCACCATTTGACTCTCAGACCTGGAAGTTGAAGGTTGGTTGTTCTCAACTTGAATAGATGGAGAAATCGGAGCAGTGGTAGAAGAACCCTAAAAAAGAGTCGGTGTTCACCAATTTTGTGATGAGCCGATTGGCGAGTCATTCTAGATAGAGGAACTTGGTGTTCAACAAGATCAAGTGAAACTTAACTTGAAATATAAACATCTGTGTGACCAATGCGTAGAATTTAATGGAAATCGACGTGTATCGACCAATCAAATTCTAAGTGTTGACCGGGGCAAATGCAATGTATTATCTATATGAGATGAGTCCAATTCCCCAAACATTGTGAATGAATCATCCAGTGTAGATAGCTTGGTCGCATTTGAAAAATAGTCTGCATCGATCTTTGAAATTATCTTTTCTACACTTATCGATTATCGATCTACGATCGATAACGAATCTGATGTCTAGAGTGACATGGAAAGTCTTTCTTTTCAGGATCATCGAAAGTGCGGTTATGGAAAAGCGATTTGGCAGACTCATCCAATACGCCATAACACAAGTTTCATCATATCGGAATCCATTTGATAACCGAACTTGACCAATTTTGCAAGGAAAACAATCTCTAGAGACAAGTCAAACTTCTTTATAGAAAATCATGCGTGCTTGATTGGAAGGAGTTGTAGAACTCGGTCATGTAACTAAGCAAACCTACATGACTTTGATTGTTTTTGTCCCAATTGAAGGTGACCTAGCCCACATCACTATCACCACCATCACGCACTAGTGATCGATCATCCAACCCACCTTTGATAAAAGGAAAAAATCAATTCGACATCTAGGTTTTTGGAGCGAGTCAAGGACGAGAATTCTAGATGGCGATTCTTGAGGCGGTGACGACTCCAGGCAGTAGCAAGTAGCATAGAGGGTCGGCGGTGATCGATGGCGGCAAGGGAAGCGGCACGGTAATAGCAAAAATAGCAGGTGAAGTCAACTCGGCACTAGAGGAATTTGGGGGTAGGGTTCAAAGACTTGGAAGGCAATGAGATGAAGTGAGAAAGGTTTTTAAGACAGATGGGTTTATAAAAGGAAAAAAGGTGAAAATTTTCTCAAGTGTGCTTGTCGGCACCAACATGAGAAGTCGGTACCTACATCCCATATTGCACCTAAAACTTCCTAAGCATTGCACATCAAACCTAATTAACAACGTGAAGCTATATACGAATTTCCATATCCAAATCGTATAATCAATATCCAAAGGAAAAAGTCTGAACCAAGATCAAGCAGACAACGAATAGAAATTGACCAATTAAAGCCAAATATAAGAAACGTCTCGAGATGACATTCAAGCAGTCAACCAAAATTTACAGGATGGCAATCTAGGACTTGTCTCATTCCAGAATACACTTTGTTTTCAACGAAAGCATACTCTGGGGGGGGCAAATGTTAACCGGGTTTTTAACCATGTAGAAATCAATTGGATTTAGAACGTCAATATGAAGACGAAACGACTTTAAATCTTGGAAACATGCCTAGATAGGCTAAAGAAACAACTTATAAAAGTTTCATCACAATTGGACCAAGGGTGAGAAGTCAGAACCGAACTTCTTCATGTCAGTGGTGACATCTGTGAAGCCCCACCTCTAGACTCACGCTGGCCAAGGACACCACTGGGTAATGCCGTAGACTAGCACGAAGAATAAGGCTGTTGAGGAGCGACCATCTGTGTAATTGCTTTGTGCGAGTACCGATATGTCAGATAGTATAACTTACATTTCATTTCAAGAGGAAATCCGACATATCAAATACAAACTCAACGCTACCACACAGTGGCTATGTGGGCTTCGGAAACAAATATAGAAATAAACATAACACAAATCAGTCACAGACATTCATATCACAAAGGCGGAAACAGTTATGAATATAACACATAAAAGTGTACATCAAAATAGTGGTCAAACTAGATCCACTACATCACAAAAGAATAGATACAAGTGTCAGACAAAAGAAGAAGTATACATCAAAGACTCTCTATCTCAAATGTATACTAACAAAATCTACTATGATAAA
This sequence comes from Allium fistulosum, assembly GCA_030737815.1. Lineage (NCBI taxonomy): Eukaryota > Viridiplantae > Streptophyta > Magnoliopsida > Asparagales > Amaryllidaceae > Allium > Allium fistulosum. The sequence continues at coordinate 527,777,923 of CM060902.1, forward strand.
GTAGATAGCCAAAAGTCAGATGAAGGACCCTGATAAAAAGTCAAGCAGGAGCACCTGAAATACCTCGGTCTGACCCGAGTATTATTTAAGAAGAAAGTAATAAACGGATCAGTCTAGCTATAATTATCAGATAAAATGAGATAGGATAAGAGATATGACAAAAACGTATGATAACAATAATGCCATACTGCGACAAGTATACATCAAATAACAACCAAAATCATATAATATCCCAAATCATCTCAAACCTCCAAAAAGAATCACATTCTTTAAATTATTCACCAAAAACACAAATAATTGATAGAGCTCATCAATGCCTATCATCAAAATTGGTGAAACACAGACTCTAGAAATCATCAACTAAAAATCCAGAAATCACAAAGGGGGGGAAGGACTGTCACAAACGGGAGCATGAAAACTCACCAACACGTGCATCACAAATGGGTCGCTAACCCATGGTCGCTAACCATAGAGCCGGTGCAATGACGTAGTGCAATAACGGTACGCTCGAGGAACCTGAAACTCAAATGATTCGGAACAATGACGTAGTGCAATAACGGTACACCCGATGAATCCGAAACTCCATAAAGCCCGTAGGTCGCTAGCCTATAAAAAATGAGATGAAGCTCAGTAGAACTGGGTACATTCCTCCACGCGGACAAAGAGACATCGCACATCGCTAGTCTAAACCATAAAATGATCATCATTGATCAATAAGAAGTGTCGATTACACTAAGCTAGTAAATAGATGAGTTTAGCTTCATGTCCCATAACCACGGGCTTAACTTAAATATTTACGAACAAATTGTAGATTTCCACTCGAAAATTGTCACAAGATTTCAATCGAACAAGTCTAAGAATTAACCGACAAAGTAAACGCAAGCGTTTCATACCACTTGTTTTGCTAAGCCGTTTAATTAGATTTCTCATATGAATGAGGTAAAGGTTTGTATATACTAATAGGTTGGAAAACGGTTTGAAAAACGAGCTTTGTATTCAAAAGTAGTGTTGAAATCGTTTGGTGAAAGAGTTTGCGTATTTACTACTAGTATAGAAAACCTTTATATTTTAAAGTGACAAATAACATAAATGATTGTAGAAACAATTAATCACCAAAATCCACATTCGACGACGTGAATTAAAACCATAAAAACCATCAAAATGGATATTCCCAAAAATCCTGAAAAAGAAGTCATCAAAGTCGATAAATGATAACAACAATTCGGATCATCAAAAATCGAATAAAAACCGGAAATCCCGCACAAAACTGCCTAAAATAGGCAGACTGCTCTTTGCCTAGATTCAGTCGACTGGACGTAATAGGTCAGTCGACTGGTCCATGCCCAGAAATTCTCGGGTTCCAGGTTCAGTCCACTAACACTGGAACAGAAAGTTTTCTGTTCCCAGGTTCAGTCGACTGACCAATACGTTCAGTCGACTGAACTGTCTTTTGCAGCATTTCCAGCCTAGCCCCATAAAGAGCAAAAATCCTCACCGGAGTGATCGGACGAGCAACGGAGACTAGGGATTTATGCCAAGCGACAACCCAGCCATATAGGCTCTTCGATACACCCCAACAACATGTTCAAAACATCAAAGATAGGATTTTTAAAGATTTGACTTCAAAACACCAAAAATTGGAATATTCATCAAACCAATTCAATTCAAAGGCAATTGGACAAGGAATAGATGTTAGGAATTGCTACCTAACAACTATCAAAGATATAGACATAGATGTGAGTTCAAAAACTCACCTTTAAACTCAAAAACAATGAAGGAGAAGCTTTTAAAACAAGGCAAGATCAATTCCTTTTCTCTACACCTTTAGAATCTTCAATCTATTATCAAAGGTGAAGTTTTTCCTAAGTTAGCTTATAGGAAATTCTGAAAATTGAAGAGAGATTGAGATGGAGAAGATGGAGAGGATGCTTACCTAAGCTTCTCTTGGATTTTGGAGCTAGAACTTGAATTTTGCAAAGGAAACTAGGGCTTAGGAATTTTGTTTTCTTTTCTCCTCCCCCATTTTTCTTTAGTTTAAGTGTTAGGAAAATAATAGAATAAATGAAGAAGAGAGGGGGGGTGGAGTTAGAATATTAGATAAGTTAGGTTAGTGGGCCCAAACCCAAAGCCCAATAGAAAAATAGCAAAATTCAACCCAACTCCAAACAAATCGATGTTTATACTTAAAAAGGTCGCAAACGCCATTTTGGACTCAATGGAAGTGATCGTGAGTCCTAATTCGACTGTTTGCAAAAGGTAGCTTTTCGTACTTAAATCGCACTAACAATGCTATATTTAAATAAATCATTTAAATATACAATCGTAAAATATGCGGGTTGTTACAGACTCCCCTCCTTAAAGAAATTGCGTCCTCGCAATACTTAAGAAAAAGAAATAAAAATTAACAACCATACAGAGGCATAACAACACAAAAGGAAGAAATTTTGAAATGAGAAGTTCACCTTAAGGAGCACAAGAGAGTAAGTCTAGATGTGTTCGCTCGATGAATTCTTTGGATTCCCAAGAGCAATCCTTAGGATTTGTGGACCATTGAACTTTCACAAGAGGAACATCTTTATTTCGAAGGCGTTTAACCTCTGTAGCAATGATACGAATAGGATGTTGCTCATAAGTCAAATTAGGCGAAACTTAAATTTCTTCAATAACTCCGGGCTCAAGAATAGAATCAGAATCTCGAAGGCATTGCCGTAGTTGAGAGACGTGGAATACATCATGAATAGCAGAAAACTGAGCCGGTAATAAAAGGCGATAAGCCACGGAACCAATGCGTTCGGTGATGGGAAATGGACCAATATATCGAGGTGCTAATTTTCCCGATCGACTGAAACGCACAACACCCTTCATAGGTGAAACACAAATAAACACCAAATCTCCCACAGAAAATTCTAATTTCCTTCTTCGGTTATCGGCATAGGATTTTTGTCTACTTTGAGCTTCTTTCATCCTATGACGAATAAGGTCAATCTTTTCTGTGGCATCACGAACAAAATCTGGACCTAAAACCAGCTTCTCACAGGCTTCAAGGCAACACGAAGGAGATCGGCATGGCCTTCCGTATAGTGCCTCGAAAGTGCCATACCAATACTAGATTGAAGCTATTATTATAGGAAAACTCAACAAGAGAAATATGATCTTCCCAACTTCCACCAAAATCAAGAACACATGCATGAAGAAGATCTTCAAGAGTTTGATTCACACGCTCGGTTTGTCCATCGAACTGAGGATGATAAGCGGTGCTAAAATTAAGCTTCGTTCCCAAAGATTTCTGAAGACCTTTCCAAAATCCACTAGGAAATAATGGATCACGATCACTAACAATAGAAGTAGGAACTCCATGCAATTTAACAATTTCCTTGACATAGAGTTTAGCCAAAATAGGTACGGTCCGATTGGACCGAACGGGAATAAAATGGGCGGATTTTGTAAGTCTATCTACTATCACCCATAGGCTATCATGACCCAAATGAGAACGGGGAAGACCGTCAATAAAGTCCGTGGAGACTTGATCCCACTTCCAAATGGGAATGTCCAAAGGTTGTAATAACCTATCGGGCCTTTGATGCTCGGCCTTTATGAGTTGGCAAGTCATGCAATGCTTAATAAAATTAGCAATATCAGATTTCATTCCAACCCAATAATAAAGTCCCTTCATACCCGCATACATTTTACTACTACCGGGATGAATGGTAAATTTAGAACGATGAGAATCCTCTAAAATATCTTTATGAAGATCACAAATATTTGGCACAATAACTCTACCAAACTTTCGAATACCGCCACGAGCATCAATATCAAAGTCTTTCAAACCTTCCAAACCTTCAATATCAATTGTATCCCTACAACTTTGCTAAGATGAGCCAATTCGGGATCATGCCTTTGAGCTTCCAGAATGCGGTCTAAAAGAGAAGGATGAGCCTCAAGGCTACACAAAACAAGAGATGAACATGAATCAGATTCACGATCTCAAATATCACAAGTGGATAAAGTCGCGAGATCATTCCATTCGGATATCATCATGGAAACAACTGCTTGTTGCTTTCGGCTAAGGGCATCGGCAACACGATTTCCCTTTCCGGGAGTATAAAGAATATCAAGATCATAAGATGCAAGGAACTCGAGCCAACGTTGTTGACGCAAATTAAGTTCCTTTTGAGAAAATAAATACTTCAAAGATTTATGATCGGTGCAGAGAACAAATTTCTCTCCCAAAAGATAATGATGCCAAATTCTAAGAGCGAAAACAATAGCTGCGAGCTCTAAATCATGAGTGGCATATCTAGTCTCGGCAGGCTTTAATTGCCTAGAAGCATAAGCGATAACACGTTCCCTTTGCATGAGAATGGCACCCAAACCAACACGACTAGCATCGGTATAAACAATAAAATCTTGGTTTCCTTCGGGAATCACAAGAATAGAAGCATTGGAAAGGAATTCTTTTAATTAATGAAATGAGGCTTCACATTTGTCTGACCAAATGTATTTAACTCCCTTCTTTGTCAAACAAGTAAGAGGTACGGAAATTTTAGAAAAGTCTTTTATGATTCGACGATAATAGCCCACCAATCCGAGAAAGCTACGAATTTTCGTCACACTCTCCGGTCTCTTCCAATTTTGAATCGCTTCAATCTTTGAAGGATCTACGTAAATTCCGGATTCAGAAATAATATGCCCCAAAATTTCACACGAGATTGCCAGAAGTGGCATTTAGAAAATTTTGCTTTCAGTTGGTTGCTCCTAAGAGTTTCCAACACAATCCGAAGATGATTTTTATGCTCTTCCTTGGTTTTAGAATAAATAAGAATATCATCGATAAAGATGAGAAAAAATCGATCGAGGAACTGTTTGAAAACTCGATTCATAAGGTCAACGAAATAAGCTGGAGCATTCGTCAAACCAAATGGCATAACAAGCCATTCATAAGATCCATAACGAGTACGGAACGATGTTAAAGGAATGCTATCCTCTACACAATACGGAGCCGATGAAAACCGGTTGCTAAGTCTTACTGTGAAAAGACTTTAGCACCACTAAGTTGATCGAATAGACCATCAATCCGAGGTAAGGGATATTTATTCTTGATGGTGAGATCATTAAGCTTGCGGTAGTCAACACAAAGCCTAAGTGTACCGTCAGATTTCTTCACAAAAATAGCTGAAGCTCCCCATGGAGAGGAACTAGAACGAACAAACTGTTTTGCTTCCAATTCGGAGAATTGTTTACACATCTCCTCATTTTCCTTATTGGACATACGATAAGGAGGACGAGTGATAGGTAGAGCTCCAAGGATTAGATTAATTCTGAACTCAGTTGCTCGTTTAGAGGGTAATCCTAAAACAGGCTCAAATATGTCGGGAAATTCACAAACATTGTGAATGAGGGAAATGACATCTTCCTCATCATCATTATCGTCATCATGAGGATTTAGAGAATTCAAGGATGCTCTCGAATTAGAATCTAAATCTATAAGAACAAGAGAAATCTGCTTAACAGATTGAGGATGTCGAAGATATATAGTCCGCTCAGGACATAGGATATGGGCTTCATAACGGTTAAGCCAATCCATCCCCAAAATCATTCCAAAATCTAAGTAACACATAACATGCAAATCGGCTCGGAAAGCATAATCACATAAAATAATCGCGACATCTTTACACAGTAAACTGAGTGTTGCGGATCCACCAACTGGATTCGCAATTCTCAATGAAGTCATCAAGCCAATAACATTCAAAGACAAAGCATCAACAAGTTCTTTTGATATAAAAGAGTGAGATGCACCCGTATAAAAAAGAACTCGAATGGGAAGATCACGAAATATAATAATACCATCAAGGACAGAATAAGAAATACCTTTACTAAGAGAAGTGTTAGTAGGAGCTTGCATAACATTTAGCTTTCCCTCTTTCTTGTTTGGAAGTTTGGGGCATGAAGATAAAAGATGGCCCGAACTTTTGCAATAACGACAAAAAAGAGGTTTTGGGCACCTATTTGCACAATGGTCCTTAGAACCACAATTGTAGCATTGCCCATGACTAGAGGTAGGAGTCTTTACTACCGAAGTTGCTTGCTTCCCTTTCTTGTTGGGATTAGGCTTGAATTTAATAGGCATCTTCTTGTTGCTGTTGAAGTTCTGTTTCGCACCAACAACTTCAACATCACTTTCTTTATCGGCATCTTCGATTCGAAGAGCGATATCAACAAGCTGATCGAAAGAAACTTCTAATTTTAGAAGTAATGGCTTTTTGAGGTTCTTATTCAACCCATAGACAAATCTCTGATTTTTCATCAATGGGGTATTAATATACTCGACCCTATATTTTGATAGAGATTCGAAAGATGCGACGTAATCCGTCACAGAAGATTCACCTTGAACAAGGTCAATAAAGCGTCGAGCTAAAGATACTTTTTCAGCTTCTCGCACAAATTTCAACTCGAACCTTTCCCGGAATTGCTCCCAAGTAAGGTCCGCCTCAATAATCTCCGAGATTAGAAGCTCATACCAATCTAATGCTCTCTCTTGTAGCATACTAGAAGCCACTTGGACTCGATGTAGATCAATAAGATTCATGCGGGAAAAGATGTGATCGCATGTTCTAAGCCAAGCTTGGACTTCTATCACGCTCTCGGAACCCTTGAAAGGCCTTCCACCCAATTTGGTGTAATCACTGCACAAGCGTGCAAACCCAGATTTAGGATGAGTAGGCTCTGGAATGGGTCCGATAGCTTGAGCATTTTTCACAAGATCTAAAAGTTGTTGAGCAGACATAAATACTCCATCCTGAGGAGTAGCACTGGATTGACCGGCGCTGGGACGGCCTGGTCTAACCATTTCTCTTCCTTAAGAAATAAAGAAGAGGAAAAAGGTTATTCACCAAATGAATATCAAACAAACTTGATTGATAAAACAAGGCATCATAAAAGAAATAGGATAGAACAGTACGAAGACTCGAATTAAATCCTATGGCACGATTCCTAAGAAAGACTTAGGATAATGATCCTTGCTAGATTATTCTACATTGTTCTGAAGTTTGGCTCTGATACCAAGCTGTGACGCCCAACCTCTATACTCACGCTGGCCAAGGACACCACAGGATAATGCCGTCGACTAGCATGAAGAATAAGGCTATTGAGGAGCGACCATCTGTGTAATTGCTTTGTGCGAGTACCAATATGTCAGATAGTATAACTTACATTTCATTTCAAGAGGAAATCCGACATATCAAATACAAACTCAAAGCTACCACACAGTGGCTATGTGGGCTTCGGAAAAAAATATAGAAACAAACATAACACAAATCAGTCACAGACATTCATATCAAAATGGCGTTAACAGATATGAATATAACACATAAAAGTGTACATCAAAATAGTGGTCAAACTAGATCCACTACATCACAAAAGAATAGATACAAGTGCCAGACAAAAGAATAAGTATACATCAAGGAGTCTCTATCTCAAATGTATACTAACAAAATCTACTATGCTAAAGTAGATAGCCAAAAGTCAGATAAAGTACCCTGATATGAAGTCAACCAGGAGCATCTGAAATACCTCGGTCTGACCCGAGTATTATTTAAGAAGAAAATAATAAACAGATCAGTCTAGCTATAATTATCAGATAAAATGAGATAGAATAAGAGATATGACAAAAACGTATGATAACAATAATGCCATACTGCGACAAGCATACATCAAATAACAACCAAAATCATACAATATCCCAAATCATCTCAAACCTCCAAAAAGAATCGCATTGTTTAAATTATTCACCAAAAACACAAATAATTGATAGAGCTCATCAATGCCTATCATCAAAATTGGTGAAACACGGACTATAGAAATCATCAATTAGAAATCCAGAAATCACAAAGGGGGGAAGGCCTGTCACAAACGGGAGCATGAAAACTCACCAACATGTGCATTACAAACGGGTCGCTAACCCATGGTTGCTAACCATAGAGCCGGTGCAACGACGTAGTGCAATAACGGTACTCTCGAGGAACCTGAAACTCAAATGATTCGGAACAACGACGTAGTGCAATAACGGTACGCCCGATGAATCCGAAACTCCATAAAGCCCGTAGGTCGTTAGCCTATAAAAAATGAGACGAAGCTCAGTAGAACTGGGTACAATCCCCAACGCGGACAAAGAGACATCGCACATCGCTAGTCTAAACCATAAAATGATCATCATTGATCAATAAGAAGTGTCGATTACACTAAGCTAGTAAATAGATGAGTTTAGCTTCATGTCCCATAACCACTGGCTTAACTTAAATATTTACAAACAAATTGTAGATTTCCACTCGAAAATTGACACAAGATTTCAATCGAACAAGTCTAAGTATTAACTGACAAAGTAAACGCAAGCATTTCATACCACTTATTTTGCTAAGCCGTTTAATTAGATTTCTCATACGAATGAGGTAAAGGTTTGTATATACTAATAGGTTGGAAAACGGTTTTAAAAACGAGCTTTATATTTAAAAGTAGTGTTGAAATCGTTTTGGTGAAAGAGTTTGAGTATTTACTACTAGTATAGAAAACCTTTATATTTTAAAGTGACAAATCACATAAATGATTGTAGAAACAATCAATCACCAAAATCCACATTCGACGACGTGAATTAAAACCATAAAAATCGATACCGAATCCATCAAAATGGATATTCCCAAAAATCCTGAAAAAGAAGTCATCAAAGTCGATAAATGATAACAACAATTCGGATCATCAAAAATCGATTAAAAACCGGAAATCCCGCACAAAACTGCCTAAAATAGGCAGACTGCTCTTTGCCCAGATTCAATCGACTGGACTGAATAGGTCAGTCGACTGATCCATGCCCAGAAATTCTAGAGTTCCAGGTTCAGTTGACTGAACTATATGGTCAGTCGACTAACACTGGAACAGAAAGTTTTCTGTTCCCAGGTTCAGTCGATTGACCAATACGTTCAGTCGACTGAATTGTCTTTTGCAACATTTCCAGCCTAGCCCTAAGAAGGGCAAAAATCCTCACCGGAGTGATCGGACGAGCAACGGAGACTAGGGATTTATGCCAAGCGACAACCCAGCCATATAGGCTCTTCGATACACCCCAACAACATGTTCAAAACATCAAAGATAGGATTTTTAAAGATTTGACTTCAAAACACCAAAAATTGGAATATTCATCAAACCAATTCAATTCAAAGGCAAATGGACAAGGAATAGATGTTAGGAATTGCTACCTAACAACTATCAAAGATATAGACATAAATGTGAGTTCAAAAACTCACCTTTAACTCAAAAACAATGAAGGAGAAGCTTTTAAAACAAGGCAAGATCAATTCCTCTTCTCTACACCTCTAGAATCTTCAATCTATTATCAAAGGTGAAGTTTTCCCTAAGTTAGGTTATAGGAAATTCTGAAAATTGAAGAGAGATTGAGATGGAGAGGATGCTTACCTAAGCTTCCCTTAGATTTTGGAGCTAGAACTTGAATTTTGCAATGGGAACTAGGGCTTAGGAATTTTGTTTTCTTTTCTCTTCCCCCATTTTTCTTTAGTTTAAGTGTTAGGAAAATAATAGAATGAATGAATAAGAGAGGGGTGGAGTTAGAATATTAGATAATTTGGGTTAGTGGGCTGAAACCCAAACCCAAAGCCCGATAGAAAAATAGCAAAATTCAACCCAACTCCAAACATATCGATGTTTATACTTAAAAAAGTCGCAAACGTCTTTTTGGACTTAATGGAAGTGATCTCGAGTCCTAATTCGACTGTTTGCAAAAAGTAGCTTTTCGGACTTAAATCCGACTAACAATGCTATATTTAAATAAATCATTTAAATATACAATCGTAAAATATGCGGGTTGTTACAACATCTCACACTCACTCGTCTCTTCACCAAACTTTGCAGAGGCTTTTCTTTACCTATTTTATGTTTATCCAAACAATATCAAAGGATTCTGAACATCCAAGCATCAAGGTTGAAGAGTTAGTAGTCAGAACGGCAGAATAAACTAAGTGATGAAGGAACCATCACCAATATCAACCAAGTATCCAAACAAACTACATGGAGCATCTCTAAATCAAATAGCAAGACAAGTACAAATAGGCTCGACCTTTTTGGAGTTAGCCGCAGAGGTCGGCAACAACATGAGTAGTCAGTACCGACATCTATGGTTAATCTAGATAAAGTCGAGATTTCGCACACTCTTCTGGGCCGATTTCTATGTTTTGCTCCAACTCTCCGTTTGGTCCAATGCGACTGCTACCACTGTAAATACAATCCGTAGAAAAACTAACAAAGGATCTAGATTTTTCTAACATTAATTGCGTGGGAACTATATCAATTCTTCAACTCTTTCCGCTTCATAATAGTCACTAGGGCGGCTCCTTTAGGCAATTCCAGGACGTAAAACTTGTCTAACCCCTGTGTGATTCTTTCTTTCTCAAATCCCTTGTAATCTCATACAAACGAGATCACACTAATAAGCAAAGTTATAAAGTGGACGTAAGCTTAGTTAACAGTCGAACCACTATAAAATTCTGTGCGTTTATTTACTTTTCTACTATTTACTCTGTTCTAACAGGGCTGGTGCTTTCACATCACACCTAGGGTGTTGATCCATATTTTGTGTTAACAAGATCCATTCACATTAGTACTACATGGTTTCCCACATATATCATATATAAATTATCTAAATTTTAGTATATAATTATAGATATTACCTTTCACCAATAACAAAGGACCATACCTTGAAGGGTTGAAATAAATTCCTAAATCAGATTCCAATTTTGAAGGTGCTACCTCCCGAATTGTAGACTACAGACTATCGAATATTGTTTATTTTAACTTTATTTATGGCAAGATGAATTTCTATCGTAGGTAGAGCTGATGGAGGCCTCTAAAAGTGAGAAATGAGAGTGGACTGAGATACTTTTATAGAGGAGAGAATAAAGAGATAATTTCACACATCTCTCTTACCCATTCTCTCCTCGTATCCATTCAAACCCAAGTCTGTCCTTTTGTTGGTCTATTATTACCACAGATTCCCTTGCCTATATGGGCTTCAAATCCAGCTTTAGTCAATACAATATTCATTGCATTTAATTTTTTTTTGAACGCATATCGATATATATAGACTTATATGTTTATAACTATTATAAATATATTTATTAATATTTTTAATTAAATCAAAATAAAATTTTATAAGTAATATTTCATAAATATTAATTACTTTAATTAATTTTTGACTACTATAAATTAATTAAATCATATGATCAAAGGAGTATTCAATGATTCGATGTGCGACTCTTTAGGTGTAAATTTGGTCAGCGATTAATATCGAAATATTCTAATATTAACATTTAAATGCCGTTTAACAGGTAGTGTGGCATTTTGACCAAGTTTATTGCTAACTTGGTTTTGGAAAAAACAAATTTTGCTTTATGAGCATTACCTTGACTATTACTTGCACCAATTCTCTTCGTCAAACTATATCACTTTGAACTTATGGAATTTGGTAATGGTTAAAATTCCAATATCGTCCATATTCAACTTTATATTCCAAACATAAAGTCCTTGGTTGAATAATAACAATTATTATTAATTGAAATGCTCTGACTAGAGACTTAGACTATAGTTGACCATGATACTAACCTCGTATAATCAAGGAGACGAAACCTCTCTTGAATATGGACTACAGTAGTTTGATGGATGTCATGCTATGATTTAACTATAATCAACACAGAGCTTCTACAGTAAAGATCAATAGTATTCTTAAGTTGAGAGAACTGTGTAAATTAGTCACATTGATACTATCTGTTTGACCTTAGTTGTATTAACCAATATAAAACTATCGAGTGATTCATTCCATGGTTATTCAATAACTATCAGTACGCACAAAACTTACTCTAGTCTCAATGGATGTGTTGATATCCAATCTCGATACATCTTGAATTGGAATATCTAAAATGATATATTTATTTTCATTGTGATAAATTACTCACGGTTACAACACTATTATCACAAAACATACCAATTATGAATTTTCTATCAAAGATACTTTTAATTAGATTAATTAATAATATAACACATTATATCAAATATATAATAGGAAGAAAACACTTTTTATTTCGAACAAGATTGGTTATCGAGTTAGATATATATGAAAATTTATATAACTGTCCCTATGGCATACCTCTAACTCTATCAAAATATGAATATAATTTTATGTCATCATAATGGGTTTTGGATAAACATAAACTTTGCATCACCGATCATCCCACATCTCATTCCACCCAATCTAGTTTACAATCTTTAAATTGAGTTTTTTAAATAAAATACACTTCTAGAATTTTATTTGAACCAAAAATTTTGCTTCATTCAATTTCAAAATTCACTTTTAAATCAAATTATTTCCATCCTTATAAAATATTTTCCATGAATATTTAACAAAATATTTTACTATACCATTTTTCGAGAAGAAAAATGTTTTCAAACATATAATTAGTAAATATTCTTTTGAAAATTGAGTATTCCCCCAATCAAAATCCTTTGTCTACAAAATCGATTCCACTTCAAACAATGTTTATCAAAATAAATATTTTTAACATTAAAATTCTTCCAACTAATATTAGCTTCAAGACAAAGTTTTTCAAATTTCAAAGATGTTGTTTTGAATAAAATCACTTTTTCTTAAATAAAAATGTTTCCCTCACTCTTTACTCAAAAATGTATTTTTCAAAACATCTCTAACCAAAATTATTTCTCTATTAAAATAACTTTTTAGAAGTATTTTTCTATTCAAATATCTTTTATTTTCCCTAAAATAGCTTTTTCCACAAAACACCCTCGAAATTTCATATGACCAAATATTTATTTTCACTTTTTTATAAATTTTGGTAAATCACTTTAGGTCTAAAACATACATTTGTACTTCTTAAATAAAGTACCTTTCAAAATCCAAAACGTATATTTGTAATATACCATTTCAAGTCGAAAATGCAAAAAAATAGATCCACTTTTAAGGTTAGGTTCTAATGCCATATGTGTATCACTTGTGTCATAACCAACATTCGACCCCTCCTATAAGCGCTCATCCTACCCCATTCCTATTGTGTTTATTTCCTACCCAATGATAAATAACTAACATATTAGGATGAACTAATAATTATTATACCTACAAACCATACAACTGTCGAAGAGAATGCTCTCTCATTTTATATATTTTTATTCCAACTAAAAGTGTAAATTAACTCACCCTAAATGATTACATCTACCCAAAGTCCAAGGAGTCATTAAACCGAAGCTCTAACACCAAGTGTAATGCCCCACTATTTTCAACATCTAAAATCAGTTATATACCCATAAAAATACGATTACAACTAGTTTTCGGTATTAAAAGCAGTGAATCGTTTGTTTTACAATTTAAATTCTTAAAACTACTAAAATAAAAGAAAGCTACACACTGGAACAACCAACAAAATAAATGAATATTAATATAATAATATAATTATTTTACTACACTTATCACATCAACTCTCATTTCAAGACATCAAGTATCTCCAACTTATGAACAATGTAATAATGGTACAAAAGGATCTACCAAATAAACTATCCACGATATAGGCTGCATCCACCTTTTCATTCCTCTTCTACTCCTGGTTACAACGTTACAACAATAAATAAATAAATATATATATATATAATAAAAAGGAAAATATTCCAACTACATTTAGACTGCAACTAACCCTATACACTACGGCCATAGCTTCGATAGCTATTGCATAAGAAAAGACTTCCTGCATACCTCTTTTGGTGGATCAAGTGCACATAGTTCTATTTTATGCTCTTCTCCTATATTTAAATAGTCGTTAGCATAACGTCCACGCATCCACTATAACCAACGCAATAAAATGCAATTAAGAAACACCACTCCTACTAAACCATTCCAGTTAATCGTTGTAAATATTGGGTAAAACCAATCATATCACACTTGCCATTAAACAATAAACATTTGACAACACGCAATGCCAACCCTAAACATTAAATAAGCTAATCACAACATATACATACCCACATGTACTAATTATCAATTATTAGAAAAACACCATCATCATAAGTATATAAATCAATCAAATGTGTTTGAAACCACTATATTTGTAACATAAACACCACCAAGTAAAACCGTAGTCAACTGCACACATAGTAGTAAAAGAAAAATATCGCACATACGTCCAAATATATACAATTTCATATTAGTAAAACAACATATGTGATAATTCAAATCAAACACTAATCATATATTACATCGATCCAAACCATCATATTTACAACCATGATTTTCTTTTAAATATAAAATCTTTTATTATTTATTATAAAAGAACCTTTTATTCAACTCAAAATAATATTAATCCTTCCAAAATGATAATATACTTCAAAATAATTTTCTGCAATCTCATTACTTCAAATATCTTAAAACATTAGTTTCACATAGTAATTTACATCAAATTACCTGTCAAAGCAATAATATTATTATGTTAAGTCAAAATAATAATATACATATAAAATTTCCCTTATGTTTTCCAAAACCAATTCATTAATATTTATCTCAAAATAGTGTAATTTTCTCAATAACTTATTATTATTTATGGAATCGTATTTTATTTAAATGATAATAATAAACTTTCCAATTTGGTTTAAAATATATTTTCTGTTATTATTTATGAATTTCCCAAGAAATTCATAAACAATAACCTTATTAATTTTCTTTCATTGCTTTCATTTAATTCATTAAATGACCATTATGTACAATCATTATGCAAAAACTATAAGTAGCCTCATTTATCTAACTCTCCCCTTAATGCACAATTTTGCTCACCTTATTTTAGTTAATTACATTCTATCAACAGGGAAAAACTTAATCAAATATTCATAATACCCATACAGTTATCAATATATCGAAACACATATCAATAATTATAATTTTTAATTAATAGATAAGCATTTAATATTTTGAAATTTAATTAATAAAATTAAATTACCCATACCAGAGCGATTTTGCTTATAGCCTCCAAAACTTAGTAAACCCAGCGCCAAATCATTTGGAATCCTACCATAAGTCTAGAGAAAGAAACCGTGTGTAATTATGCAGTTCGTATGTAAAATTTATTCAAGTTAGAAGTAATAATGGTGATTTGGTAATTTTCATGTTGAATAATTAAGTCAACAAATAATTTTACCATGTACAATAACACGTACACCTAACCCTGATCCCCTTCTCATGCTTTCAACTATAACCTCCAACTTGTTATCATCGCTACCGCATCACCCATCTCGGTCATCTGACACTATCGCTACCCCCGCCATGCCAATCTACGCTAGAAAGAACCCCTCTGGCCACTCCAGACGCCTCTAGGAATAGCTGCCACAGCCTTTTCCATCATGACTTTCCTACCAACTGATGAAATTTGGCACATATTGCATGATCATAGACCATAGATCTACCGCTCGTGATGTACTCTATAGTTTGGTCCCTTCGAATCGATGATTAGTTGCCATTTTACCATTGAATTCAAAACCCTAGTTTCGATGGTCGAGGAAAAATCATCAATTCTGGTCAACTAAGCACCGAATAGAAAATAAATCTCACATGCCTCGTTGAGAGCTTCAAATGCAAAATAAATTGGTAGGGTTTGGACACTTCTTTCTAGTTAATTTGCTAATCACCATTAGAGTGTAATGAAGGTGACTTTAGGATTAGGGAAAAAATTGGAGATAGAGATAAAGATTTGGGGTTATGTAGCATTACTTATGTAGTCCTTAAGTTGAATTATGGGTTATTTATCTGGTTTGACCTGAAATAGGTAAATATGTTATTTAAACACTATAATGCACCTACTTCACATATATTAACTCTGAATGCAACAAAACTATATATCAAACCGATCAGCTCATAAAGACCTTCGTAATGGTTATAAACAAGATAACCAATTCACCCTTTTATTACAAATTCATCTTAATTAATTTAGTATTATGTAGAGTCAAATTTAAATTTGATACAAGAAATATGTCAATTCAGTTGTCAAATATTGACAACTTAATTGTTTGACTCTACCATATTTAATCAAGAGGATTTTATTCCAAAAGGCTCCTACGCCTATATGTATTAATTTCAGGTGCATGTATCTAAACATTAAGGGCCTGTTTAGTTTCATTTTGCATTTTATGTTTTTCATCTTTAACATTCACAACAAAATATGAGGATAACAGAAAAGAAATTTAAAATTATAGGCTATTACGACGACGGAGGAGGAACGGCGGAGGAGATAGAGGGAAGGGAAAGAGGATAGATTTTTTTTCTGTTCTTTTGTTATTTCTAAAAATATTGAAACCAAAATAAATTTGTTTTCTATTTATATGTTAATGTCATTTTCAAATTGGTTGAAATTATTTACATCAATATGCATGTTTTTTGAACGAAAATACAAAACTAAAAATGACAAACCAAACGGGGCCTTATCTTCTTCAGTACCCACATCTCTTTTATTTTACTGTTTCATTAAAAAAAGTATATCCACTTCCTTGAAAATTCAATAAGAATCAAATAAAAATGTAAAAAAAATATAAAGCTTCAATCTTTGGTTTGCTAATGGCTAGATTTACATTTCTATATTTGTTTAGAGGGGTGCAGTTGAAAATTTAGTGCATCGATAGTTAGGCGTGAGCAGGTATTAAACTAGGGTTAGGGTTTTTGTGTGTTCTAGGAGGAATTAAGCTTAGGCGAGTACGAATTGGAGTCTGTGGTGATGAGGCGCACCTCGAGACAAATTTTAGCGACGTGGGGCTCGTAAAGGAGGGGTGTGACACCTAGGTGGTCAAGAGCTATGGTTGACATTGCAATTCAAGGGGGATATGTAGGCATGAGGTCATAGTGATTAGAAGATGGAGAGTGCAACATGGAGCATGCCGGTGTTGTCGAATTTCGATTTAGTGGTGAGTTGAGGAAGATTTGGGTGGAATGGCAATCGACTGGTGTATTGTATGCACAGACACGTATGAGGGGGGGAGCAAATTTGAATTTGGGTAAGATGAATTAACTAGGGATATTATGTTTTAATTGTAATTAGTGAAAACTAATTGTTTAAAATAATTCTAAAAACTTATAAATGCAATAACTTTCTCATACGAGTTCAATCGGTGCAAGACTTTTTGCGTTATGCTCGTAATAACAATAGCTATGCAATGTTACTAGTTTGAGTGAATTCGGAGTAAGTTGAAATTTAGGGTAAAATCAGACGTTGTTCAATTTTAGTTCAAATCGGAACGCATCAGTGCCAGCTGGAATTTCAATGAGTATACCTCACATCCTTAGATAAACTAGTTGGTTTTATAGTTGATAAATTTAGGGTTTGTGTTTGGTTGAAATTATTCATTGTTTGGTTAAATATTCACTTTTACAAGTAATTTGCATTTAAAATTGAAATACAGGAAAATTTGTTGATAATTCCGGATTTCTCACTGTAGTGATTTATAATTTCCAATTATATTCCTGTTGTTATGTTTTATCCTGTTAGATAAAATGTTAAATGCTGAAAATAAGATTGTTCGGCCATATTGGATGTAACATCGGCATATGTGAAAATTGAACCTTTTTAGTATAAAGGGTAGGTTTAGCATCGGTTAAATGCCATAGTGACTATGGATCTCGATTTAGTATTATGGAATACTATTAATGTGATTTGGTTTGGAAACGATTTTTGATTTAGAAAAGGATTTTTAAATCCGACTGTTTGGAATTTATTGATATTTTAATTTAAATTATTTTTTAAACTTTTGTATTTTATCTTATTTTATTCCTTTTTACTATATATATATTTTTAGTAAATGTTATAAATAATTATTTTTGAAGTTGTGGTTTTATAAAAATTATTGTAATAACAAATATTTATTTTTTAAAGAAAATTTAAAAGGATTATCTTTATTTTAAAGGGATTTTGCGGGTTTAAAGATGATAGAAGTATTTGAAATAATATTTGTGGATTATTTGTATAAAATAATCTGAATTTATAAATGTTATTTTATAAGTGGAGAATAGATTTATAAAAAAGTGTTGGTGATAAAACATGAATGGTTTTATAAGTAATATCTTATAAAAAGGGAATTATTATCTTTTTGATAATCGGGATAATTAATTTCGATTGTGAATTTATTTAATAAATGAAAGGATGAGTTTTATAATTATATCTGATGTTTGTTTTATATTTGTATTTTTGGTTGGAATTTTGGTTTTAAAAAGGGATTTGTAATTATATTTGGAAAATTATTAAAAAAATTATAAATGATTTTGGAGTTTTGTGAAAGAGTGCAAATATGTTGGGAATTTATAAAATAAGTTTATAAATGATATTTTATAAAAGAAGATTTTATAAAAGAGTTTATGAATAATATAAAGGATGTATAAAGGAGTTATTAAATAAATTTGGAGAGTTATAATAGGAGGTTGAAATTATATTTTTAATATTTATAAAGGAATTTATATATAATATTTTATGAGAGGGATTCTATAAATGAATTTTTAACTTATATTTATAAAAAGGAATTTTATAAATGAGTTATTTGTAATAGAGATTTGATTTCCCAAATCGACCTTCTTAATTATGGTGGTATGGAATATTCTTTTTCTCTACTTAACATCTAAGGAATAGTGTTTGGGTTATTATTATCTTTATTTTAAATAACTTTGCTTTAACCCAATTTTAAGTGTGGTTTTGGAACAATAATCTTTTCTTAAGACTTTTAAATATACTTATACGGTTAAGATAAGTAAATCGATATTTTTCAAGTATTTGACAAAGTAGAGGGGACTAGGAAATATATATATCTTTGTGCAAGTATTTTAATACAAGAGTTTACAAAGTAATTTTAAATTAATAAAAAGATTAGTTTAGAGGCCCAGAGTTGCTTTGTGCTTAACCAGTGTTATTTCCTTTAGGGATCTATAAATCTTTGTTTGAATTGTGTACTTATTTGATAGTTAAATAACCAACTATCAAATCTTGGCCAAAAATATAACTTTGGAAATATTTAGGAGAAACGCACGAGTTATATGGCTCAGTCATCTTAAATGATGTTGGACTGTGCGTATAAATCTTGTTTTGTTATCCTAGGACGAATGATAGGGAGATTCATCCACTTAAACGGTTAGGGGTTATCCCCGCTTCTATCTATTGTCTATTTATTTCCAAAAGAACCAGGGTCGAGTACCGAAAACTATCGAATGTTGTTTCAAAGAGGCAGGGATTGGATGAATTAACCAAAAACCACTTCGATTCCACTCAAATGACGTATTTAAAGTATCTTGAAGAAGATAAAATCGAAGACAGAGTCCTTTGAACTACAAGGGCTACTTGCTACTAATCCTAAGGGTGATTCCAAAATGGATGTGGTAGAAGTAGTGCCTTCGGTTTGCTCATATCTCGAACAACTTGTATGGATGAATGCTGGACTGCATTGCTGTCTAGAGGATAATGTATCATTCTAAGTGGGTTTGCTTAATAAAAGGTAAAACGTAGCCTCTAGCCTCATTAACCAGGAATGACTAAAACATGGAATATGTAGCAGGGCTAAGTGGTTCACTCCCATTAGGGTGTATCATCACCTTTCTAGATATGCATTCATTTTATGGAATTGGTTAGAGCTCTCGATAAAGGTTGCAAAGCAACCGGGGTGATGATATATTCAGTATATCCATGAAGGGTTAGGCCAGTTCTGTTAGTAGGGGTGCAAGACGTTCTTATTGACCTTGGTACCTTTTTCTAGAGATGTACTGTGATAGGCAGTACCCCAGTAGCCTTATCATTGATGGAATCCAGTCTCTAATACATGCCTTTTGGTTTTAATTATAAACTTATTTTGCTGGAATTTAGTTAATGTAACCATTTCGGCTAGATTAATATGTATTTGTATCCTCGACATTATTATAATATCATAGGATTTTCTATAAAATTGGTTTGGCTATTGTAAGATAAAAACTCGTCTGTGTTTATATATGACGTGGTATTATGAGATACCCTTTGTTTTAAAAGGTATTTTATAACTTTAAAAATCCAACTCATGTGTGTTTCACATGCTGGTTTACCAGACTGATCTGGGCTTTGTTTTCTTATAATTCTTAGGTCTGACCGAGCTTATTTACAGATATAGTTTGGATGCTTTGGAGCTTTTAGACGACGTGCTAGAGGCCTCAAGATGTATTCACGTATATTCTGTTTTTCCACTGCATTTGTTTGTTGTTTATTTATTAGCATTTGTGAGGACAGGCTGTTATAACTGTCCAAGCCGATGATTGGTATTTTGACTCTTATTGATGTATATATATTGTAGTTATTTTATTCTTTGTAAAGATCTATTCATATTATATGTTACTCGTTGCGATGTGTCACGACCCGTCTTTCTTAGCTCAGAAAGACGTATCATGAATTAAGAAAGAAAGGGATAGAAGAAGAAAAGATAAGAAAGAAAGAACAACAACATATAACAATCTCACAGCGGAACGAATGAAATATAATATATCACATAAAATATTACATAGTATCATATACATTAGAGTTACACAACTTATACATCTCATATTAGACAGTTATAAACATCTGTCTATCATGCATATTCAATTCATCAATACAATACAGACACAATACAAACATAGCGGAATCACTATATATCTACACGCTGAAGCCTCCTGCTCCACATCTCCTCCAGAATTCATCAAAGCTAACCTGAATCCCTCGACTACTCAATACAAAATTGAGTACCCAAGAGTTTAATAAAACAGAAAATAAACACTTGGGTCAGACATGGGTCTGGTGTGAGTAAACGGTTAAAGTTGCTTAACTTTGAAAAGCTTTTGAAAACAAAGGTATCACGTAAAACTTCCCACACATAAACATGGGTAAGTTTTTACCTTACGCTAACAAAAACATTGATAGGAAATCTGATTATATTATAATAGGGTCTAGGGTTTTCAAATTAATATTCACATAGCCGAAATTGTTACATTCATTAAATTCTAGCATACATAGGTATACAATCAAGTCCGAGATCACTTATTGGAAGTTTGGATTCCATACAATGGCAGGGCTACTGGGGTACCGCCCGTCACAGTACGTGGCCTAGATCAACGTACCGAGGATCACTCCCAATCCCCTGCAACACAAAGCCGGAACCATCTAAGGATAATTCCGAACAAGACAACCCCGTATCAATTTAATTAACCTTTAATTAAATTAATTACTATTCTTTAATCACTTGGATTATCTTAATCCTGCTTCATTGATTTATTACATATCAATTTATTAATCATCTCTTAATGATCTTCCTTAATTAATCTTCCTTGATTAATTGTACTTTAATTACATTCAAGTAATTATCCTTAACCATATACAGTAATTAACCTTTAATTACTATCATTAAATTACAATAATTAATGATCCTTCATTTGCTTTCATTAATTAATTAATTAACTAACTATAATTATTTGCATTAATCCTCAATTAATTATAATTAATTAATCATACTTTAATTAATCACTTTTATTAATCAACCTTGATAAATTTTATTAATTATATTAATTAATAATCCTCCAATTACTTCATTAATTAATTACCTTCTAGTTAATTAAATAATTAATCTTTAATTAACTATATTCATTAATTAATCTTAATTAATCATAACAGTAATTAACCATCCCGTAATTACTTATCTTAATTAATTAACTCTTTAATTAATTATATTAATCCTTTGATTACTTCCATTAATTAATTACTCATTTAATTAATTACCTTAGCAAATAATTAATCACATTATTAATTAACCTTAACTCTCTAATTAATTAATTACTCTTTAATTAATTAATTAACTAACTCTTTAATTAATGTTATTAATATATCTGAGCTAAGAAAGACGGGTCATGACACGATGTGTGATTTTGTTCTATCCTTTACTTTCTTTTTCACCAATAATTTATCTTTGTGATACTCGGATGCTCGGCACGTGAATACCATGGATGTATTAGTATCGACTTCTAAGGACCGAAAAGGTGGGTTATTACACATGGTATTAGAGCTTAGGTTAAGCGAACACCCAGGCTTTGGTAGGGATACTCATTTGAGATAGGGTAAGAAAGACCCTATGATGAGTTTGAGCATGTATATATATATATATATATGTGTGTGTGTGTGTGTGTATGAGTGTATTTATTAGTGATAAAAATGTTTTATGTTGTGTTGATTTATCAGTTGAGTGGTTATGAATTCTAGTTAGTACAGAAGGATCAATTGTATCAATAAGGGATTCTAAATTGTTGAACAAGGTAAATCAACACAGTATGGTTTTGAAATTGGGTAGATGAAATAATTTTATCCGGATTATATTATATATATATATAAAGAATAATTTTTAGAAATTACTATATTTATATATGGTGTGTTAGGAAATAATAATATTCAATATTTATAATTTATTGTTTATTGTTTGTGCTCAGTAGTTTATGAGCATTTAATGGTTTGATTGAATTGAATACGAACACCTTGTGAATCCAGTTTCATAGTTTGACTATAAAGCGTTTGGTGCTAAGGTTGGATTAAAATTTAATTTTAGTAAAGTTGTTTATTAAGATCTAAATAAAGATAAGCAAATGTTAAATGATCTTATATAGAAATTGAGTTTATAAAATATGAATTATAAAGTATTGTTTATAACATCCCGGTGTTTTTGGAAATTATTTTCAAAGTTTTGGAAAAATAATAATAGTATTATTTTAGAAATATTTTTTACTATGAATGTTTTAAAATGGATTTTAAAAGAGGATAAAAAGCACTAAACTCACTTCAATAGTTGGAAAATAATTATGTTGATGACTATAGCATCATCGGGGTTTATTTTCGAGTTTCTAAGTAATGGATTGATATCATAGTGATTTGCCATAGAAGTTTTTGTTCTAGAAAAACAAAGTTTGTTTAGATTCCAAAAAGTGTGATTTGACATATAAAGAAGAAATATGTATATTATTATTTCGAAAATGATTTGAAATAAAACCGCGTGTTTGTTCTTGAATTTTCAGTTAAGTGATATAATGGACTCATGTATTATATCCATTACATTAGTTTGGTTTATGCATCCCATTTTGAGATGTGTTGGGTAATTTTCATTTGTTAAAAATTAAATGGAATTTTATATGATTTTGGACAGTTGAAACTTCTAGGTTAATTGGAAAAATTAAGCTAAGAGTTTGTTATAGTTATAAGATTATAAGTTTCTATAACTTATAAATTTGAGAAAATAGTAAATTAATACAAATTGTAAGAAAAAAATTTGGACATGTTAGTTAAGTAAAACAAATCTAAAATTCATATATATACTTTTAGATTGTAGTCGTGGGTTATACAAATATGGACTTAAGTTTAAAGCGGATAATAAACATAAGTAAGGAGTTATGAAACGATTCATAGGTGATATTAATTTTAAAGGAAATATACTAAGGGATAATGAATGTGAATGAAAGGAAACTAGTATAATTTAGAAATCAAATGGAATAAATATGTTGGGTGTACGTAGATCATTTTACTTGCATAACTGTTTTGATCTAGATTTGAATACACGATTTCGAGGTTATTTATTCCAATCCGACTTAGAATTTTTCACTTGATTCATGACGACGAACACCGAATACAGATTTTTGATTTGATTTTGAAGATTTTTGTCATAATATATAGCTACAAAAGGAGAATGGAGGTTTATGATCAAGAAACTGATCGAAGTCCGTACTAGAGTGGTTGAGTAGATGATACTAGTTCGAAAGTGAAATTGTCTGATCGAGCAAGCGTTCAGATTTGGTATTGCATAAGAATGGTATATGTACATCATATGGACTTTATTGAAATTATATGCATTTGTAATTAGAGATGTAGGTTATATAGTTAGATAATATTATAAATAAGATGCAGGTTCATGGAGGCAAAGCTAGTTTGATGCTTTTGGTTTCATGAGTAGGGTTTGGTTGCTCGACTAATAGGTATAAGTATTAGATTATTGTTTGGTTTGATGATTTTATGCCCAGATATGAGAGGCACTTGGTTTTTGTTTTCTTTTGTTGGTTTGGACCGTAGTAGTGATTTATAGTTGTTTCGATTGAGCCACGCAAAGGAGATGCTGCCGAACTTTTCATGGACTTAAAGACTTAGAATTTAAGTATTCCGATTTAACTAATTGATTTTGAAAAGTGTAAGGGTTTGGGGGCATTTTTCTTAATTTGGGAATTGCAAAAATGAAATTCTTTTAAGAGGGTAAGAATGTAACGTCCCGAAATTTTGTAGTTTGATTTTCACTATTTAATTAATTTTAAATATTGGAATATAGGGATTTTTTTAAAAAGTTAAATAACTGGAATTCAAATATTGAGATTATTTAGATATTTGAATTGTGAATTTAATATTTGAATAGTGATTTAAAAATCTAGATTAAATGGTTTTATTTAACTCCTTTTAACTAATAAATAATAATGGTAAATTCATTTTGTCAACTTATTTGCATTAATTAATGGTTCAAATAAATTATAAGAAAATAAATAATTATTTTTATGACTTTATTTTTATTGAAATTTTTTTAATTTAATTTATTTGATTTTTTTATAATTTTTAATTTGGAAAATATTGAAAATTTTCATTGATGATTTATCGACAAACGACAGTGTTTTTATGAGTTTTCAGAATACAATAACTAGTGTATATTATTATTATTTTGGAGTTACGTCGTTTTTTGAGCATGACTGTATTTTTATTTTGTCGTTTGGAGTCCATATGCGAAACAAGAATCTGTGCGGCGAGATGTTGGAAAATTGAAAATAAATATAACCATACAATTATCTTCTTCCACTCCATACATCTTTTTTTTACTATTTCATTCAAAACAATGAAAATATATCCACTTCCTTGAAAATTCAATAACAAATCTAAAAAAAATCTAAAAAATATAAAGCTTGAATCTTTGGGTTGCAAATGGTTAGATCTACATTTCTATATTCGTTTGGAGGGGTGCGGTTGAAATTTCGATGCATCGATAGTAAGATGTGAGCAAGTTTAAAACTAGGTTAGGGATTTTTTGTGATCTAGGAGGA
This sequence comes from Allium fistulosum, assembly GCA_030737815.1. Classification (NCBI taxonomy): domain Eukaryota; kingdom Viridiplantae; phylum Streptophyta; class Magnoliopsida; order Asparagales; family Amaryllidaceae; genus Allium; species Allium fistulosum. Next base: position 527,803,097 of record CM060902.1, read on the forward strand.
ATTATGCATAGACGAGTGTGGATTGGAGTTTATGGTAATGAGCCGCACCTCGGGACAAATTTTGGTAACATGCAGTTCTTAGAGGAGGGTGTGACACCTAGGTGGTCGCGAGCTATGGTTGACATCGCAAGTCAAGGGTGATACGAGGGCAAGAGGTCGTGGTGGCAGGAAGATGGAGAGTGCGATTTGGAGCATGCCGGTGTTGTCGAATTTCGATTTAGTGGTGAGTTGAGGGAGATTTGGGTGGAATGGCGATCGACTTTTGTGTATTGTGTGCATAGGCATCACTACTACAAAACAGACCATTTGCATCGGTTGTTTACCCCCCTTTTGCATCAGTTCAACAACCGATGCATATGCAACCGATGCAACAGGCTTAAAACTTTTGCATCAGTTCTGAAACCGATGCAAAAAGGTCCTTTTTGCATCAGTTGTTACTAACAACTGATGCAAAATATCATGATTGGTTGCTTGAACACAGCCCTCATGTTGCATCGGTTGTAATGAAAACCGATGCAACAAATGAACTTGTTGCATAGGTTGTTGTTGAAAATCGATGCAAACTAATCCCTCAAAAACCATTATTACGGTAGTCAAATAGAATATATATATATATATATATATATTATTGATAATCTTTATATATATATATAAAAGAAAAAACATACACAAAAAAGAAAACATTGCATTCATCTTCAATTTTGTTACAGATTTTCAGTTACATTTCAATTCATTGGCACTTTCATCACTGTACATTTTCGATTTCTATAAAAAAAACTACACTACACTGTGCACTGTCCTCTCTACCATCAACATTACAACTTACTCAGTCACAGTCCATTCTACTTCTACGCAAGGCAACCAAGCCATTGTGATACAATTCATCTCCATACGTGACATTTTCACCAGAACATGTTCTCTTCAAAGCAGTTGGATCCAAAAAACATATCTGATACAAACCAAGTCATTATCAGTCCAATGTCTTATCATTACTCAAACTACAACCAGCAATAATTGATGCAAAGCCATAGCTGGTAGCAATTAATATCATTTCATCAATAAACAAAAGAAGTACCTGATACTTTAAATTATATCAAAACATATTTCCAGATGTGATAAATTGCTACCAACAGGCAAGTAGAGTTTTACTTCCAAATATACCCTGCAAAAGGAAATTAACAGTATCAACTTGAAATGAGAAACCATGCCCAGATTAAATAACCAAAATCCATAAAGCACTCCTAAATAGCGTGTACTTGTCTAAAGCAATAACAAGAAGATTATGTTTGTCACATACCGAAATTTTCGACTTTCGAAAATTCGACATCGATACTCACTTTATCGACTGCCGAGCAATCAAGTGCCGGAAACTCCAATAGTGAGGGTTTTAAGAACAAGAAAAGGGAGAAGAAGAAGAAGATAGAAGAAAGAGAGAAGAACAACTGAACAACATCAGAACAGAAAACAATATCAGAATCTCACATATCGCAGCGGAACAATATATAATAAATAAACACTAGTCTTTAAAAACAAAGAGCTATATCAGTTTATACATACATCAATCATCAGAGTCAATATACAGCAGTGGACAGTTATATAAATTGTCCTCATACAGAATACACAGCGGAATAAATACTATCAGATACAAATACTACGTCTCGTCATCCAGCTTATCTCCAAAGCTCCAGAATATCCAGAATATCCTGATAACATAACTCTAGGCTGCCCGTGTGGAAATTGGCGGGCACCCAGAGTTTAGAAGGGAACAATAAACTCCGAGTCAGTCATGGTGATTGGTGTGAGATCGTAAAACAGTTATTCTTTAAAATAAACAACAGGAAAACTTTAATGTCAATTCGCAATGCTTTTGGAAAATGAAACTACCATAAGACCTCCCACCACACACACAATGCAAACGCAGACTTGGAGGAGATTTCTTCTTATGATAGTCAAAGATGCTTACTACGCAAAATCAAATCATTTTTGATATTATTATTAGTGCATAGTGGAAAAACATTTCGAAAGTATAATATAAATCTTAGCCAGCATAGGTACCATTATATTATGCCTGCTATAGCTGCCTCCTGAGGAGACAGGTTATACAATTGAAATCGTAAAGGCTCGTATTGTTTCTTTGGATTTCCAACAAATGGTCAGGCTAAGGAACTTCCTATCCACGATGGGTACGTCCCTGGAATAGACGACCCGAGAACCTAACCGGATCTCTGCCAACACAAGGCCGGGTTACCTCTGCAAAAATAGGTAACTACTGACACGCGTATGCCATCCCCCGATTGTCACCGATCTTCCCGAGGATCCCCGATTCGCAACAACCACAAAGTAATAAATTTGCAGCAACCACAGAGGTTAAGTACCTGGGCTCCATACCATGATACCACCTTTATCCAGAAGGAATGACATACACTAAGGGGCGCTACTCCCTAGAACCTTGCCGCATCCTTCCTGTTTCGACCATTTCCGGGGTGTGAGGCTCGACGAAGTCTCGTCCACAAAGCTACGCTTTCTCAAAAAGCCCTGCTTCGGGTCAAATAAAATGATCAACCTATGATCACAAAGATATAAGATCAAACAAATGATCATATCATAAATGATCAAACACTGATCACTTCACAGCAACACTCAGTATGCCACGTTACCAAATTGGGATATATCGCTGATGAATTTCAACTACATAACCTCTGAGCTCGTACGTCTCAGAGAAGGGTGTTAAGCTAAGAGAATAAATTCCCCGCCACCAACAGAAATGTATTTGAAAGAAATCAGCTTTATATCTCAAATTGTAACGTCAGACACACAATCCATACAAGTCTGTTCCGGGATCGAACAGAACCGAAGGCACTTCTCACGAAGCCCTTGCACATCCGGATAAATTTCTAATCACGTCCGGACTTCCCGTCACTAAGGGTGATAAAACCTCTAAACCGGAGATCAGCCGATGTAGAGTAACTCGACGGTAATCCTTCCGTTTTCAAAAATATCCGGTCTTCAACACCGGTCTTCGAATGCAATTCATAACGACGTATCACATATTCGGAATGGGTTATACGACCCCATGGTCCTTTCCCGGCTAACCCGAATAGTGAGCGATTATTCAAAAATAAGTGTGGCATTCAAATTCATCCAATTCACAACAAATACCTATCTAAAGGTAATTATTGATAGTCGGTTATTTAACTATCAATAAAGATGCGCAACATCATCAGATTCCAAATAATTTTCCAAATTATTTCTTCTTCAAAAATATCTTTACTAGATATAAAATTTCCACACTTCAAAATAAATCAATATTTATTTTTAAAACGAATTCCCATTTCTCTTATAAATTCCACCTTGAATTTACATTTTCGAATATCTACTAATATTCGATTTTCAAGTCGGTTTCAATATTCCCTTTTTATTTATCTTTAAGAAGATAAATTCTCAAAAACATTTCATTTCACTTTTGGAAAAAAACAATTCCATACCTATGTAAAAATAAGTAATTCTCAAATCTATTTATTTTCAACGCTTGAAAATATTCAATATACTTAAATCAAATTAAGTATAATTTCATTCTTTTAAGGGAATCATTTATTATAACAACATCTATTTGAGTCAAAACGAATGTTGCGTAAAACATCGTTACGACGACTCAAAATCACTAGTATAGGGATTCGGATTTTAAGATAGATATATGTAAATCCCAATACTACCTAAAACATTTTCTTTCGAAAATCATTTACTATAACAACAGTGTTATAGTCCATCATTTCCTTATTTCTCAAAAACGTCTATTTCAACAATGAATGTTGAAATCTATGCTTTCGATCGTTCACACATTTTAAAACATCTTTTAAAACAATCAACTTCATTTATAATATCGCTTTCCCCGACATAACCATTTTTTTCAATAATATATTCACTGTCCAAAATCGTGAATATAATTCACTTAACCAAATTTCAATCATCTCTACACATTTTACCTTAATAATAATTCGCTATCCAAAATCGCGAATATATCTCCTTTAATAATCTTCTATATTTGATTTATCAATCCAATTGATTTCGAATTTATAAAACAACGTTTATAAGTTTCACCTCTTATATTTTATAACAACTTCGATTTGTAAATCTCCTTTATTAACGAATTCGATCAATATTTCATTTGTAGGCAAAAATCCAATTTATAAGTTAATTTCTTATAAATCTTCTATTCTACAATTTCATTCATTTTAACTTCGCAATTTATACATCTATAAATTTCATTATCTTCACTTATAAAAACTCGTTTTAAAATTCCAAAAATTTTAATTGATAAATATATCAATTTTTGTACATCTTTTATATACATTGTTTTTAATAATTCAAAAATTTCGAATTTAACTATCTTATAAATTACTTAACTATTTACTCCAAAAATCATCTTTTGGTTATATTTCACAAACATTAAAATCTCCATAACTTTAAATTTCTAACATTTATTTATTTAAAGTAAATCAATTCAAAAATTCAGATAAAACGTATACTTTCAAATAATCACTTTTAAAATCTCTTTTTAAAGTTAAAATCGTTGTTTTTAAACTTCAAAATTTGAATCCAATGATTCAACGCATCAATTAGTCCATCACAACATCAAACATCATATATCATCATATGATAACAGGATATACATCAGTATCTGTAAATAAATAAATACAGTTGAGGAATCCAGTTGGATCCCTCCAACCTGTTTTCCTGCATCCAAAGACGTTAGCACAATACCATTCCACTTCGAGGTGGAATATCGCGGTATATGGGTTTTTTATAAAAATCCGCTTACTAACGGCGCAATAGGGTCTCATCCGCTATACGAGGCGGGAAATCAATCAATCCAATATATACATATGCCAATATGTATATATCGCTATATATATATAGATATATCCTACTATATCTAATATCAACAATCCAAACAGTCAATCAATCAAATCAATAACTGTAGAAATCCACTTTGAGTGAGAAGATCTCACCTTAGCTTTTATTTTGCCATCCATTTTCCCATTTTGATCGATTCTTCATTTTAGACCTTGTATATCAATTTTAGACAATTTATTAATACTCGAAAAAATTCGAACGATTAAATTTTCGTTTGGTAATTTAATTATCCAATGATTAAATTTTTCAAACCAATTTCTAAAATAGTTACATAAGTTAGTTAAACAAACTCATCTCCAAAAATACATTATTTTAAAATTTAACCTAGTGGGTTTAAAAATATGTATATATTTATTTATGCTATGTTAGCATATATATTAAAACGGAAACAGAAATGGTTTTTATATTACCCTGTTATGTATAATTTTCTTCAAAACCTATCTGTATAAAATATTTTTATCTGTAAAGTTTCTCATTTTCATATTTGTATAAACTGTTTGAAGCTATATGTATATATCATTAAATCAAATTCAAATCGAAATAAAATTCAACTTTGATTCATATAACTAAAAATTGAAAGTAATTAAGTTGATATACCTCACTAAACTGCTCAACTTAACCACTGATAACTCGACTGCACCCAAAGACAACTCGCCCTAACCCCACGTCTTCGCCTGACCTCCTCTCGCGTTCGGCCACGCTCGAGCCACCATCAAGGCTCAGATTCGCGACCACCCAGTCCCTAGCGCTGCCGCGCTTAGTGTCGCTGCCACCGCCGCCTGACACTCTCGAGACCCCCACAACCTCGCTACCCAAACGCCCAATCGCGACGCCACCTACCAGTCGAATTCCAGATCTCGAGTTCGACGTCGAACTGCGCGCCTCCCCTCCTTGGACTTCGCGACACCTCCCAATGATAAACTTCGCCAACGTTGTTGCCAATCTCCACGACCACGAACTGAGATGCCGCTCCCCTCATTGTCAACTCGTGCTACCAATGCCGCATCGTCACTCGCGAGCCTCGCGACACTTACTTGAACGCGTCTCCTCTGACATCGTCATGCTCGAGATCGAGCTTCTGAAGAAATAGAGCACGAGACTTTTATTCGTGAAGAGGAGAAAATTTTGTGGAATAAAGATTGGGGAAGGAAGTGATTTCGTTTTGATTTCTTTTGAACTGAGGAGGGATAGAGGTATTTTAAAATCGAAGACGGCATGTCTTCACACGATTTTTGTTCGTGATTCCTGCAGTGTTTCTCGGCGTGAGTTAAGGGAGACAACGTGGCATTTTGTTGACCAATTCAAGATTTAAGATTTAAATTTAAAAATTTAAATTAAACTCGATTGAATTTCAATGCGTTTACTCACCGTACGGTCACATATCAATTCCGATAGATACGAAATTTGAAATCCGACAATAATTCAATATTACGGACCCAATGGAACTAGTTTCGTCGAATTCCGAGACTGTCCCTCGGACGGCTATTTTTAAATATTGATTCGAACAATTAATTTCAAAACTGGACAAACATTTCCAAGTTCGATTCTGAAGTTTCAATTATCTTCAGTATTACCATTACGAATTTTAAAAGCTTTCAAAATACTTTTAATCGGCCTAAATTTGAAGATTCAAATTTTTATTCAACTTCCAATCGATTAAATTTTATAATTTAATCGCCAATTTCAAAGTTATATTCAGGATTCAAATTAAATCATCGTTCAAATATTTAAAATTAATTAAATATTTTCAATTTAATTTGTTCAAAATTCTGGGTCGTTATAATGTTTCTCCTATAGTTATTCCTGAATGGGCTCCGTTCCCAAGTCATTGGCAAGAATACTAAATTTTAAAGCAGTATAACTTCCATGCAATTACAAAATGGAATGCCATAAAAGCGTGCACATTCTGTTAATAGCAGCATTGTAGATATTTACATCCACCATTTGTTAATAGCGTGCATACACTCGCCGAAGAATACATGCACTTACACATGAATATACATACAATCACTCGCCGAAGGAAAATTTGATGCTTAACGAAGAAGAAAAAACATAAAACACTCACAATATCCAAAAAAATATTTAATTACCTAATATTTGAGATTATTGTAAAAAAAATTATGCCATCATGTTTCTAGATTAAGAAAATTTAACAATTTACCTCATGATGACGCCGACTCAGTCTAAGAAACAAACTATAATAGGTTTTTCCATTTAAGTAATGGACGATCTTGCTTTTCTTTATACCCTGTACTCTCATGTTCTGCATTGTGCATTACCTGCACAAAATTTAAAACATTTGATGAAGTGTTTTGATGTAACAAGTCTTTTAACAACAGTTCAACTCCATAATCTGCCATATAACTTTCTTAGCGCCTGCTATCAACAACTCCTAACCATCCACCTTCACAGTACAACCATACTCTCCTCTGCTACATAACAGTTCTTTCAAAACTTCACGCAACAAACTGCCCAAACATTATTGTCAAGCTACCGCCAGTCAACAAACATTCCTATCACTACATACATAGCCGCAGTTCCACCATCTCTGTCTACCACAAACATAATACATCAACACAAATCCACTTCATTGCCAACTCTGCACTACCATAATTTCATACAAACTGTGCAACACTCCCCCACCGTCAACCACTCTTTCATACAAACCACCCTCTTCAACTGTTCAACATTCCAATCCCTCACCATATCATATCTGCTACAACTACATCATCCACCCATCAACCTTCACCTCCTTGCCAATATCACAACAGTTGCTGCCTTGTACACTTCCCTCCACATACAACTACCTCCCTCCACATACAATTCAACAATTTCATCATATCCTTCTCTGACAACAACCATCAACTCAAATACAACATACAAAACTGCTCTCCCCACTTCACCATAAAACAACTTACACCATCAAATCTGTTGTCACACTCTTACAATCCTCCACTACCCTCTGTCCATTGAACTCATTTCTAAACTCATTCAACAACCCTTAACTTGCCTACACCCCTTGGCTTCACAATTACCTCTGCTTATACTACAGCCATTACCTCTGCTTCACAATTTCCTTTGCTTCGACAACAGACCTCCAGCCATTCAAGACCACTGTCTTCTACACATAAGAAACCAACCCGCCTTCACTTTGTATCCAACACCCAAGACTGCACTTCTGCCTGCATTTCTGCCACTAACCAAGCTTTCAAGCACCTTTCATTCACATCAACAACTGTCAGCAGCACCTAAACAACCAAGCTTTTTAGAATTAAGGGACAGGATATCATCTACATTTCACAAATTAGCACGAACCAAAACATCATATGGCATACTCAGTTCGGATCTGCACTAGAGTAGCAGTCGATTTCGAGCATCTCAAATCTCAAACAACATCAAGTATCTCAAGTTTTCCATCAACGACATCAACGTCAAGCAAGTAGGTCAAGAATTCGCAAGCAAGGCGTGATTCACTTTCTACATTCAGAAACTTCAGCGACGTCGCAGGTACTTCCAGGCGAGGCGAAGTGGTCATCGGCAGCAGCAAATATTTCCAAGCATCGCTCTTCAAATCTCGAGTTTATTAAATAGCAACGCAGTCGACAGTTCAGATCTAGGCATGTAGAGGAATCAAACTTCACGAAATTGATTCAGCGAGCTCCACCTCTAGATTAGACTTCGACGATAGTGGGCGATTTTTCTGGGAGCGGTGAATCACGGTTGATTGAGACCAAAGCTAAAAAAAATTGATTTTATTCAGCAGAATTATTTTTTGGACAAGATTAAATGAAAAGGCAAAGAGTAGTTCACTTGGATATCATCCAAGAACATCTCCGACTGATAAAAGGGGCAACATTCGAAATGGACCTTCATTATCGCCTTAAGATGTTGATGCCATTCGACCTCGCCTTGCCCTAACATGCTTGAAACACGCCTCCTAACAATTGCCGCTGACGACGTACGCAAGGCTTATTGCCTGTATTTTATTTGAGTTTGGAATTAATACTGAAGGTGAAGGTGGAGATGAAAAGGAGATTTGGTTTAAGGTGGACTGTAAAATTATTTGGCGATGGAATGAAAATTTGATGGAGATACAAAAATTTGAGAACAAAAATTTTAGCGGCAAACAAAAATGATTTGGCGGCAAACAAAAATTTACCGTAGTTGCATCGTACCAATGGCATCGGTTGTTGTTAACGACTGATGCAAATTTGATTTTTTATTAACTATTGCTTTTCACGTACCAGTTGCATCGGTTATTAAGATAGAACTGATGCAAATAGTTCTATTTGCATCAGTTTTTACTTCAACTGATGCAAATGAGGCGAAGCAATATGCATTTTTTGTACTAGTGCATGTACGAGAGGAGGAAGCAAATTTGAATTTGGGTAAGATGAGTTGAATAGGGTAATTAAGTTTTAATTATAATTAATGAAAATTAATTGTTTAAAATAATTCTCAAAACTTATAAATGCAATTACTTTCTCATACGAGATCCAATCGAGGCAAGACTTTTTGCGTTGTGGTCGTAATGATGATAGCTACACGGTGGAACTGGTTTAGGTGAATTTGGAGCAAGTTGAAATTTGGGCTAAAATAAGACATTGTTCGATTTTAGTTCAAATTGGAACGCTTCTGCGCCAACTGGAATTTCAGTGAGTATAACTCACCTCTTTGGATAAATCAATTTGTTTTATAGTAAATAAACTTAATGTTTATGTTTGGTTGAAATTATTGGGTGTTTGGTCAAAAATTTACTTTTATTAGCAATTTAAAATTGAAATAGAGGAAAATTTGTTGAGAAATCTGATTTCTCACCGTGGTGATTTATAATTTCCAATTATGTTCTTGTTGTTATATTTTGATTATATGCTATTAGATAGATTGTTAAATGATGAAAATTTGATTGTTTGTCCATATTGGATGTAACGCCGACATATGTGAAAAATGAACATTTTTAGTTAAAGTGTGGACATTGCATCGGTCAAGTGCTATAGTCACTATGGGCCTCGATTTAGTATTTTGGAATACTATTAATTGTGATTTGGTTTGGAAATGATTTTTGATTTGGAAAAGGATTTTTAAATCCAACTGTTTGGAATTTATTGATAATTTAATTTAAATGAGTTTTTAAACTTTTCTATTTTATTTAAACTTCTTATTTTATTCTTTTCTACTATACATATTTAAGTAAATGATTTAAATAATTATTTTTGAAGTAGTGGTTTTTATAGAAATTACTATTATAATAAATATTTAGTTTTAAAAGAAAATTTAAAAGTTTTATCTTTATTTTAAAAGGATTTTGCAGGTTTAAAGAAGATAGATGTATTTAAAATAATATTTGTAGATTATTTGTATAAAATGATATAGATTTATAAATACTATTTAATAAGTGGAGAATAAATTTATGAAAAGTGTTGGTGAAGAAAAGGATGGTTTTATAAGTAATATCTTATAAAAAAGGAATTAATATCTTGTTGATAATTAGGATAATTAATTCGAGTTGTGAATTTATTTAATAAACGAAAGGATGAGTTTTATATTTATATTTGGTCTTTGTTTTATATTTGTATTTTTGGGGTTTTACTTGGAATTTTGGCTTTAAAAGGTGGTTTGTAATTATATTTGGAAAATTATAAAATGAATTTTATAAATGATTTTGGAGTTTTGTAAAAGGGTGCAAATATGTTAGGAATTTATAAAATAAGTTTATAAATGATATTTTTTATATAAAAGAAGGTTTTATTAAAGGGTTTATGAATAATATAAAGGGTGTATTAAGGAGTTATTAAGTAAGTTAGGAAATTTATAAAAGGAGGTTGAAATTATGTTTTTAATATTCATAAAGGAATTTATAAATAATATTTTATGAGAGGGATTCTATAAATGAATTTTAGCTTATATTTATAAAAAATTTTTTATTAAAGAGCTATTTTATAATAGAGATTCGATTTTCCAAATTGACCTTCTTAATTACGGTGGTATGGAATTCCTTTTCCCTACTTAACACCTAAGGAATAATGTTTGGGTTATTATTATCTCCATTTTAAATAACTTTTTTTTAATCCAATTTTAAGTGCGGTTTTGGAAAAAAATATCTTTTCTTAAGATTTTTAAATATACTTATACGGTTGAGATAACTATATCAATATTTTTCAAGTACTTGAAATAGTAGACGGGACTGGGAAATATATATCTTTGTGCAGGTATTTTAATACAAGTGTTTACAAAGTAATTTTAAATTAACGAAATGATTAATTTAGAGGCCCAGAGTTGCTTTGTGCTTAACCAGTGTTATTTCCCTTAAGGATTTGTAAATCTATATTTGAATTGTGTGTTTATTTGATATTCAATAAACGACTATCAAATCTTGGCCAAAAAATATAACTTTGGAAATATCTAGGAGAAACGCGCAAGTTATATGGTTCGGTAATCTTAGATGATTCTGTACTATGCGTATAAATCTCATTTTGTTATCCTAGGATGAATGATAGGGAGATCCGTCAACTTAAATGGTTGGGGGTTATCCTCAATTCTATCTATTGTCTATTTATTTTCGAAAGAACTGGGTCGATTTTGACGAAAACTATCAAATGTTGTTTCGAAGAGATAGGGATCGGATGAATTATCCAAAAACCACTTCGATTCAACTCAAGCAATGTATTTAAAGTACCTTGAAGTTGATAGAATCAAAGACGGATTCCTTTGAAGTGCAAAGGCTACTGGCAACTAATCTTGAGGGTGATTCCAAAATGGATGTATTAGAAGTACTGCCTTCAGTTTTGTTCATATCCCAAACAACTTGTATTGATGAATGCTGGACTACATTGATGTTCGGAGGGTAGTGTGTCATTCCAAGTGGTTTGCTCAATAAAAGGTAAAATGTAGCCTCTAGTCTCATCAATCAGGAATGACTAAAACATGGGATATGTAGCAGGACTAAGTGGGTCGCTCCCATTAGGGTGTATTGCCACCTTTCTAGATATGCATTCATTTTATGGATTTGGTCAGAGCTCTTGGTAAAGGTTGCAAAGCAACCACGGTGATGATATATTCGGTACTATCTAGGAAGGGTTAGGCTAGTTCTGTGAGCAGGGGTGTGAGATGTTCTTGTTGACCTTGGTACATTTTTCTAAAGGTGTATTATGCCAATAGCCTTGTCATTGATGGAATCCAATCTCCAATACATGCCTTTACAGTTTTAGTTCTAAATATATTATGTTGGAACTTAATTAATGTAACAATTTTGGCTATGATTAATATGTATTTGTATCCAAGACATTAATATAATATTAGAGGATTTTTTATAAAAATGGTTTGGTTATCGTAAGGTAAAAACTCATATTTTTATAAGTTTAAAATTTTATGTTATTGCAAATGTTTGTGTTGATCTTGGGTGGAAATATATATCATGTTCGGTGATGGATATATATGAAATCTTATGTGTATTGTTTGTTGTGAGCTTGGTATTTTTGTTTGAATGTTAAGTGAAGTTAGTAAATTTGCATGTCATGATCTTTATGTGATGAATTATGTAAAGTTGTAATCTTTGCTTGTATTTGTGATTTATGATATGCTTTGTATGCTATGGACATGAATATGTGGTTATATGCTATGAAGTTAGCACTTTTGTATGGTTAAGCGATAAGTAATCCTTATGTGTAACTTTTTTTAGTTTTAAAAATAAAATAAAAAATCAATTTCAAGTTTCAAACCTAATTTAGTTTTCAAAACACTTACTTTAAGTATTGAAAAACAAAGTGAGCTTTCAAAAGTGAAAATTTTCAAAGTACACTTAGAAAACAATTTTCAAGTTAAGGTATCTATAGCGATAGTCGATATGGATGCAGGTCGGTGGAAAATTCAACTGTTTACAAAATTAAGTTTCTATACTTAATAACATTTTTGAAATGATTTATAAACTTAATGATAATGATTAAGAAGTTAATTAAAGACTTATTAATTAATTATTTTGTTAATTAAGTTTGGTAATTAATAATTAGTTAAGTATTAAACATGTTTTGTTAATTATAATTAAGTGGAGATTAATTACTAATTAATTATCTTTTAAAAGTAAGATTAACTTTAATTCATTGATTAAGTAAGATTAATTTTTAATTAATTATGAATTAGGTATATGATTTATTTTTAATTAATTATTAATTAAGTATAGGGTTAATTATTAATTAATTATTAAGTAATTGTTTAATTATTCTAATTACAAAATAATTAGAGGTTTAATTTATAAATAAATTATTATTAAAGGTTAATTAGCTCTTAATTAATAATTAAGTTAAGTTAAGACTTAATTAACATTTAATTATGTTTTTAAAAAGGATTTAACTTGTAATTAATTATTTAAAAAGAGGTTTAATTTTTTAATTACTTTGTTTTCCAAGGATCAATTTGTTTAAAGGCAACTTTCTTTTACAAAGAATAGTTTGAGCACAAGGGATTTAATTGTCAATACCATTAAATAACCATACAAATGTGGTTAGGTTACTAAACTTGACATCTGTTTAGCAGAATAAATCCATGCTATGATATAACTCAATTGTTTAATTATGTGGGCATCTATTACCAGAATAAATCCCCGTTCTATATAATTGAACTCAATAGATTGTTTAGACATCTATTTAGCAGGATAAACCACTTATGTTGTTTGGATATGTATCTACCAGTTGGTTTATATCGACATGTTATTCCCTGATTTAGCTATGAATTTTATTTACATATATGTTGGTTTATGTAAATAACTGTTCTGTGACTTGGAAGACAAATTTAAATAAACGGTAACTTGATTTAGTACCATTGTGGTCACTAAGTCTCTTTTCAAATTTGTAAATTATGGTTTTAAAATTGACTTTAATTCAATATCAATTTAAGGTTATGTGTTTGTAAAGGATTTTGTAAGATGTCCAATTATTTTAATAAAGGTATTCAAAAATGATATTTTATGAAGGATTTATTTAAAGAAGATTTACAAATGACATTTGTAAATGATATTTATAAGAAAAGGGAATTATAATTGGAGATTTATAAAAGAGTTTTATAAATGATTTTGGAGATATATAGGAGAAGAGTTTATAAATGACTTTGGATATTTGTAAAAAGAGTTTTATAAATGATTTTTGGATATTAATAAAAGAGTTTTATTAATGGATTTAGAATTTAGGCAAAGGGAGATTTAAAAGGATTTATTGAAGAAATTAGAAAAAAGAATTTGAGATTTGGATTTCCCTTAACTGACCTTCTTAATTATGGTGGTGTGGACAATTGTTCCATGCTAAACACTGAAGGAAAAGTGTTTGAGGTTATCCTTATCTCTAATTTAAATAGCATTTGTTTGATCCTTTTAATACGATTTTGAAATAAGAAATTTTTCACAAATGTTTTGTGAATATACTTATATCCGTGAGATAAGTATATGATTGTTTTGATAAAAAAATTCAAAAGAGATTTAATAATTGAAGATTTGTTTTTGAGGCTTAGTGGTTGCTATGGGTAATTAAATCTCTAGATTTTTGTTTGTTTGTGTATTTGATAGTTAGATAACTGACTATCAAATCTTGACCAGTTTTGACTTAGGAAGTATGATTGTATATGCAAGTTCCTTGGCGAGGACTCGAATACTTGTATATTTCCAAAAGAACCAAGAACGAGTCAACCGAAAATTATCATTGTTGCTCTGGAGAGACCAAGATTGGATATGTTATCCGAAAACCACTCTGAACCAACATATGAGTTCGTGTGCAAGACATCTTGAAGATGATTAATGATGATCCTTGAAGAGCCTTTAGTTTTTCAAACATAAAACGAACTTGTATGGACGAATGGTAGCATTGAATTTCTACCTAGAGGGCAGTGTTAGCATTCCAAGATGGATTGGTAATGTTTAGAGCGTAGCCTCTCAAATCCACATTCCAGTAATGGTTAAAACATGGTAGATGTGTAGGGCTATGTGAGTCGCACCCATTAAAGTGTGATTATCCGAAGATCTAGTGTCGATATCTCTATGTATGCACCGGGCCCATTGTTGGTTGCTGATCACAGCCGAGGGGTGACATTTGGTACTATCCAGTAAGGGTTAGGCCAATCATCTGTTAGTAGAGGTCGAAAGGTTTTCGATCTCACTGTACATTTTATCTAGAGGAATATAGATTTTTGAAAGAAAGTCCCTTACCTTGCAATTTGTTGGAAATCCATTCTTCAATAAGCGCTTTCGGTTTTTGATTGTATACCTATTATTGTTGTCATGTAAACACAGCCACTTGGTATATTTACTTTAAACCCTTAGACATTATTATAATATCATTGGATTTTATAATAAAAATATTACGGTTATCGTAAGGTAAAAACCCGTATGTGTTTATGTGCAGTGAGGTCTTACGAGACACCTTTAATTTCAAAGGATTTTATAAGTTATAATAAAATTTCTTCTGATTTGAGTTCTCATGCTAGTTTTACCAAACTGACCAGGGCTTTGCTTTCTTATAATGCTCGGGTCAGGCCGAGCATATTTTCCAGATTAGCGTTGGATGCATTGGAGCTCAAGAGATGGGCTGAAGGCCAATATCTATGTATTTCTTTATATTCTACTGCATGGCATTAATGTATTTATCAAATTGTAAGGACAGGTGTTATAATTTTCCCGGTAAATGATAGGCTAGTACTCTGATGGATGTATGTATATAAAAGTTTTCTTTCGCAAAGATCATTGCTATATTGTAGATTATTCATTGCGCTGTGAGATTCTGCATTATTTACTTGCTACCTTCTTTCTTCTTCTTTTCCCTTACCATCTGTCTTTTCGACACTTGGTTGTTCGGCACGTGAATACCATGGATGTATTAGTGTCGACTACCGAGGGCCGAAAAGGCGGATCGTTATAGTTGGTATCAGAGTTGAAGGTTAAGTGAGAACCTTGGTTTTGGAAAGTAAGAAGTATTTTCTTTAGATTTGCTCGGGTAATGGGTTTCGATTTGTTTTGTGAGGATCTGAATAATTTTCTAAGTGACGATAAGATGTTTGCTTAGGCGAACGTTGTAGTGCACTTAGTAAATTATTCCCTTTATCATTGTACGATCGAAACAAGTTCAAATTCGAATGAACCTAAAGCAAGTTGGTAATAATATTTTAGAATATATATGGTATTGTTTCAAATGGTATTTGAAAGAGAAAAGGTATATTTATGTTAACTAGTTCGAGTGGTCTGAAAATAACTTAAAATGGGAAAGAGATGTGTTCGGATGGTAACCACTTCTCTTAAGTATTACCCTTCTAGTTAAGGGAATGTATGATACTGTTTGGTAATACCCATTTCCATAGTTTCATTTTGGGGTTACTCGAGCTATATGTATATTCTCTATGGATTAAAAATATAGTATTATTTCAAAAGATTTTTGAAATAAAACCCGAGTATTTGGTTCCTAAGTTTTCAGGATGTAAAGATATCTTGATTTAAAATGGTTAATAAATGAAGGTTTAAAATTGAACTAATTTAATTAGAAGGTTTAACAAACTTGGTTTTATTGAATAATGTGTTTTGGATTTTGACACTTATAAGGTTAAATAGTATTTAATGTTATTGGGATGGCTAATAAACACCTTTATCTTAGAGATGTCCAAGAAAAAGTAGAGTCTAGGGCTGAGTTTGGATACCATCATCTTGCTCTTCTTAGCTACTTGCCAGACCAAATTGGTAAAGAGGTTGAATTGGTCGACTAAGTTTTAAGATCTAATATTATTTTGTGCCTACATCTAATAGTTAAAAGTGAATAGAATTAAAATTAAATGTTATATATATATATATTCTTAGGATGTAGGAGGGTATTATCTAAGTTAATAATTTTTATGATTTTACGAAAGGTTTCATAAATAAGTTGTACCATTTCAAAATGTTTGAACCTAAGTTGGAATTTGTATAAAACGATTTCATAAATATTTGTAGGAGGGCAAGAAGGTAAATAGGTAAATAAGAACCTTTAGATGAGTACATAGGTTGTACGTAGATCATTTCCCTTTCTCATATAATTCTCGATCTAAGATTCGAGTACATGACTTGAGGTGTTTTACATCATTCGGGATAAGGATTTATCACTCAATTCTTGACATTGAACACTTGTTGATGGTTCTTGATATGGAATCAAAGTTTTCTATCATAATATATGGCTATGTAAAGTGAACGGAGGTTTCTAGTCAAGAAGCTAGATCGGAGTCTGCACTAGTGAATCAGATGAGTGATACTATCATGGAAGTGAAGTTATGTGATCGAGTAGAGATCGAATCAGATTTTTCATATGGATGATCTATGAACGTCATGTGGACTTATGAATAGTATTGGGTGTTCATATGGTAAAATTTTGGGGATGAAATTCTTTTAAAGGGGGAAAATGTAATGACCTGGAATTATGCTTTGATTTGTGAATATTTAATTATTTTAAATATTTAGTTAATGGTTTTAATAGTAAAATAACCCTCTTTTAATTTATAGCCAATGATAGAAAATTCATTTTTGAATTTGGTTTATAAAAATAAATAGTTAAAAGGAAAATAGAAAATGCGACCGAAATGCTTTTTCAAAAATCCTGATTTTTTATCATCTAAAAGCTATTAGAAATGTTTTAAATTGCTTAGTACACTTGCTTATATAATTAATAAGAGTTTAATTAAGTGTATTAAAAAATATAAATATAAGTGTGCTTAAAGAAAGGAGTGAAAAGACCATTTTTTATAAGAAGAAAATAAAAATTAAGAGAAATGACATTTATAACTCATACTTATACTAAGGAAGTGATGTAGTGTTGAAAAATGTGTGGTGGAGGGGGGAGGTTAACGTGTGTAAGGGGGTAAGGAAGGGAAGGAAGAGATGATGTGCCTTCATTTGGATGAGGATTTGTACTTAAGGGGTATTTTAGTAATTTTCTTAATTCATTTTCCATAAGAACAAATCCACTTCTTTCCTTCTTCTTCATTTTAATTTCTTATCTTTTTCAAAATCTTTCTTCTTCTTCCTTAAACATTTCCATTTTGTTTAATGACTTCCAAAAATATTTTAAAATTTAAAAAAATCACCTTTTTTCTCTTTTAACACATAAAAATCATTTCTTTCTTCTTAGGCCTGTCAACAGATACTTTCGGATGCGGATAGTGCCATATCCACAATTGCATCCTAAATCTTTTTCGGATATCGGATATCCACATCTGCGGATACTGACGGATGTCAGGTAATTATCTTACCCTCTGATGACCGATAAATTAACGAATATAAGCAAGAAATTTTAGTTTAACATAAATTTTTTCCAACCCTATTGATTATAAATGTGTTAAAAATAAACAAATATGATGATAATAAATAGTTTTGAGTAGTTAATATGCATTAAGTGCATATAACATAACTACTAATTTAATAAAACAATAAATAAGTATGTTTCATTGTACTAAAATACACAATTTAAACTATAATCTTAGAAAAAATGGATGGATAATTTTTGGATGGGGATGTCTTCGTATTCGCACGCGCATCCATTTCTTCGGATATTGGATATTTATCAGCTTTACGGATACGGATGCGGACGGATTTCGGATTTTTCGGCTATCCGTTTACAGCCCTATTTCTTCTTCTTACACCTTCCTCTTCCTTAAACAAAGCCAAACCCTCCTTTACAATACATGGCCGAGCCAAAAAGCATGTTTCTAGGTCTAAAATCATATTTTTACTAAAGAAAAAGTTTAGATCTAAAGCCTTTCCAAAGTTCTAGTCGATTAGGTTAAGTTTTGGTGAGTAAAATTCATATTTTTATCAGTTTAAAATTTTATGTTATTGCAAATGTTTATGTTGATCATGTAGAATATGCTAGTATATGATTTTTGTTTGATGATAATAAATATATATACATTCATTTAAATGTATTTGTTATTGTACTATTTTATTGTTCACATAATTAAATAAATATTTGCTGAATAAAATAAATAAAATAGAATTTAAATTCAAACAAATATTTTATTCAAACAAATATTTTATTACAATTTTGAATAGTACAAATTTGAGCTCTCATTATATATACACAATTTTCAATTACAACACCACTTTTATTACATTTCAATTTACATAACTTTCCTCACTACATATTCACTCAACACTCGTATTTGATCTTCAACTTTATTCCAATTTGTATCCCGCTCTGAGTTATCTGCAAAATAAACACTAACGTAGTAAAATTGAAAAAGAAATATTTTGTAGTGTAAAATAAAAAGTGCATTTTGAAAATGTTATTTGCCTCAGTTATTTGGGTTGTTCGTCATCATTTATTTTGAATTCATCTACACGAACAACTTGTGACATGCATAGTGTATCACTGTACATGCCACAAGGCCGTGCATACCAATGTACACTTGATAAAACTGCAGGAACAGGTGGGCACAATGTCAAACCCGAGCCGAGGCTGGATTCAACTCAGGTGCAATACAAAAACATAAAACGAGCCTCGACCAAAAATTCAATGTGTACACATGAGAACACGGCCTCAACAGTCAATGGTTCACATGACAGCATGCATGAAGTATTAACCAGAACCAGACCCAAATCAACAATAAACTGTACTCATACAACTAGACAGACTCAAGTGCACAAGTCCAAATGAATGGGTCAAACTGCACCAGACCAGTAAACATGAAGACACAAATGCACAAGAACAAAGATGACTACAGTTCAAAGTTTCAAATGCAACAGACCAGCACTACGCCATAGATTGCATGCTGCAACACCAAAGAAGTGATGCAGGAAGTGCCAAAAAATGTTGCTGTAGGCTAAAAAAGGGCAAAGGCAACACTTTCTCGGTGATGCATTTTGCCGCGTTGCCGCAGACCTCAAAGGCAACATTTTGACTATCTAAGGCAACATAAGAAATATTGTTGCAATAGAACCATATTTGGGTCTATAGCAACATCCATAGGTGTCTGTACCAACATTCCAAAATGTTGCTATAGATATTAACTTTCTGAATTTGTGGGGCCCACAATGTAGAGCATATTTGATTTTTTAATAGAAATAAATATTTATTTAATAAAATGCTATTGCACAGAATTTGATATTCAAACAGTAATTTATTTAAATAAATATTTTATTTCAACATTTAAAATAGTACAAATTCCTAACTCCACTATTTTACAATTCAATGATAAATAACACCGATATTCACATATACAGATATTCCTCACTACATTACTCAGTTCACTCATTACATATGCAGTTTCAATTTATACAGACACCGACACTGACAAATATATGACGAGCCGAGTGCCGAGCCGAAGGCGAGCCGAGAAGCGGGTCCGGGCGCAGCGCCGACGGGGGTCCGGGGCACCGCAGTCCCGGCGGGGATCGACCTTCTTTGAAATGACGTAAAATGATGCACAAATGAAGACTGAGCTTAATTCCTATCCTCCATCTCCTCGCCTAAATCTGCTTGAATCCCCTACGGCCAAACACCAAAACTCTACTGCAAACTCTTTTCAATTTCCAATCACCACATTAGCTTCTCTCCATAACCAATACACAACAGCACTCTACCATTGTCAAACTCCAAACTCCGTCTACATCTCTCTGCCAACATTCAGGCATCACACTGCCAACTGAAACTCCTCTGCATCACCAACTTCCACCATCACTTCCATAACTTACCAAACCAACCAAACAACCTTCAACCAATACAACTACATCCAGATTCAATGGTGAACCAACCAACCAGATTATGAACTTGCGATGGACTTGCGATGGAGGCACAGGGCATCCAGAAGCAGTACATACCCAGCTAGATTCTGAAACATTAACAAGTGTTAAAGGAGCATTTGCACAAACATATGGGGGGCATACTATCTTATTGAAATTACCAGTACCAAGTGAAGCAACCGCAATCATAGGGGAAAGTACGAAGAGATCAGCCTGGGATCTGCTCTGAACTTGCGATGGAAAGTACGAAGTGAACCAAAATCTCGAGGGCAGCAGTTCGGGTTTTGGGAGAAATTAAGGCACTAGAAGGGTTTTCAGGTGAAGTAGTCTAAAGGAGAAAGGTAGAGGGGTTGGTGGCGAGCAAGTCTTCTGTTGGAGGTGAGAGCAGATAGCGACGACAGCGGTGGCAAAAGGGGTTTGAACGGAAAACTTTGTTTGGCTTTGGGTTTTGGTGTCGTGACGGGGCTCTGGTTGGAGCTAGATGGTCGCGATGGGTAAGGGGGTAGCTGGGGGTGAGGGTGACAATTTGGTGGTGGAGGCGAATGGGAGGAGGCAGAAGAAGAGGAGGGTGACAATTTGGTGGCGGAGGCGAATGGGAGGAGGCGAATGGGAAGAGGCAAATTGGAATGAAAACCAAAAGGGATCTACTCTGAACTAGGCGGGAAAACGAAATTTTGGGGAAAATTGCAGTGGTGATCCATTTTAACAACCAGAGTAAATGTAGACCGTTGGATCGTATTCACGCGGATTGCTAATTTTATTAATTTTTTAATTTGAATACATCTATAGCTACTGCAACATCTGGTTGATACCTATGCTAACACCTTGAAGCGAGTGTTGTAATAGACAAAAATCAGCATACCTATCGTTACATTATAGCTAGCAACACCATGTAATTTCGTTGCAGTAGGCCATCTATGGCGTAGTGCAGTAAACAAGGAAATTGGTCAGGCAACATCAAGTTCATAACAGAACCGAGGCAATAAAGCCACACAACAGAAAATGAAACAGTGATGTGACATTGATACCAAAGACCACAAAACATGTAGACTCAACAATGATTGATCAGGAGCAACAAAGGTCAGGTATAAGCATGGATGGTATAAGCAGTAATGGCACAAGTGCAGCACACATCAAACAACAAGTGATCCAGGAGGAACCACATTGCAACAAGTCTCGACCAAGTGATTATGCACATATATACATACATATATATGTATGTATATACATGTTTATATGTACATGTTACTAATAGTAGAAACAAGTCCTCAGCCAAAGCACATAAACAAGTCCGGCCACAACAAGTAACATACATACATACATACATACATACATATATATATATATATATATATATATATATATGCAACCAGACCAGAAACAAGAGCAGACAACAAAGTGTACATGCATATAAACCAAAGCTAACATAAGCAAACATGTAGAACAGTGGACAGAGCTTAATGCAACCCAGACTAATATCACACAACAACTACAAGCATCAGGTCGAAAATGCTACAGGCATGAACACACACGTCGAACAAGTTATAGCAGAAAGGAGTTGAACAAGTCGAACTCAATTTTTATCACAAGTCAGAAAATTCAAAAAGTCAATGTTGCAGGAATTTCAATATGAACATGTCAGATTTTAAATAACAAAGTCAAAGCCGTGGTGGCCAAGGTGATACCAAGAAACCGATGGACAAGTCATAAGAGAAACAAACTCAAATCAAAGGAGCATAAAGAACAGAACCAAATCCAAAGCCAGATGATAACACGTATGAATGAAAAATCAGAAAATCAAATAAGCCGTGGTAATCAAGCAAGGACATCAGAAGTATATTCGAAATTGAACCGGTCAGGATCAATCACAAGCATTCAAGCATAATTGTACGACCGAGTTAAATTAACAGACGAATTCAAATGAAAATATTTGAACGATAATTTAGGGTTTTATTCCCTATTTAAACCATTAACATCATTGGCATTTAAGGGCATTCGAGTTTAAGAAAAATCACAGAGGCAAGTTTCAATTTAAATCCCAAATCAACAACTCGAATCAAGTTCGAATCAAGGCAAAACAATAGAGAATTTAAACGGCATAATTTACATACCAGATTCACTGATTCGAACACAATCCTGGGAGCAGCCGCAAGCATAATCAAAGCAAAACTACAGAGCAAATCATAGCCAACAAATCGTTTGACGAAGGAACTAGAGGCAAAGTTTACTTCAATTCGAACATCAATTTTCAAGCGGCGGCCTCAGTTATCACGAAGCCCTAAATTTTTTAAAAGAGGAACGAACGAGCAAAGAGGCAGACATTATTCATAAAACAAAGGATACGGGCCGAAGAAATAAAAAGAGAAAAGGGGGACAATTATTTTTTAGCACTGCATATTTTTAAATTGGGCCGGTTTCCTTTATTATTTTGGGCTTAAATTTTATTTAGGGTTTTGTATATTTTTATTTTGTAATTTACTTTTAAACTTTTATTAAATTCTAGTCGTGTGACAAAAGGACGAACTACAGTGGCGTAGTTCGAGAATTCGCAACTCAGTGGCTGAGTTGTGGCAGGGTTTTGAGCATAGAGTTTGGTTAGTCAATAGCGGGTGTCGTAAATTTATGTGTGTAAGTGTATGACTACTCAATTTCTAGTAGAAACCTTGGAGTCAGCACGTAGGCAGGGTTTTGCCGAAGCTGGGTAAATCTATGTTGTTCTATTTCTGCTTTTATTATTCTACTATTATCTGTGCTGCAATTATTTTATATATTTCCGCATTAATTTTTATAATTATTAGTATCACCCTATTCACCCCGCTATAGGGTGAAATCGATCCTACAGATCTTGCTTGGAAATATATATCATGTTTGGTGATGGATATATGTGGAATCTTATGTGTATTATTTGTTGTGAGCTTAGGATTTTAGTTTGAATCTTAAGAGAAGTTAGTAAATTTGAAAGTTATGATCTTTATGTGATGAATTATGTAAACTTGATATCTTTATTTGTGTTCGTGATTTGTGATATGCTTTGTCTGTTATGGACATGAATGTGTAGTTATATGCATGTTATTTCCTAATTTAGCTATGAATTTTATTTACATATATATTGGTTTATGTAAACTATTATGTGACTTGTAAGACAAATTTAAATAAATGGTAACTTGATTTAGTACCCTTGTGGTCACTAAGTCTCCTTTCAAAATTGTAAATTATGGTTTAAAAATTGTCTTTAATTCTATATCAATTTTAGGTTAAGTGTTTGTAAAGGATTTTGTAAGATGTCTAATTATTTTAATAAAGTTATATACAAATGATATTTTATAAATAATATTTTACAAAGGATTTATTTAAAGAAGATTTAGAAATGACATTTGTAAATGATATTTTCAAGAAAAGGGAATTATAATTGGAGATTTATAAAAGAGTTTTATAAATGATTTTGGAGAATTATAGGAGAAGAGTTTATAAATGACTTTGGATATTTGTAAAAAGAGTTTTATAAATGATTTTTTTAATATTTATAAAAAAGTTTTATAAATGGATTCAGAATTTAAGGAAAGGGAGACTTCATAAATGGAAATGATTTATAAAAAGGAATTAACGAAGAAATTTATTAAAAAAAGAATTTGAGATTTGGATTTCCCTTAACTGACCTTCATGATTATGGTGGTGTGGACAATTGTTCTATGCTTAACACTGAAGGAATAGCGTTTGGGGTTATCCTTATCTCTAATTTAAATAGCATATGTTTGATCATTTTAATATGAATTTAAATAAGAAATCTTTCACAAATGTTTTGTGAATATACATATGTCAAAGAGATAAGTATATGAATGTTTCGATAAACGTTTTGAAAAGAGATTTAATAAATGAAGATTTTTTTTAAGGTTTAGTGGTTGCTATGGATAATTAGATCTCTAGATTTTTTTTATTTGTGTATTTGATAGTTAGATAACGGACTATCAAATCTTATGCAGTTTTGACATAGGAAGTATGATTGTATATGCAAGTTCCTCACTGAGGACTCGAATACTTATTGTATATTTCCAAAAGAACCGGGAATGAGTCAACCGAAAATTATCATTGTTAGTTTGGAGAGACCAAGATTGGATCTGTTATCCAAAAACCACTCCGAACCAACATATGAGTTCGTGTGGAATACATCTTGAAGTTGATTGAAGATGATGCTCCTTGAAGAGCCTTTGGTTTCGTTAAGACCTAGAACGAACTTGTATGAATGAATACTAGCATTTCTGCCTACTGGGAAGTATTAGCATGATTGCTAAATGTTAAGAGCATAGCCTTTCAAACCACACATCCCGATAATGGTTAAAACATGGTAGATGCGGCTAGGCTTTGTGAATCGCATCCATTGGGGTATGATCATCCTAAGATCTAGTGTTAATATCTCAATGTATGCATCGGGGCGCATTTTTGGTTGTTGATCACAATTAAGGGGTGATCATACTTGGTACTATCCAGTAAGCGGTATGCCAGTCTTGTATTGACAACGGTCGAAAGGTTTTCGATCTCACGGTAAATTTCATTTAGAGGTATATAGATTTTTGGAAGGTTATTCCTTACCTTGCCATTTTTTGAAAATCCATTCCCTAATAAGCGCCTTCGATTTTTGATTATATAAATATTATTGCTGTCATGTACACACATCATAGCTACTTGATATATTTACTTTAAACCCTTAGACATTATTATAATATCATCGGATTTTATAATAAAATATTTTGGTTATCATATGGTAAAAACCTGTTTGTTCTTATGTGTGGTGAGGTCATACGGGATACCTTTAATTTCAATGGCTTTTATAAGTTATAATAAATTTCTTGTGATTTGTGTTTCTCACGCTGCTTGTTCCGGATTAACCCAGGCATTTTTTTCTTATAATGCTCGGGTCAGACCAAGCATATTTTCCATATTAGCTTTGGATGCATTAGAGCTCAGGAGATGTTCTGGAGGCCAAGACTTATTTACGTATTTCTTTATGTTTCGCTACTTGGCTTTGTGGTATTTATCAAATTATAAGGACATGTGTTATTACTATTCAAGTAGATGATAGGCTAGTACTTTGATAGATGTATGTATATAAAAATTTCTTTTGTAAAGATCATTGCTATATCATGGAATATTCGCTGCGATGTGAGATTCAATATTGTTTAGTTCCTTCTTATCTTCTTTCTTCTTCTTTCCCCTAACCATCTGTCTTTTTGATACTTGGTTTTTTGGCATGTGAATACCGTGGATGTATTAGTGTCAACTACCGAGGGTCGAAAAGACGGATCGTTACAGGTTTCTACCTTACGATAACCAAAACATTTCATAGGAAAATCCAGTGATATTATAGTAATATTTAGGGTTAAAGTAAATATTAAATTATAGCCGAAATTGTTACATTAACTAAATTCTAGCATAATCGGTGTACAATCAAGTCCGAAGGTTCATATTAGAAAATGGATTCCAATCATGAAAAGGTAAGGATCCACCTTCTAAACTAGTACACCTCTAGATAAAATATACTTGAGGCTACAACATGTTGCACCTCTAATACTAAACACTAGCCCTGCCCCTTAATGCATAGCGTCGAATATGATCACCCATTGGTTGCGACCAAACAACCATACCGGGCCTGAAGTATACATAAAATCATAAATATCGCTTTAGATTGGCGGTGATCATACCCTAATGGCAGCGACCTACATAACCATGCCGCATGTCCCTTCTTTAGTTATTTACCGGGTGTGAAGCTCATAAGGAAACGATTACTTCATTCCTCCTAGCAATTCCCACTTGGAATGCTAACATTGCCCTTCGGGAAGAAATGCAATGCCAACATTCATCCATACAAGTTCATTCGGAGTCTGAACGAAACAAAAGATGCTTTTTCTACTACATCCATTTCTAAATCACCCTCAGGATTATAACCAAGTAGCTATTATTCTTCAAAGAACTCCGTTTTAGATCATCTTCAAGATATATCCAATTCGAACGTTCATGCTATTTCGAAGTGGTTTTCGGATAATATATCTGATCTTCTCCGAACCGACAACGATAGTTTTAAAACTGGTTAAGGTTTGATAGTCGGTTATTTACCTATCAAATGATCAAACAATTCAACCAGAGATTTTATTCCATAAGGAAATAACACCGGTTAAGCATAAAGCTACCATAAGCCTCATAAATTTATCTTTTCATTAATTTAAAAGTACGTCGTAAATACTTGTATTAAAATACTTTTACAAAGACATATTTTACAAACCCTTCTCTATACATTTCCATACTTTGAAAATATTCATATAATTATCTCAACTGCATAAGTATATTCACAAACAATTTCATTTTAAAAACTTAGGAAAACTTTCCCACATACTTATCTTAACAGTATATATTCACAAAAAACTGCATTTTCAATACTTAGAAAACATTGTCATATACTTATCTCAATGGAGTAAGTATATTCTCAAATCTTAAGAAAGATTTTCATTTCAAAACCACACTTAAATTTAGGTTAAACCATGTCATTTTAAAAAGAGACACTAGCCCCCATATACTGTTCCTTCGGTGATAAGTAGGGAAAATAATATTTCATACCTCCATGATTAAGAAAGTCATTTTGGAAAATCAAATCTCTATTATAAAATAACTCTTTTATAAAAGTATCTTTAATAAGTATAAGCTCTAAATTCATTTTCACCCTTCCTTTCATAAAATATTATTATAAATATGTAACAAAATTACCGCCTCTTTTCATAAATTTCTAAATTTATTTAAATAACTCCATTTCTAGCATTCTTTATATTAATTATAAAACTCTTTATAAACTTCTTTAAAAAAATATCGCTTGTAGTACTCATTTTATAAATTCCTAACTTTATTTCAACTTGTTTTATAAACCTCCAATTTCATTTATAAACCCTTTGTACAAATTTCTATAGACAATCACAAAACTACTTTTATAACCTAAGCTCCAATATAAATCTAAACTCCAATTTCTATTACAAAACTCATTTACTTTTCATAATACGATCCTTCTATATATACAATAAATTCACAACTGTGATTTATTTCTCCAGTTTGACTAAATGAAATTATTTCCCTTTATAAAATACCATTTATACAATATTCCTTTATTTGTAAAAATTTTGCTTATATATCTCTCTTTTAAATTTATAAAATTCCCTTTTCATAAATCTATTCTTTTATTTCATCATTTTATACAAAATGTCTCACAAATATTTATCAGTAAAATACTTCTGCCTTTTTTAGATCACAAAATTGCTTTAAATATAAGATAACCCATTTTATTTTCCTTTTTAAAATAAACATCTATTATTATTTCCATAAAACTAATACATTTAAATAATTATTTAAAACATTTACACACACACACACACACACATATATATATATATGTGTGTGTGTGTGTGTTTAAAAAGAATAAATAACGAAGTTGAATTAAAATAGAAAAGTCCAAACATTTTTTTTAGCAAAGGCTAGCGAGGTTGAGGACCCCTACCTGATTTATTGCAAGAAAAAAAGGAAAAAGAAGCTAAGAACAAAACTCCAAGCCACAAAACCAAACACACAAAGAAGAACAGAAGATAACAAAACAAGCACATAAGAAAAACAAAATTCAGAAAAGAGGAGACACCAAAGCAACCACCTAGGCACTCCTATCTCCAAATCAAATTAAAAGAAAGAGGAAAATAGGGATGCCTCAGAAGATCAGCATGAATGTCCTTCTTCAAAACCGCCCAAACACTATCACCAGTTCTTCTTTTCTTATCAAAAACTATTGCATTACGTTCAGTCCATAGCACTTTGAAATATTTCTTTATGCAAAGAGCAATTAGCCTGGATTTCTAGGTTCTCCACCTAGTAGCTTTGTGTATAATACTCAAATCAATTGTAGTAGAGGTAGCCAAAGTCCTGCAACCCACCACCATCATCATTCTTTTCCACATGAAGAGGTTTTCAGCACATTCAAAGAAAATATGCTCAATAGTTTCAGGCATATCAGAGCAGAAACTACACAGGCTCCTATGATTCAAGCCCATATTCAGCATGACAGTTCTCGTTAGCAAAGCATTATGAACCACTTTCCATAACATTAAGTTCTCCTTAGGACTGGAGTCAACATTCCAAATTATCCTCTACCACCTACAAATTGGCACAGTACTCAAACCTAGGAGCATAGAATAGGCATGAGAGATAGAATGGAGGCTGCCATTCCATGTTACATGGTCAATATCCATAGTTTCAATTACAAGACCCTGAAGTTGATTCCAGACACCCCTGAGCTGTTGATTGGAAGTATAAGGAAGCTGAAGACTGCCAAGAAGAAGAAAGTCAGTAGCCCTAGCATTGATAGATATACCAGATTGATGGATATGCTGATGAGAAAGTAAGTTGGTAAGGATCAAACCAGGGGAGACCCAAGGTTCATGCCAGAACATAACATCAGAGGAGGAAGCCATCTTCATACAAATGAAAGGCAGAAAAATTTTCCTTAAAGCAAGAAGCTTCCTCCAAGTCCAACTACATAATTATGGAACCTTAACACTCCAAAAGATTTTTGAGCCAATCCTATGCGTCCACACCCATCTCACCCAAACACTACCATTCCTGGACAAAACTGCATTGAAGTGGGAACTAAAGGCAGCCAAGTTCCACTTCATAATGTTTATAACTCCCAAACCCCCCTTGTCCCTGGGCTGATCAATGATATTAAAGGAGCATGGGATGGGTTTTTTTACTGTGAATTGAACCACACCATAGAAAGTGCATCATAGCACTTCTAATCATTTTCAGAATCTTAGATGGAAGAATGAAAGCCTTGGCCCAGTAAACAAGCATAGAAAAGGAAACTGATTTAATAAGAATGAGTCTACCAGCCTGAGATAAAAATCGATTAGACCATCTATCCATGACAGAAGTAATTCTTGAAAATACAGGGAGGCAGTCAGAAGTTGTAAGTCTAGAAGTTAGAAGAGGGAGGCCTAAATAAGACATATTTGCATTCATAGGTTGAAGACCAAAAGCATGTTGAAGAGAGGATGATAGGCTTGAATCAACCCCAGAGATGATGATGCTTGATTTGGCCAAGTTGATGTTAAGACCAGACATCAAATGGAAGGAAGACAATGTGGACATGACACAGAGGATGGAAGATAGCTGTGGCTTAGTGAATATCATGATGTCATCAGCAAACATCAATGATGTGACATTGTGGAATTTGCATTTAGGGTGGAAGGAAATCAGGTTGGTAGAAAACTTACTGTTGAGAAGAGCAGTTAATGCCTCCATGACCAGAATAAAAATATACGAGGAGATAGGATCACCTTGTCGAATCCCCTGCCTAGCTTTAAAGTAACCCACAGAATGACCATTAAGAATAAGCGAGAAGCTTGGAGTTGAAATGCATTCACATATCCACCCCACAAAAGGTTTAGGGAAACCCATTAATGCCATAATCCTAACAATGGAAGACCATTATACAGAATCATAAGCCTTTAAAATATCCAGCTTCATCATTGCAGTAGGAGAAGCATTCAACCTACCATAACCACAGAGAAGTTCCTGAGCAAGAAGGATGTTGTCCATAATGATTCTTTTCGGGATAAAAGCAACTTGATTTTGTGAGATGATGTCAGGAAGCACACGAACAAGCCTACTAGCAAGAATCTTAGATAAACACTTATAAACTACATTACAACAAGATATAGGTCTGAAAGAAGAAACATTACTAGCCTCATGAGATTTTGGTATCAAAACTAGATTGGTTGCATTTACTTCAGAGAGGAGAGTACATTTGTCAAAAAAATTATGCACAGCTTTGCAAAAATCAGTCTGTATTAGTTCCCAGCAGAACGTAAAGAAATAAACATTAAAACCATCAGGACCCCCATAGGACTTCTTATTCATTGCAAAAAGAGTTTGCTTTATTTCTTCATTGGAGATTTTTTTCAACAATCATAGAGGAGTGCTCAATGCTGAGGGAGGGAAGAGATATTTCATCAAACAGGTTAAGGTTAGGGGAAAAATTAGATGAGTTACCCAGAATATCCATATAATAGTCAAGGAAAGCAGAGTCAATTAGTTCAGGAGTGGAGTAAAGAGTACCATCCTTACCACTTATCATATGGATGTTTTCTTTAGGCTGCTTAATTTTGATCGAGGCATGAAAAAACGCAGTGTTTCTGTCCCCAAACTGGAGCCACTTATTATGCAACTGTTGTTGTTTCATGCTACTTTCAACATCAAGGGCCTTGTTGAGAAGGTTGAAATTTTTTCCTTCCTCTTCAGCAGCCTGCATGGAATCAGGGTGGTTCATCATGTAATCATGGGCCTGATTGTACGGTTCTTTTAAGCGAGAAGACTGCTTAGAACCATCTACAAAAGTTTTGCTTGCCCAAGGTCGTAGAGACTTTTTAACAAGATTAAGCTTCCTGCACAAAATAAACATTGGATTACCATAACATTTAGTGGACCGGACAGAAGTAACCATAGGCATGAACTCAGCGGATAGAGTCCAAGCATTGAAAAGTTTAAAGCTCCTTTTTTCCTTAAGCACAGGGGCACCTGATGAGAGAATCAATGGAGAGTGATCAGATAGATAAGGAGGAGGAATAAGAACAGATAGCTTGGGCCAAGCGGAAAGAGAAACAAGTTTGTAGAAAGCATGGTCAATGGTGGAGAAGATTCTCACACCACTCCTACTATGATTGTTCCATGTGTATCTAGATCCAGAAGTTGGAAGTTTAAGAAGACTCGAATCAGCGGCAGATATGTTAAGAGGATGGATTTGCCTTGGCAGGAGGGGAAGGCCACCAAACTTATCATCAAGATGAAAACAACAATTAAAGTCACCCAAGACAAGCCATGGATGAGTTTCCTGCCTAAGGTGAGGAAGAAAATCAAGAAATTTTTGTCTAGAGACCAAAGAGTTATCAGCATATACAAAAGTGAGATAGAACGAGGAGGAAGTAAGGGAACATTTGGCATGAGTATGAATGTTTTGTCTTGAGGATAAAATTGTTGATAGGGAAAAAAAGAACAGATCAAATAGAATTAAAATTCTACCATACTCCGCATCACTAAGATTGTGCAGAAGTTTCCAAGAGGGACAAATATAATTTGCTGCTTTAACAGTTGAGAGAAGGTTTAGCTTTGTTTCAAGAATAGCAATGATTTTCAAGTCATACAACTGAATGAAATTTTTAACTTGATCAAGTTTCGATTGAATATGGGCTCCTCTTATGTTCCACACTCCAATACTTTGTGCTAACATACTTAAAGGGAAAGAAGAGTGGCACGTCCCTTGCTCCTAGTTGTAGGAGATTCTGAATTGTTGGCTAATTTATTGGGCTTTGCATTCTTCTGGGAAGGAGATGATGTAATGGGGCTTGAGATTGGGAGGGGCTTGAAAGATGGGTCAACCCACCCATGGATAATTTTATTATTGATGTAGGGGAAGTGGGAAGGAGGGGAAGGATGGGAAAGATTGGGATGAGAAGAACTTGAAGGAAGAGAATTGGAAGAAGGTGGATTAAATTTCCCATGCATGGATTGAACAAGATGCATAATTTGGTTTTCCAAGTTGCTACAGAAGTGGGATTCAGAAAAAGTATCAGGACTATTATTTTGGCCTTGTAACTGGTGATGACCTGCATTAAGCTGCTGCAAATTGGTTAGGCTACTAGCATCAGTAGTAACAGGATGATTGTGCACGTGCACAAAAGGCTTACGGTTAATAATTGAACTTTCTTCAATTATACAACCAGGATTATGTGTGACTTCGAGGTTCTCCGATGATAAAACATCAAGTTCCTTAGGGATACCAACCTTGTGAACATTGGCACATGCAACATTGTCAGTTTGATGCATCAAAAGAGTCTCCCCATAAGGAGTTTCAGAAAATGATTCAGGAGCATTATGGGGAGAAAGAGCATCCACACCGATGACAACACCCTTAACAACATCACCATTATTTTCATTACAGTTAGTTTGAGCTGCTACATCAGTTTCCTCAATATCAGTCCCCTCAACATTTGCTAACACATGAAACTTATTTGTAGATAAAACAACTGAAGTTGTAAAGAGGGCAGCATTGTCATCCAAAGAAATGGTATTTTCATGGGTATCAACTCTATCACTTGGGACAACACATTCCTTTGGATTACAAACCAGATTTTCCTTTGGCCTAACATCATTTGACAGATCAATGGCAACCCTATTTTTCTTTTTATACTGGGGGACTTTCCTCCAAATTTGCTTAACTTTATCCAGTCCACATGTACCTCCAGTAGAAACTCCCCCTCTCTCATTATCAGCAGCAGGAATCAAGTCCACAGGAACCACCATCACCTTAGAGGATGCTGCCAAAGGACATGAAAGAACAGTATGACCAAAAACAGAGCATGAAACACAGATTTCTAGTTTCCATAAGTAGCTCACTTGCACAAAATGATCAGAACCATCAAGTAACTTAACAGGGAACTTATCAACTAGCTCACAATCGGGCTTTATCTCAACAAGACATTTTGCATAAGTAATCCTCTCTAACTTCTCAGTTGATTGATCCATGCACAAGAACTTCCCCAGTCTTGAAGCTAACCAATTAATGCCATAGTGTGACCAAGCATAAAGAGGAATATTACTTAACTTGATCCAAATAGGAACAGACCTGATGGAACCACAGCTATTACCAATAGAAGCATCCCAAGGTTTCAAAATAAAGAGTTTGTTTCTAATGATTAAGGGGTCAGCCTATGCAATTCGATGACGATCATCAGCAGATGAGAAATTAAAAAGAAAGAGAAAACCATCAGACTTCACAGAGACATCACCCTTCAACTTCCAAATCTTCTTCAGATGGAACACCACAGTAGAGTACGGCAATGGCTTGTCAAGGAAGAAACCGACCAGCGAGTCCTTCCAAACATCGTTGCCTGCTTCAATGATCTTATCAGAAGGAACAAGAGCATCACCAGAGAAAGACAAGGAACAAGCTAAGGCACGTAACTACCAGTGTTACGAGGCCTGGACTTAAAGAGAGAAGACCACGGAGGAAGGGGAATATGGGAGGAGGAGGAAGGAAGGCCGGGTGCTAAAGGAGAAGGAGGAGGGAGGTGATCAGGGGGGACATGCTCAAGAAGAGAAACAGGAGGAGAAGGACGAGATTCAGAAGACAGCGTGGGTGGATCAGGAAAAGGTTGCAGAGGAATGGTGGTTGCAGTGGTAGAAGAATGGGGATTGGACAGGAGAGAAACAGCTGAAGCATAGGATGGGACAGAGAAAGCAGAAGAAGAAACTTGGGGGATGGTCCCCATGGCAGGAAAAAAGAAGCAAAAAAGAAAAAATGTTAAGAAACTTTTAACTACTAGAAAAGTTCAAACATTCATTTAAAAAAAATCATATAAACCCCAAAAGATCAAATTTAATTCATTTTCCGAATTGAAATCATTTCCAAAGTTAACATCACTTAATAGTATTTCCATAATACTATATCGAGGTCAATAGTTACTATAGCACTTAACAAATGCTATTACTTCCTTTTTCACTAAAAATGTTTAACTTTTCACAAGTTTCAGTGTCATATGAAATATGGCCAAACTATAAATTTTTGACATTTAACAATCTATATAACATGCATATAACTGAAATAAATAGACAGGTATATATTAGGAAACATAGAAATCACAATGTTGAGAAATCCGGATTTCTCTACTAAATTCACTGTATTTTCAATTTAAATGCGAATCTCTTTTCAAAAGCGGATATTTAATTAAACCAACCAATAATTCAATAAAACAAAAAATAGTAAATTTTATCTACTATATAATATACTGGTTTATCTAAAGAGGTAAGTTTAACTCACCAAAATTCTAGTTATCGCTTCCGCGTTCTGGTTTCGTCTAAAATTGAATGCTTTAGCATGAAATTCCATTAGCTCAAAACTCAACCAATCTAATTCCAAAATGTAGACATTGTTCCTACAAGTGCAATACGACTGACCGCATTCGATTTGGACCTTATATGA
This sequence comes from Allium fistulosum, assembly GCA_030737815.1. NCBI lineage: Eukaryota > Viridiplantae > Streptophyta > Magnoliopsida > Asparagales > Amaryllidaceae > Allium > Allium fistulosum. The sequence goes on from CM060902.1 coordinate 527,837,797, forward strand.
AATAGATATGAGTTTCACAAAAAAAATTAATTAAGTAATGTAATTAAATCCTTAATTACATCAATTAGAGCCTTATTACCCTAATCCATCACCATCCCTAACTTAGGCCGCTAATCCTCTCAACCCTATCTTGTTGGAACGAAACCCAAGTGTCGACATCGATCACCAGAGCCCGCCGAACCACTATAGAAAGAAGCCCTAACCACCACAAACCCAACGACAATGACCTCATCACCCAAAATGCCACCATCACCGAGATCCACACCAAAAAATGCGACGACGTCGAACTTCGATTCCTGCCGCCTCGCTCCACTACGCCTCCATCCACACCGATGATGGATGCTCCAAGCCACGCCACACCTTTTTCCTATTGAGGTCGAGGCCTAATTCGGCCTTTGGTGGCCATGGAGAACCTGGGTCATTGGATGAAGGGGAACTAAAAATGGCAGCTAGGGTTTACACTTAGGGTTTTGAGTAAATGAATGAGGTTAAGGCTCGTTATATAGAAAATATTCACGACACTATTCACCCTTAAATATTTCAAACCCCAATCGAGGTGTGCTAACTGGCGTCCATAGCCAAATACCCATATTCTGTACTTAATGGAACTATTTTCGGGACCTCATTCCATTGTATACAAAAGTTTGCTTTTCGAGTCGCTCGATTTACGAACCAAACTCAACGTCATAACTCAAAACCAAACAATCAAAATATATCGATGCTTATACACATTCTGGCTCGCTCAGATCATCCGAACCCAACGGAAATAATTCTAAGTCTTAAAATGTCCGTCGACGAAAATAGGGTTTTTAGCTCATCGATAAAATAAATTAGTTAAATATTTGAATATCTAAATTTTAAATATTCAGGGTAGCCTAAAAATACAAGTTGTTACACTCTCCCCCTGTTGAGATTTCATCCTAGAAATCCTAAAGGACAAAGCAATAAACCGAAACATCCAAGCATATTTGATGATATATATAAATCATTTTCAACTTGTGCCAAATCAACACACTCCACGCTAATATATCCTGGACATTATCCTACTTACATGTGCACATGTCAGCCAACATGGCACTCTTACCTGAATCGAGATATAAACACTCAAAATGAATAAGTACCAACAATAACATCTATAGTGATAACTTTCCATATTGCCACTAAAATTCCTAAGTCACTAAGGGCTATTCAATAATCTTTGATACTGATTCTTCTGACTATCAATCATATCTAAACATCCTTCCTCTAACTTCTGATCATCTATGGCCTAAGTTTTCAGAAAACTTCGACAGCACTTCCTTTGCACGACTAGATCCGAAAAACTACAGCTTGCAACATATGGCCCAAACCAACAAAAGAAAACAAAGCCCAAAAATGGCCTTACATATTTAGGGCATAAAATCATCAAATAAATCCCAAACTCTAGATCTACTACATACCTATTTGTTGGACAACAAACTCTACTCATGAAACCAAAAGCAGCAAGCTAGCCTTTGCTTCCATGCACCTAAAACTCACTTATTAACCCAAAATAGAGTTAAACATGACAATGAAATAATACAACAACTCAACAATATATAACATGATCTAAGCACGCCAAACCATAAGTAACAATCATCTTAAACTAACATGTTATATCAGATCATGTAACTTACATTTTTAATGTCAAAAGCATATAATTACACTAAAGCCCATATAGTGTACATAAGTCGTCCGTACAATATATCAAATCCGATCACTCATTCGATCACACAAATTTCACTTACAAACTAGCATTGCTCACTCCACTTCTCTAACGTGGACTCTGATTCGGTTCCCTGATTAGAAACAGTCGTTCTCCTTTCATAGCCATATACCATGATAGAGAACTTCAGGATCATCTCAAGAATCTGTATCAAGTGTTTACTGTCAAGAATCGAGTGAAAAATCCTTGATTTGATCGGTGTAAATCACCTTATATTCATGTGCCCGAATTTGGATCAAAGATCTTTATGCGAATAAAATAATATACGTACATCCTACATATTTATTCCAATTGGTTTCTTAACTATAACAATTGCCTTTTATTTTAAAGCACATTCAAATTTATTTAGGAACATTCTATTCTACACTAAATCCATCTTTGAACTATCTTAAAAAAATTACTTAAGTGTACCAATATTTCATAACTTAAGTTTATATTCATATAATACTCTTTTACATCCTAAGAGTAAATATACGATATCAAATTTGTTTTACTTAACAAGGATGTTCAACAATTATTAAATTTGTTTTAACTTTCTATCTCTTCAAATTTATAAGTTTTAAAAACTTATTTTCTTATAATTTCTCACAACATTTAGCTTCAATTTCTATATCAAATTTAGAAGTCCCGACTGTCTAAAATAGATGAAATTTCCATTTCATTTCAATAAATGAAAACTACCAAACAATAAATATTATGAGATGCACAACCAAACTTTCCTAATGCACAAGATACAAGCATCAATATAATAACTTGACTGAAAAGTTCAGCCTAAAACACCCGGTTTTATTTTAACTTTATTTTGAAATAAATAATATACACATATCTACTTTTGTATATAACATCATACTTTTGGAATTCAAAACAAAATTTATTTTATCCAAACAACTCTATGGCAATATACTATGGTAGCATTCCCCCATTTAGAAACTCAAAAATGAACGCAAATGATGCTGCAGTCATTATTAGAATTATTTTCCAGTGACTAAAGTGAGTTCAGTGCTTTCTTTCTCCTTCCAAACCCTTTTAAAAATATTTCTATTCCAAATATACTTTCAAATAATACTATTATTATTTCTTTCAAAACTTTGAAAAACCATTTCCAAAAACATCGGGATTTAAATTCTCAAACTCTTAGCTTAATCCTTTTTACTTATAAACTACATTATAAATCATATTTTTATATTTCCACTTCCTCGTAGAAAACCATTTCACAAATGTATATCTTTATGTAGATTATAATAACCAACTTTTATTAAAGTTAAATTTTAACCTAACATTATCACCGAATGCCTTATAGTCAAATTGTAAATATGAATTCACAGGGTGTTCGTTTCAATGTTCCCATAATTACTATTTACCTAACCTATGCAGTGAAAAGGATAAAACTGCTCCTAATAAACCAAAATAGTCAATGTCCAAAAACTGGTTGGATACAACAACTCAATCAAGAAACAATAGCCATTGCTCCTAACTGGGTGAGCATGACTAACCAAACAATAAATGATAATACTTAAATATTATCATTTCCTAACAACAAACACACCATTAATAACCATACTTATTTTATGAATCTTTGTATACAAAATATAAAATCTTGGTAAAATTATTTCATTTACCAACTTTAAAAATCAATACTGTGTGGATTGACCTTGTTTAAGTGTTTTGAGATACTTATCAATAACGTTAGCTAGTCGTATTGATCAGAATCCAAAATTCAGACTTAACAAGTCAAATAACACTTATAGCACTAACAAATACGCACTCTCATATATAAATACACTCAACTCATTTTAGGATGCTACTGACCTTATCTCTAATGGGTTACTCATTTTAGGGCATTAATAATTCTATCTCTAATGAGTTTACCCCACCAAGGCCTAAGTATTCGCTCAACCTAAGCTTTGATACCAACTGTAACGACTCGCCTTTTCAACCCTTAAAAGTTGACACTAATACATCCATAGTATTCATGTATCGAGCATCTAAGTGTCGGAAAGGTAGATTGATAGAGTGAAAGAAAATAAAAGGTAGAACAGAATCTCACATTGTAACGAGTAATCTATATACACAATGATCTTTGCAAAAGAAAAACTACAATATACATATATCAACAAGAGTAGACCAGTCCTATCATCAACCTAGACAGTTATAATAGCCTGTCCCTATAATTACCGATAAATACAATAAGAAAATAAAGGAGAAATAAAACGTTATGTGAATATGTGTTGGAGGCATCCGGCTTATCTTTTGAAGCTCCAAAGCATTCAGAACTAAATTTGAAACATACTCGTGTTGACCTGAGCATTATAAGAAAATAATGCCCGGATCAGTCTTGTAAACCAGCATGAGAAAACTCAAATCATATGGATTTTTAATGTTGTAAAACCTATCAAGAATAAATGGTATCTCATAAGATCATGCTGCATAAAAACAAGGATAAGTGTAACGACCCTAGATTTTTATTTAATTTAAGTTAATAATTAAATAAATTTTTGGATAAAGATAGTAAAATAAATCGATAAAATGGAGCGAGTTTCCCCGGATTCAAGTATATTCTGTATGAATCATTTCAATTTAAAATATTGTAAGTATATATAGATATATATTTGACTTGAGTTTAAAGTGTAAATAAATAATTGATAATAATATTTAACTATTAGAATTGATGGTTAATAATAATTTGAAATTATAAATTAAATATAAGATAATAAATATATTAACTAAAATCTAACATGGTAGAATAAAAATAGAAATTGTTTATAGTATAAAGTAGAGTTTTAAATTCAATAAAGAAAAGAAATTCAAATAAATAAACAAAGGATAAACATGATGGTACAAACAAATAAATGCAAGTATCTTTAGCCACCAAAATGTTTTCATATCAGCCGAAATATAAAGAAGAAAATATGATTCATAAGAATGATTCCCAGCTTCAAATATAGATCTGCATAGGATAAAACAATGTTCAAATATGATATATATATACCTGCAAAACTTAAGAGCAATATGAATCAAAGAAAAATATAAAATAGGCTTGTGGCTTGTAGATGAAGACTCAGGCAAGTATAGAAAGAAAAATATGAGATATGTATAAAATAAAACATAAAGTACAAACACCATTTAATGTCTCAATCTCTTAGCAGCCAACACAATCCATACGAATTCTTTTCAGCCTCCATTTGTATCAAAATATCTCTGGCATAAAAGAAAAATGTACAAGCCCTGAAGCTTGTATATACATAAGCTTGTAAAATAACCTTTCCTCTGTTACCTCTCAATTCCAGTTCGAGCTCAACAAAAACCAAAATGAAAACTCTATTTAATCCTAAAACAAGAATTTAACATCACCAACAAGTCAATATAGACAGAGAGCAAGATGATTTGGCAGAAGATCTAAGTGGAAAACATGTTCCAGTTTTCTAAATTCAAACTACTTCAACAATAAGGTGCTCTGTTCTCCATAGGACAAGTGAGTAACAATTTTGTTTTAAACTTATAACTTAAGTTATTGGAATGTTTTTCTCTAAATCTTGTATGTGTATGACTGGAATGTGTGTGTATCTGCTCTGTGATACTTGTATCTGTTTTGATATTCTGTTATCTGTTTTTTTGGGTATATATGAAAACCAACCTCCATCTTTTAATCTACCAACTAGTTGAACCCGGGATATGAACAGTAGTTGTTTGTTTAGCTATCATCTAAGTATTAAAATTTCGTTTAGGTCGAAACAAACTATATTTCACCTGATAACTAAAGAAATCTAATCTCATCTTTAAATATGTTTAAAACCAAACCTCTGGTTTTGAAGATTCAGGATTATAGATCAAAACTACAAACAAAATCATGGTTTTTAAAACAAATTTTACAATTTTTAAACAAAGGAGTGAAGAGCAGTTTCTATTTCACTGTTTCGAACATATTGGGATGCCGTGGTCGATGGGGATGACCGGAGACGTCGAGCGTTTGTCTGGAGGTGGAGGAGTGATGGGTGGAGCTCGGAAAAATGGTGGACTGGTGGTCAGACCAGCGTGGAGGCGATGGCGTCGAATTCTTTCTTGTAAACCTAGTTTTGCGTGGCTTTGTTTTTTCGTCTCGTTCGAACTCATGGCTGGATCGAGTGTCGCGTGCGTTTGGGGTTTTGTAGAGGGGAGATGGACGAGGCTATGGCCGAAGTTTGGTGGCCTCTGGTGGTTTGAGGCGCCGGAGCGAGGTGATTTAAGGTGAGGAGTTTTGTTCCAGGTGGATGTGGAGTTGTTCGATTTCGAGTTCGACCTCGTTAAGGCGATAAGGTTGGTCGGAGTAGCTGCTGGGGTCGTAGGCGACTCGTTGGGGGACTCGATGACGATCAGCGATGGCCGTAGTGGATGTGCACGTGCACATACACGTTTGGGTTTGGGTTGTTATTGCTGTGAGGTTGTATTTTGGGGAAGAAGGATGGTCTCAGGCTTGTTCTCGCGTGGATGAGTGGGTGACTCGAAGCAAGGAGGGTAGTGGCTCGGGTGAATGTTTGTACAGCTTTTAAACAAACATGTTCCTGTTTTCTTCTGAATTTAAAACTGAAATTTAAAATTTCAAAGCAAAGATAGAAATAAGTTTTAAATCAAAGTTTAAAAGATGAATTCAAGTCAGTTAAATCTTGGTTTAGAAAAAGTAAAGTGTTGAATTCAAATTTTTGTTTAAATAAAGGTGTAGGTAAGTAAGGGAAACAAAAAGGGATTTGATTTAATAAATTAAGATTTTGATGAAATTGAAGAATGATTAATTGATGTGATTTATTAATGAATGTGATTTATCAAAGGTTTATTTAATCAGTAGTAAGGATTTATTAATTACAAATTAAAGAATGATTTATTAATTAAAGGCTAATTGATAAATGAAGGTGATTAAGTAATGATTTAAAGGTTAAATTAGTAATGATCTGAAGGTTAATTAAATTGTAATTGAAAGGTAATTAATGATAATTAATCAACTAATGTAATAAATCAAAAGATAATTTCTTTGTGAAATTAAATAGAAGCTAATTCCTTAAGTGAAATCTATAAAGGATAATTAATTAAGGGTTAATTAATTGATTAAAGATAATTAATTAAAAGGTGGATTAAATAATTAAAGGTTAATTTTTTATAATTAAAGGTTGATGAATTAAAATGAAAGGTTTATTAATTTATAATTAATAGTAAATTAATAAATGATTAAAGGGTAATTAATCAAAATGGTTTGTAATTCATCAATGTTAATTAACCAAGATTTGTAGTTATTCATAAGTAATTAATCTAGTATTAATTAATTTTAAATCAGATATTAATTGATCTTACTTATGGATTTTTGGATTCAATTGGATGATTGAATCGTTTGATATCCCTGTTTGTGATTGTGATGCTTTGTGATACATCCTGATTTATGTTGTGATATGTAGTTTACTTATCTGTGACCTTTATATATCTATGATCTGTGAATGAACGATAAGCGTTGTTCTTATACCGCTTATCGAATTATATTTCTGTATTCTGATATGTGATGATTCATTGTGTTGCACTATTGTGTGAAAACCCTGGACTACACTTTTACACACACAAATATGGATTTCACGTGGAAATCGGTTAAGTCGCAGATAATTTAAAATTTGATGTTTTTGAAATTGAAATTTTTAATTTCAATTGATTTTGGAATTTGAAATTTGGGTTTAAAATGAAAAGCTTTTGAAATGGAATTTCAAAGATAAAAGTTATTTTGAATAACTTAATCGAGTTTTGAAATTTAAATAATTTGATTTGAATTCAAGTTTGAAATTGAATCCTATGATTTGAAACTAGGGATTAAAAATGTTATAAATGTGTTTATATGAAGTTAAACCATTTTAAAAGTATAAAGTTTGGGAATTTGAATTTAACCCAAGGATTTCCACTCGTATGAATGAATCAGATTTTCTGAAATGAAACTGTTTGTTTTCAAATGATAAAAGCTTTCGTATATATAAGAAATGAAATTCCAGTTTAATTAAAGGAATTTCAATATCGAATTGAAAAATGGTTTTCCAAGTTATGATTTTTTTTTTTTTTTGAAAGCTATGATTTGAATCTGTTTATTTTTAACAGATTTAAAATAATGATTGGTTTAAATCATTTGAAATGGAATTGTTTTGAAAGCTATAAGTTAAATCTTGATTTAAAGCTTTAACGAGTTAACCATTCGAAATGGGATTGTTTTGAAAGCTATAAGTTAAATCTTGATTTAAAGATTTAACGAGTTAACCATTCGAAATGGGATTGTTTTGAAAGCTATAAGTTAAATCTTGATTTAAAGATTTAACGAGTTAATCAAATTGAAATGGAAATTAATTTGGAAAATCTGTGAATGAATCTTTTGTTTAAAGGATTAAAGTGTGGAAACTGTTTAAACCGTAAAGATTGAATCTTTTTGTTTAAAGATTTAAATGGTAATTTGTTTTAACCATTCAAATGAGAAGTTTTGGGTAATAAGTTGTGACTTAATTGAAATCCCAATATCCATATGTTTTAAATATTTCGCTCACTATTCGGTTTAGCCGGGAGAGGACCTTTGGGTCGTATAACCCATTCCGAATATGTGATACGTCGTATATGGATAGCATTTGAAGACCGGTGTTGAAGACCGGATATTTTTGAAAACGAAAGGATTACCGTCGAGTTACTCTACATCGGCTGATCCCCGGTATAGAGGTTTTATCACCCTTAGTGACGGGAAGTCCGGACGTGATTGGAAATTATCCGGAATTGCAAGGGCTTCGTGAGAAGTGCCTTCGGTTCTGTTCGAACCCGGAACAGACTTGTATGGATTGTATGTCTGACATTACACTTTGAGATATAGAGCCGATTTCTTTCAAATACATTTCTGTTGGTGGCGGAGAATTTATTCTCTTAGCTTAACACCCTTCTCTGAGACGTACGAGCTCAGAGGTTATGTAGTTGAAATTTATCAGCGATATATTCCCAATTTGGTAATGTGACATGCTGAGTGTTGCTGTGTGATGATCAGTGTTTGATCATTTGTGATATGATCATTTGTTTGATCATTTATCTTTGTGATCATAGGTTGATCATCTGTTGACCCAAAGCATGGCTTTTTGAAAAAGTGTAGCTTTGTGGACGAGACTTCGTCAGGGCCTCACAACCCGGAAATGGTCGAAACAGGAATGTTGCGGCAAGGTTATGAGGGTCGCGCCCTTTAGGGTATGTCATTTCCTTCTGGAAAGGGGTGGTATCATGGTATGGAGCCCAGATACTTACTCATGTGGATACACTTTCTTTATGATGTGTGATGTTGGATACCGAGCTCGGATAAAGGTCCCAAAGGACCGGGAGGTGGCATATTCGTGAGTTACCTGTTACAGGGGTAACCCGGCCTTGTTGGCAGAGAGCAGTTTGTCTCTCGGGACGTCCCGCCAGAGGCGATCCCATGCGGCGGAAGGAAGTTCCTTAGCCTGATCATTTGTTGGAAATCCATTTCTCCAATATGGAACTTGTACGGTTTTAGTTGTAGAACCTGCCATTTACGTACGGTGGTCACCACTGTTTAGATGGTAGCTATAGTAGGCATACGATACTGGTCGTATGTTGGCTAAGATTAATATTATACTTTCGAAATGTTTTTCTACACTATGCACTAATGATAATATCCAATGATTTGCGTAGTAAGCATTTTTGACTATCATAAGAAGAAATCTCCTCCAATTCTGCGTTTGCATTGTGTGTGTGGTGGGAGGTCTTATGGTAGTTTCATTTTCTAAAAGCATTGCGGATTTCAATGTTTAAAATCTTTTGTTGTTGTTTAAAAATAAACTGTTTTTGTTGCTCACACCAGTCCCATGACTGATCCGGAGTTTATTGTTCCCTTCCTAAACTCTGGGTGCTCATAATTTTCCACACGAGCAGTCTAGAGTTGGGTTTCTTTTCAGATATTCAGGTTTAGTGGATTATCTGGAGCTGGTTCAGTTCTTGGAGTCCAGGACTGCACTTGCTTATCTTGGAGTTGTGGATTCATTCTTGTCTGAAGATCATTTTGGAGTTATCACTTCTATTGATATTGTACCGTTGCTGATGTTATCTTTTCTTTTCCGCTGCTATTTCTTGTATCATATCTCTGATGTATATTGATATTCATTGTATCACTCTGTTGTACCAGATATTGTATATCAATGTATTATTCTTTTCTTCCGCTGTGTTATTTACTTAATTGTGTTATAGCTCCGGCGAATCGGATTTGAACGGTCGAATCTGCGGCATTCTAGTACAATTGAAGTACGGATGTTGATTTTCGAGCGGGCAAAACCCGATACGTTACATGTGGTATCAGAGCTAAGGTTGAACTTTAGCTCAGGAGTATAACACGTTAAGTAACTCATTAGAGATAGAGTGAAGTAAACTCTAGAATGAGTAATCCTTAAGATATCCGTCTGTATGCCTCAGTAAATTCTCTTACTATCCACTGATAGTGAGTATGAGTGCAAGAAGAGGATGAGATAGAGGACAGGGGAATACGATTATAAATGGTCAATACCCTGTAACAATAAGGAAGCAATCTTTTCTCTATCAATCTCTTTTGTTCAGCATCTTTTCTCTATTCATCGATTATTTCTGGTAAATCCAGGAAGAAGATTCGATGTATTAAAATGGGACATAAACTCCGGATAGACCAAAATTGTTTGTTTGGATGTATTGGTTGCCTTGTTTGCTTTGATTGCTATGGTTGATAGGTATACCTTAGTTCTAAACTGAAAAGTTTTGAAATTGTATCCATATATCTATCTATTCTTCGGGTCCCCATATATTCTACGAATGGTTAGTTATCACTTCAAACTGACCGATGCCACTCCATATTTCGTAGATCTGGATAACCCGAGTATCGTGTGAAAGAATTCAACAGATTCGTTCTTGTGTATATTATTGATATTCTGATTTGGTAAGCAAAATGCAGAATAGATATTCAGTTTGATTAGATGAAACATTCTTCATCTGTTTGTGTTTCGTGCCTGCGAATTTCGAGGACGAAATTCTTTTAAGGGGGGAAGTTTGTAACGACCCTAGATTTTTATTTAATTTAAGTTAATAATTAAATAAATTTTTGGATAAAGATAGTAAAATAAATCGATAAAATGGAGCGAGTTTCCCCGGATTCAAGTATATTCTGTATGAATCATTTCAATTTAAAATATTGTAAGTATATATAGATATATATTTGACTTGAGTTTAAAGTGTAAATAAATAATTGATAATAATATTTAACTATTAGAATTGATGGTTAATAATAATTTGAAATTATAAATTAAATATAAGATAATAAATATATTAACTAAAATCTAACATGGTAGAATAAAAATAGAAATTGTTTATAGTATAAAGTAGAGTTTTAAATTCAATAAAGAAAAGAAATTCAAATAAATAAACAAAGGATAAACATGATGGTACAAACAAATAAATGCAAGTATCTTTAGCCACCAAAATGTTTTCATATCAGCCGAAATATAAAGAAGAAAATATGATTCATAAGAATGATTCCCAGCTTCAAATATAGATCTGCATAGGATAAAACAATGTTCGAATATGATATATATACCTGCAAAACTTAAGAGCAATATGAATCAAAGAAAAATATAAAATAGGCTTGTGGCTTGTAGATGAAGACTCAGGCAAGTATAGAAAGAAAAATATGAGATATGTATAAAATAAAACATAAAGTACAAACACCATTTAATGTCTCAATCTCTTAGCAGCCAACACAATCCATACGAATTCTTTTCAGCCTCCATTTGTATCAAAATATCTCTGGCATAAAAGAAAAATGTACAAGCCCTGAAGCTTGTATATACATAAGCTTGTAAAATAACCTTTCCTCTGTTACCTCTCAATTCCAGTTCGAGCTCAACAAAAACCAAAATGAAAACTCTATTTAATCCTAAAACAAGAATTTAACATCACCAACAAGTCAATATAGACAGAGAGCAAGATGATTTGGCAGAAGATCTAAGTGGAAAACATGTTCCAGTTTTCTAAATTCAAACTACTTCAACAATAAGGTGCTCTGTTCTCCATAGGACAAGTGAGTAACAATTTTGTTTTAAACTTATAACTTAAGTTATTGGAATGTTTTTCTCTAAATCTTGTATGTGTATGACTGGAATGTGTGTGTATCTGCTCTGTGATACTTGTATCTGTTTTGATATTCTGTTATCTTTTTTTTGGGTATATATGAAAACCAACCTCCATCTTTTAATCTACCAACTAGTTGAACCTGGGATATGAACAGTAGTTGTTTGTTTAGCTATCATCTAAGTATTAAAATTTCATTTAGGTCGAAACAAACTATATTTCACCTGATACCTAAAGAAATCTAATCTCATCTTTAAATATGTTTAAAACCAAACCTCTGGTTTTGAAGATTCAGGATTATAGATCGAAACTACAAACAAAATCATGGTTTTTAAAACAAATTTTACAATTTTTAAACAAAGGAGTGAAGAGCAGTTTCTATTTCACTGTTTCGAACATATTGGGATGCCGTGGTCGATGGGGATGACCGGAGACGTCGAGCGTTTGTCTGGAGGTGGAGGAGTGATGGGTGGAGCTCGGAAAAATGGTGGACTGGTGGTCAGACCAGCGTGGAGGCGATGGCGTCGAATTCTTTCTCGTAAACCTAGTTTTGCGTGGCTTTGTTTTTTCGTCTCGTTCGAACTCATGGCTGGATCGAGTGTCGCGTGCGTTTGGGGTTTTGTAGAGGGGAGATGGACGAGGCTATGGCCGAAGTTTGGTGGCCTCTGGTGGTTTGAGGCGCCGGAGCGAGGTGATTTGAGGTGAGGAGTTTTGTTCCAGGTGGATGTGGAGTTGTTCGATTTCGAGTTCGACCTCGTTAAGGCGATAAGGTTGGTCGGAGTAGCTGCTGGGGTCGTAGGCGACTCGTTGGGGGACTCGATGACGATCAGCGATGGCCGGAGTGGATGTGCACATGCACATACACGTTTGGGTTTGGGTTGTTATTGCTGTGAGGTTGTATTTTGGGGAAGAAGGATGGTCTCGGGCTTGTTCTCGCGTGGATGAGTGGGTGACTCGAAGCAAGGAGGGTAGTGGCTCGGGTGAATGTTTGTACAGCTTTTAAACAAACATGTTCCTGTTTTCTTTTGAATTTAAAACTGAAATTTAAAATTTCAAAGCAAAGATAGAAATAAGTTTTCAATCAAAGTTTAAAAGATGAATTCAAGTCAGTTAAATCTTGGTTTAGAAAAAGTAAAGTGTTGAATTCAAATTTTTGTTTAAATCAAGGTGTAGGTAAGTAAGGGAAACAAAAAGGGATTTGATTTAATAAATTAAGATTTTGATGAAATTGAAGAATGATTAATTGATGTGATTTATTAATGAATGTGATTTATCAAAGGTTTATTTAATTAGTAGTAAGGATTTATTAATTACAAATTAAAGAATGATTTATTAATTAAAGGCTAATTGATAAATGAAGGTGATTAAGTAATGATTTAAAGGTTAAATTAGTAATGATCTGAAGGTTAATTAAATTGTAATTGAAAGGTAATTAATGATAATTAATCAACTAATGTAATAAATCAAAAGATAATTTCTTTGTGAAATTAAATAGAAGCTAATTCCTTAGTGAAATCTATAAAGGATAATTAATTAAGGGTTAATTAATTGATTAAAGATAATTAATTAAAAGGTGGATTAAATAATTAAAGGTTAATTTTTTATAATTAAAGGTTGATGAATTAAAATGGAAGGTTTATTAATTTATAATTAATAGTAAATTAATAAATGATTAAAGGGTAATTAATCAAAATGGTTTGTAATTCATCAATGTTAATTAACCAAGATTTGTAGTTATTCATAAGTAATTAATCTGGTATTAATTAATTTAAATCAGATATTAATTGATCTTACTTATGGATTTTTGGATTCAATTGGATGATTGAATCGTTTGATATCCCTGTTTGTGATTGTGATGCTTTGTGATACATCCTGATTTATGTTGTGATCTGTAGTTTACTTATCTGTGACCTTTATATATCTATGATATGTGAATGAACGATAAGCGTTGTTCTTATACCGCTTATCGAATTATATTTCTGTATTCTGATATGTGATGAATCATTGTGTTGCACTATTGTGTGAAAACCCTGGACTACACTTTTACACACACAAATATGGATTTCACGTGGAAATCGGTTAAGTCGCAGATAATTTAAAATTTGATGTTTTTGAAATTGAAATTTTTAATTTCAATTGATTTTGGAATTTGAAATTTGGGTTTAAAATGAAAAGCTTTTGAAATGGAATTTCAAAGATAAAAGTTATTTTGAATAACTTAATCGAGTTTTGAAATTTAAATAATTTGATTTGAATTCAAGTTTGAAATTGAATCCTATGATTTGAAACTAGGGATTAAAAATGTTATAAATGTGTTTATATGAAGTTAAACCATTTTAAAAGTATAAAGTTTGGGAATTTGAATTTAATCCAAGGATTTCCACTCGTATGAATGAATCAGATTTTCTGAAATGAAACTGTTTGTTTTCAAATGATAAAAGCTTTCGTATATATAAGAAATGAAATTCCAGTTTAATTAAAGGAATTTCAATATCGAATTGAAAAATGGTTTTCCAAGTTATGAATGATTTTTTTTTTTTGAAAGCTATGATTTGAATCTGTTTATTTTTAACAGATTTAAAATAATGATTGGTTTAAATCATTTGAAATGGAATTGTTTTGAAAGCTATAAGTTAAATCTTGATTTAAAGATTTAACGAGTTAACCATTCGAAATGGGATTGTTTTGAAAGCTATAAGTTAAATCTTGATTTAAAGATTTAACGAGTTAACCATTCGAAATGGGATTGTTTTGAAAGCTATAAGTTAAATCTTGATTTAAAGATTTAACGAGTTAATCAAATTGAAATGGAAATTAATTTGGAAAATCTGTGAATGAATCTTTTGTTTAAAGGATTAAAGTGTGGAAACTGTTTAAACCGTAAAGATTGAATCTTTTTGTTTAAAGATTTAAATGGTAATTTGTTTTAACCATTCAAATGAGAAGTTTTGGGTAATAAGTTGTGACTTAATTGAAATCCCAATATCCATATGTTTTAAATATTTCGCTCACTATTCGGTTTAGCCGGGAGAGGACCTTTGGGTCGTATAACCCATTCCGAATATGTGATACGTCGTATATGGATAGCATTTGAAGACCGGTGTTGAAGACCGGATATTTTTTAAAACGGAAGGATTACCGTCGAGTTACTCTACATCGGCTGATCCCCGGTATAGAGGTTTTATCACCCTTAGTGACGGGAAGTCCGGACGTGATTGGAAATTATCCGGAATTGCAAGGGCTTCGTGAGAAGTGCCTTCGGTTCTGTTCGAACCCGGAACA
This sequence comes from Allium fistulosum, assembly GCA_030737815.1. Classification (NCBI taxonomy): domain Eukaryota; kingdom Viridiplantae; phylum Streptophyta; class Magnoliopsida; order Asparagales; family Amaryllidaceae; genus Allium; species Allium fistulosum. The sequence continues at coordinate 527,852,951 of CM060902.1, forward strand.
GACTTGTATGGATTGTATGTCTGACATTACACTTTGAGATATAGAGCCGATTTCTTTCAAATACATTTCTGTTGGTGGCGGAGAATTTATTCTCTTAGCTTAACACCCTTCTCTGAGACGTACGAGCTCAGAGGTTATGTAGTTGAAATTTATCAGCGATATATTCCCAATTTGGTAATGTGACATGCTGAGTGTTGCTGTGTGATGATCAGTGTTTGATCATTTGTGATATGATCATTTGTTTGATCATTTATCTTTGTGATCATAGGTTGATCATCTGTTGACCCAAAGCATGGCTTTTTGAAAAAGTGTAGCTTTGTGGACGAGACTTCGTCAGGGCCTCACAACCCGGAAATGGTCGAAACAGGAATGTTGCGGCAAGGTTATGAGGGTCGCGCCCTTTAGGGTATGTCATTTCCTTCTGGAAAGGGGTGGTATCATGGTATGGAGCCCAGATACTTACTCATGTGGATACACTTTCTTTATGATGTGTGATGTTGGATACCGAGCTCGGATAAAGGTCCCAAAGGACCGGGAGGTGGCATATTCGTGAGTTACCTGTTACAGGGGTAACCCGGCCTTGTTGGCAGAGAGCAGTTTGTCTCTCGGGACGTCCCGCCAGAGGCGATCCCATGCGGCGGAAGGAAGTTCCTTAGCCTGATCATTTGTTGGAAATCCATTTCTCCAATACGGAACTTGTACGGTTTTAGTTGTAGAACCTGCCATTTACGTACGGTGGTCACCACTGTTTAGATGGTAGCTATAGTAGGCATACGATACTGGTCGTATGTTGGCTAAGATTAATATTATACTTTCGAAATGTTTTTCTACACTATGCACTAATGATAATATCCAATGATTTGCGTAGTAAGCATTTTTGACTATCATAAGAAGAAATCTCCTCCAATTCTGCGTTTGCATTGTGTGTGTGGTGGGAGGTCTTATGGTAGTTTCATTTTCTAAAAGCATTGCGGATTTCAATGTTTAAAATCTTTTGTTGTTGTTTAAAAATAAACTGTTTTTGTTGCTCACACCAGTCCCATGACTGATCCGGAGTTTATTGTTCCCTTCCTAAACTCTGGGTGCTCATAATTTTCCACACGAGCAGTCTAGAGTTGGGTTTCTTTTCAGATATTCAGGTTTAGTGGATTATCTGGAGCTGGTTCAGTTCTTGGAGTCCAGGACTGCACTTGCTTATCTTGGAGTTGTGGATTCATTCTTGTCTGAAGATCATTTTGGAGTTATCACTTTTATTGATATTGTACCGTTGCTGATGTTATCTTTTCTTTTCCGCTGCTATTTCTTGTATCATATCTCTGATGTATATTGATATTCATTGTATCACTCTGTTGTACCAGATATTGTATATCAATGTATTATTCTTTTCTTCCGCTGTGTTATTTACTTAATTGTGTTATAGCTCCGGCGAATCGGATTTGAACGGTCGAATCTGCGGCATTCTAGTACAATGTGAAGTGCGGATGTTGATTTTCGAGCGGGCAAAACCCGATACGTTACAATAAGCTTTTACATTACGATAACCAAACCATTTCACAAGAAAATCCTCTAATATTATAGTAATGTGTAGGGTTAAATTAAGTATTGAGTCATAGCTAAAATTGTTACAATAATTAAATTCCAGCATAATAGATGTAACGACCCGTAATTTTCGATAATTAAAATTTGTTAATTTAATAAGATTTTATGATTTAATATTGGAAGAAATAAAAATTTAGGATTTAATAGTAAGATTTAATATTGGAATGAAATGTAATAGTAGTAATTTAAGGAAATTGATAATTGCTTTAAATGTAATTCCAATTAATTGAAATGATTAAAAAAAGTTATAATTGGTTATAGATCGTAAATAAATTGTAATGATGTGTGTATTAATTGATAAATTGGATAAAAGGTGTAATTGATAATTTAAATATGTATAAATTAATGAAATAGCATGTAATTAATTGTATTGATAAAAGTAGTGTTGTGGTAGTAGTTATGGCATTTTGTGTAGATAACTGTTATTAAATGTAGGAAAGGTGACAATTGCTAGTTGTTACCAATTTATTTAAATCAATTACAAATAAATGTAAATAAATATTACGTCAATGTGAGTTAAGACAATAACTGCAAATTGTGAATGTAATAAAATGTATAGAAATGTCAATTATATTCACAAGGCAATAATTGATTTAATAAAAAAAGCAAACCAAAGATAAATAAATTTATTGGGATTTTAAATTATAATAAAATTGACAAAAAAATTCAAGGTAATTGAAATATGGCATATATTATGGTAAAAGATGAAATTGGAGAATATTAATGTAATAAGATATAAACCAATGTTGAATATATACATAGAGTAATGAATAATTGAACAAAAAGGATTGAAATCAAATTAAATCAATTTTTTAGCATTAAATTTTAATTAAATGGATTTAATTACAATTGAAATGGACCACTATAATTAGTGTAATATTCAACACTGAATTGATATGTAAATTTGTATTAAACTATTGTAAATTTCTAAGTAATCAAAAATGATAAAAATTGTTAGATATTAAACTTGAAGTTAAAAAGCGATTTAATTGATTTAATATTAATTTATTTAATTAACGTGAAAATAGCCATTTTGGCAACTGTCTTGGATTTCGATGAAACCAGTTTCATCGGATCTGTAACAGTGAATTATTGTAAGGTTTCAAGTTTCGTAGCGATCAGACTTGTTGTTTGATCGTATGGGCTCGAAACGCGTAGAAATCAATTTAATTAAATTCAATTGAAATCAATTTGAAATAAGCTGATTTTAAAGCTAACTTTTTTATACGATGGAATTAGGACTTGAAACCTGTTCCATTTGATTTAGAAATATTGAAAACATATATTTTGATATATGGGATGACCCATTTTCATCTCGGAGGTAGAACGGGCTTTTTTGGGTCATTATTGTCAATTCGTAGCAATTCGATTGTGTTCATTCTTTCTTATCAGGACTCGGTTGTATAAATAGTTTTTCTCTCAAACCCTAGCAGTCATATTCTCATTTCAGTACGTATAATTCTATCTGCTTCTCTTTTGTCAATGGCAGAAACCCAATTTACATTCAAACCCAAAATTCAATCTCCAAATCAATTTCAAAAAAATCAAACCTCCTCCAAACCCTAACATATAATATACCATTTTGAAGCTCTCGACTAGCATAATCCATTAGTACAATTCGTTTCTTGAATCAAATCACCGTTTTTCCAGAAATCGCAAAACTATTTTTGACCGTCCATTTGAACTTTTGACGATCCAACGGTGGATCGTCGTCCGACCGACGATCGGGAGGCGGCGTTGGGAACGTAGCATCGGGCAGGTCACGTGGGGATGTTTGCTGGTTATATGGTGGTTAGAATTGGCTTGGAACAGTGAATTTAATGGGTGGCGGTGGCTGTCACATCGTGGAGGCGGAGCGGCGCGCGAGGGTAGGGGACGTGCGGCTCAGTTAGCTGAGCTCGGCGGTGATGTCTAATCAAACTTGAAAGTGTACATGTAGTACTAAGGATCGTGTAATATGGTATATAAATGCGGAAACTGATAATAGTAGTAAAATGAAAATTAAAGTAAGCACACCAGGAATTTTTATACTGGTTCGAACTTCCCGTTCTACGTCTAGTCCTAGAATACCCTCTGGATTTGACTAAACCCCTCACTTAACCCGGAGGAATAGGTATACGACACCTGAGCAGCCGAACAGGAATTTTTCTTCCTCAACAGCCGAAGAGGACTTCAACTTAATACAAATAACTTGTTGACGAATGTGTTCTGAATAACACTGATTGTCTTTTGATAGTACAACTTTCCTATAATCAAATCCTCAAGAGTATATATGTGTGTGAAGATTTAGAAGGAAGATAATCACGTAGAATCGAAGTATATGAATTAATTCAAGGATTCTAGTGATATTGAATAAGAATGAATGCTTTTATTTGCAGAAATAAATAGAGAATAGATTTCAGAATTAAAAACAAGAATCGGTAATTGTAGAAGTGAATTGAACATGTTTATATAGTTGTAGAATAGTTACAATCTTTCATGAAGAGTTTCAATCAAAAGTTGTGTCCGTATCTCTTGGATTAAAGGACATTCCTCTTCATGAATGATCGCAACTCTTCAGAAAACTAGCCGTTATGTTCAGGTCGGTTGACCGAGAAAACTGGCCGGTCAGCTGAGTTTACAGACGTGTATAAAACAGTGCATATTTGTGCACTTGACACAGAGTCGGTCGACCGAAGTTCCTGGTCGGTCGGCCGACCTACTGTCAATTGCACAGTGCACACTTTTTCGTGTATAGATCAATATAAATCAATTTGTGTGTGTGTGTGACTACTTGAGGAATGATTTTAACAATATTCTAAGACTCAATAAAATAAAATATTCATACTAATCTCTGGATTGTAGTCTTGTCTCCTTTGTAGTGCACAATATACGCTTATTCTCTTTTTGTCGCTTTCGTATAGTATTCTCGTCGTATGATCTCTGAAGCTTGTGTCATGAATCAAAACTCATGAATCAACATTCTCCCCCTTTTTGATTGATGACAATACTTATGTGACGAAATAGTATTTACATGTATATTATAATTCTCCCCCTGAATATATGGCGACTTTTCTGCAAAAAATTTGTTAGCTTTCATATATTTCTCCCCCTTTGTCATCGACAAAAAGGAATACTTATTAGATGTAATATAAAAAATATGGAATATGTAACACAAGTAAGAAACCATCGAGTTTTAAATATTACATACTGAAACAAGATAGAATGTTTACTTACAACATCTAACAATAGACATATTGTTCATAAAGAAATACTTGAAATTAAATTGTAAAACAATATGATCACTCCTCATCATCATCGGAATCCCAAAATTCTGGACGAATATTTTCTTCCGTAGGAGCCGGTTCCTTACCACGTCTTTGAGTGTGAGAAATGTGAGTTGCCGATGTACCGGAACTTGTGTTATCTGAAGTAGACCAAGAGAAGTTTGGCGCTGGTCTTTTCCGGGAGCAACATAAGAGGCACTGGCTTCAGAAGTACATGATAAGGCATCCCATAAATTCACGAAGAAGCCCTTGATTTTCTTGAAACGACCATCAATTTTTCATAGCCGGGCATCCAGGGCTAGTTGATTTCGAGCCAAAATATCAATGGCTGCCTCCGTACTTATTCCGGGAGTTGGTCTTTGAATTTAATGTTGGCAAGTTAGATGTTCCATAGCATGAGTTGATGGTTGCGGTGTGGAGAAGCTACGGCGTAGTTGTTCTCGAGGAGTAGTACGCCATTGGTTAAATGTTATAAATCTAGGAGGTGCATCAGGCAACTTCATTAGTTTTATGGTTCTTGAATCAAAAGAACGAACTTTGGAGGTTTCGGATTCCGAAGCATGGATGACGAAGCTATTTATCAATCTCATTATGTATTCTCCATAATAAATATGGAGCATCTTTCCTTGGTTAAAAGAGAGAAATTCATCCATAAGAAGTTGTGCCCAATTTACTCGTATATTCCTGCAAATAGCATACAATGCTTTGAAGTTTTTGGGATATACTAAATGATATGAACCGCCTCTTGGAACTATAGATTTCATCATGAATCGATGAAAGAGTCGGGCTTTAGGTCGAAGGGATGAAGTTTGTCTTAAATCAGTAGCATCATCTTCAAAAAATAGATGGCTTATCAGGTCACGAGTTGATATATTACAATCTACATCGTGTAACGAAATTCCACCCGGTCGAGCATGTAAAATGTGGTTAATTCGATCAATGGTAAGGAAAATTGAAGTGCCACAAACCGATGTCCAAACACAATTGTCAGTGTTTCTTGGCGGTTGACAAGGTTAAGGTTTGCTATAAATAACTTGACCATAATATGGTTGATTTTCAAGTTATTTTTCCTATGGTCAAGGAATGTATCAAGTCCACTCTCAATAGCGGCATTTTCAATACCGTAAGGAGCGAAATCAGGGTAACTTACAAATGATTCTTCAAAGATTTTTGAGTCTTGAAGTTGTATCCATCTTTGAAGTGCTACATCATTGACAAGCCATGAAGTGATTTGAGTATCTACTGGAGTAGATGAAGATGAAGCATTGGTAGTCTTTGTTTTCTTTTTGGGAGCCATTGTTTTGAAAGAAAAGTAACAAAATTTGAGAAATTTTAATGGGGGCTAGGGTAAAAACTGAAATTGGGAAAGTAAAAGTGAAGAGGTAGGTTGAAAAGGTGAATGGATGGGTTACAAATATGAAGTAAAAAAAACAGATTTTACGTTCGGTCGACCAAAAGTCTGGGTAGGCTGACCGATTTGGTTATCTGAAAATAGCTGAAACTCTCGGGATGGGTTCGGTTGACCGACTCAGGCATTCGGTCGACCGACCCTATTGGAAATGCACAGTTTAGCTATTTTTCAATAAAAAATTATAGAAATATAAATTTTATTATTATTGCACTATATTAATACACCTTATTGAAAACAACAACATATATATATATATATATAATGTTTAGCCACCGTTCGTTAAAATCTACGTTCCCATGAGTTTGGAGACGGAACATCTTCTATAGGTGACCATTTTGGAGATATTTGGGATTGAACAGGGTTTGAAGAGGATGAAGGTCTATAAGTAGGTTCAGCAACATCATCCTTCTTTGATGAACAAACTTTCATGGCAATCTTTTCTAGAAAACTTAAACGTCTTGTCGTGACTTTTTGTTCATAGTAGAGTTCCCGCTGCATATCCATTTGTTGTTGTTGGTAGTGATGTATTTCATCAATTTTTTGTTTAGTTGATGGAGATATTACCATTGCATTCTTGCCTTTTTTTTTCTTTTCCGGTGTATAGCCTGTATAGGAGTTTTCCCATGGTTTCCATCCATGTCGGGGGTCTTTATCCGGAGAAGAGAAGTCAAGGATACGTTTAGGCATGGGAAAGTTAGGATAGGGGCCATTTTCAGGAATGCGGTCGGAACTATCATCGTCCAGAGATGTGTATGATAGATGGGAGTTTTCGGAATTATAGTTGTCATTGTTTGAAGACATTTTTTTCAAGTTTTGATTTTAAAACTTTCTTAGTATATGTTTTGAAAGATAAGCATAGTATATATAAGTATCTGTTTGTTGAAAAATTTGTGGATAGGAACTAGTTTTAACTATAATCATAGAAGTTTAACAATAAAGTTGTTCGTAAATGTAGGATTTATAAGTTTAGAACTAAAAATAGTTTTTCTGAAAACAAACTGTAAAGAAAACTGAGACAAGAAACACCCATAGCTCAAGTAGCTATAATACAACATCTAACAAGCAAGTCAGAGGTCATGAGTTCGAGTTCCGCTTTGGTCAGAAATAAAACAATTTTTGTTTTTCAATATTTTTTCATATTTTTATTTATAAACCTTTTAAAGACATTATTCCTAAGTCACGTCTAAGTTTTATAAAAATATTTTCATTTAGCGGTTTAGTAAAAATGTCAGCAATTTGATTTTCAGTATTAATAAATTCTAAATTTATTAATCCTTTTTCCAAACAATCACGAAGAAAGTGATGACGAATATCGATGTGTTTTGTTCGTGAGTGATTGACCGGATTTTTAGAAAGATTTATTGCACTAGTATTATCACAATAAATTATAGATTTTTCAAGATGACAATTAAAATCCTATGTGTTTGTTGCATGTATACGACTTGTGCACATGCCAAAGCAGCAGATATATATTCTGCTTCACACGTCGATAAAGAAACACAGTTTTGTTTCTTACTAAACCAAGAGACTAAGGAACGTCCAATGAAATGACACGTTCCGCTCGTACTTTTTCGATCCGTCCGACTTCCTCCAAAATCAGCATCGCTATAGGAGACTAATTCGAAAGGACATTCTTTCGGATAAAATAGCCTGAAATCTTTGGTTTTAGTTAGATAACGAATAATACGTTTAACTGCTCGCATATGTGATTCTTTGGGATTTGCTTGAAATCGAGCACATAAACAAACACTCATCATTATATCGGGTCAACTCGCTGTTAAATATAGTAAAGATCCAATCATACTACGATATAGTTTCTGATCGACACTTTTGCCATCCTCATCTCTATCGAGATGAATCGTTGTGCTCATAGGAGTTGGTTTGGCAGCAGTGTTTTCCAAACCGAATCGTTTAATTAAATTATAACAATATTTTTCTTGATTAATAAAAATTCCATTTTCAATTTGTTTAATTTGTAATCCAAGAAAATATGACAATTCTCCCATATGAGACATTTCAAATTCATTTGTCATTATAGTCGAAAATTCCTGACATAGTTTTTCATTTGTCGAGCCAAAAATAATATCATCAACATATATTTGAATTATTAAAATATCTTTCTTAGTTTTCTTAATAAAAAGTGTTTGATCGACTTTACCTATTTCGAAACCATATTCTAATAAATAGCTTTTAAGACGATCATACCAAGCACGTGGTGCTTGTTTTAAACCATATAGGGCCTTTTTGAGTTTATAAACATGATCTGGATATTTTTCATGATTGAAAAGTGGTGGTTTTTCAACAAAAACATTTTCTTTTATATAACCATTTAAAAAAGCACTTTTAACATCCATTTGATAAAGTTTAAAATTATGAAAACACGCGAAAGCCAATAAGATTCGTATTGCTTCAAGTCGGGCAACTGGAGCAAACGTTTCTTCGTAATCAATTCCTTCTTCTTGATTATATACTTGTGCAACTAATCTAGCTTTATTCCTGGTTATATTTCCTAGTTCATCTGCTTTATTTTTGAAAACCCATTTAGTACCGATGATTGATTGATCACTAGGTCTAGGAACGAGTTCCCAAACTTCATTTCATTCGAATTGATTTAGTTCTTCTTGCATGGCAAGAATCCAGTAGTCATCAGTTGAGGCTTCTTTTATATTCTTAGGTCTATGTTAGAGAGAAAAGCTACATGACCAACTTGATTTAATTGATGTCTGGTTTTAACGTTCGTATTTACTTCTCCAATTATGTTTTGTACGGGATGATCCCGTAAAATTCTAGGTGGAGATTTTATTATATTAGGAGTAATGTTTGTATTTTCATTAATTTCATGAATATCAAAATTTTCATTTGTATTATTATTTTCATTCTGAGTAGTTTCATCATCAGAATCGATAGTAATATTTGGATTTATATTTTTAAAATTTTCGTCAAATGAAACATGTAAACTTTCTTCAATAATTTGAGTTCTTTTATTATAGATTCGATAAGCTTTGCTTCGTTCCGAATATCCAACAAATATTCCTTCATCGGATTTTGGATCGAATTTGCCTAGTTGATCTTTAGTATTTAAAATAAAACATTTAGAGCCAAAAACTTTAAGATATGAAATATTTGGTTTTCTTCCATTTAGAAGTTCATATGGAGTATTCTTAGTTAATGGTCGAATAGAAACACGATTCAATACATAACAAGCAGTAGCTACAGCTTCTGCCCAAAAATGTTTTGATAAAGTGGTTCCATTTAATAAAGTTCTTGCACATTCTTGTAATGTTCTATTTTTCCTTTCTACAACTCCATTTTGTTGTGGTGTTCTAGGAAACGAAAATATATGGTTAATACCTTTCTTGTTACAAAATTTTTCAAAAGCTTCATTTTCAAATTCTCCTCCATGATCACTTCTTATATTTTTAATTTTCAAACTTTTAATATTTTGGATTCTTTTAACAAAAACTTTAAAATTATCAAAAGTATCATTTTTATTTTTCAAAAAGAAAATCCAAGTGTATCTAGAAAAATCATCTACAATAACAAATACATATCTATTATGATTAATAGACTGCACTTGAGTTGGACCAAAAAGATCCATGTGTAAAAGTTCTAGTGGTTGTTCTGTAGATATTACTTTTTTTGATTTAAAAGAAGATTTTGTTAATTTTCCTAATTTACATGCATCACAAAATATATTAGTTTTAAATTTTATATTGGGTAATCCTTTAACTAATTTGTTTTTAGCTAGTTTGTTGATAGTATTAAAATTGATGTGACAAAATCTTTTGTGCCAAAGACAAGAATCGTTTTCTTTAGCTATTAAACACAAATTTGAATCATTATTAATATTCATATTTAAGATATAAATGTTTTTATCACTTATTCCTTCGAAAATAGTATTATGATTTTTATCAAAAATATTACATTTATTTTCTGAAAAATTTATATTAAAACCTTTATCGCATAGCTGACTAATACTTAATAAATTGTGTTTTAAATTTTTAACTAATAAAACATCAGTAATGAGAGGTAAATTAGAGGTACCGTTGCTACTGACATTGCCTTTGCCGATTATATATCCTTTCGAGTTATCTCCAAAGGTAACTGCTCCTCCATTTGAGTATATAATGTTTGACAACATTTCTTTGTTTCCAGTCATGTGTTTTGAGCAACCGCTATCTAAAATCCATTTTCCTCTCTTCTTATGTGGTACCTGCAAAAAGTTTATAAAAAGTTGGTACCCAATCTTTTTAGAGTCCTAAGAGTTAGATCTTAGGAAGCCAAACCCATACGGGTTCAGAATTCCCTTTATAAACATAATTCTTGTTATTATGAACAGTTTCCATAAATATTTTGATATGTTTATTCGTTATCAAAATATTATTTGTTTTTGGAATCCATATCTTGATGGTTTTAGTGTTTGGGTAAACTGTTTTCTTAATATCCTTTTTAATATTATTACTAATCCTACTTTTAGCAAAATTATTTTGTTTCTTAAATCCTAGTCCAGATTTATTGGTAGAGGATTGAGAATTTTCAAGTATTCTAGAAAGATTCTCTCTTCCTTTATTGAAATTAGATACATTTTTAGAAATATCATCAAATTTTATTTTAAGACTAGATAATTCTAACACTAAATCCTTAATCTTAGAGTTTAAACTATTATTTTCGAAAAGTAAAACATCATTTTTATTTTTCTGAATTTCTAGTTCTTCAGATATTAACGAAATTTGAGAAGATAAGTTAGAATTTGATTGTTGAGAAATTTCAAGTTCTTCTTCTAATATTTTCTTCTCATCATTCAACATATCTACTTCTAAGACCGTCCTATCTAACTTTCTTTGCAACTCCTTATTTTTCTTTTTAAGTTGTTTTGCTAAATCTACTAATTCAGAATTAATTTCAATTAAATCTTCAAAAGTAAGATCACTTACATCGTCTGACGAAGCCATGAAGCACAAATTTGCTTGTTCATTATCACTTTCACTCTCTGATGAGGATGATGAGTCAGTGTCGTCCTAAGTGACTAAAAAGGCTTTTCGTTTGGTTTTGTCCTTCTTGAAATTATTCTTTTTACACTATGGACAATCCTTCTTCATGTGTCCTTTCTTACGACATTTATAATATTCCATTGCTGAAGATGATGGTTTGCTGCTATTGGAATTGTTGTTGAAATTATTTTTGTTTCCCTTGAATTTGTTTCTGTTGAATTTCAAAACTTATTGAAATTTTTAGCGATCATTGCTATATCTTCATTATCTGAGTCGGAATCATCTTTTTCTGCTTGGAATGCTACATTTTTCTTTTCTTGTGCTCCATTTCTTTTTGCCTGCAAATTTACTTCGTAGGACATTAAATTACCTATCAATTCTTCTGGTTTTAATGTTGATAAATCAGTTGCTTCTTCAATAGCTAGGACTTTTCGTTCCCATTCGTCCGTTAAAGAATTTAAGATTTTTGTAACAAGATCAAAATCAGTAAACTGTTGTTCTAATGATAGTAAAGCATGATAAATATCCTGGAACCTAGAGTACATGTCATTTATAGATTCATTTGGCCTTATTTTGAAATTTTCAAATTGATTTTCAACATAGAGATTTTGCTTAATTTAACTTTGTTCGTTCCTTCATGCGACATGTAACAACCCAGGATTTTGTAAAGGTCAGTTGTCGTCATTAGACGATTAAAGTTGCTAACAAATTGCTATTAGAGTTTTTAATCAAGATGAGATTCTTTGTAAATTTATTTGTTGTTATGTGGACTTCAAAACTTAGTTTTGGGCCACATCTTCGTTTGTTAGTTTTGCCGAGATATCTATCAGAGGAAAAACCCATTCTCCTTTTGTTCGTTCGAAAACCCGATCCCCTCTCTTTCATTTTCGATTCGTAACCCTAAAATAATACAAACGAAAGAAAGAAAATGGCGGCCACGATTTCCTTTCGTTCGTTCGCTTTTCCAAATTAGGGCTAGCTCATTCGTCGTTCGTTCCTCTGTGCTCTGATGTTAGGGCTTCAGGGATTCGAAGGCGCCGACTTCAATTGCTTCGTTCTGATGGATTTTTGCTTCGTGTTTGATCGCCGATCGATTGTTGGGCTCGTCGAATCTAAGGTGAGTGACTTTCTCACTCACATCCAATTCAAAGTCGTATAATCATTTGTTATTTGATTTCCATGGCTTTGATTTTTGTTTGAAACTACTGCTTGAACTCTCTGGCCTTCGAATTGATTCTGTTTGGCCTTTGGCCATGTTCGAAATTCGTTGCTTGATTAATTGAAACTGACGACTTTGATTTTGTTGGTGCTTTTTGCTTGTATGTTCACCACTGTAGCATACTAGACATTGTTTATTTAACTGGTTGCAGTTGTTCATGTTTGCAATTGCAGTTTCATTAGGATTTTGATAATTGTTCGATTTTGAGATAACACGGCTTTGAATTCTTTTGGTTTGAGATGGAGAATTTGACTTGTCCGTAATCGATTATTTGATAATGTTTTGATGACACTTTGATTCCGTGACATTCTCTGACTTGAGTATGCTTCCACTACTTCGACTTGGTTTTTGTTGAATTACTTCTTCGTGTAACTTGTCTGGTTTATTGAAAATTTATTATCATCTGGAAACATCCACTATATTCGAATGTGAATTGTATTGAGGTTACTTTTGATTCCACTGCGGTGTTTTATCACTTCAGTTTTGGTTCACACATGGTGATCTGGTATTAAGTTTTTTTGAGTGTAATATTGAACCTTGTAACTTGATGGTTTTGGTGGCCCATCTTGCTGTCATGTTGCATTTCATATATATGTTTCCCGAGATCACATGTATTGAGCTCTGGTTTCATTTTTATGTGCAGTTTTTGTTTTGTAGTCTTGTATGTTGTTACTGCACACTCCGGCCTCATGTTGCATTGGTTTCATTTTGATTTTGGTCGAGGCTGCTTTGAGTGTTTTCGTGAGACTTGAACTCGGTTTAGATTTTTGCTTCTTTGAGTTTGGCAGTTTGTATACTTTGTATGTACTACCAGTTAGAATGGTGCTTGCCTTTGAATTTCAAAACTGTGGCATGCATGTTGCCATCCCTTTGATGCAGTTTGTTTGCATCTCCATTGGCTGTACTCGAGTTATTTGATTCATGTGCATTATAAACTACTAGAAGTTTTTTTTGCTTCACTTTGGCTTTTGCAGTTTCACTACTGGCTCTTCAATTTGAACTGGTTTTGTTGTATTGAGTCACTACTTGGATGTATACATGTGTATATATATATGTATGCATTAAGGCAGTTGTATTAGGTTGCAGTTTTACACTTGTAGTTCTCTGGTTTGTTAGTCGAGTTTGCTTGCATTGATGCAAATGATTATTTTTCTAACTACACTTGAGTTGAATCCAATATTCTGGGTTTGACCTTGTGTTTGATTGTGAATTATCATTGTACCTTCATGTGCACTTTGTTCATTTGATGGTTACTGGGTGGATACTGTGCTGGATGTTGCAGTTCCATCCGGTTCATTTTGATTTGAGTTGATGTCATTTGTTTCTGATTCACTGAGCTTTGTGTATTTCATCAGGGTAGTGGCGAGGCAGTACATGCGTGCGTGTACTGCAGCCCTATCAGAATTGACAGTTTTAATTGATATTTCGATTGTTTGAATTGTTTCGTTGGTTCAATTCAATATTTTGAAGTTGTATTCTGATTTGATTTATTTGATCATTTTGTGGTTGTCTAATTATCTATTTGACAATTAGATTATCTATTTGATAATTAGATTATGAGTTTCTATTTATTTATTTAATAATTAGATTTTGTGTTAAATTGTCGTATAGACAATTCTGTTGTTTTCATATTATCTTCATTGGTAATCTTTTTATTTATCTTTGTTGATGATTTGAATTTGCTGATTTGTTGTTTAACACTGTTTAGTGTTATATCTGCCGTTATCCGATTCTCTTATCGAGAAGTTGGATATACGAGATTTCTGTGACGGTCGTCTATTTGATATTTGATTATTATTGATTCTGTGCATTAATAACTGAGTTTGAATTAGACTGACCCGTGTATTATTTTCTTTTGAATTTAATACTCGGGTCAGACCCGAGTTATTTCAGGTTGTAGATATCTTGCTTTGGATTGTTGTTTGAGCTACGAAGACTTTTCATATCTTTTGGAGTAGTCGTGTCATAGTATAGGTTGATATGTATTCATGTATATTAGTCGATAATGTACTTGTATATATAACTTCCAGAGTCGACTGTTGTAGTTGTATCATATGTATTGTTTCAAATGTATTGTAACTGACATCAGTTATATATATATGAGATTTTTGTTATCTGTGTTCAGCATTTTATTATCTGTGTTATTATTATATACATTGTCCTAAACTATTATGAACCGTCGTAGTTCGTTTTATACTAGAATTGGGTATGTCTATGGGAGTAAATAAATAAGAGACGAAAAATGAAAAAATATATACCACTCCTATCGAGGTAACCAATACTAGTGTAAGGCCAACTACAGATGACCGCTCCTATCCAGCCTTATTCTTCGTAATAACAGACAGTATTTCTTTTAATACTCTTTGTTATTGTGAGCGTAGAGGTGGGGCGTCACAGTTGGTATCAGAGCTTGGGGGTTTATGGACATAATATAAAACATAACTTGGATGGAACATGTGTTACAACTATTTGTTGATGTTTTTATCTGTGCTTTGAGTCAAAACTAAAGTTTTGAAATTATGATGAAATTTTTAAATATCTTTATTTAAAAATAAAAGTGAAACTATGTTTTGATGATTGAATAATTTGTGTTCTGTCTATCAGAGTGCGCAACGGAAATAGTGAGACTGTCTTCGCTGAGTACAGCTGGTAACCTTTTTGATTTAAAAATCAAAATATGAAATTGAAATAAATTTCATTTGTTGTTTAAATAGCTGGGTTTATTTTGTTTCTTTGAAAATTTCGAATCTGATTTGAGGATTCAAGGCGATTGCAGTTATGTGATTTTTGTTGAGATTTTTGCTGGTTTTCTTTTATGCTAATCACACTACACCAAAACAGGTGATTCCCAACGAGTATAACTGTCGCAAACAGTTTCAGCAACGCTTATTAGCGTCGTTGTAGGGGTGTTGCAATTTATTGCCAACGCTTATAAGCGTTGGCGAGTTTAGTTTCCCAACGCTTATAAGCGTTGGAAGACTGTATTCGCCAACGCTTATAAACGTTGGTGTATATTATTTAGCAACGCTTATAAACATTGGTAAATTAACCATCCAACATTGTTTAATTTTCTATGTTGACGCTTATAAGCGTTGGTAAATTTTAATTGCCAACGCTTATAACGCTGAAATATTTTCATTCTCAATATAGTCAATTATTTTAACATTAATAAACAATTAATAACTAACATGATATGCATTATTATACTACATTCAATAGGAACCCAAAATTTACAATATTCATGATCAAATAACAACATATATTTCATAGTCAACTACTTCATAACATAAGGAAGAAAAAAAAAAGTTATTCATTTTCCATGTGATTAAAGCACATGATCAACCCTTATTGTATTCTCACTTGAGCATCTAAACCAAGGTAGAACATTGAACACGAATCAAAAATGTAATAATAATACATACTAACAATGACCAAAACATTACAAGGTAGACTGCCTATTTCTCTAACTTCAGTGTATGACATTAATAAGTATGCAGCAAATCTAGTAGTACTCCAGAAGAAAAGGCTCGTCGAGTTGAAATTCAATATCATCGACCAAAGAAACCCAAGAACTAGATCGACTGAAACTCTCTCTTAAATCAAGCAAAAGATCAGGCAGATCAAAGAGTGTGTTCTCATCATCGCTGCTAGCAGCAGCAGCAGCTGGTAAATCCTGCTTTTCTTTAGCTTTAAGGTCAGTGAAGTCTAACATTGCCGCTTTAGCAGCAGCTGCCTGAATATCTTTAGGTGAAGTAGAAGCTGGTCTCGGCAACTGCGATGCCAATTCTGGAAAATTCAGATAAGCAGATTCACTTTTTATGGTCAGAGCAGCCACGTCGTGTGCACGTGCAGCCATTTCTGCAGTAGGAAAAGTGCCTAGCCAGATTCTGGACTTTTTTCTAGGTTCTCTGATTTCTAAAACCGATTTGCCCCAGTTGCGCATCCTGACTCCCCTGTAAGTAGGGTGCTTTTGTTTAGACGAAAACACAAAACTAAAAATAGCAAACCAAACGGGACATTCATAGTCGGTATATTAGCCTTTTCTAGTAGTGTGAGTGCTCATACAGAGATATTGGTGTTTAAAGCTCTTGCAACATCTTTTCCATACAAAGTTAGAAAGTGGAGCTTAGTGTGACAAATATGGTATATGTGCGCATTTGTTCTTATCAAAATTATACATTTAGGTGGAAGTGGAACTTGAATTTGTTTTCAATTCCATTTTATTTATTTTTGGCTATCATAATATGGCAAATTAGATCAAAAATATCACATACCACTTGTGGAGGTGGAGAAAACATGTGGGAATGTTCACTTCTAATAACATACTTCAATAATCATTTCATGTTCACATTTGTGTTTGTAATATAAAATTGCCTAACTAGGTAATATTTCTAAGTGAAATTAATAGTAGTTAGCTAGTTATTCAACAGAGATATGTTTGGGAACCTTCACATTATAAGAAACAAATACCTGATTTATCTCTCAATTTGCCTATAGCAATATAGGCAGTTGGGTCCTAGCACAATGCCATTTCCATCCAGTACAGATTTATCATTGAGAAAATAGGTCTTTGTTGAGTTCGCATTTTAGTAGAAAATATCAACTACTCAAGTAACTTACTAGAGTAAGGTTTGACCATAAGTATGGACCAATCGATCATGTTTTGGATAGTCCAGATTAAAGTGATCAAAAAACTCCAATGTACTGTGGATTATATCTGATTCACAAACAGATTGTTCTAATCTTTATAAGGATGGATTATATTAATTTGGATGTATGTACAAAACCAACTGGACTTGCTTTCTTGCAAGGCAACCTTGATCTTCTTTATGTGTGCATCTATAGTATGTCCTATAAGATTGTATTTGTTTTAAGTACATATTATTTGATGCATTATATATATACAAATATTGACAAATTTCATAAAACTGAAGCAAAGAAATAAAGCTAATAATATTACCTGGGATGTTTAGAATTAGAAATATCCTTCTGACCATATTTTCTCCATTGATGACCATCATTATGTGGCGCCGGTGTAATTATGGCCTTTGAACTCCCAAGTTTTCTGTTAATTTATCATATTATAACATACATAAGTATTTAACTCACCATGTCTTACGTAGAAAAGCACAAACATCAAAATTAGAACAAATGAACTGTTATATACATTCAAAGAGGTATGAAATACAATTCATAAGATACAGAGCAATATGGCATAGGCCAAATTTGTATTGTGTAAATGGCATGCACTTAAGATGGTTATATGTCTTTATAAATGCATGATAATCAGATATCCCACAAAAGATAGATTAACACAAAGGTATATAATCGCTTACATTATATGTGTATTATGTCAACAGCACATAGAAAACATTTATCGTCTATTTTTCAAGTGCAAATTTAGAGCTTTCTTATGGAAATGGTGTAGAATTTCATTACATTGGCCTATAGATCAAACTGAAACACTACACATAGCCACAAAAATGTAAGAATTAAACAAAATTTCAAACATAATATCAACTCGAAAATCATAGCATATATCACTTTTTCAACTTGCGTTTGGGTTGTATGGAGAGAAAGGAACAATCGAATATGCAACACAGGCAATCACAAATCAAAGAGAAACATATGCAACCAAATAACAAATTTAGTCAGGATCAGAACTGGAAAAATCAAAATCTTGGCAGAGCAATGAATGTTTGAAAACTTAACTACATGAAATGAAACGATAAACCAAAATCTTATACTTGTATTGTATACAAATATAATAATGGTCATAGATTAAGGAGTGGCAATATATTTTATATTTCGTAACACTGATTTGAAATTGATTACATGTCCGCAACCTTCATCCCAGCAAAGACCAAGCCAAGTCAAATTATTTAGCACTGTTTCATTAATTCCTAACCTTCTTTTGCATATTCCTTAGTTGTACTCTGGTTCTATTCAATAAGATTAGGAAAATGCCTCAGTTGTACTGAGGCATGCCTTAATTTTAAATATAGCATTGCCTAAGTTAGACCGAGGCCTCAGTTAAGACATACTGATCTTGAACTTGTGATTTTGAGAAGTAATGGCTAGGCTATATACAATTTCTGTGCATTGCTGATGAATTTTAGCTTGAAATGTACTAAAATAATAATCTCAATATACTGTGAAAATGAACTTGCAAGGAATATTGGTTTCCATTATAACAGTGCAATCTATCATGCATTGTACATCGATATGCATTCTACTTGGAAAAGAGAATTAATAGGTTAAAGTCTACAGCAGAAAAAAAAATACAAATCTGGAACTAGCTAATAAGTGCTTCATTCATTGAGATACTATAACGGTTGTGGAAATAAAGAGTTACTTTTCATTGGCTTTTGATAAGTAAATTAGAGTCTGATTTCTACTTGTATATTGGAATCTTGTTATAACTGATATATAAATGCTGTATGAACAATTTTATAAGACACTTAACCTTACTTTATTTATGTGTTATTGTTGATGGATAATAGTATTGGTGAACCTTGTACACAAAGAATTTATATGTATATATAATCTTTTTATTAAGACATGAAATAGACTTTGACAAATTTGAGAATGCCAAGCCAGGCTTAATTTTTAGCTTGATCTAAATAGAACTACAAGTGATCCTTTGCCTCTTCATAGTTTAGTTATGAAGCTATATCCATTTTAATTTACATCACATAAGCTACTTGAATTGAATATCAGCAGTGAATACGATTTCAGTTTGTATTTATTCTTCTTTGTTTCATTCCTTCGTGTAAAACACAAAGAACAGTAGACTTCATTATTTTGCATCTTACCTTCGTTACCATTATTAGACTACAAGTGCGCATACTTCATTTTGTTGTGGTTTAGTCATCATTAACCTGTCAAGTGTAAGGTATATTATTCACTATAAAGGATACAAAATACAATACTTATTCATCCTTGCCTAACTAGTACTTCCCATCAACTTGACTCTGGAAATGGTTGATGTGAAAAAATTAGCCTAGTTGTGTGATCTACAATTAAGTTCCCAGCCTACCAGATAAACACACGCATTTATTTGTGCATCTGTTGCTAATTTATTTCCCTTATTTGGTGTAAAATTATGTGCAACTATTACATCCTAGTTAAATTATTAGTGATAACGTTATTGATTAAAGAATCGAGTAGTGGCAGAAATGAAACAACATCCGGATGCGTAAAACCTCGACTAGTTTTAATAAAAGATGTTTATATCATCATTTAAATGAAAAAAATTGCAAAATTTTCCAAATAGCACCTAACATTAATTTTTTTTCTTAACCAAATTATTCAGACAAATGGAAATTTTCTAAACAACTATTTGATCCAAATCCTGCAACAGATTGGAAGCAACTGACATCAAACTGAATTAAGAATACAACCATCCCTGATATTCATTTGTATACTTGATTCATATTTCAAGAAAGAAATTAAAATAAAAATTCTGGGTTGAGAAACTAAAGTATGTATCCCGAATACAACAGTTACATTATTTGTTTCTCTTCAGTTTTGGATTTAATAGTAGAGTCACATGGAGTTTGCATGTTATCTTTCCTTAATGCTAACATTCTTAATTTGATATATTCAAGCATTCAATCTCAAAAACTAAAGAAAGCCTAAAACAATGCTGTTACACCCACAACTCGGTTTCATAAATTAAATCTTGTCCAAGTTTGTGTATCATCTATACCACATTCCCCAATTCTAGTTGGTTTACAAAAATAAAATAAAAATAAACCAGCAATCAAACCTCCGCTTTATAAAAAATAAAATAAGAGATGTTAGGAAATATAAAAGCGTAGGCAAAAAGTAAATGGAAGGGAGCATCTAGGTCGAGGGGCATGCATGTGTCCATACATCCAGAAGAATGACAGAGATTCCACAAGCATTTGTAAGCACACCTCATCATCTATTTATCCAAATCCAAATGAAACATCCAGGTGTTGCTCTACTCCATAATAACAGCATATGCTTCTTTTGGGCTTTTTTTAGCTATTAACATAAACATCAACTTTACGATTAGCCATAATCGTAGACAAATCACCTGTCAAATGCAAAACAAAGCCCCACTTCCGGATGTGCCGACTATCCAACGATAACATGTACACACTGAAAAGGGTAAAACTCATTCTCTACATATATATAGACGGTCCCTAATGATATGTAGGCATATCTGCCAATCAAACTTCTTACCTAAGTCAAATTCCATTACTGTGGATTAATACTACAAAAACCATAATATATGAAAATAGACAATATCTGAATGCCCATAACCAGTTGTATTCAAGAAGTTAGTTCACACGAAGTCTGAAATTAGGAAGGAACATTTGTTAAAAGAAACAATGGTAAGCCCTAAATTAACACATTTACCACAGTTGAAATCGATGTAAACAAAGTCAGATCGACCAAGGTCACATACCGTCATCGTTTGCTAACAGGTTGCCGAAGGCCCTAAACGTCGTCGAATTCACAATTTTAGATGCGGTAGAAGGCAGAAATAGATGTGGCCGAAATCGAATTGCTTGAGGTTAAGGCAGATTTTCTTGGAGGAGAGAGGTCGATTCCTTGCCTGAAGAAGAGTGATCAATTCACTGAAGGTGAGAGGACGAAATAGTCGCCTGAAGGAGAAAATATTTTTTTTGTGGCAGCTGAAGGAATGAATAAGCGTTGAGGATTAGGGCAACAGATGACAAAGGATGCTCATTTACATTTTTGCCCTACCGACATTTGGTTAATTTCAATTTCATCAGATTTCCCAACACTTATATGTGTCGCCAAAAAAAAATTGTAAATATATATTTTCGGTCACACATTTTTTGTTTAGCAACGTTTATTTTTGTTATTGATCTACAACGCAAATAAGTGTTGGTAACTAGAAAAAATAAGTGTTACAAAATGGATGTTATGGTGTAGTGTCATATATTGATTAGATTTTGCTATTTTGAATTATCTTCATTGAAGATACATTCGAATGATTTCTTTGTTCATTTTGTAGTATACGTACAAATTGAGTTGCACGTTACTGCATTAATTTAACGTCGAACCGATGTTTGGTTTAAACGTATTTTGTTGCTGTTATCTTTATAACGGGATTTTTACATCGGTGCTAAATTTTTGAAGCACGATGTTTAGTTGGCAGTTTTAATGAATGAAAATTCACTGATATTACATTTTGATGTAAATTATTTTGATGAGATTTTGACGTTTAAAAATTACTGTCGCTTTAGCTTCAGTAACCATCAAATTTTTAAAAGTGGATTTTCAAGCGGTAATTCCGCAATGCTGATTTTGAGATTCGTTTTTACGATGTTTTGAGAAGTGCAGTTTTCTTTTCGAAATTTCTACTGATGTTGTTGCTTTAATCACGTGATTGGAAAATCGTTTTAAAATGACAAATTGTTTTATAAATTTTTATAGTTGCGCTTTCAAAAGAATGAGGAAGCGACTAAAACGATTCAGCAAAATCGAGGACTATGACCCCTTTCTTTTACTGATTCGCTTAACTCCGGACTTGTCCAGTTGAGAACGTGAATTGTTATTTTTATAAAATAAATAAAATTGTTTTCAGGAATTTTACAGTTTGCGCTTTCAAAAGAATGAGGAAGCGATTTAAACGTTTTAGCAAAATCGAGGACTATGACCGATTTCTTTTACTGATTCACTGAATTCCGGACTTGTCCGTTTGAGAATGTAAAATGTATTTTTATAAAATACACAATTTTGCACTTTCAAGGAAACGATGAAGAGAATCAAACGATTTAGTAAAACACATGGTATGTGACATGTGCGTTTGCTATTTCGGTTAATTCCAGACTCGTTAATTAAAATAATTGTTGTTTTGATGATTCTGATGATTTTGTGTGCTTTCGAGCCACTTTGTTGGACCTTCGGGTCATTTGTTAGACCTTCGGGTCATTTGTTGGACCTTCGGGTCATTTGTTGGGCTTTCGGGCCACTCTGAGGACCTTCGGGTCAAATACCAGTACTAGACCTTCGGGTCACTCTGCGGACCTTCGGGTCATCTGCCAAAATTATGTTGAGTACTTGGTAGGCTTCGGCCATTTGTTGATGCATGTGCGGCGAACTAAAAACTCGCCATCTGATGAGATTGATCCAACCTTTTATGTTGATTTTCTAGTCTTCTTAATTGATTTCTAGATATTTGTTGTTTCTAATTATCTGCAGGTAATTAGATATCTGATGTTATGAGATTTAATTATCGTATCGGTAATTAAATATTTGCTGTTATGAGATTTAATTATCGTATCGGTAATTAAATATTTGCTATTATGAGATTTAGTTATCGTATCGGTAATCAAAAATTTGCTGTTATGAGATTTAATTATCGTATCGATAATTAGATATTTGATGTTTTCTGATTATCGTTTTTGATAATCGGATATTTGTTGTTTCTGATTATCGTTTTTGATAATCGGATATTTGTTGTTTTTGATTATCGTTTTTGATAATTGAATATTTGTTGTTTCTGATTATCGCTTGTGATAATTAGATATTTGAGATTTGATTATCGTTTTTGATAATTGAATATTTGTTGTTTCTGATTATCGCTTGTGATAATTAGATATTTGAGATTTGATTATCGTTTTTGATAATTGAATATTTGTTGTTTCTGATTATCGCTTGTGATAATTAGATATTTGAGATTTGATTATCGTTTTTGATAATTAGGTATTTGTTGATTTGAGATTTCTGATTATCGTTTTTGATAATTAGATATTTGTTGATTTGAGATTTCTGATTATCGTTTTTGATAATTAGATATTTGTTGATTTGAGATTTCTGATTATCGTTTTTGATTATTAGATAATTGCTGATTTGAGATTTCTGATTATCGTTTTTGATAATTAGATATTTGCTGATTTGAGATTTCTGATTATTGTTTTTGATAATTAGATATTTGTTGATTTGGGATTTCTGATTATCGTTTTTGATAATTAGATAATTGCTGATTTGAGAATTCTGATTATCGTTTTTGATAATTAGATATTTGCTGATTTGAGATTTCTGATTATCGTTTTTGATAATTAGATATTTGTTGATTTGGGATTTCTGATTATCGTTTTTGATAATTAGATAATTGTTGTTTCTGATTATCGCTTCTAATAATTTGATATTTGTGTTTTCTGGCTATTGTTTGGATAATTGGATGTTTGCTGACTTTGTTGATTATGAAATTTTCTAGTCTCTAATTGATTCTAGATTATGTTGATTTTATTGAATTGCTATTTTCTATCTATCGCTGTTGATAGTTAGAGTTTGCTGATTATGAAGTTTGTGTTTTCTAGTTATTTGTTGGATAACTAGATATTTGCAGTTTTGCGAATAGTGATTTGTGTTTTCTAATTATCTTTGCTGATAATTAGATTTTGTTGTTTTCTAATTATCGTATCGATAATTAGATATTGCTGTTTTGAGATTTCTGTATTTCCGAATACCTAATTGGTAATTGAATATTGCTGATAATTATATTTATCCAGTTTTGCTATTTTCTGATTATCTATTGATAATTAGATTTTGTTGAGGATGTGTGAATTTCTTTTATGGAATTAAAAGATTTCTTTGGCGTTTGTGTTCTTGACCTCTATTTTTCTAGCTTAACCGGTTTATGTTAGAAAAATAATTGTTATTGACACTTTTAATTATGAAAATTGCGGGGATGCAATTTTTACAAGGATAGGAGTCTGTAACAACCCGGGATTTTGTAAAGGTCGGTTGTCGTCATTAGACGATTAAAGTTGCTAACAAATTGCTATTAGAGTTTTTAATCAAGATGAAATTCTCTGTAAATTTATTTGTTGTTATGTGGGCTTCAAAACTTAGTTTTGGGCCACATCTTCGTTTGTTAGTTTTGCCGAGAAATCTATCAGAGGAAAAATCCATTCTCCTTTTGTTCGTTCGAAAACCCGATCCCCTCTCTTTCATTTTCGATTCGTAACCCAAAAATAATACAAACGAAAGAAAGAAAATGGCGGCCACGATTTCCTTCATTCGTTCGCTTTTCCAAATTAGGGCTAGCTCATTCGTCATTCGTTCCTCTGTGCTCTGATGTTAGGGCTTCAGGGATTCGAAGGCCCCGACTTCAATTGCTTCGTTCTGGTGGATTTTTGCTTCGTGTGCCGATCGATTGTTGGGCTCGTCGAATCTAAGGTGAGTGACTTTCTCACTCACATCCAATTCAAAGTTGTATAATCATTTGTTATTTGATTTCCATGGCTTTGATTTTTGTTTGAAACTACTACTTGAACTCTCTGGCCTTCGAATTGATTCTGTTTGGCTTTCGGCCATGTTTGAAATTCGTTGCTTGATTAATTGAAACTGACGACTTTGAATTTTTTGGTGCTTTTTGCTTGTATGTTCACCCCTGTAGCATACTTGACATTGTTTATTTAACCGGTTGCAGTTGTTCATGTTTGCAATTGCAGTTTCATTGGGATTTTGATAATTGTTCGATTTTGAGATAACACGGCTTCGAATTCTTTTGGTTTGAGATGGAGAATTTGACTTGTTCGTAATCGATTATTTGATAATGTTTTGATGACACTTTGATTCCGTGACATTCTCTGACTTGAGTATGCTTCCACTACTTCGACTTGGTTTTTGTTGAATTACTTCTTCATGTAACTTGTCTGGTTTATTGAAAATTTATTGTCATCTGGATACATCCACTATATTCGAATGTGAATTGTATTGAGGTTACTTTTGATGCCACTGTGGTGTTTTATCACTTCAGTTTTGGTTCACACATGGTGATCTGGTATTAAGTTGTTTTGAGTGTAATATTGAACCCTGTAACTTGATGGTTTTGGTGGCACATCTTGCTGTCATGTTGCATTTCATATATATGTTTCCCGAGATCACATGTATTGAGCTCTGGTTTCATTTTTATGTGCAGTTTTTGTTTTGTAGTCTTGTATGTTGTTACTGCACACTCCGGCCTCATGTTGAATTGGTTTCATTTTGATTTTGGTCGAGGCTGCTTTGAGTGTTTTCGTGAGACTTGAACTCGGTTTAGATTTTTGCTTCTTTGAGTTTGGCAGTTTGTATACTTTGTATGTACTACCAGTTAGAATGATGCTTGCCTTTGAGTTTCAAAACTGTGGCATGCATGTTGCCATCCCTTTGATGCAGTTTGTTTGCATCTCCATTGGCTGTACTCGAGTTATTTGATTCATGTGCATTATCAACTACTAGAAGTTTTTTTTTGCTTCACTTTGGGTTTTGCAGTTTCACTACTGCCTCTTCAACTTGAACTGGTTTTGTTGTATTGAGTCACTATTTGGATGTATACATGTGTATATATATATGTATGCATTGAGGCAGTTGTATTTGGTTGCAGTTTTACGCTTGCAGTTCTCTGGTTTGTTAGTCGAGTTTGCTTGCATTATTGCATTGCATTGATGAAAATGATTGTTTTTCTAACTACACTTGAGTTGAATCCAGTATTCTGGGTTTGACCTTGTGTTTGATTGTGAATTATCATTGTGCCTTCATGTGCACTTTGTTCATTTAATGGTTACTGGGTGGATACTGTGCTGGATGTTGCAGTTCCATCCGGTTCATTTTGATTTGAGTTGATGTCATTTGTTTCTGATTCACTGAGCTTTGTGTATTTCATCAGGGTAGTGGCGAGGCAGTACACGCATGCGTGTACTGCAGCCCTATCAGAATTGACAATTTTAATTGATATTTCGATTGTTTGAATTGTTTCGTTGGTTCAATTCAATATTTTGAAGTTGTATTCTGATTTGATTTGATTTGATCATTTTGTGGTTGTCTAATTATCTATTTGATAATTAGATTATCTATTTGATAATTAGATTATGAGTTTCTAATTATTTATTTAATAATTAGATTTTGTGTTAAATTGTCGTTTAGACAATTCTGTTGTTTTCATATTATCTTCATTGATAATCTTTTTATTTATCTTTGTTGATGATTTGAATTTGCTGATTTGTTGTTTAACACTGTTTAGTGTTATATCTGCCGTTATCCGATTCTCTTATCGAGAAGTTGGATATACGAGATTTCTATGACTGTCGTCTATTTGATATTTGATTATTATTGCTTCTGTGCATTAATAACTGAGTTTGAATTAGACTGACCCGTGTATTATTTTCTTTTGAATTTAATACTCGGGTCAGACCCGAGTTATTTCAGGTTGTAGATATCTTGCTTTGGATTGTTGTTTGAGCTACGAAGACTTTTCATATCTTTTGGAGTAGTCGTGTCATAGTATAGGTTGATATGTTTTCATGTATATTAGTCGATAATATACTTGTATATATAACTTCCAGAGTCGACTGTTGTAGTTGTATCATATGTATTGTGTCAAATGTATTGTAACTGACATCAGTTATATATATATATATGAGATTTTTGTTATCAGTGTTCCGCATTTTATTATCTGTGTTATTATTATATACATTGTCCTAAACTATTATGAACCGTCGTAGTTCGTTTTATACTAGAATTGGGTATGTCGATGGGAGTAAATAAATAAGAGACGAAAAATGAAAAAATATATACCACTCCTATCGAGGTAACCAATACTAGTGTAAGGCCAACTACGGATGGCCGCTCCTATCCAGCCTTATTCTTCGTAATAACAGACAGTATTTCTTTTAATACTCTTTGTTATCGTGAACATAGAGGTGGGGCGTCACACGACACCTTAAGAGTTCTCCAAATTTCATAACCGAAAGTGCACATGGTAACTCTATTGAATTCATTTCTATCTAATGCACAAAATAAAATATTCATAGCCTTTGCATTTGAAGTAGCATCTAGTTTTTGTGTGTTACTCCAAGTTTAGTATTCTTCAGTAGGAGTTGTGTACTCTCTTTGTATAATATTCCAGATATCGAATCCACTAGATTGCATATAGATTCTCATTCTAGTTGACCAATAATTATAATTTATACCATTAAAAAGTGGATGTCGTGAAGTCGATTGACCTTTTGTGAAACTATAATTAGTGTTAGTGCTAACATCGTTAGTTTGTGTGGTTACCATATTACTTGGAAATAAATATCAAATAACTTTGTGACGGTTATAGGATAACCTTGCTCTGATGCCAAATGAAAGTGTACGTGTAGTACTAAGGATCGTGTAATATGGTATATGAATGCAGAAACTGATAATAGTAGTAAAATAAAAATTAAAGTAAGCACACCAGGAATTTTTATACTGGTTCGAACTTCGCGTTCTACATCCAGTCCCAGAATACCCTCTGGATTTGACTAAACCCCTCACTTAACCCGGAGGAATAGGTATAAGACACCTGAGCAGCCGAACAGGAATTTTTTCGCCTCAACAGCCGAAGAGGACTTCAACTTAATACAAATAACTTGTTGACGAATGTGTTCTGAATAACACTGATTGTCTTTTGATAGTACAACTTTCCTATAATCAAATCCTCAAGAGTATATATGTGTGTGAAGATTTAGAAGGAAGATAATCACGTAGAATCGAAGTATATGAATTAATTCAAGGATTCTAGTGATAATGAATAAGAATGAATGCTTTTATTTGCAGAAATAAATAGAGAATAGATTTCAGAATTAAAAACAAGAATCGGTAATTGTAGAAGTGAATTGAACATGTTTATATAGTTGTAGAATAGTTACAATCTTTCATGAAGCGTTTCAATCAAAAGTTGTGTCCGTATCTCTTGGATTAAAGGACATTCCTCTTCATGAATGATCGCAACTCTTCAGAAAACTAGCCGTTATGTTCAGGTCGGTTGACCGAGAAAACTGGCCGGTCAGCTGAGTTTACAGACGTGTATAAAACAATGCATATCTATGCACTTGACACAGAGTCGGTCGACCGAAGTTCCTGGTCGGTCGGCCGACCTGTTGTCAATTGCACAGTGCACACTTTTTCATGTATAGATTAATATAAATCAATTTGTGTGTGTGTGTGACTACTTGAGGAATGATTTTAACAATATTCTGAGACTCAATAAAATAAAATATTCATACTAATCTCTGGATTGTAGTCTTGTCTCCTTTGTAGTGCACAATATACGCTTATTCTCTTTTTGTCGCTTTCGTATAGTATTCTCGTCGTATGATCTCTGAAGCTTGTGTCATGAATCAAAACTCATGAATCAACAACACCCAGGTGCTTGGGTTAGTCGGTGTTCAAGCATAGGTGGCAACGGCTAGTGATTCATCGCGTATGAAGGATGTTGAAGGGTTTGTTCGTTTTGTTCGTGCTGAAGTGGTAATTTGTTATTGTTTTTTTATTTAATTTTGAATTTTAGACTTCTAATGTTAATAACTTTTGCATACGAGCTCCAATTCACGCGTGGTTTGTTTCGTTGGGATCGTATTGAAATTCCAGACATTATGGAACTTGTTTGGATGAATTCTGAGACTGTTCAATTTTAAGCCTTATTTTGGATTTCAAATCGATTTGAAATAAAAGGTGAGTGTTTTAACCCACTCACAACTACTAAATTATCTTATGTTAGTTAAATTGAATTTATGATGTGATTTAAAATTGATTGGTTGATGGTTGGTATATTTAAATTGTGATTCTAGTTAAATTTGATTTTAATTGCATTTAATCATCGTTTAGTTTTATATTGAATTTAATTGTCAATTTAATCCCTGTTAATGATAATCAGTTATCTATTGGTGCTTATTGGTTGATTTGGATGATGATTGTGATGGATGTTTGATTGCTAATATTGGATGATTAGATGTTATATATTTTATATTGTTATAACACTGCAAGTTCCCTATGGGTTGAAATGATACATACCCGAACGATCTATAAATTAGGGAAAATCGTTATGGGTTGAAATGATAGACTTGAGCGATTTTATGGATTTGAATGTTAATTTGGGATTGTGGGTTGAAATGATATATATCCATAAATATAAATCAGATTAAAATGATAAATATCCGTATCACTTAACCATAGGGTAGAGAATTATATACGGACACCGAATTGGTTAAATTAAATGATTTTAATTCTTTAAGTTTTGAGTTCAGTTAACTGGCATTTTGAAATAGAAATTGATTTATATAAACTGAATTATTTTCGATAATCTAAGCGTTAATGCTGAAATTAGAATTGATTTAATGAATTGTTCAAAGGATTTAAACTGGAATTTCAAAGTTGAAGTGTCAAATATAAATGAATTTATCAGAAATGAGTTATTGAAAATGTTTGGATATAACTTTGAAATCTATTTTAAACTAATTTTAAACCATTTTAAAACTATTAAAACTATTTATGCCTATCTGAACTATTTTCTAAAATTTCAGACTGTGTAAAGTAGAAGTATTTATATTTAAATCCTTGATGATGATACAGCCTAAGTTGGAATTTGGAATTGATACCCTTTTATGAAATGACATATTTGAGTAAATATGATTATTTCGGAACGAGGATTTAATTATCCTATCTTATCGATAAATTCAAAAGTGAATATGATTATTTTGGAACGAGGATTTAATTATCCTATCTTATCGATAAATTCAAAAGTGAATATGATTTTTGAAAGTGAATATGATTTTGGAAGTGAATGTGATTTTGAAAGTGAATATGATTCGAAAGTGATATGGCTTTGAGAATACGATATTTTGATATAAATTATGAAATGGTTTTGGGGAATGTAAAAGAACCATCCAGTGTGAAATAAGCGTTTAGTTGTTAAAGAGACCGTGATCGGATATTGTCATACTCTCTGCCAATACCGAAAACCACTTTAACAACTATGTACGTGGTGGAGATTCCTATCGGGCACATTTCTTCGATAATATATTTTGATCTTGTGATTGATTTGGTGGCCACCCCTCGATTTTGATTATGGGAGTGTGTCGAGGTGGGCGGTAGTAGCTACTATGCGTTAACACCAGTCCGGGAGTGCAATTGGTATATCTACCCTGGCATTGCCTCGAGTGTCGTGTTCACATGCCTATCGTGCCTTCTACGAGTTTGGTTTGTACCATACCTATGAAGTGCCCTCTGATAGCCCTCCAGTTTACGGAGGAATTACGGTACTATATAGACTATGGGAATATATAAAAATGTGTTAAGGGGGATATGGGTAATGCCTTAACGCTATTTTAATATTTTACTTTACTGTAGACACTATTATAATAGCGTATTATACAACATAGTAGATAGTTTAACGGATCCTTAGGAGATGGAAATCCCAAACATCTCTTAAGTTATTGCACTCACATAAGACACTGGATTGGAGATGTCAAACCTCGTAAACATCTCTGACACCGTTACATTCATATTTATTTATTGTTGATTTAACTTACATAAGATCTTTTAGTTTTGACTCGAGTGTTTTGTCTTTTCAATTCGCTCGGGTTAGTCTGAGCTTTTCAGTTTATCGAAGACTGCCTTCTGGAGGATGAAGACGAAGATTTTCTACTGTTATTATGTATTATATTTATTCCACTGCATCATGTTGTTCCGCTGCATTTATTTACTATTTATTCTTATTGTACGTAACTCTGATCTGTATTATAAAAGTTTAATCAATGTTATTTGTAAACAGCTTCATGAACTGTTTATTTGATTATTATATTTTGTCATTCCACTGCGAGATCCTGTATTTGTTTTCTTTCTTTCTTTGCTTTTTCTTACTTACCCCATAACAATCTACCCTTTTGAATGGTTTGAGTTTGACGTGTGTGTTTTATCATCGATTTAAACTGTCCAAAAAGGCAAGTCATTATAGTTGGTATCAAAGCCGGGTTTAGCGATAACCTTAGCTTTGTGGGGTTTGACTCTTTAGAAATAGGGTAGTAATACCCTAGAACGAGTCACTGAGTGTGTGTGTTTGTCTATATAAATATATGAGACAGCGTATTTGTTAGTGTTATTAAAGGATTTGTATTGTGTTAATTTGTTCCGTTTTGTATTTATAAATTCTGGTTGGTGCATAGGATGCTATGACATCGATAGGGATTTCTAAGCACTTAATAGGGCAGACCGACACAATATTTGTTTTGAAATATAGGTAAATGAAATAATTTTGTCTATTACATATTTTGTATACAAAATAATAGATTTTATAAATGATATAGTTGGATGTAATATGTTGTTTGTTAGGTAGAAATTTTTTATGAATATTGATTGAAAAATAAGATTTACAAATAAAGTAAATATAAATTGGAAGTTTAGAACTGAAGTTCCGGGATTTTTGAAATTTCTTTCAAAATGGTTTTGAAATATAATATTTGTAGTATTTAGAAGTATTTTCTGATAAGAATATTTCAAGATGATTTGAAAGAAAGTTTTAAAGGGAAATTTTAAAAGATATAAGTTCTGTACTCCCCTCTCAGTCACTGGAAAATAATTTTGGTGATGAGTGTACGCATCATCGACATTCATTTTCGAGTTTCAAGGTGGGTGGACGGTTGTAGTAGTTTTATTACACCTTGTATTGATAAACGAATCTTAATTTTGAATTCCTAAACATGATTTGAATTATAAATGATGAATATATATATATATATATATAATTTTAAAATGATTTGGAAATATAACCCGGAGTTAGTACATAAACCTCCTGATAATTAGTAGTTTTCAGTTAATGTAATAAAATGAAATCTTAACTATTTGAATGTTTGGAAGCTGCTAAGATGTGAAATAAGAAATTATATGTTAAGAGATTAATGAAATATAAGGAAATTGAAGGTTGTCATTTATAAATTAAGAAATGGAAATAAGAAAAGGTAACTATTGAACATTTTGTTAATAAAAATAAATAAGATAACTTGTGTAATTTTCTATTGCATTCTAAAAGACATATATATAACTTACCAAAATGTAAAAAGTTGTATTGTTAAATAGGATATGTAATAGAATATTATACAAGTAAACTTTAGTAAATGAAAGTGTTCAATGGAATTACTTTTATAAATAAGAATTCTGATATTAATTTATTTTTATAAACTTAGGATTAATAGTTGAAATGTTACTAATTAAATGTAATAGAAGTGAATAATGTAAAAAAATGGTTATAAGATTAATTTAACATTTAAGCTACCTATAATCAGATTGAATAGAAAAGGTGAATACTGTAAGTAATGGATTATAAACTTAGGTTAATGATGAAGCCATGTATAATTAAAGCGAGTACTATATTAGTTGAATGATTATAACTTCAGGAAACATTGAAATGATTTAAAAATGGATTTAATATTCAATAATACTATATATGGAAGGATGAATGTGAAAAAGAAATAATCTATTAATGGTGAATTAAATTGTAAAGAAACTTACCTAATAATGGATAATCCAAAAATTGAAATGGAAATAACTTACGTAAGCAATGAATGCAAAGTAATGAAAAGAGAAAATGACATCATATAAATAAATAGGAAATGAATTTTGTAAGTAATGAAGGTAAATTAATGAAAGTAAGCATTGAATGAATAGAAAAAAGGGGAACAGTAAATAATATGAAATGAGATTGATAAGAATAAACTTAATTGATATTTGAAATTTTTGGTTGTATTGGCTTATGGGATGATTTGGAAAGGATACTTCTACTGTATAAAGATATGTAAATAATCTATTGAGTTTTATCTAAGATTGTTGAGTGTATGGTATACTTAGTAGTTTATTTATCATTTTAAACGATTAAAATTTTCTAAACCCGAACAAACCCTTTGTTTTGGTTGCTATGGATGGACAATGGTTTTCTTTGTTGAAAATGATGATTGAACTGTTTTTTTGCGAATAATTATTGTTATGTTGTGATTGTTTTGTTATGATTAGTTGAAACAACTTAAATATTTCTCTTTTATATAATAATCTAAGTCTTTTGGATTACATAAGTGAAATACAGGTTATGGAAGCTATTGCAACTGCTTTTGGTTTCATAATTAGGCATTGTTTGCCCGACAAATAGGTACGTTTTCGGAATACGGTTTTATAGCGATATTATATTCTTTTCCCGTGGTTTGGGATATTTTATTTTGAAATATATTATATATATTGTTATTATTGATATTATTGTTTCTCCTAGACCTCTCCATACAAAGGAGACTCTGCCGAAATTTTTCGTAAATTTTGGACTTAGAAATTTTTTTGTGAAATGTTTTTCAAACTTTTATTAAACTTGAGTATAAAAGGATTTAATTGTTATAAATTGATATATTTATTTAAATTATTTGATTATGTAAATTGATTGGCTATAAATTTAATATTTTGAACAAGATATATTGATCTCTTATTCCCTTAACCCCTTCTTTTTCCTTTTCTAGGACGAAAAGTTTTGAGTGGGGGAGAGTGTAACGACCCGTAATTTTCGATAATTAAAAATTTGTTAATTTAATAAGATTTGTGATTTAATATTGGAAGAAATAAAAATTTGTGATTTAATAATAAGATTTAATATTGGAATGAAATGTAATAGTATTAATTTAATGAAATTGATAACTGCTTTAAATGTAATTCCAATTAATTGAAATGATTAAAAAAAGTTATAATTGGTTATAGATCGTAAATAAATTGTAATGATGTGTGTATTAATTGATAAATTTGATAAAAAGTGTAATTGATAATTTAAATATGTATAAATTAATGAAATAGCATGTAATTAAATGCAATTGATAAAAGTAGTGTTGTGGTAGTAGTTATGGCATTTTGTGTAGATAACTGTTATTAAATGTAGGAAAGGTGACAATTGCTAGTTGTTACCAATTTATTTAAATCAATTACAAATAAATGTAAATAAATGTTATGTTAATGTGAATTAAGACATTAACTGCAAATTGTGAATGTAATAAAATGTATAGAAATATTAATTATATTCATAAGGCAATAATTGATTTAATAAAAAGAGTAAACCAAAGATAAATAATTTTTTTGGGATTTTAAATTATAATAAAATTGACAAAAATAAATTCAAGGTAATTGAAATATGGCAACTATTATGGTAAAAGATGAAATTGGAGAATATTAATGTAATAAGATATAAACCAATGTTGAATATATACATAGAGTAATGAATAATTGAACAAAAAGGATTGAAATCAAATTAAATCAATTTATTAGCATTAAATTTTAATTAATTGGATTTAATTATAGTTGAAATGGGCCACTGTAATTAGTGTAATATTCAACACTGAATTGATATGTATTTAGGGGCATTTCACCAGAAGGACAAACTTCTTAGTCCAATTAATTTCTAGGACACACATTCAAAGAAATTACTTTCAAGGCCAAAGTCAGCAGAATAATTACTTTCAAGAACAAAGTCAGCAGTCTAATTACTTTCAAGGACATAATTTCATAGTTAGTTTTTTAGACTCCAGAAACTAATTATTTTGCGTTTTGTCCTTGAAAGTAATTATTTCAGTTGTGTGTCCTAGAAACTAATTCCACTTGCTAAAGAGGCCTTTGTGGCTAATTTCAACATGTAAATTTGTATTAAACTATTGTAAATGTCTAAGTAATCAAAAATGATAAAAATTATTAATTATTAAACTTGAAGTTAAAAAGCGATTTAATTGATTTAATATTAATTTATTTAACTAACGTGAAAATAGCCATTTTGGCAACTGTCTCGGATTTCGACGAAACTAGTTTCATCGGATCCGTAACAATGAATTATTGTAAGGTTTCAAGTTTCGTAGCGATCGGACTTGTCGTTTGATCGTACGAGCTCGAAACGCGTAGAAATTAATTTAATTAAATTCAATTGAAATCAATTTGAAATAAGCTGATTTTAAAGCTAACTTCTTTATACGATGGAAGTAGGACTTGAAACATGTTCCATTTGATCTAGAAATATCAAAAACATATATTTTTATATATGGGATGACCCATTTTCGTTTCGGAGGCAGAACGGGCTTTTTTGGGTCATTATTGTCAATTCATACCAATTCGATTGTGTTCATTCTTTCTTATCGGGCCTTTGTTGTATAAATAGTTTGTCTCTCAAACCCTAGCAGTCATATTCTCATTTCAGTACGTACAATTCTATCTGCTTCTCTCTTGTCAATGGCAGAAACCCAATTTACATTCAAACCCAAAATTCAATCTCCAAATCAATTTCAAAAAATCAAACTCCTCCAAATCCTAACATATTATATACCGTTTCGAAGCTCTCGACTAGCGTAATCCATTGGTACAGTTCCTTTCTTGAATCGAATCATCGCTAGTCCAAAAATCACCAAATCAATTTCGGCCGTCCATTTGAACTTTTGACGATCCAACGGTGGATCGTCGTCCAATCGACGATCGGGAGGTAGCATTGGGAAGGTGGCATCGAGCAGGTCATGTGGGGGTGTTCGCTGGTCGTATGGTGGTCAGAATTGTCTTCGAATGGAAAATTTAATGGGTGGCGGCGGTTGTCACATCGTGGAGGCGGAGCGGCGCGCGAGGGTAGGGGAGGTGCGGCTCGACTAGCTGAGCTCGGCAGAGATGTCTGATCGAAGCCCAGGTGCTTGGGTTGGTCGGTGTTCAAGCATAGGTGGCGGCGGCTAGGGCTTTATCGCGTACGAAGGATGTAAAAGGGTTCGTTCGTTTTGTCCGTGCTGACGTGGTAATTTATTATTGGTTTATTTTTACTTATTTATTTAATTTTGAATTTCAAACTTCTAATGTTAATAACTTTTGCATACGAGCTCCGATTCGCGCGCGGTTTATTTCGTTAGGATCGTATTGAAATTCCGAACATTATTGAACAAGTTTGGAAGAATTCTAAGACTGTTCAATTTTGAGCCTTATTTTGGATTTCAAATCGATTTGAAATCAAAGGTGAGTGTTTTAACCCATTCACAACTACTAAATTATCTTATGTTAGTTAAATCGAATTTATGATGTAATTTGGAATTGATTAGTTCATGGTTGGTATATTTAAATTGTCATTCTAGTTAAATTTGACTTTTATTGCATTTAATCATCGTTTAATTTTATATTGAATTTAATTGTCAATTTAATCCCTGTTAATGATAATCAGTTATCTATTGGTGTTTATTGGTTGATTTGGATGATAATTGTGATGGATGTTTCACTGTTAATTTTGGATGATTGGATGTTATATATTTTATATTGTTATAACACTACAAGTTCCCTATGGGTTGAAATGATACATACCCGAATGATCTATAGATTAGGAAAAATCGTTATGGATTGAAATGATAGACCTGAGCGATTTTATGGATTTGAATGTTAATTCGGGATTACGGGTTGAAATGATATATATCCGTAAATATAAATTAATTGTGGATTGAAATGATAAATATTCGTATCACTTGACCATAGTGTAGAGAATTATATACGGACACCGGATTGGTTAAATTAAATGATTTTAATTCTTTAAATTTTGAATTCAATTAGCTAGCATTTTGAAATAGAAATTGATTTATAAAAACTGAATTATTTTTGATAATCCAATCATTAATGCTGAAAATGGAATTGATTTAATGAATTGTTCAAAGGATTTAAATTGGAATTTTAAAGTTAAAGTGTCAAATATAAATGAATTTATCGGAAATGAGTTATTGAAAATGTTTGGATATAACTTTGAAATCTATTTTAAACTATTTTACCTATTTTAAACAAATTAAATTTATTTAATCTATTTTAAATATATTTAATATAATTTTAATCTATTTTAAATTTGTTTAATCTATTTAAAAATCTATTTAATATAAGTTAAATCTATTTAATCTATTTTAAATTTATTTAATCTATTTAAAAATCTATTTAATATAATTTAAATCTATTTTAAATCTATTTGTGACGACCCGGATTTTAATGTGTGTTAATTGGGGGATTAACTGAATCAAAATCATTGGAATACTAATTTTATACGTCGATCAAATAAAATTCTGATAATTAAAATATTTGGATATATATATATATATATATATATATAAATTGGTTTATAATAAATATTGAATGATAGAATCCTTGGATATGAAAACTCATAGAAAATAAATAATAAACTCCATCGTTTAAATTAAGATAAAATAATCTTAACTAAAAATACATAAATATATATAGATAAATATATACAAACTTATCATTTTAAAAACAAATAAGACATTTAGGCCATTATCATTTATCATTTATATATATATATATATGTGTGTGTGTGTGTGCGTGTGTATTTTGGAAGAAACTATGATTTGGAAAATTTAATAAAATAAAGTCTTCCAAAAATATTCAAAATAAAGTTTATCTTATTCACATTTAAGATTAAAGTAAGACTCTACCATATTAAAATTAATCTAAATATATATCTGAATGTGATCTAGTTAATAATGCTTGGAATAAAATCAATCTTATCAATACTAAATATAAGTATAAATAAGTATATGTATACAAGAATATAGGTTAAGTATCGATAACTTAAATTTAAAACATTTATGTGAAAAAGATTAGAAATAAAAGTGCAGTAATTATTTGTGCATATGCAACATGAGTTAAACCAATACAAATAATTAGAAACAATTTTATATTGAGCACATAAAGTATAAAAAACAAAACTAGGCAAAAGAATATATGTTGCGTGTGAAGTAGATATGTAAGGCAAGGAAAGAAAAATAAATCTATGAACATAGATAAATTGGGATAGGGATGTAAACGTGAAGGACATTTGCATTTAATGCTAGCACAACATTAGGTCATTTCAAAATTGTTCAAAATCATTTCAGTGTTCACAAAAAATTTTGCCTGGTCAAAGAAGAAAGGAAAAAATTTCTGACTAAATATTAGTACCAGCAATACATATTCCTGTATAATCTTTCTATATATCAATCTTCTTCTTATTTCATTTCGTTGATCAAAACTGAGCAAACCAGAAGTAAGCACCGCCATTTACAAACTTAAACAACAATTTCATCAAACAAGCAAGAAGATCAAAAACAAAACTAAGACCAGAGACAGTAGCAGCTTCCAGATATTGATTCTTTGTTCAAATTTTCTCAGGTGAGTAAACAAAACAAAAAATTTAAGGTCTAGGTAAATGAAATATGTGTGTATGATTCATGATTAATATGGTGCTTTGCTTGAAGTATTTTCTTTTAGTTTCAACTTTGTATATATATATATAAATGACTGTGTTGCATATTCCTTTTTCTTCTCTGTTTTGATTACAGGGTGGGAAATTAAACAAGAAATTTAATACCACTTCATGTAATCATCATTAAGCCTAGAGTTTAAAATAAACAAGTTTGTTTATACTTGATTTAAGATATGAAAATGGTTTCAAGTAGAATAGTGTTTTGTAGCATCTGAAAATTTTATTTTTTTTACAGGGAAACTTAACTATATGATAAATCTGAATGTCATGAAATATTAATTCAATTATATAACTTTAATTGTCATTCGAAAATAAGATTTTTAAAACTAAAATGGTAATTTTTCATTGTGTATGCTAAGAGCACTTTTGAGATGAACTGTAAATGGGTTTTGAGAAAATTCAGATGGTAGGAGGATCTTGGGGTGTTAGGAGTTGGATCGGGGATGGAGGAGTGTCTACTGATGTTGGGAAAAATGGTCGGAGTCACTCCAGTTCATCGTGGTGTCAGAATTTGGAGAAAGTAGGGTTTAACTCTCGTGTCGATCGTGGTCGGATTTTCGATCACCGTGGCTACGTTAGGGCATCGAGCGGCACGTGGCTGGGGGAGATGATAGCGTGGAGGCTAGGGGTGTCGTTGCCAGAGTTTCGAGGCCTCTTGAGGTTGGCATCGCCTGAACGTGGAGATAGATGGTCGGAGAATCGTTTTGTCTGGAAGCTTGTACTGTCGTTTGCCGTTCTCGAGTTCGTCAGAGTCTTGGGGTGTTGTGATCGAGTGAATGGACGATAGTCGACAGGTTGGCGATCGACTTAGGTGATGGAAGTTCGTCGGTGGTGGGTGTACGTGCACAGATGGTCGCATGCACAGGTTGATGTTCTGAAGCTTCGAGTTCTCGAGTTTAAGCTCGGGAAAAGATGGATTTTCCTCGAGTCTTCGTATGGTTTTTGCCTGAGAGTCTTATAACAGGTTTCTCAAATATTTTTAACAGATTTGAATATAAAGAAGAAAGGAAAACTCGGGTTTGAACTCGAGTGCACCTGGGATTTTTCTCAAGTATGTGTTTTCAGAGCTTAAGCCTAATAAAATTTAAATTACCATCTTGAACCAGTTAAAGTATAATGAAATTCATTTAATTGTTAAGAATGTTTTTCAAAACTTAAATGAATATCTTAATTAAGTAGTTAATCTAAGATACGTATTAAGATTTAATTAACATTGAAACTTTTTAAGATAGTAAATAATTGGTTTTAAAGTTATTAAGGAAGATTTTTAAATGTAAGACAAATGACTTTTATTTAATTAATTTGTAATTAAGAATTTTAAATTAGCTAATTAAAATTAATTAATATATGAATAGTGGTAACTAATTAAGTAATTAATTAAGTAATTATTGATTAATGAATGGGTAATTAAGTTTTATTAATCAATAATTAAGGTTATTAATTGATTTAAAGATACCAAATTAATTAATCTTAATTAATTAAAGGGAATCATTTGATGTTGGGTTTAGCATAATTACTTAGGGTAACTAATGAGGTATAATTACTTAACAAAGAAATTAGTGGATAATTACTGGATGTAATTAATAAAATGGAAATTACTTGATGGGAAGTAATTACTTAGTGCTTCTATGTTTGGGTGTCCGATTTATTTCCTTGTTTGAAATTAATCAATATTGAGAAAGCAGGAGTTAATTGTAATTAATGTAATTAATTTAATTCTTTGGTGGTGAATTTAATTAATTAGAGATGGTGTGGTTGATAAATCATGCTTATAAAGGACGGTTTGGCATTTCAGATATGAAATGTTTGTGATATGATACCTTTAGTTTTGAATAGTGATAATGTAGTTATCTAGCAATGATGAATTACTATGTTCTAGTTGGTATCCTGTAATTAAAAATCGAATTGTATTTCACTTGAGTAGTTAGGGTTAAGATGACATTGGACTCGAAGAGATCAGAGTCGGGTATTAGATAATACCCGAAACCACTTCGATTCTTTAAATTTTATATGTGGAATCAATAAGCCGAATTGGTACGATTTAGGTGAATTAATCTAAGTTTTGGTACTTAGAAATTGATGTGTGATGTAAGTGATGTCTATAGCGACTTGTGAAGTTGTAAATTGTTACAAGTTACCCGGGTTTATGCAAATTGTATGCTTTTGTGTTCCATGTTAGATGGGTTTACTCACGCTGGTTTCCAGCCTGACCCGGGTGTTATTTTGATGTAATGCTCGGGTCAGACCGAGTATTACAGCTTTTCAGGTAAGGACGTTCTGGAGCCCAGGAGGCCAGTTGGATGGCAGGATGTATGGAGTATTTCCACTGTGATTATTATTTTTGTTTATCTGAGACATATTAGGTTTGTATATGTCCAGTGATTGGGTATGGGAGTAACTCTGATGTATTATAAATGTATTTGACAGATACAGGTATTCTTTTGTAAACTGTTATTATTTGATATTATATTTTGATCCGCTGTGTTTTGTGAGAATCAGTGCTGTGTTTCTGTTTCTTCTTCTTTTATCTCTTTCTTCTTTTCCTAACTATCTGAAATTTTCGCGATCGAAAATTTCGGGTCGTTTCACTATTTAAATCTAATTAAATCAAATTAAATCTATTTAAACTAATTTTACTATTTAAATTATTTTATTCTATTTTAAACCATTTTAAACCTATTGAAACTATTTATGACTATCTAAACTATTTTCTAAAATTTCAGACCATGTAAAGTTGAAGTATTTATATTTAAATCCTTGATGATGACAACCCAAGTTGGAATTTGGAATTGATACCCTTATGTGAAATGACATATTTGGGTAAATATGATGATTTTGGAACGAGGATTTAATTAACCTATCTTATCGGTAAATTCAAAAGTGAATATGATTTTTGAAAGTTAATAAGATTTTGGAAGTGAATATGATTTTAAAAGTGAATATGATTCGAAAGTGATATGGCTTTGAGAATATGATATTTTGATATAAATTATGAAACGGTTTTGGGAAATGTAAAAGAACCAACTGGGGTGAAATAAGCGTTTGGTTGTTAAAGAGACCGGGATCGGATATTGCCATACTCTCTGCCAATACCGAAAACCACTTTAACAACTATGTACGTGGTGGAGATTCCAGAAATGAAGTAGGATGGTTTGGCGAACGATTTTTTATGAGGTATTTACATGACCCTGACTCCCGTGAGTTAGCTTAGATGTGACTAGGAGCTATATCGGGCCAAGTGAGGCCATTCCTCCTATCGGGTACATTTCTTCGATACTATATTTTGTCCTTGTTATTGATTTGGTGACTACCCCTCGATTTTGATTATGGGAGTGTGTCCGAGATGGGCGGTAGTAGCTGCTATGCATTACCACCAATCCGGGAGTGCAATTTGTATATGTGTACCCTAGCATTGCCTCGAGTGCTATGTTCACATGCCCTATCGCGCCTTCTACGAGTTTGGTTTGTACCATACCTATGGAGTGCCCTCTGATAACCCTCTTGTTTACGGAGGAATTACGGTACTGTATAGACTATGGGAATATATAAAATGTGTTAAGGGGGATATGCGTAACGCCTTAACGCTATTTTAATACTTTACTTTACTGTAGACACTATTATAATAGCGTATTGTACTACATAGTAGATA
Organism: Allium fistulosum; assembly: GCA_030737815.1. NCBI lineage: Eukaryota > Viridiplantae > Streptophyta > Magnoliopsida > Asparagales > Amaryllidaceae > Allium > Allium fistulosum. The sequence continues at coordinate 527,895,148 of CM060902.1, forward strand.
GTTTAATGGATCATTAGGAGATGGAAATCTCGAACATCTCTTAAGTTATTGCACTCATATGAGACACTGGATAGGAGATGTCAAACCCCCTAAACATCTCTGACGTCGTTACACTCATATTTATTTACTGTTGATTTAACTTACACAAGATTTTTTAGTTCTGACTCGAGTGTTTTGTTTTTCAATTCGCTCGGGTCAGTTTGAGCTTTTTATTTTATCGAAGACTGCTTTCTGGAGGATGAAGACGAAGATTTTGTACTATTATTATGTATTATATTTATTCCACTGCATCATGTTGTTCTGTTGCATTTATTTATTATTTATTCTTGTTGTATGTAACTCTGATCTGTATTATAAAAGTTTAATCAATGTTATTTGTAAACAGTTTCATGAACTGTTTATTTGATTACTATATTTTGTCATTCCGCTACGAGATCCTGTATTTGTTATCTTTCTTTCTCTGTTTTTCTTATTTACCCCATAAAAATCTGCCCTTTTGAATGGTTTGAGTCTGATTTGTGTGGTTTATCGTCGATTTAAACCGTCCAAAAAGGCAGGTCATTGCAGTTGGTATCAGAGCCAGGTATAACGATAACCATAGCTTTGTGGGGTTTGACTCTTTAGAAATAGGGCAGTAATACGCTAGAATGAGTCGTTGAGTATACATACATACATACATACATACATACATACATACATATATATATATATATGAGAGCGTATTTGTTAGTGATATAAATGGTTTTGTATTGTGTTAATATGTTCTGTTTTGTATTTATAAATTTTGGTTGGTGCATAGGATGGTATGATATCGATAGGGATTTCTAAGCACTTAATAGGGCAGACCGACACAATATTTGTTTTGAAATATAGGTAAATGAAATAATTTTGCCTATTATATATTTTGTATACAAAATAATATATTTTATAAATGATATGGTTGGATGTAATATGTTGTTTGTTAGGTAGAAATTTTTTATGAATATTGATTGAAAAATAGGATTTACAAATAAAGTAAACATATATTGGAAGTTTAGAACTAAAGTTTAGGGATTTTTGAAATTTCTTTCAAAAAGGTTTTGAAATATAATATTTGTAGTATTTAGAAGTATTTTCTGATAAGAATATTTCAAGATGATTTGAAAGAAAGTTTTTAAGGGAACTTTTAAAAGAAATAAGTTCTATACTCCCCTCTTAGTTTGGAAAATAATTTCGATGATGAGTGCACGCATCATCGACGTTCATTTTTGAGTTTCTAGGTGGGAAGACAGTTGTAGTAGTTTTACTACACCTTGTTTTGATAAACGAATCTTAATTTTGAATTCCTAAACATGATTTGATCTATAAATGATGAATATATATGTTATTTTAAAATGATTTGGAAATATAACCCGGAGTTAGTTTATAAACCTCCTGATAATTAGTAGTTTTCAGTTAATGTAATAAAATGAAATCTTAACTATTTGAATGTTTGGAAGCTGCTAAGATGTGAAATAAGAAATTAGATGTTAATAGATTAATGAAATACAAGGAAATCGAAGGTTGTCATTTATAAATTAAGAAATGGTAACTATTGAACATTTTGTTAATAAAAATAATATAATAGCTTGTGTAATTTTCTATTGCATTCTAAAAGACATATATATAACTTACCAAAATGTAAAAAATTTAATGTTAAATAGGATATGTAATAGAATATTGTACAAGTAAACTTTGGTAAATGAAAGTGTTCAATGGAATTACTTTTATAAATAAGAATTCTGATATTAATTTTTTTTATAAACTTAGGATTAATAGTTGAAATGTTACTAATTAAATGTAATAGAAGTTAATAATGTAAGAAAATGATTATAAGCTTAAGTTAACATTTAAGCTACCTATAATCAGATTGAATAGAAAAGGTGAATACTATAAGTAATGGATTATAAACTTAAGTTAATGATGAAGCCATGTATAATTAAAGCGAGTACTATATTAGTTGAATGATTAAACTTCAAGAAACATTGAAATGATTTAAAAATGGATTTAATATTCAATAATACCATATATGGAAGAATGTATGTGAAAAAGAAATAATCTATTAATGGTGAATTAAGTTGTAAAGAAACTTACCTAATAATGGATAATCCAATAATTGAAATGGAAATAACTTACGTAAGCAATGAATGCAAAGTAATGAAAAGAGAAAATGACATCATATAAATAAACGGGAAATGAATTTTGTAAGTAATGAAGGTAAATTAATGAAAGTAAGCATTGAATGAATAGAAAAAAAGGGAACAGTAAATAATATGAAATGAGATTTATAAGAATACACTTAATTGATATTTGAACTTTTTGGTTGTATTGGCTTATGTGATGATTTGGAAATGATATTTCTACTGTATAAAGATGTGTAAATAATCTATTGAGTTTTATCTAAGACTATTGAGTGTATGGTATACTTAGTAGTTTATTTATTATTTTATCCGATTAAAAGTTTCTAAACCCGAACAAACCATTTGTTTTGATTGTTGTGGAGGGATAATTGTTTTCTTTGTTGAAAATGATGTTTGTACTGTTTTTTGCAAATAATTATTATTATGTTGTGATTGTTTTGTTGTGATTAGTTGAAACAACTTAAATATTTCTCTTTTATATAATAATCTAACTCTTTTGGATTAAATAAGTGAAATACATGTTATGGAAGAAATTGCAACTACTTTTGGTTTCATAATTAGGTATTGTTTGCCTGACAAATAGGTACGTTTTCGGATTACGGTTTTATAGCGATATTATACTGTTTTCCCATGATTTGGGATATTTTATTTTGAAATTTTTGATATATATTGTTATTATCGATATTATTGTTTTTCCCAGACCTCTCCGTACAAAGGAGACTCTGCCGAAATTTTCTGTAAATTTGGACTTAGAAATTTTTTTATGAAATGTTTTTCAAACTTTTATTAAACTTGAGTATAAAAGGATTTAATTGTTATAAATTGATATATTTATTTAAATTATTTGATTATGTAAATTGATTGGCTATAAATTTAATATTTTGAACAAGATATATAGATCTCTTTTTTCCTTAACCCCTTCCTTTTCCTTTTCTAGGAAGAAAAGTTTTGAGTGGGAGAGAGTGTAACGATCCGTAATTTTCGATAATTAAAATTTGTTAATTTAATAAGATTTTGTGATTTAATATTGGAAGAAATAAAAAAAATTGATTTAATAATAAGATTTAACATTGGAATGAAATGTAATAGTATTAATTTAATGAAATTGATAACTGCTTTAAATGTAATTCCAATTAATTGAAATGATTAAAAAAGTTATAATTGGTTATAGATCGTAAATAAATTGTAATGATGTGTGTATTAATTGATAAATTGGATAAAAGGTGTAATTGATAATTTAAATATGTATAAATTAATGAAATAGCATGTACTTAACTACAACTGATAAAAGTTGTGTTGTGGTAGTAGTTATGACATTTTGTGTAGATAACTGTTATTAAATGTAGGAAAGGTGACAATTGCTAGTTGTTACCAATTTATTTAAATCAATTACAAATGAATGTAAGTAAATGTTACGTTAATGTGAGTTAAGACAATAACTGCAAATTTTGAATGTAATGAAATGTATAGAAATGTTAATTATATTCACAAGGCAATAATTGATTTAATAAAAAGAGCAAACTAAAGATAAATAAATTTATTGGGATTTTAAATTATAATAAAATTGACAAAAAAATTCAAGGTAATTGAAATATGGAAACTATTAGGTAAAAGATGAAATTGGAGAATATTAATGTAATAAGATATAAACTAATGTTGAGTATATACATAGAGTAATGAATAATTGAACAAAAAGGATTGAAATAAAATTAAATCAATTTATTAGCATTAAATTTTAATTAATTGGATTTAATTACAGTTGAAATGGACCAATGTAATTAGTGTAATATTCGACACTGAATTGATATGTAAATTTGTATTAAACTATTGTAAATGTCTAAGTTATAAAAAATGATAAGAATTATTAGTTATTAAACTTGAAGTTAAAAAGCGATTTAATTGATTTAATATTAATTTATTTAATTAGCGTGAAAATATACATTTTCGTAACTGTCTCGGATTTTGACGAAACTAGTTTCATCGGATCCGTAACAGTGAATTATTGTAAGGTTTCAAGTTTCGTCGCGATCAGACTTGTCTTTTGATCGTACGGGCTCGAAACGCGTAGAAATCAATTTAATTAAATTCAATTGAAATCAATTTGAAATAAGCTGATTTTAAATCTAATCTCTTTATACGATGGAATTTGGACTTGAAACCTATTCCATTTTATTTAGAAATATCGAAAACATATATTTTTATATATAGGATGTCCCATTTTCGTTTCGGAGGCAGAACGGGATTTTTTGGGTCTTTATTATCAATTCGTACCAATTCGATTGTGTTTGTTCTTTCTCATTGGGCCTCGGTTGTATAAATAGTTTTTCTCTCAAACTCTAGCAGTTATATTCTCATTTCAGTACGTACAATTCTATCTGCTTCTCTTGTCAATGGTAGAAACCCAATTTACATTTAAACCCAAAATTCAATCTCCAAATCAATTTCAAAAAAATCAAACTCCTCCAAACCCTAACGTATTATATACCGTTTCAAAGCTCTCGACTAGCGTAATCCATTGGTACATTTCATTTCTTGAATCGAATCACCGTTTGTCCAGAAATCAACAAATTAATTTCAGCCATCCATTTGAACTTTTGACGATCCAACGGTGGATCGTCATCCGATCGATGATCGGGAGGCGGTGTTGGGAAGGTGGCATCGAGCAGGTCACGTTGGGGTGTTCGCTAGTCGTATGGTGGTCAGAATTGGCTTGGAACGGTGAATTTAATGGGTGGCAGCGACTGTCACATCGTGGAGGCAGAGCGGCGCGTGAGGGTAAGGGTGGTGCGGCTCAGCTGCTGAGCTCGGCGGCGATGTCTAATCGAACCCAGGTGCTTGGGTTGGTCAGCGCTCAAGCTTAGGCGACGGTGGCTAGGGCTTCATCGCGTATGAAGGATATCAAAGAGTTCGTTCGTTTTGTTCATGCTGACGTGGTAATTTGTTATTGTTTTTTTTTAATTTTGAATTTCAAACTTCTAATGTTAATAAATTTTGCATACGAGCTCCGATTCGCGTGCGGTTTGTTTCATTAGGATCGTATTGAAATTCTGGACATTATCGATCTTGTTTGGATGAATTCTGAGACTGTTCAATTTTGAGCCTTATTTTGGATTACAAATCGATTTGAAATCAAAGGTGAGTGTTTTAACCCACTCACAACTACTAAATTATTTTATGTTAGTTAAATTGAATTTATGAAGTGATTTGGAATTGATTGGTTCATGGTTGGTATATTTAAATTGCCATTCTAGTTAAATTTGACTTTTATTGCATTTAATCATCGTTTAATTTTATATTGAATTTAATTGTCAATTTAATTCTTGTTAATGATAATCAGTTATCTATTGGTGCTTATTGGTTGATTTGGATGATGATTGTGATGGATGTTTGATTGTTAATATTGGATGGTTGGATGATATATATTTTATATTATTATAACACTGCAAGTTCCCTATGGGTTGAAATGATACATACCCGAACGATCTATAGATTAGGGAAAATCATTATGGATTGAAATGATAGACCTGAGCGATTTTATGGATTTGAATGTTAATTCGGGATTGCGGGTTGAAATGATATATATCCGTAAATATAAATTAATTGCGGATTGAAATGATAAATATCTGTATCAATTGACCATAGGGTAGAGAATTATATACGGACACCGGATTGGTTAAATTAAATGATTTTAATTCTTTAAATTTTGAATTTAGTTAGCTAGCATTTTGAAATAGAAATTGATTTATATAAACTAAATTATTTTCGATAATCCAAGCGTTAATGCTGAAATTGGGATTGATTTAATGAATTGTTCAAATGATTTAAATTGGAATTTCAAAGCTGAAGTGTCAAATATAAATGAAATTATCGGAAATGAGTTATTGAAAATGTTTGGATATAACTTTGAAATCTATTTTAAACTAATTTAAACTATTTTAGTTAATTTAAACTATTTTAATCAATTTAAACTATTTTAATTTATTTTAATCCATTATAACCTATTTAATCCAATTTAATCTATTTTACCTATTTTAAAAAAATTAAGTTTATTTAATCTATTTTAAATCTATTTAATATAATTTTATCTATTTAATATATTTTAAATTTATTTAATCTATTTAAAAATCTATTTAATATAACTTAAATCTATTTAATCTATTTTAAATTTATTTAATCTATTTAAAAATCTATTTAATATAATTTAAATCTATTTAATCTATTTTAAATCTATTTAAATCATTTTAAATCCAATTAAAACAAAATAAATCTATTTAAACTAGTTTTACTATTTAAACTATTTTAATCTATTTTAAACCATTTTAAAACTATTTATGACTATCTAAACTATTTTCTAAAATTTCAGACTGTGTAAAGTTGAAGTATTTATATTTAAATCCTTGATTGTGGTACAACCTAAGTTGGAATTTGGAATTGATACCCTTTTATGAAATGACATATTTGAGTAAATATGATGATTTTGGAAGGAGGATTTAATTAACCTATCTTATCGATAAATTCAAAAGTGAATATGAATTTTGAAATTGAATATTATTTTGGAAGTGAATGTGATTTTGAAAGTGAATTTGATTCGAAAGTGATATTGCTTTGAGAATATGATATTTTGATATAAATTATGAAATGGTTTTGGGGAATGTAAAAGAACCATCCGGTGTGAAATAAGCATTTATGTGACGACCCAGATTTTTAACCCCGGTTAATTGGGTAATTAACTGATTTGAAATTATCAGAATATTAATTTTATAAGTTGAACGAATAAGATTCTGACAATTAAAATATTTGGACATATATAAATTGGTTTAAAAACTATATTAGATATTGGATTATAAATCTCTGGATATGAAAATCTCATAGGAAATAAATAATAAACTCCACTATTTAAATTAAGAAAAAAATACATATAAACTTATATAGATAATATATACAAAGCTGTATGATGCAAGATTATACACACACACACACACATAGGTATATAGGTATGCAAGCATTTGAATGTATCCCATATGAAATAATACATAGCAAGTTGCATAAATGTGAATATATATATATATATACACATACCATGGAAAAATATACATAGACAATGTACATTAAAGTATGTTTATACTCAAGCCTTGGTAAAAGAATTTAAAATAAAAGCATATGGTTAAGAATAGAAATAAGTGGCTAAGGGTTGTTGTAGGTAACATAAGTGGAACTTATACAAGTGGCTATGACAAGTATATATGTATATATATATACATGTGTATAAGACAAAACAGGACAAAATAATTTGTATACATATGTATGGAATGTATATGTACTTAAGAATTGAGATATGTATGTAAAATACAAGGGGACATAGCATTTAATGCATATCCTCTCAAGCACACAATACATCAAATCCAAGTATACAAAACCTTAAATCAAATTTTCATTTTTAAAAAAAAATCAAATCAGGTCAAGAAAATCTCTGAGCAAAGAAAATATATGTATATATAAGATAAAAAAATAGAAAACTTACTGTAGAATGCAGCCTATCTCTTCTCTATATATATCTTTATCTCGTTTCATTTTCTTTCACTCGAATTAGATATAACAAAAGGGATAAACATCACTGCATTTCATAACTTAAAGCAAACAGGAACAACTCTACAGAGAAGATAAAAAACAAACAAATCAAGCAAGCAACAGTCTTTCTAGACCATTATTCTCTGTTCAAACATTTATGTGAGTAAACTTCTTTTCTAAGAATTAAATCTTATTTACATCATGCATTATTAAGATTAAATGGAAAATATCAGTTTAAATAAGCATATGTGCCTGTATATATGTGTGTGAATGACTGTGTAACGATATGAATTTTCGCGTTCGAAAATCGACATCCATACTTTACATCGTACTCGAATGCCACAGATTCGACCGTTCAAATCCGAGTCGCCGGAGCTTATAACACAGTTAAGTAAATAACACAGCGGAAGAAAAATAATAATACATTGATATACAATATCTGATACAACAGAGTGATACAATGAATATCAATATATATCAGAGATATGATACAAGAAATAGTAGCGTTAAAGAAAACGATAACATCAGCAGCGGATAATCTCCATCTTCAAAGCGCCAATCCAGAAATAGCTCGAACTCCCAATGACGTTGCACAAAGCTAAGCAAGTGCAGTCCCTATCCAAAAACTGAACTAGCTCCAGATAATCTACTAAATCTGAATATCTGAAAAACCCAACTCCAGACTGCTCGTGTCGAAAAAATTTGAGCATCCAGAGTTTAGGAAAGAAACAATAAACTCCGGATCAGTCATGGGACTGGTGTGAGCAACAAAAACAGTTTATCTTTAAACACAAATAGCAAGAGATTTTTTAAAGTCAATTCACAATGCTTTTAGAAAATGGAACTACCATAAGACCTCCCGCCACACACACAATGCAAACGCGGAATTGGAGGAGATTTCTTCTTATGATAGTCAAAGATGCTTACTACGCAAAACAAATCATTTTTGATATTATTATTAGTGCATAGTGTAGAAAACATTTCGAAAGTATAATATTAATCTTAGCGAACATACGACCAGTATCGTATGCCTACTATAGCTACCATCTAAACAGTCGTGACCACCATAAGTAAATGGCAGGTTCTATAACTAATACCGTACAAAGTTCGTATTGGAAGATGGATTTCCAACAAATGGTCAGGCCAAGGAACTTCCTATGCCACGAAAGAACGCCTCTGGCTGGACGCTCCGAGAGACAAACTGCTCTCTGCCAAACAAGGCCGGCTACCCCCCTTCCCAGGGAATATACAAAACCTCAGATATGCCACCCCCAGTCCTTTGGGACCTTTAACCGAGGCGCCTCTAAACCAACATCACACATAATAAATAAAGTGTGTCCACATGAGTAAGTATCTGGGCTCCATACCATGATACTACCCTTTTCTAGAAGGAATGGTCATACCCTAGGGAAGCTACCCATGAAACCTTGCCGCATCATTCCTGTTTCGACCATTTCCGGGTTGTGAGGTTCGATGAAGTCTCGTCCACAAAGCTACGCTTTGTCACAAAGCCATGCTTTGGGTCAACAGATGATCAAAGCAATGATCACAAAGATAAATGATCAAACAAATGATCATATCACAAATGATCAAACAACGATAATCACACAGCAACACTCAGCATGTCACATTACCAAATTGGGAATATATCACTGATAACCTTCAACTACATAACCTCTGAGCTCGTATGTCTCAGAGAAGGGTGTTAAGCTAAGAGAATAAATTCTCCGCCACCAAACATAAATGTATTTGAAAGAAATCGGCTTTATACCTCAAAGTGTAATGTCAGACATACAATCCATACAAGTCTGTTACGGGTTCGAACAGAACCGAAGGCACTTCATATGAAGCCCTTGCAATTCCGGGTATTCATAATCCCGATCTGATTTCCCATCACAAATGGAGATCTCTATACCGGGGATCAGCCAGTGCAGAGACAATCGACAAGAAACCCTTTCGTTTTCGAAAATATCCGGTCTTCAACACCGGTCGTCAAATTCCATCCATTACGACGTATCACATATTCGGAATGGGTTATACGACCCAAAGGTCCTTTCCCGGCTAACCCGAATAATGAGCGAAATATTTAAAACATATGGATATGAGATTTCAATTAAGTCACAACTTAATAATTTAAAACTTTCTTTTTAAACGGTTAAACAAATTACCATTTTCAAATCTTTTAAACAAAAAGATTCAATTCACAAAGTTAACCTCATTCACAAAGATCCATTTATGGGTTTCAAAACAATTTCCATTTCAATTGAATTTACTCGTTAAATCTTTAAGTCAATATTTAACTTATAGCTTTCAAAACTCGTTTCCAAAGATTCATTCATAGCCTTTCAAAACAATTTTTATTTCAAGTTGGATTAACTCATTCGGTCTTTGAATCAAAGACTCATTTCATAGTTTTCAAAACATTTCAATTTTTTATTTCAAACTTGAAACCTTTCAACACAATTTAGAAATCCTTTCTTAAAATGAAAGCTATTTTTTTTAAATAAGTAGTTTTCGTTTTGGAAAAATCTAATTATATTTACACGAGTTAAAACCCATGAATTAAATTCAAATTCCCAAATCAATACCTTTAAAATGGTTTAACTCATATATATAACTTGTACAGCATCTTTATCCCTAGTTTCCAATTATAGGATTCAATTTCAAACTTGAATTCAAATTTAAATCAAATTATTTAAATTTTCAAAACTCGATCAAGTTATTCGAAAATAAGTTTTATCTTTGAAATTCTATTTCAAAAGCTTTTCACTTTAAACCCAAGTTTCTAATTTCAAAATCAATTGAAATTAAAATTTCAATTTCAAAAACATCAAATTTAAATTATCTGTGACTTAACCGATTTCCACGTGAAATCCATATTTGTGTGTGTAACAGTGTAGTCTAGGGGTAATGCAACATCATTCAATCATCACAGATCAGAATACAGAAATATAAATTTGATAAGCGGTATTAACTATCACGCTTATCGTTTATTCACAGATCACAGATATATATCACAGATAAGTAAATTACAGATCACAACATAAATCAGGATGTATCACAAAGCATCACAATCAGGGATATCGAACAATTCAACCATTCAGTCAAATCCAATCATCCATAAGTAAGATCAATTAAATTGTCTGATTTATTCAAATCAGATTAATTTCTTATGAATTTCTAATCCTGGTTAATTACAAATCATTTGATTAATTATTCTTTAATCATTTATTAATTAACCATTAATAATAAATTAATTAACCTTTAATTATAATTCATCAACCTTAAATTATTAAATGATAATCTTTAATTATAACTGAATCTAAATCATTAATTTATAAAAATAACTTATTCCTTAATTATCTTATTAATTAAATCACTTAATTTAATCACATTATATAAATTAATTAATAATCTTTAGTTAATTATCTTCATTAATTAATTCACTTCAATATCTTAATTATCTCTAAGATAATTCATCTCATTATTAATGACTTCATTAATATTTAAATGTATTTTAAACATTACACTTTAAAAAAAATTAAATTCAATTTATAAAACTTTTAACTTAAAACACAGTTTAATTTTTTTTCTTCAGATTTTAAATTAAACTTTAAAATCTGAAAACTATCAGGTTTTAAACCTGAAACCCCATTTAAATATTTTAAACTTTTTTATTACATTTCAGATTTGAATTCAAAAATAAATTTGAATTCAAACTTTAATCTGGATTTAAACTTTGATTAAAATCTGGTATACAAATCTAAGTTTTCATTTGAATTTGTTTATAAACAAAATTCTTGCTAGCAGGTTTTACAAGCCTGGAACAAACACTGACCAAACTCAACCAAAATTTCTTCGAGTCGCAAACCCCTCTGCCTCGAGTCGAGCATACGAATAACCCGAGTCTTCCCCGAGTCAAAGTTACCATGCACCCAACAAAATTCCTCAGCGCTTCAATGGGCACGGTGCACGTGCACATGGACGCGGCGGCGCTCCGTTCATCGACGAGACCTCCCGTAAGTCATCGTCCATCCCCGCATCAACTTCCGACCATCAAAACGTTGCCATCTTCTCGAATTCGAAATTTGAGTTCGAGCTTGAAAAATGAAACCTGGAATACGCGAGAGCATCACCACCTAAACCTGGAAACCATCATCGTTCTCCACACCTCGACCACCCACACATGTCGGCGACCATCCCTCTACCAAAATCCGACCATCAGAGAAACTGCAGAAGCCCCAAATCAAAACGAGCATTCGAGCTCACACACAGTAGCAATGTCGAATCTGAAAACGCCTCAAACTCCAAAATCTGATCACCAGAAAAGCTACGCCTCCGGCCACTACTCCATCCATACTCCACCTATCACCAACTCAAATCAAGGCAAGCTCGATCACTTATATAGGTCGCGGTGATCAATTCTTCTGATCACAGGAAAACTAGGGTTAAATATTTCAATCCTTAATTACTACTGTCTCACTGCATTAATCCATCAACTACCATTTTTCCCTACAACTTCGATCAACACTCCATTACCAGAAAAAAATACTGGCCACCCAAACTTCCTAGATCGACAGTTCCAACCCCAAATGTGATTTCTGGTTAAACCAGAAATACTCAATCAATTACAAACTATACATTCTAATTTTAGTTTTAAAATTCAAGTTTTTGTTTATGTAACTTGTTTATATTCTTGAATCAAAGAATCTGAATGATCAAATTCTTATTTTCAAAAGTTGTTCTGTTGTACCTTGCATTTTCCAGAGACATTACAGGCTTTCTTTTATTTTTCTTTCATATTAAATAAAATTAAAACTTTAACTTATATTCACAGCACATTTTGATTGAATGTTAAATTCTTAAAATCTTAACACAGCTTAGATTGAATGAAATAGAACTTCAAGAAATTCTAAAATCTGGAAACTTAAGTACAGAAAATAAATTATACTGCAACAAGCACATCTACATACAATCATATATTTTCCAGAAATGAACTTGTAAATTTCATGCAAACACACTTATTTCTGGAGTAAAACAAGCAACCAATTTAGACTTAAGTTTATTTAAAAATAAAAAGAATGTTACTCACCTTAAAATGAAGACAGAGCAGTTTATTTGCAGCTATTTTGATTTTTTTGAAAAACAGTTGGAATTTGAAACTTGAGTCTTGGAATTTGCTTGAACTTTGATTTTTAAAACTGCATGTTGATGAACTTTGATGAAGATGATCCTAGACTTAAATGTATGCAGATGATCTTGAGTTTGAAGAAGAATACATATGCTATATTTTTTTTCTGGTTTGCTTAACTTTGATGAACGAATGAAGTAAGAAGGGATATAAAAGAAATGAGTTACAGGGTATGCTATTATTTTGTACAGGTGATATTATTTGTTCAACAGGTATGGCTGAGAAGAAAAATGTGTGCTAGGATAGTTTATAGTGTACTAAAGATATAGGCTTCATTTAATTGCTTAAGTCCTTTCTTTTGTTCTATTATACTAATATTTTGCTTGTACACTTTGTTTATGCTTGCCTACATTTTTTTTAGCTCGGCTGATGGATAGGGCATTAATTGCCCTGGTACTTCATGTCTTCAGCCATGACTTGCATTCTATCACACATACGTATTTACTTATTTCATTTTTTTATACTGACTTTGTTTGCTTTGTATTTAGATACTTTCATATTTCTTCTTTGTTGCTTGAAATAATTATCTTTCTTTTATTTTTTAACTTAAACTATCAAATATTAAATTTAATTATTATTATTTTCATACATATGTTTGTTTTATTACTTGCTTTTTACACTTTTATAACTTATCCTTTATTTATTCATCTCTTATTTATTTATTTCTATTTATAACTCAATTATTTATCTTACTTTAATTATTATTATTAAACCATTTATTTAATATTATATTTCAAATCCAACATATACATATATATAAAAATTCAATTTTACTCATACATATCTATATACATATATATATTCTCATATATATACACAATATTTATAATATTTTTAAATTTAAATGGGTTATACAAAATTTATTTGTATTCGGGGAAACTCGCTTTCATTAAAAATTGATTTTACAATTTTTATGCAAAAATTTATTAAATTATCAATTTAAATTAAATTAAAATCTAGGGTCGTTACAGACTGTATATTTGCCTCTGTTCTTGTTGCTCTTGAACTGTTCAACTCTTTCAAATTTTCAATTTTCTCTTAGTCTAAATGATATGGGACCTGATGTTTGAAGCAATTTTGTTTGTACAAGAGTATGCAAAATTGTATAAATTATTACATAAAACTTTATCAAGTAGAGGTGTTGAAAGGTGGATTTACAGTAAATAAGCTAACATTCCACGAAAAATCAATTTCTTTAATTCTTGTTTTCACCTATACAAACGAACTCGACTTAGGAAAATATGATTTTTGGTGGTCTTATTTTGATTTTTAGTTGGGTATTTGATGAGGTAAGCGGAGATGAACGGGAAACGGTCGTGAGGCGTTTTCTGGCGAACGCGTGGGGTTTTCAGGCTATGGGATTTGGGTCGAAGGAAGGTGATGGAAGGGTGGTCTCGAGAAAAATGTTGCTGCATTTTTTTGTGGCACGGGGTGGTCAGACGAACTCGAAGTAGGGTTCGGGGCAAGTTTTGGGTCGAGGTGGCTTTCCTGGCTATGGTGGCGTCGTGGTGGGGAGTTAAGCGTGCGGTGTAGGGGGAATAGATGGAGAAGGAAGCGACGATGCTCCTGGCGTAGCGGTTTGGGTTTAGATGATCGGAGATGGTGGTACGAGGTGGAAGGGGAAGTCGGGTTTTTCTTTTCTGGTGGCGGTGATTGCTCGATTCTTTGTTTTGGCATGTCGTGGAAGTTTAGGTAGCTGGAGTAGATGCATGGGTCAACGGCGATGTGGAGGCAAAGTCGGCAGTGGTCGACGAGTGGCCGTTGGGCTGTGCATGTGCACGGTAGAGGTTGTGCAGTGAGGTAGCAGGTCGAAAAGTTTAACAAAGAAATATGAGGGAGGAAAGAGGGGAATGAATGCTGGGTCTTGGGTTTGGGCCAATGGGCCGGAGTTTCTAAATAAAATGAAATAATAGTAGAATGCTCTTAAAGTGTTTTCACAAATCTAATTTACAGTAAACTATTTATTTTAAACCTTAAACCCCTGATCTTATAAAATATAGGAGCCGAGCTTTCTTTTAACCCCTTAACCACTTGTTAATAACCTTATTTAAATAATAATTTGAAATTATAATTAGTTAGGGATTAGTAATAATAAAGTGATTTAAACTTTAAATTAATTAAACCCAAGGTTATTATATATATATATATATTAATTTTGATTAATTTATAAATTTATTTAAAATAAATTAAATAGTTGTAACTAATTTTAAATTAAGTAAACAGGATTTGAAATAAATAATTTTGTTAAATTAAATGGATGGTTGGGTGATGGGTTAATTTAGTTTATGGATGGTTTAAAGTGTTAAGTATATTGAATTGCCTTGATTTTCCAGTGAGTTTTATTTCAGTTATTCCGTGATATGAAATACCCTGAATTGAACAGTTTAACATAAACATGAGACGTTTTATTCGATTGGTATTTGTGATGAAATTTCTATGTGAATGTGACATTCTGAAATTTGAATTGTTTCGATTAAAAACTACTTGGTCTTAAAAGATGGCGTTTGGATTCGGAGAGCGGATCAGATAGCAGCGATATCCGAAACCACTTAGATTTAATAATCACTATAAATCTTTACGGGTTTGATCATAGAATCAAATAGGCTGGATTTGAATAAAATGAGTGAACTGGGTTGTTATAAATAAGTAGCTGTATCCAAACAGTATCAAAATGTCGATGAATTTTTTGTAACGGTGTTGCTTTTAATCTGATAAAAACTCGTCGGATATACAAGTTACCTTAGTTTTTTTTCAAAGAGGTTTCATAACTTAAGTATTTCAAGTTAAATGGGTTTACTCAGGTTGGTTTCCAGCTTGACTCGGGTGTTACTTTATTGTAATGCTCGGGTCAGACCGAGTATTACAGATTTTTAGGTTAGGTCGCTCTGGAGCTCAGGAGACGGGCTGGATGGCAGAGACCTATCGAGTATATTCCGCTGTGTATATAGACTATTTTATCCAGTAGTTGAGGACAAGTTATTATAATTGTCCAGATTATTGTACTCTGATATCTTGTATAAATGTTGTTATTTCCTATTATATATTGTTCCGCTGCTGTGACGCCCCACCTCTATGCTCACAATAACAAAGAGTATTAAAAGAAATACTGTCTGTTACTACGAAGAATAAGGCTGGATAGGAGCAACCATCCGTAGTTCGCCTTACACTGGTATTGGTTACCTCGATAGAAGTGGTATATATTTTTACTTTTCATCTCTTATTTATTTACTCCCACCATCGACATACCCAATTCTAGTATAAAACGAACTACGATGGTTCATAATAGTTTAGGACAATATATAGAATAATAACACAGATAATAAAATGCGGAACACAGATAACAAAAATCTCATATATATATATATATATATATATATAACTGGTGTCAGTTACAATACATTTGACACAATACATATGATACAACTACAACTGTCGACTCTGGAAGTTATATATACAAGTACATTATCGACTAATATACATGAATACATATCAACCTAATCAGTACACTGACTACTACAAAAAGACAAAGACCACTTCAAAAGATATGAAAAGACTTCATAACTCAAGTAGCAACCCAAAGAAGAATATCTACAACCTGTAATAACTCGGGTCTGACCCGAGTATTAAATTCAAAAGAAAGTAATACACGGGTCAGTCTAATTCAAACTCAGTTATTAATGCACAGAAGCAATAATAATCAAATATCAAATAGACGACAGTCACAGAAATCTCGTATATCCAACTTCTCGATAAGAGAATCGGATAACGGCAGATATAACACTAACTAGTGTTAAACAACAAATCAGCAAATCCAAATCATCGACAAGGATAAATAAAAAGATTATCGATGAAGATAATGTAAAAACCTCATAATTTCCTAAACGACAATTAACAACAAAATCCAATTATTAAATAAATAATTAGAAACTCATAAGCTAATTATCTATAGATAATTAGAAAATCACAAAATGATTAAATCAAACCAAATCAAATATAATTTCCAAATATTGAATTGAACTTACAAAGCAATTCAAACAATTTAAATGTCACTTAAAATGACAATCCTGTGTGGATGCAGTACACGCATGCGTGTACTGCCTCGCCATCACCGTGATGAAATACACGAAAGTTCAATGAAAGTCATAAACGAGCACAAGCTCAAACCCAAAAATCGGGTTCAACTCAATGTACAAATCAATGTACAAGTCACAATACAACAATGTCCAGACTAATACTATCAATATGGCCGAACAGAGACTCCAAGCATACAAGAAGATATGCACAGATTTGAAACAAAGAATGGCCAAGCCAAACAACGCAATGCAAATGAAATCATCAAAGACCAAGTCACAGCCGAGATGATCCATCACAGTGCAAACGAAAACGAATGCATCAGTGCACATGAGAATTGGCTCAATGCATAGGGAAATAAAATGCATCAGTGCACATAAGAATTGACTCAGTGCCTATGGAAAAAAAAATGCATCAGTTCTAACAAAGACGGGCATATCAAGCAGATAGCCAAATGACATGCATAGGATGTACATGTGAAACAGACCAAATGCCATCAAGGGATGCAAGTACTCGAATAAACAAATCAACAACAATGTAATGCATCACCGAGGCACAATCTCAATACTAATAATGCAACTGAATAAAGCAAGGCTACAGAGATACACATGTGCTCGAGACAACCGAGCTAAAAATCAAAACAACCTTGGTACAAGTTATACAAGAAAACAAATAAATGCACTTGCAACTGTAACTGGACCAGACAAGGCACAGTTCAAATCAAGTGAAACTACCACAGTTCAATATCAACGAAATGAGATGGCAAGTCATGGAGTTGCATTCACAAAACCAGATGACCAAATCAGAAAATCAGAACAAGTGGTCAAAACAAATGTAGCCCCTACATGAAGTATATAAGCTATTGAAGACTAACAGTAAGCTGTGTCAAAAAACAACTATCCTGAAGGTATCGCAACTCCAAACCAATGTCTTCTAAACAATGACAGTTATGAACGAGTAAAAAAAACAAGTTCAATCACTGGCCGAGATAAAACGACATCGAAGCAAAAATCGAAATGCAGAAGCACAATAATAAAAGTGAACTAGATTTGAGTGAAAATTCACTCAAAAACTTCAATCAAAAGACTACTACCCCAACCACATATATACATATAGGCACGTATATGAATACATGTATATAAGCTAGAAGCAGTGACAGTAACCCATGTGAACATCAAAAATGCAACATGTATACAACTATAAACTGGATAGCCTGTCAGAGAAGCAAGTGCACATGAACACAATCAAAAATGCTACAGGGATAATACAAAATCAATAGTCACGAAAATACCAAGAAACGAACAGTTCAAACCCAAGTAAATGTCGGAGTCACAATAAAAATCAATTCAATGTCAAGGCCGATGCCAACAGAGAAACGCACAGAGCAAGTTCGAACTCGTCAAAACAGTGGTAGCCAAGAAGCAATGGCCAAAACAAAATAATTGACGAATTCAAGAATATAAGTTTGAACTCGTCAAAACAGTGGTGGCCGAAGTATAGCTTTATAACAGCAGTTTCACTATCAAAGAATTAGCCAGAGTCGAACGAAATCACTTCGTCAAAATCAAGTCAAATAAAATTTATCAACATCGAACAAATTCGAACCAAGTCATAAAAGCTTGAATTAGATGTGAGCGACAAGAATCACTCACCTGTGTTTTCGAAGCAAATGAAAAGAACTCGACTGAGAGGAGGAGCTGCGAACGATCGACAAATGCTCAGCTTCAATCGAAATCAAGAAGCCCTAATTTTGGACAAGCGAACGAACGAAGACAAACAAGGCCACCATTCTTTTTTTTCTTTCTTAGGTTTAGCTTCGGTTTTGGTTTCGAATGAAAATGAATTAAGGGGTAAAGGGGACGGTTTGAAATAATTATCACGGCACAACCAACAAATGAGAACGTGGCCCAACTTTAAGTTTTAAAGCCCACATACAATTTATGAATTTACAAAAGTATTTCAAATCGATTCAAAACTGCAATAGTAATTAACAAACGATTTAATCGTCATTTTGACGATAAATAATTGTTGTAAAACTCCGGGTTGTTACAGACTCCCCTCCTTATAAAAATTGCGTCCCCGTAATTTTCATAATTAAAGTTGTCAATAACAATTATTTTTCTAACATAAACTGGTTAAGCTAGAAATATAAGGTTAAGAACACAAACGCCAAAGAAATCTTTTAATTCCATAAAAGAAATTCACAAATTCTCAACAAAGACTAATTATCAAATAGATAATCAGAAAACAGCAACTGAATAATTACACTTATCAGCAATATTTAATTATCAACTAGATAATTGAAATTCAGAAATCACAAAACAGCAATATCTAATTATCGATATGATTATTAGAAAATAGCAAAATCTATCAACAAAGATAATTAGAAAACACAAATCACAAATCGCAAAACCGCAAATATCTAGTTATCCAACAAATAACTAGAAAACACAAACTCCATAATTAACAACCCTAACTATCAATAGAGATAGATAGAAAACAGCAATTCAATATGATCAGCATACTCTAGAATCAATTAGAGACTAGAAAATCTCATAATCAGCAAAACTAGCAAATATCCGATTATCAAAAACGATAATCAGAAAACACAATTATCTAATTAACAAAACAATAATCAAAAATCTCAAATCAACAAATATCTAATTATCAAAAACGATAATCAGAAATTTCAAATCAACAGATATCTAATTATCAAAAACGATAATCAGAAATCTCAAATCAACAAATATCTAATTAGCAAAAACGATAATCAGAAATTTCAAATCAACAAATATCTAATTATCACAAACGATAATCAGAAACAACAAATATCCGATTATCAAAAACGATAGTCAGAAACAACAAATATCCGATTATTAAAAACGATAACCAGAAATCTCAAATCAACAAATATCTAATTATCAAAAACGATAACCAGAAATCTCAAAGCAACAAATATCTAATTATCAAAAACGATAATCAGAATCTCAAATCAACAAATATCTAATTATCAAAAACGATAATCAGAATCTCAAATCAACAAATATCTAATTATCAAAAACGATAATCAGAATCTCAAATCAACTAATATCTAATTATCAAAACGATAATCAGAAATCTCAAATCAACAAATATCTAATTATCAAAAATGATAATCAGAATTCTCAAATCAACAAATATCTAATTATCAAAAACGATAATCAGAAATCACAAATCAACAAATATATAATTATCAAAAACGATAATCAGAAATCAGAAACAACAAATATCCGATTATCAAAAACGATAATCAGAAACAAAAAATATCCGATTATCAAAAATGATAATCAGAAACAACAAATATCCGATTATCAAAAACGATAATCAGAAACAACAAATATCCGATTATCAAAAACGATAATCAGAAACAACAAATATCCGATTATCGAAAACGATAATCAGAAACAATAAATATCCGATTATCAAAAACGATAATCAGAAATAACAAATATCTAATTATCGATACGATAATTAAATCTCATAACAGCAAATATTTAATTATCGATACGATAATTAAATCTCATAACATCAGATATCTAATTACCTGCAGATAATTAGAAACAACAAATATCTAGAAATCAATTAAGATACTCTAGAAAATCAACATAAAATTTTGGATCGATCCCATCAGATGGCGAGTTTTTAGTTCGCCGCACGTGCATCAACAAATGGCCGAAGCTTACCAAGTACTCAACATAATTTTGGCGCCCAACAAATGACCCGAAGGTCCGCAGAGTGACCCGAAGGTCTAGTACTGGTATTTGACCCGAAGGTCCATCAGAGTGACCCGAAAGCCTAACAAATGACCCGAAGGTCCAACAAATGACCCGAAGGTCCAACATAGTGGCTCGGAAGCACACAAAATCATCAGAATCATCAAACAGCAGATGTTTCAATTAACGAGTCCGGAATTAACCGAAATAGCAAACGCACATGTCCCATACCACGTGTTTTACTAAATCATTTGATTCTCTTCATCGTTTTCTTGAAAGTGCAAAATTGTGTATTTTGTAAAAATATATTTTACATTCTCAAACGGACAAGTCCGGAATTAAGCGAAACAATAAAAGAAAGGGTTCATAGTCCTCGATTTTGCTGAATCGTTTAAATCGCTTCCTCATTCTTTTGAAAGTGCAAACTGTAAAAATTTTGTATTTTAAATGAATAACATTTTACGTTCTCAAACGGACAAGTCCAGAATTAAGCGAAACAGTAAAAGTGAGGGTTCATAGTCCTCAATTTTGCTGAATCGTTTAAATCGCTTCCTCATTCTTTTGAAAGCGCAAACTGTAAAAAATTTGTATTTTAAATGAATAACATTTTACGTTCTCAAACAGACAAGTCCGGAATTAAGCGAAACAGTAAAAGTGAGGGTTCATAGTGCTCAATTTTGCTAAAGCGTTTAAATCGCTTCCTCATTCTTTTGAAAGCATAAACTGTAAAAAAAATTAAAACAATTTTCAGAACACGTGATTAAAACAGTAACATCTATAACAATTTCGAAAAGGAAATTGTACTTCTCAAAATACCGTAAAAACGGATCACAAAATCAACATTGCAAGATAACCGCTTGAAAATCCACTTTTAATATTTGACGGTTACTGAGGCCAAAGCGACAGTAATTTTTATACGTCAAAATCTCATCAAAATAATTCACATCAAAATGTAATGCTAGTGAATTTTCATTCATTAAAATTGTCAACAAAACACCGTGCTTCAAAAATTTAGCATCGATGTAAAAATCCCGTTATAAAAATAACGGCAACAAAATACGTTCAAACCAAACATCGGTTCAACGTAAAACCAATGCAGTAACGTGCAACTTAAATTTACACGTAAACTACAAAATGAACAAAGAAATCATTCGAAGGTATCTTCAATGAAGATAATTCAAAACAGCAAAAATCTCAACAAAAATCACATAACTGCATTCGCTTCGAATCCTCAAATCGGATTAGAAATTTTCAAAGAAACAAAATAAACATAGCTATGTAAACAACAATTGAAATTTATTTCAATTTCATATTTTGATTTTTAAATCAAAAAGGTTATCAGCTGTATTCAGCGAAGACAGTGTCACTATTTCCGCTGCGCACTCTGATAAACAGAACACAAATCAATCAAATCATCCGAACACAATTTCACTTTTATTTTTAAACAAAGATATTTAAAAATTTCATCAAAGTTTCAAAACTTTAGTTTTGACTCAAAGCACAAATAAAACATCGACAAATAGTTGTAACACATGTTCCATCTAAGTTATGTTTTATATTATGTCCATAAACCCCAAGCCCTGATACCAACTGTGACGCCCCACCTCTATGCTCACAATAACAAAGAGTATTAAAAGAAATACTGTCTGTTACTACGAAGAATAAGGCTGGATAGGAGCGGCCATCCGTAGTTGGCCTTACACTTGTATTGGTTACCTCGATAGGAGTGGTATATATTTTTATTTTTCATCTCTTATTTATTTACTCCCATCGACATACCCAATTCCAGTATAAAACGAACTACGATGGTTCATAATAGTTTAGGACAATATATAGAATAATAACACAGATAATAAAATGCGGAACATAGATAACAAAAATCTCATATATATATATATATATAACTGATGTCAGTTACAATACATTTGATACAATACATATGATACAACTACAACTGTCGACCCTGGAAGTTATATATACAAGTACATTATCGACTAATATACATGAATACATATCAACCTAAATCAGTACACTGACTACTACAAAAAGACAAAGACCACTTCAAAAGATATGAAAAGACTTCATAGATCAAGCAGCAACCCAAAGCAGAATATCTACAACCTGTAATAACTCGGGTCTGACCCGAGTATTAAATTCAAAAGAAAATAATACACGGGTCAGTCTAATTCAAACTCAGTTATTAATGCACAGAAGCAATAATAATCAAATATCAAATAGACGACAGTCACAGAAATCTCGTATATCCAACTTCTCAATAAGTGAATCGGATAACGGCAGATATAACACTAACTAGTGTTAAACAACAAATCAGCAAATCCAAATCATCGACAAGGATAAATAAAAAGATTATCGATGAAGATAATGTAAAAACCCCAGAATTGCCTTAACCGCAATTAACAACAAAATCCAATTATTAAATAAATAATTAGAAACTCATAAGCTAATTATCTATAGATAATTAGAAAATCACAAAATGATTAAATCAAACCAAATCAAATATAATTTCCAAATATTGAATTGAACTTACAAAGCAATTCAAACAATTTAAATATCACTTAAAACGACAATCCTGTGTGGCTGTAGTACACGCACGCGTGTACTGCCTCGCCATCACCGTGATGAAATACACGAAAGTTCAATGAAAGTCATAAACGAGCACAAGCTCAAACCCAAAAATCGGGTTCAACTCAATGTACAAATCAATGTACAAGTCACAATACAACAATGTCCAGACCAAATACTATCAATATGGCCGAACAGAGACTCCAAGCATACAAGAAGATATGCATAGATCTGAAACAAAAAATGTCCAGGCCAAACAACGCAATGCAAACGAAATCATCAAAGACCAAGTCACAGCCAAGATGATCCATCACAGTGCAAACAAAAACGAATGCATCAGTGCACATGAGAATTGACTCAATGCATAGGGAAATAAAATGCATTAGTGCACATGAGAATTGACTCAGTGCCTATGGAAAACAAAATGCATCAGTTCTAACAAAGACGGGCATATCAAGTAGATAGCCAAATGACATGCACAGGATGTACATGTGAAACAGACCAAATGCCATCAAGGGATGCAAGTACTCGAATAAACAAACCAACAACAATGTAATGCATCACTGAGGCACAATCCCAATACTAATAATGCAACTGAACAAAGCAAGGCTACAGAGATACACATGTGCTTGAGGCAACTGAGCTAAAAATCAAAACAACATTAGTACAAGTTATACAAGAAAACAACTAAATGCACTTGCAACTGTAACTGGACCAGACAAGGCACAGTTCAAATCAAGTGAAACTACCGCAGTTCAATATCAACGAAATGAGATGGCAAGTCATGGAGTCGCATTCACAAAACCAGATGACCAAATCAGAAAATCAGAACAAGTGGTGAAAACCAATGTAGCCCCTACATGAAGTATATAAGCTACTAAAGACTAACAGTAAGCTGTGTCAAAATAACAACAATCCTGAAGGAATCGCAAATCCAAACCAATGTCTTCTAAACAATGACAGTTATGGATGAGTAAAAAAATACAAGTTCAATCACTGGCCGAGATAAAACGACATCGAAGCAAAAATCGAAATGTAGAAGCACAATAATAAAAGTGAACTAGATGTGAGTGAAAATTCACTCAAAAACTTCAATCAAAAGACTACTACCCCAACCACATATATACATATAGGCACGTATATGAATACATGTATATAAGCTAGAAGCAGTGACAGTAACCCATGTGAACATAAAAAATGCAACATGTATACAACTATAAACTGGACAGCCTGTCAGAGAAGCAAGTGCACATGAACACAATCGAAAATGCTACAGGGATAATACAAAATCAATAGTCACGAAAATACCAAGAAACGAACAGTTCAAACCCAGGTAAATGCCGGAGTCACAA
Source organism: Allium fistulosum (assembly GCA_030737815.1). Lineage (NCBI taxonomy): Eukaryota > Viridiplantae > Streptophyta > Magnoliopsida > Asparagales > Amaryllidaceae > Allium > Allium fistulosum. The sequence goes on from CM060902.1 coordinate 527,919,824, forward strand.
TAAAAATCAATTCAATGTCAAGGCCAATGCCAACAGAGAAACGCACGGAGCAAGTTCGAACTCGTCAAAACAGTGCTAGCCAAGAAGCAATGGCCAAAACAAAATAATTGACGAATTCAAGAATATAAGTTCGAACTCGTCAAAACAGTGGTGGCCAAAGTATAGCTTTATAACAGCAGTTTCACTATCAAAGAATTAGCCAGAGTCGAACGAAATCACTTCATCAAAATCAAGTCAAATAAAATTTATCAACATCGAACAAATTCGAACCAAGTCAGAAAAGCTTGAATTAGATGTGAGCGATAAGAATCACTCACCTGTGTTTTCGAAGCAAATAAAAAGAACTCGACTGAGAGGAGGAGCTGCGAACGATCGACAAATGCTCAGCTTCGATCAAAATCAAGAAGCCCTAATTTTGGACAAGCGAATGAACGAAGACAATCAAGGCCGCCATTCTTTTTTTTCTTTCTTAGGTTTAGCTTTTGTTTTGGTTTCGAACGAAAATGAATTAAGGGGTAAAGGGGAAGGGTTGAAATAATTATAACGGCACAACCAACAAATGAGAACGTGGCCCAACTTTAAGTTTTAAAGCCCACATACAATTTATGAATTTACAAAAGAATTTCAAATTGATTCAAAACTGCACTAGCAATTAACAAATGATTTAATCGTCATTTTGACGATAAATAATTGTTGTAAAACTCCGGGTTGTTACAGCTACGATTTTGAGATTCCGTGCTGTTGTTTCTATTCTTATTCTACCTCCTACTCTTCTTAACCCTAACAGTCTGGAATTTCCAGCACTCGACTGCTTGGCACTCTATATAGTGAACGTATTAGTGTCGATTTTCAGGGTCGAAAATCTTTGGGCCGTTACACTTGGTATCAGAGCTGAAAGGTTAGGCGAGAACCTTGGCTCTGGTGGGGATTACTCATTAGAGATTGGGTTAGTAGTACCCTATAATGAGTTGAGTGTATTGTATATGAGGGCGTATTTGTTATTTTCTTATATAATGATTTTAAAAACGATTTTTAAAATGATTTTTATATAAGCTTATATTTTGATATATAAAGTAATAATTTTTCTAATTATTATAGTATATTAAGTTGATTGGTTGTTGTTATTGAAATTAAATGAGATTATAAAATTTAAAGGTAATGTGTATATAACCAAATAGAAATTTGATAAGAATGAATTACATAAGTAAGTTAAGTTAAACTAGAAATGGAGTCAAACCTGAATTTAAATTCTAAAATTTACAGAAGTATTTTTTCAAAGTGTTTTGAAATGAAATAAATTTACCCCGATTTCATTTATCAGGAAGTTATTATGGAATATATGGTGTGTTTGGCCCTTGAATATGATAATATTGATTTTTATCGTAAAATTGGTTATTGTAAATGATGTTTATCACAAAATAAACAATGATAAAACATTATGAAATGTTTAAGGAAGTGAAATTATCTAAGTTGAATTTATAAATTTGACTTATAAATCGAAATGGATTTAAAGTGTGAAGTTTTAAATCTAAGCCAGAAGAATTTTGAAATGTGTTTCAAAGTGTTGAAGGAAATAATAAAGGATATTATTTGGAATATTTTTTAATATAGAAATCCTTGTTTTAAGACAAGAGTTGTGGAAATATGAATTTGTTTTGGATTTAAAGACTCGGAATGGATTAAAAATTTAAAAGTGTGAGTTGATATGTAAATGGGATAAATATGTAGATATATATATATATATATATATATGATTTCAAAGTTGATTTGAAATAAATACTAAGTGATGAATTGTGGAATCCCCTGAGAATATGAAGTATAAATCTAAGAAAAATAAGTTTTTGAACTTATAAGTGGGAAGGGATATTGATAAAAATTTAAATTTGGAGTGAAAAAATTAAATTGAGTAAGGTTAAATGGATTGAATGAATGGGAAATTTAACTTAGGGGAAGTTAAACAAGTTTTGAACGTACAACCTGAAATGGGAAGATTTCAATGTGAAATTGGAAATTTAACTTAGGGAAGTTAAATGGAAAAGGGAAGTATGGGTTTGATAGGAGATTATGTATGGATAATTTCAAAATGATTTTTGAAATAAACACGGGTTTCAAATTCTGGAAATAGGTAATTAATGATATTGATTGATGTTTGGATAATTTGGAAGTTTATTTACTCTTATATCCTGCTATCATCCTGTTTGTTATTAAATGTATATATAAAACTGTAATTGGACTATCTCGAATAAATTAAAAAGTGGATTGAAATGATATACATCCATTGCTGAAATTTAATGGAAATAAAACTTTATTTATAGACCATTTAAAGATTTTGATTCTTAGAAATAAAATTGAATATAGGGAAATTGGGTCATTTAAAAACAAGTTAAATGTTAAAAATGAATTTACCAATTGTTTAAGAAGAGGGTTTCAAAATTTGAAGTATAATTGGGAAATCAATTGAATTTTGAGAATTTATTTGCTAATTTTTTTTTCTTGAACTCACTCGAACCTCAAATAAGTTTAAGTAAAGGTAATCTAAATGAATATTTGAAATTTGGCAGAATTTAAATTGTTTTAAGGACTTGGGTTGTTAAAATAAACTATTAAGGGTTAAATTGATTTAAGTGATTAAATCGGTATTTGAAAACCGAACCCGAAGTTCTATAAATCGTGATGGTTTAAAATTTGAGAATGGAATTGGAATTAATTCAAAGGTGAAATTGAATTGAATTAATTGGAATTGTAATCGGAGTTGAATTAATTTGAAATCAAATGGGAACTGATTTGAATTAAAAATGAGAATTGAAGTTAATTCGAACTGGAATCTTGGTTGAATCAATTTATAAAGGAATGGAAATTGAAATTGGTTGAAGTGTAGTTTGGGAAGTGAATCAGTTTGACCTTGAAACTATTTTTAGATAATTACTTTAATATAAACCGTCTTAAACTATTTTCTCAAATATTCAAATTATTTTGACTCTCCAAGCTATTTTACTAAATTTACTCTTCTTTTAATACTCAAGCTATCTTATATCAACTATTTAACTATTTTACAACTATTTAACTATTTTACAACCATTTAACTATTTTAAACTATTTATACGACTACTTAACTATTTTAAACTATTCAAACTATTTTCTAAATTCAAACTGGTCAGAGTGGAAATTGGTTATATTTAAATCATAGATTTAAATATTAATTGAGATAAAATTGAAGTTATGACTGAAATGGAAATTGAAACAGTTTGGTAATGAAAGAAAAATCGGATATTGAGGCAAAAATGATTTTGAAGTGAAAGAGTATATTTTGAGAAAATATATGGTGATAAAAATAAATAAATAAAATAAAGAGTAAATAGTCACTAACTGGGAACTTACTTTGCAAGAAATAAGTAAAGTGGCAAATGGCGTTAAAAGGGGAATAGAACTTGGAAATTTTGATTGGGTATTAGTGGGGTCATACATATTGGTTATATGGTAAAAACTTCCCTTATTTAAATATAACCAGAAGAAATAATCTTTAAAGGATATTTGAAATATAAAGTAAAATTTATATGAGTATGAAATGGTCCGGAAATTATTCAAGTTGAAGAATAATCTTATATATATATGATTTTATATGTATATGAGAGGAACTGAAAAGGGTTTTGGAACTCATTGGTTTTAAAGGCTTCTGATTTTGGCAAAAGCAAATTTTGGGATTTTGGGAAAACCAAAGTGAGAATTATCGATTTTGTGTAAATGGGGTTTATATGTGGTATATAAAGAGTATGATTTGAAAGGTACTATATGTGTATAGTATGAAATGTTTTGGGAATGCTATGGGGAAAAAGGCGCTCCCATTTAGAGTGGAAACTTAAAGTAGGAGATCCACTGGGTGGTTCTGCCTTGAGCCCTAAGGGGGTTCCAAATTTGGATCCCAGAGGACGTCCGGACAAAACTAGTTCCTGAGGATTATGTTTGGGGTAGCGTAATTCGAGGGCGCTGATACCTACAGTTACATTGGGATTTTCAGTGATAGCAATGTAACCTTTGTTGTAACTGCGATCTATCGTCGTTCCATAGCGTAAGTCGAGTGGCAGTGATTTCCTACAATCTACGTTTGATTTCGTTGGGATAGCGACGTAACATCGGTAGATTGTGATCTATGTGGTTTAGTTCCATAGCGAAATTCGTGTGGCAGTGAGTGCCTACAGTCTACACTAGTTCCCCTGGAACAATGACATCACTTTGTGTAGTCTACGATCTATATGATGAAGTTTCATTTGGCAACAAAATTCGAGGGTGTTGATGCCTACAGTTACATGGTTTTTGTCATGATGGCAACGTAACCCAGGGTGTAGCTGCGATCTGTGCAGTTCCCATGGCGAAAGTCGAGGGGTGCGGATGCCTAAAGTTTTCTATGGTTTTCATCGGGATGGCGACGCAATCATCGTGCTAACTGCGACCCATGGAGGGGGGTGATGATTTCCATAGCATTTTCACAAAAAGTTTTTCAAGTATTTTCACTAGGTGTTGAAAACGGGTTTACTAAGTACTTATAGATTTTTAGTACAGCGCCTGATCAACGTATGACTGAATTTCTGTGAGAACAAGGATGGACTTGTTGAGACATCGAGTTATAAAAAGTATTTTTGTAATATTATATAGATTTTAAAGTGCTTTAAAATTTTAAAATAAAAGAGTAAAAGAGTTAAAAATGTTTAAAGAATAAATTAACTAGAACAAAATAGTAAAATAAAATTCTCGCTTCGTTCCTTTTCGAGGACGAAAAGCTCTAAAGGGGGGAGGAATGTGACAACCCGGATTTTTAACCCCGGTTAATTGGGTAATTAACCGATTTGAAATTATCGGAATATTAATTTTATAAGTCGAACGAATAAGATTCTAACAATTAAAATATCTGGACATATATAAATTGGTTTAAAAACTATATTAGATATTGGATTATAAATCTCTGGATATGAAAATCTCATAGGAAATAAATAATAAACTCCACTGTTTAAATTAAGACAAAATACATATAAATATATATAGATAATATATACAAAGCTGTATGATGCAAGATTATATATATACACACACACACACAAACAGGTATATAGGTATGCAAGCATTTGAATGTATGCCATATGAAATAATACATAGGAAGTTGCATAAATGTGAATATATATATATACATACCATGGCAAAATATACATAGACAATGTACATTAAAGTATGTATATACTCAAGCCTTTGTAAAAGAATTTAAAATAAAAGCATATGGTTAAGAATAGAAATAAGTGGCTAAGAGTTGTTGTAGGTAACATAAGTGGAACTTATACAAGTGGCTATGACAAGTATATATGTATATATATACAGGTGTATAAGACAAAACAGGACAAAATAATTTGTATACATATGTATGGAATGTATACGTACTTAAGAATTAAGATATGTATGTAAACATACAAGGGGACATAGCATTTAATGCATATCCTCTCAAGCTCACAATACATCAAATCCAAGTATACAAAACCTTAAATCAAATCAAATTTTCATTTAAAAAAAAAAATCAAATCAGGTCAAGAAAATCTCTGAGCAAAGAATATATATATATATATATATAAGATAAACAAAACAGAAAACTTACTATAGAATGCAGCCTATCTCTTCTCTATATATATCTTTACCTCGTTTAATTTTCTTTCACTCGAATTAAATATAACAAACGGGATAAACATCACTGCATTTCATAACTTAAAGCAAACAGGAACAACTCTACAGAGAAGATATAAAAAAAACAAAGCAAGCAACAGTCTTTCTAGACCATTATTCTTTATTCAAACATTTCTGTGAGTAAACTTCTTTTCTAAGAATTAAATATTCTTTACATCATGTAGTGTGAAAGATTAAATGGAAAATATCAGTTTAAATAAGCATATGTGCCTTATATATGTGTGAATGACTGTATATTTGCCTCTGTTCTTATTGCTCTTGAACTGTTCAACTCTTTCAAAATTTCAATTTTCTCTTAATCTAAATGATATGGGACCTGATGTTTGAAGCAATTTTGTTTGTACAAGAGTATGCAAAATTGTAAAAATGATTACATAAAACTTTATCAAGTAGAGGTGTTGAAAGGTGGATTTACAGTAAATAAGCTAACATTCCAGGAAAAGTCAATTTCTTCAATTCTTGTTTTCACCTATACAAACGAACTCGACTTAGGAAAATATAATTTTTGGTGGTCTTGTTGTGATTTTTATTTTCAGTTGGGTATTTGATGAGGTAAGGGGAGATGAACGGGAAACGGTTATGAGGCGTTTTCTAGCGAATGCGTGGGGTCCAGGCTATGGGATTTGGGTCGAAGGAAGGTGATGGAAGGGTGGTCTCGAGAAAAATGTTGCTGCATTTTTTTGTGGCACGGGGTGGTCAGACGAACTCGAAGTAGGGTTCGGGGCAAGTTTTGGGTCGAGGTGGCTTTCCTAGCTATGGTGGCGTCGTGGTGGGGAGTTAAGCGTGCGGTGTAGGGGGAATAGATGGAGAAGGAATCGACGATGCTCCTGGCGTAGCGGTTTGGGTTCAGATGATCGGAGATGGTGGTACGAGGTGGAAGGGGAAGTTGGGTTTTTCTTTTCTGGTGGCCGTGATTGCTCGATTCTTTGTTTTGGCATATCGTGGGAGTTTAGGTATCTGGAGTAGACGCGTGGGTCGACGGCGATGTGGAGGCAAAGTCGACGGTGGTCGGCGAGTGGTCGTTGGGTTGTGCACGTGCACGGCGAAGGTTGTGCAAGTGAGGTAGCAGGTCGAAAAGTTTAGCAAAGAAATATGAGGGAGGAAAGAAGGGAATGAATGCTGGGTCTTGGGTTTGGGCCAGTGGGTCGGAATTTCTAAATAAAATAAAAATAAAATGAAATAATAGTAGAATGCTCTTAAACTATTTTCACAAATCTAATTTACAGTAAACTATTTATTTTAAACCTTAAACCCCTGATCTTATAAAATATAGGAGCCGAGATTTCTTTTAACCCCTTAACCACTTGTTAATAACCTTATTTAAATAATAATTTGAAATTATAATTAGTTAGGGATTAGTAATAATAAAGTGATTTGAACTTTAAATTAATTAAACCTGAGGTTAGTATATATATATATTAATTTTGATTAATTTATAAATTTATTTAAAATAAATTAAATAGTTGTAACTAATTTTAAATTAAGTAAACAGGATTTGAAATAATTAATTTTGTTAAATTAAATGGATGGTTGGGTGATGGGTTAATTTAGTTTATGGATGGTTTAAAGTGTTAAGTACATTGAATTGCCTTGATTTTACAGTGAGTTTTATTTCAGTTATTCCATGATATGAAGTACCCTGAATTGAACAGTTTAACATAAACGTTAGACATTTTATTTGATTGGTGTTTGTGATGAAATTTCTATGTGAATGTGACATTCTGAAATTTGAATTGTTTCGATTAAAAACCACTTGGTCTTAAAAGATGGCATTTGGATTCGGAGAGCGGATCGGATATCAGCGATATCCGGAACCACTTCGATTTAATAATCACTATAAATCTTTACGGGTTTGATCTTAGAATCAAATAGGCTGGATTTGAATAAAATGAGTGAACTGGGTTGTTATAAATAAGTAGTTGTATCCAGACAGTATCAAAATGTCGATGAATTTTCTGTAAAGGTATTGCTTTTAATCTGATAAAAACTCGTCGGATATACGAGTTACCTTAGTTTTTTTCAAAGAGGTTTCACAATTTAAGTATTTCAAGTTAAGTGGGTTTACTCACGCTGGTTTCCAGCCTGACTAGGGTGTTACTTTATTGTAATGCTCGGGTCAGACCGAGTATTACAGATTTTCAGGTTAGGTCGCTCTGGAGCTCAGGAGATGAGCTGGATGGCAGAGACGTATCGAGTATATTCCGATGTGTTTATAGACTATTTTATCCAGTAGTTGAGGAAAAGTTATTATAATTGTCCAGATTATTGTACTCTGATATCTTGTATAAATGCTGTTATTTCCTATGATATATTGTTCCACTGCGATTGTGAGATTCTGTGTTGTTGTTTCTATTCTTATTCTACCTCTTCTTCTTAACCCTAACAGTCTGTGATTTCCGGCACTCGACTGCTCGGCACTCTATACAATGAATGTATTAGTGTCTATTTTTGGGGTCGAAAATCTTCGGGCCGTTACAGTTTGGTTGTTAAAGGGACTGGGATCGGATATTGTCATACTCTCCACCAATACCGAACACCACTTTAAAAATTGTGTACGTGGTGGAGATTCCAGAAATGAAGTAGGACGGTTTAGCGAACGATTTTGTATAAGGTATTTACGTGACCCTGACTCCCGTGAGTTAGCTTAGATGTGACTAAAACAGGAGCTATACCGGGCCAAGTGAGGCCATTCCTCCTACCAGGCACATTTCTTCGATACTATATTTTGACCTTATGATTGATTTGGTAGCCACCCTTTGATTTTTGTTATGGGAGTGTATCCAAGGTGGGCGGTAGTAGCTGCTATGCGTTACCATTAGTACGGGAGTGCAATTGGTATATCTACCCTGGCATTGCCTCGAGTGTCGTGTTCTCATGCCCTATCGCGCCTTCTACAAGTTTGGTTTGTACCATACCTATGGAGTGCCTTCTGATAGCCCTCTAGTTTGCGGAGGAATTACGATACTGTATAGATTATGGGAATATATAAAAATGTACTAAGGGGGATATGGGTAACACCTTAACGCTATTTTAATACTTTACTTTACTGTAGACACAATTATAATTGCATATTCTACTATATAGTAGATAATTTAACGGATCCTTAGGAGATGGAAATCTCGAACATCTCTTAATTTATTGCATTCACATGAGACACTGGATAGGAGATGTCAAACCCCGTAAACATCTCTGACGTCATTACACTCATATTTATTTACTGTTGATTTAACTTGCATAAGATCTTTTAGTTCTGACTCGAGTGTTTTGTCTTTTCAATTCGCTCGTGTCAGTTTGAGCTTTTCTATTTATCGAAGACTACTTTCTGGAGGATGAAGACGAATATTTTGTACTATTATTATGTATTATATTTATTCCACTGCATCATGTTGTTCCGCTGCATTTATTTATTATTTATTCTTATTGTACATAACTCTGATCTGTATTATAAAATTTTAACCAATTTATTTGTAAACAGCATCATGAATTATTTATTTGATTATTATATTTTGTCATTTTGCTGCGAGATCCTATATTTGTTTCCTTTCTTTCTCTGCTTTCTTATTTACCCCATAACAATCTACCTTATTAAATAGTTTGAGTCTGACGTGTGTGGTTTATCGTGGATTTAAACCGTCTAAAAAAACAGGTCATTACAATAGATATACATTCAAGTCCAAAGGCTCGTATTGGAAAAAATGCATTCCAATTACGAAAAGGTAAGGGTCTAGCTTCCGAATTAGTACACCTCTAGATAAAATGAACTGATGGTTACAACACGTTGCACCTCTGCTACTAAGTGCCGGCCCTACCCCTTTCTAGATAGCGCCGAATATAACCACCCCTTAGTTGTGACCAAACAACCATATAGGGCCCAAAGCATAAATAAAATAATAAATATCGCTCTAGATTAGAGGATGATCATACCTTAATGGGAGCAATCCACATAGCCCTACCGCATGCCCCTTCTTTAGTTATTTACTGGGTGTGAGGCTTGTGAGGTAACGATTACCTTATTCCTCCTAGCATTTTCCACTTGGAATGCTAATACTGCCCTCTAAGCAGAAATCCAATGCCAATGTTCATCCATACAAGTTCGTTTTGGCTCCGAACGAAACCGAAGATACTACTTCGAATACATCCACTTTGGAATCACCCTCAAGATTAGAAGCAAGTAGCCCTTGTACTTCAAAGAACTCCATCTTAGATCATCTTCAAGGTATCTCCAGTTTGAACGCTTATTCCGGTTCGAAGTGGTTTTTGGATAATATATCTGATCTCGTTCTCTCCGAACTGACAACGATGGTTTTAAAAACTAGCCAAGATTTGATAATCAGTTATTTAACTATCAAATGATCAAAAAATTCAACCATAGATTTTGTTCCATAAGGAAATAAAATTGGTTAAGCACAAAGCAACCCTAAGCCTCATAAATTTATCTTTTCATTAATTTAAAACTACTTTTTAAGTACTTGTATTAAAATACTTTCACAAAGATATATTTCACAAATCCTTCTCTACACTTTTCCATATTTTGAAAATATTTATATACTTATCTCAACTGCATAAGTATGTTCACAAACCATTTCATTTTAAAAACTATGAAAAACTTTCCATATACTTATCTTAACAGTATAAATACATTCACAAAACACCGCATTTTCAATACTTAGAAAATGTACTCATATACTTATCTCAACAGAATAAGTATATTCACAAATCTTAAGAAAGATTTTCATTTCAAAACCACACTTAAATTTGGGTTAAACAGTATCATTGTAAAATAGAGATAATAGCCCCCGAACACTATTCCTTCTATGATAAGTAGGGAAAAGAATATTCCATACCTCCATGATTAAGAAGGCCATTTTAGGAAATCAAATCTCTATTATAAAATAACTCTTTTATAAAAGTCTTTTTAATAAGTATAATCTCTAAATTCATTTTCAGCATTCCTTTCATAAAATATTATTATAAATCCCTTAATAAGTATATAACATAATTATAGCCTCCTTCTATAAATTTCCGAACTTATTTAAATAACTCCATTTCTAGCATTCTTCATATTAATTATAAAACTCTTTATAAACTTCTTTTATAAAATATCACTTATAGTACTCATTTTATAAATTCCTAACTTTATCGCAACTCGTTTTATAAACCTCCAATTTCATTTAGAAACCTCAAATTTCATTTATAAACCCTTTTTACAAATTTCTATAGATAATCACAAAACCGCTTTTATAGCCAAAGCCCCAATATAAATCCAAACTCCAATTTCAATTTCAAAACTCATTTACTTTTCATAATATGGTCCTTCTGTATATACAATAAATTAACAACTGTGATTTATTTCTCCGGTTTGACCAAATAATTATATTTCCCTTTATAAAATACCATTTATACATATATTCCTTTATTTATAAAAATTCTGCGTATATATTTCCCTTTTAAATTTATAAAATTCCCTTTTCATAAATCTATTCTTTTATTTCAACATTTTATACAAAATGTCTCACAAATATTTATTACCAAAATACTTCTACCTTTTTTAAGTCACAAAATCACTTTAAATAAAAAATGACCCTTTCTTATTTTTCTTTTGAAAATAAACGTCTATTATTGTAAAAAATTTCCATAAAACCAATATTTCTAAATAATTATTTAAAACATACATACATACCTATATATATATAATTTAAAAAAGAATAAATAAAGGAGTTGAATTAAAATAGGAAAGTTCAAAAACTCTTTTTTTATAATAAAATATAACAAGAACCCCAAAAGATCAAATTTAAATCATTTTCCAAATCAAAAATCATTTCTTAAGTCAACACCACTTAACAGTATTTCCAAAATACTATATCGATACCAATAGTTATTATAGCACTTAACAAATGCTAGTACTTCCTTTTCACTAAAAAGGTTTAAGTTTTCACAAGTGTCAGTGTCACATCCAATATGGCCAAACTATCAATTTTTGACATTTAACAATTTATATAACATGCATATAACTAAAATAAATCAACTGGTATATAACAAGAAATTTAAAATTCACAATATCGAGAAATCCGAATTTCTCTACTAAATTCATTGTATTTTCAATTTACATATCAATCGCTTTTCAAAAGTGAATATTTAACCAAACCAGCTAATAATTCAACCAAACACAAAACAATAAATTTTATCAACTATATAATATACTGATTTATCCAAAGAGGTAAGTTTAACTCACCAAAATTCCATTTATCGATTTAGCGTTCTGGTTCCGTCTACGTTCGATTTTATCATGAGATTTCATTAGCTCAAATATCAACCAATCTAATTCCAAATTGTAAAATTGTCCTATGAGTACAACGCCACTGACCGTGTTCGATTTGGACCATGTATGAACTAGATATGAATTTTATAAAATTTGTGAATTAAATAATATGATTAAATCCTTAATTACATCAATAAGAGCCTAATTACCCTAATCAATCATCGTCCCTAATCCAGGCCGATAATCCTCTCAACCCTATCTCATTTGAACTAAACTTAGGTGCCGACGTAGATCACCAGAGCCCGCCGCACCACTGCAAAAGGAAGACCCGACAACCATGAACCAAACGATAACTGCTTCATCACCTAAAACACCACCGTTGTTGAGATACATGCCAAAAACTACCGCGACGTCGAACTTCGATTCCCTTCACCTCGCTTCGTCGTTCCTCCATCCACCATCGACGATGGACTCCCCAGGCCACGTCGCACCTTTTCCTATTAAGATCGAGGCCTAGTTCGACATCTGGTGGCTATGGTGAACGTGGGCTATTGGATGAAGGGGAACTAAAAATGGCGGCTAGGGTTTACACTTTGGGTTTTGAGCAAATAAATGAGGTTAAGGGTCCTTATATAGAAAGCATTCGCGATACTATTCAATCCAGAATATTTCGAACTCCAATCGAGGTGTGCTTACTAGCATTTCTAGCCAAATACCCTTATTTTGAATTTAATGGAACTATTTCCATGACCTAATTCCATGACATACAAAAGTTAGCATTTCGAGTAACTTAATTTATAAACCGAACTCGACCTTCTACCTCGAAACCAAACATTCGAAATATATTGATGTTTATACACATTCTAACTCGCTCGGACCATCCGGACCCAATGGAAATAATTTTGAATCCTAAAAAATCCATTGCAAATATCGAGTTTTCCGCTCATCGATAAAATAAATCAATTAAATATTTAAATATCCAAAATTTAAATATTCAAAGTAGCCTAAAAATACGGGTTGTTACATGCACTATGAGTAAGGATGTCATTTGGTGCACTATGTATCATACTTAATCTTTTTTACATGAGTTGACATATGAATTTGAACCAAAATAATTAATTCATTTAAATTTTCCTAGACAAAGATTCCAGTTTACATATAAGTTTATCCCTTTTGTAGGATGTATGCATCAAATTAGGCATTGTAGTTTAGAGTCTCAAATTTGTAGTTAAGGGATTCAATTTTCTATAAACATAAATATTAGGAAATAAATTTTATTATTACGAGTACATATGCACGCCCAGGTGGGCCTGCATTTAATCACAATGTGCATGCATTTTTATTTGTACCTGTGGAAGTAGATTTGATAGTAGCATTTTGAACGCCGCCTAGGCAGAAACCGAATTTTTTTTTGTTCTGACTGCAATAACTTCTTCATACTAACTCAGAATCAGGCAAAACTTCGACCGATGAATTTCTACCTAAATTATAGACAATATGGTACACTCGGATACTTCATCTTGTGAATGCACACTATAGTTCTCCAAGGGTACTGACAGTGTACTTAGAAAATAACATGGCACAACATCCTCATATTTGAACTCCGCCTAGTGCAGAAGCCGCTATTTTTTTATTCGGACTTCTATATTTTCTTCATACTAACTTGGAATCCGGCGAGACTTCGACAGATTAACTCCCACCTAAATTACAGACAATATGGAACACTCGGATACTTCATCTTATGAACACACACTGTAGTTCTCCATGGGGACTGACAGTTGTACTTAGAAAATAACAGGCTAACACATCCCCATATTTCAACTCCGCCTAGTGCAGAAGCCGCTATTTTTTTTCTTCAGACTGCAATAACTTCTTCATACTAACTCGGAATCGGGAGATACTTCGACCGATGAACTCCCACCTAAATTACGGACAATACGGTATAGTTGGATACTTCATCTTGTGAACGCACACTATAGTACTCCATGGTGACTGACTGTTGTACTTAGAAAATAACATGATATATCCCCACTTCAATGCTCACTGTAGTTCTCCATGGTGACTAATAGTTGTACTTAGAAAATAACATACTACATCATCATATTTGAACTTTGCCTAGGAAAAAGCCGCTATTTTTTTTGTTCAGACTTCAATAACTTCTTCATACTAACTCGAAATCAGACCAAACTTCGATCGATGAACTCCCACCTAAATTACGAACAATATAGCACACTCGGATACTTCATCTTGTGAACGCACACTATAGTTCTTCATGGGGACTGACAGTTTACTTAGAAAATAACATGCTACCACATCCCCATATTTGAACTCCGCATAGTGTAGAAGACGCTATTTTTTTTGTTCAGTCTGCAATAACTTCTTCATGCTAATTCGGAACCCGACGAGACTTCGACCGATTAACTCCCACCTAAATTACGGACAATATGGAACACTCGTATACTTCATCTTGTGAACGCACACTGTTGTTTTCCATGGGGACTGTGACGCCCCACCTCTATACCCACGCTAACCAAGAACACTACGATGTAGTGCTGTCAATTAGCACGGAGAATAAGGCTGTTGAGGAGCGACCATCCGTGTAACTTCTTTGTGCGAGCACCGATATGTCAGATAGAATAGAATGCATATCTTTTAAAGAGGAAATCCAACATACCGATACAAACACAAAGCTATCACATGGTGGCTATATATAATCTTCGGAAACAAATATAGAAATAAACATAACACAAATCAGTCACAGACAATTCATATCACAAAGGCGGAATAAGATATGAATATTACACCTAAAAGTGTACATCAGAGTAGTGGTCAAATAAGATCCACAATAACACAAATGAATAGATACAAGTGCAAGATAATAGAATATGTATACATCAAGGAGTCTAATCTCAAATGTATACAAACAAAAACTACTAAACTAGAGTAGTTAGCCAAAAGTCAGAAGATGGCTCCAGATAGGAAGTCATGAGGGAGCACCTGTAAAATCTCAGTCTGACCCGAGTATTATTTAAGAAGAAAATAATAAACGGATCAGTCTAGCTATAATTATCAGATAAAATGAGATAGAATATGAGATATGATAATAAAACGTATGATAACAATAAAGTCATACTGTGATAAGTATACATTATAAAATCACGAAAGTCATACAAAATCTCAAGAATCTCATAGCATAAAAAGAATGTCATATTCTTTATTTAATTCACCAAGCCACAATAAATGACATACATATCAATGCCAACTGAAAAGGTGGTGAAACATAAAATTCCAGAAATCACAACGAGAAATCCAGAAATCACAAGAAAAGGATGGCCAATCCCAAACAGGAGCATGAGAGCCGGTACATTGACGCAGTGCAAACGGTACGTCCAATGAACCAAAAAGCCGAGACATCGATGTAGTACAAACGGTACATCAGATGAATCAAACATTGACGCAGTGCAAACGGTACGTCCAATTAAACGGAAAGACAGAGACATCGATGTAGTACAAACGGTACATCAGATGAATCGAACATTGACACAGTGCAAACAGTACGTCCAATGAATCGGAAAGACAGTGACATCGATGTAGTACAAACGGTACATCAGATGAATCGAACATTGACGCAGTGCAAACGGTACGTCCAATGAACTAGAAAGCCGAGACATCGATGTAGTACAAACGGTACATCAGATGAATCGAAACACATTAAAAGTACTTGGGTTGCCAGCCCACAAAGAAATGAGACGAAGCTCAATAAAATGAAGTACAGTCCTTCATACGGACAAAGAGACATCGCACAATTGCTAGTCTAAATCATAAAATGATCATCATGATCAGCGAGAAGTGTCAATCACACCAAGCTAGTAAATATATGAGTTTAGCTTCATGTCCCATAACCACTTGCTTAACTTAAATATTTACGAACAAGCTGTAAATCTTCACTAGGAAATTGTCACGAAAAGGGTTCAATCGAACAAGTCCAAGAGCTAACCGACGAAGTGAACGCAAGCGTTTCATACCACTCGTTTTACTAAGTCGTTTAAGTCGATTTCTCATTCGAGTGAAGTAAAGGCTTATATATATTAGTAGATTGGAAATCGGTTTGAGAAAACAAACTTTTGATATTAAAAATAGTGTTGAAATCGATTTGATGAAAGAGTTTTGATATTTACTACTAGTATTAAAACCTTCATATCTTTAAAGTGACAAGTCATAAAACGATTGTAGAAACAATCTAGCACAAAAATTCACATTCGAAGACGTGAACAAAAATCCAAGGAAATCAGCTCAAAAGGCATCAAAGTGGAAATTCTGATGAATGCTTTTCAGATAAGATTGCCTTCGCAGAGTAATACGGGGTTCGACCTAGTGAAGGCAAGCGGTCTCGAGAAGCCAAACGACCTAAGGGAAGATTGCCACGCGACCTAGCAGAAGAACAGGTCGAACGACCTAGGGGAAAACAGGTCAAACGACCTAAGTGCTAACTCGCGAACGACTTACGACTTAAGTGTGTTCTGCGACCTAAGTGGGATGCGCGACCTAAGAAGGTACGCGACTTAACAGTTTAAGGGTCTACGACCTAACGAGGGAAGCGACTTAACGAAGGAACAGGGTGCGCGACCTATAGGGTTCACGACCTAAGATAGGCGAACGACCTAACTGGGTTCGCGACCTAACAAGGTGCGACCTAAGGTCTGCCTGGGGGTTTATAGGTCGGCAACGACCTACGACTTAAGGGCGAGCGACCTAAGGATGGTGCGCGACCTAACTGGTTCGCGACCTAAGGAGGGTGCGACCTAAGGTCTTACGACCTAAGGAAAAGAAAAGTCTTACGACCTAAGGAGTTAACTCGCGAACGACCTAACTCCTTAACTCACGAACGACCTAAGCCTTTAACTCGTGAACGACCTAAGCCTTTAACTCGCGAACGACCTAACTCTTTAACTCACGAACGACCTAAGCCTTTAACTCGTGAACGACCTAAGCCTTTAACTCGTGAATGACCTAACTCTTTAACTCACGAACGACCTAAGCCTTTAACTCGTGAACGACCTAAGCCTTTAACTCGTGAACGACCTAACTCTTTAACTCACGAACGACCTAAGCCTTTAACTCGTGAACGACCTAAGCCTTTAACTCGTGAACGACCTAGGCCTTTAACTCACGAACGACCTAAGCCTTTAACTCGTGAACGACCTAAGCCTTTAACTCGTGAACGACCTAACTCTTTAACTCACGAACGACCTAAGCCTTTAACTCGTGAACGACCTAAGCCTTTAACTCGTGAACGACCTAGGCCTTTAACTCACGAACGACCTAAGCCTTTAACTCGTGAACGACCTAAGCCTTTAACTCGTGAACGACCTAACTCTTTAACTCACGAACGACCTAAGCCTTTAACTCGTGAACGACCTAAGCCTTTAACTCGTGAACGACCTAGGCCTTTAACTCGCAGGCGACCTAAGCTTTTAACTCGCAGGCGACCTACGACCTATGGATGAGCGACCTAACTCCGAACGAGCTAAAAATGGCCAGAACGACCTAGTAGCAGTTTTTCACCAAAATCACTAAAATTTGGAATTTTTCGCCAATCCAATCCAAACCAAATGCAACAACCATGCTAAAGTGATGAGGAATCATTCCCAACAGTCCAATGACGATTATAAGCAAGATGTGAGATCAAAAATCTCACCTTTTCACGGAATTTGATGAAGACGAAGCTCGGGGGCAAAGCAAAGATCAACCACAAGCTTGAATCAATGTCTTCACTTTGAATTTGGAGTTAGATGTTGAATTTGCTAAAGAACTTGAACTTGGAATTTTAATTTCCTATTCCCTCCACCATTTTTGCTAAAGCTTCAAAGTTTATGCAAGTAGATGAAGTGATGAAGAGAAGGAAAGGGTTGGGCTGAGTTAGAAGAGGTGCAGCCCAAACCAAAAGCCCAACACAAAAAGTGACGAAAATTTCACTATCTCCAAACATATCGAAGTTTACACTCAAAAAGATCACAAACGTCATTTTGGACCCAATGGAGGTGGTCTCGAGTCCTAATTTGACCGTATGCAAAAAGTAGCTTTTCGGACTAACATCCGACTAACGATAAAATATTTAAATAAAATATTTAAATATAAAATCGATAAATATGCGGGTTGTTACAGGGACTGACAGTTGTACTTAGAAAATAAGAGGCTACCACAACCCCATATTTGAACTCTGCCTAGTACAGAAGCCGCTATTTTTTTGTTCAGACTGCAATAACTTCTTCATACTAATTTGGAATCCGGCGAGACTTCGACCGATTAACTCCCACCTAAATTACGGACAATATGGAACACTCGGATACTTCATCCTGTGAATGCACATTGTAGTTCTCCATGGGCAGTGACAGTTGTACTTAGAAAATAATAGGATACCACATCCACATATTTGAACTCCGCCTAATGCAGAAGCCGCTATTTTTTTGTTCAGACTGCAATATTTTCTTCATACTAACTCGGAATCCGGCGAGACTTCGACCGATTAACTCCCACCTAAATTACGGACAATATGGAACACTCGGATACTTCATCTTGTGAACGCATACTGTAGTTCTCCATGGGCAGTGACAGTTGTACTTAAAAAATAACAGGATACCACATCCCCATATTTGAACTCCACCTAGTGCAGAATCCGCTATTTTTTTTGTTCAGACTGCAATATTTTCTTCATACTAACTTGGAATCCGGCGAGACTTCGACCGATTAACTCCCACCTAAATTACGGACAATATGAAACACTCGGATACTTCATCTTGTGAACGTACACTGTAGTTCTCCATGGGGACTGACAGTTGTACTTAGAAAATAATAGGCTACCACATCCCTATATTTGAACTCCGCCTAGTGTAGAAGCCGCTATTTTTTTGTTCAAAATGCAATAACTTCTTCATACTAATTCAGAATCCGGTGATACTTCGACCAATTAACTCCCACCTAAATTACGGACAATATGGAACACTCGGATACTTCATCTTGTGAACGCACACTGTAGTTCTCCATGGGCACTGATAGTTGTACTTAGAAAATAACAGGATACCACATCCCCATATTTGAACTCCGCCTAGTGCAGAAGCCGCTATTTTTTTGTTCAAACTGCAATAACTTCCTCATACTAATTCAGAATCCGGTGAGACTTCGACCAATTAACTCCCACCTAAATTACGGACAATATGGAACACTCGGATACTTCATCTTGTGAACGCACACTGTAGTTCTCCATGGGCACTGACAGTTGTACTTAGAAAATAACAGGATATCACATCCCCATATTTGAACTCCGCCTAGTGCAGAAGCCGCTATTTTTTTTTGTTCAGACTGCAATATTTTCTTCATACTAACTCGGAATCCGGCGAGACTTCGACCGATTAACTACCACCTAAATTACGGACGATATGAAACAATCGGATACTTCATCTTGTGAACGTACACTGTAGTTCTCCATGGTGACTGACAGTTGTACTTAGAAAATAACAGGCCATATTCCCATATTTTAATACTATTTCTCCATAAGATGTAAAAGGGTATATTTGGAATTTCAAAAAGACACTGGGTAAATCTATTCAATGAATTCTCTTTATTAGTAATAAAGATAAAGATAGAGTGAACGATTTCCATTATTATAATGAGGGGTATTTCTGGTATTTCAAAAAGACATGGTTGAATTCCTATTCAAGGAATTATCATTATTAGTAGTAAAGATAATGATAAAGATTAGTAGTAAAGATAAAGATGTGATGTTGACATAACAATCCATGGAGAATGACAGTTGTACTTAGAAAATAACATGCTACCACATCCCAATATTTGAACTCCGCCTAGTGTAGAAGCCGCTATTTTTTTGTTCAAACTGCAATAACTTCTTCATACTAATTCAGAACCCGGTGAGACTTCGACCAATTAACTCCCACCTAAATTACAGACAATATGGAACACTCGGATACTTCATCTTGTGAACGCACACTGTGGTTCTCCATGGGCACTGACAGTTGTACTTAGAAAATAATAGGATACCACATCCCCATATTTGAACTCCGCCTAGTGCAGAAGCCGCTATTTTTTTTGTTCAGACTGCAATATTTTCTTCATACTAACTCGGAATCCGGCGAGACTTCGACCGATTAACTACCACCTAAATTACGGACAATATGAAACAATCAGATACTTCATCTTGTGAACGTACACTGTAGTTCTCCATGGTGACTGACAGTTGTACTTAGAAAATAACAGGCCATATTCCCATATTTGAATACTATTTCTCTATAAGATGTAAAAGGGTATATTTGGAATTTCAAAAAGACACTGAGTAAATCTATTCAATGAATTCTCTTTATTAGTAGTAAAGATGGGATAGCTCCGTGTGCATAGCATGGGTTCGCCCTTGTGTGTGTATGTCTATACACACACACATACATATATACATACATATATTCAATGAGATGATATGAGTGATTCACCTTACCTATTTTGGTTAATTGATTTTGGTGTGATTTCATACAGTGATGACATCTTTTATATATGATTTTATGATGAATTTTATTTTGTGTAGTGAAAAACATGAATAAACAGAATTATAATACCGTTTGGGATGAGGCATTCGGTAATATTTCTCCACTTATTCTTTTTGACTCGTTAGATAGAATATTGAAGGTGTGAGTGTAATGTGTGAGCACTGAATAAAACGACAAGTAACACGCGGTGGTATAGGACGCAATTATGATATTTATTAAGTTATTATTTGCTTGCGGATGACACTCATATGGGGGTATGTTGTGTGACTCACTGTGCGAGCATATGTGCAAGCAAGATGCTGCCTTAGATTATATATTTATATATATTATGTGTCTGTCTACCTATTGTTCAGCTTTCTTTATGTTTTGGAGTGAACCAAATTAGCCAGTATTCAACCTAGTGACCTGATTACGGGGTCGTGCCCCGGATATTCGACACCCTTATATTATTTATTTATGAGAAGCTGTGGAGTGTATGCCCTTATGTCACAAAGGCCGACAGTCAGTTACCATAAGGGAACATGTTGGGTTATGCTCGAAAAGTTATGCGTAGTTGAACCATTTGTGGATCATTATCACAATACCAAGAGGGATGGGTAATGGTAACCGATGACTGTAGGAGTCATTCAGATGGACACGCGTGTGGCTCCTGGAGCAGCCAGACATGTTATAAACCTCTTGTCTGGTTTTGATGTATGTGTGGCAGGGCAGATATGCATAAACTATGATGAGATGTGACTAAACCCGCGACAGTGTCTAGAGTATGGTTAACCCCGTGTCCTTCTCAGGTAGACGGCCTGTTCTTTTTAGGAAGACGACCTATTCTTTTAAGGCAGATGGCTTATACTTTTCAGGCATATGAGCTACTTATTATTGATTATATTTTGGTGTTGTTATAAGATGACTCAAATCTTTCTTATTGATTTTGGCGATTGATAATTGATAGAGTTAGGGATATGCCCTAGGGCCAATTATGTAATTTGCTACATATATCTAACTTATTGACCATCTTTTTTGAAATAATGGTATTTTCTTTATGTTATACGAGTACATATGCACGCCCAGGTGGACCTGCATTTTACCACAATGTGCATGCATTTTTATTTGTACCTGTGAAAGTAGATTTGATAGTAGCATCCCTACATTCGAATGCCGCCTAGGCAGAAACCGCTATTTAATTTGTTCTGACTGCAATAACTTTTTTATACTAACTCGGAATCAGGCAAAACTTCGACCGATGAATTCTTAGCTATATTATAGACAATATGGTACACTCGGATACTTCATCTTGTGAACGCACACTGTAGTTCTCCAAGTGGACTGACAGTTTACTTAGAAAATAACATGGCACAACATCCTCATATTTGAACTCCGCCTAGTGCAGAAGCCGCTATTTTTTTATTCAGACTGCTATATTTTCTTCATACTAACTTGGAATCCGACGAGATTCGACGGATTAACTCCCACCTAAATTACGGACAATATGGAACACTCGGATACTTCATCTTATGAACGCACACTGTAGTTCTCCATGGGGATTGATAGTTGTACTTAGAAAATAATAGGATACCACATCCCCATATTTGAACTCCGCCTAGTGGAGAAGCCGCTATTTTTTTTTGTTCAGACTGCAATATTTTCTTCATACTAACTCATAATCCGGCAAGACTTCGACCGATTAACTCCCACCTAAATTACGGACAATATGAAACACTCGGATACTTCATCTTGTGAACGTACACTGTAGTTCTCCATGGGGACTGACAGTTGTACTTAGAAAATAACAGGCTATATTCCAATATTTGAATACTATTTCTCTATAAGATGTAAAAGAGTATATTTGGAATTTCAAAATGACACTGAGTAAATCTATTCAATGAATTATCTTTATTAGTAGTAATGATAGAGTGAACGATTTCCATTATTACAATGAGGGGTATTTCTGGTATTTCAAAAAGACACGGTTGAATTCCTATTCAAGGAATTCTCATTATTAGTAGTAAAGATAAAGATTAGTAGTAAAGAAAAAGATGTGATGTTGACATAACAATCCATGGGGACTGACAGTTGTACTTAGAAAATAATAGGCTACCACATCCCCATATTTGAACTCCGCCTAGTGCAGAAGCCGCTATTTTTTTTGTTCAGACTGCAATATTTTCTTCACACTAACTCGGAATCCGGCGAGACTTCGACCGATTAACTCCCAACTAAACTACAGACAATATGAAACACTCAGATACTTCATCTTGTGAACGTACAATGTAGTTCTCCATGGGGACTAACAGTTCTACTTAGAAAATAACAGGCTAACACATCCTCATATTTGAACTCCGCCTAGTGCAGAAGCCGCTATTTTTTTTGTTCATACTGCAATAACTACTTCATACTAATTCAGAATCCGGTGAGACTTCGACCAATTAACTCCCACCTAAATTTCGGATAATATGGAACACTCGGATACTTCATCTTGTGAACGCACACAGTAGTTCTCCATGGGCACTGACAGTTATACTTAGAAATTAACAGGATACAACATCCCCATATTTGAACTCCGCCTAGTGTAGAAGACGCTATTTTTTTGTTCATACTGCAATATTTTCTTCATACTAACTCAGAATCCGGCGAGACTTCGACCGATTAACTCCCACCTAAATTATGGACAATATGAAACACTCGGATACTTCATCTTGTGAACGGACACTGTAGTTCTTCATAGGGACTGACAGTTGTACTTAGAAAATAACAGATTACCACATCCCCATATTTTAACTCCGCCTAGTGCAGAAGCCGCTATTTTTTTTGTTCAACTTCAATAACTTCTTCATACTAATTCAGAATCCGGGGAGACTTCGACCAATTAACTCCCACCTAAATTACGGACAATATGAAACACTCGGATACTTCATCTTGTGAACGCACACTGTAGTTCTCCATGGGCACTGACAGTTGTACTTAGAAAATAACAGGATACGACATCCCCATATTTGAACTCCGCCTAATGCAGAAGCCGCTATTTTTTTTGTTCAGACCGCTATATTTTCTTCATACTAACTCGGAATCCGGCGAGACTTCGACCGATTAACTCCCACCTAAATTACGGACAATATGAAACACTCAGATACTTCATCTTGTGAACGTACACTGTAGTTCTCTCTGGGGACTGACAGTTGTACTTAGAAACTAACAGGCTATATTCCCATATTTGAATACTATTTCTCTATAAGATGTAAAAGGGTATATTTGGAATTTCAAAAAGACACTGAGTAAATCTATTCAATGAATTCTCTTTATTAGTAGTAATGATAGAGTGAACGATTTCTATTATTATAATGAGGGGTATTTCTGGTATTTCAAAAAGACACGGTTGAATTCCTATTCAAGGAATTCTCATTATTAGTAGTAAAGATAGTAAAGATAAAGATTAGAAGTAAAGATAAAGATGTGATGTTGACATAACAATCCATGGGGACTGACAGTTGTACTTAGAAAATAACATGCTACCACATCCCCATATTTGAACTCCGCCTAGTGCAGAAGCCGCTATTTTTTTTTGTTCAGACTTCAATAACTTCTTCACACTAACTCGGAATCCGGCGAGACTTCGACCGATTAACTCCGACCTAAATTACGAACAATATGAAACACTCGGATACTTCATCTTGTGAACGTACACTGTAGTTCTCCATGGGGACTGACAGTTGTACTTAGAAAATAACAGGCTACCACATCCTCATATTTGAACTCCGCCTAGTGCAGAAGTCGTTATTTTTTTTGTTCAAACTGCAATAACTTCTTCATAATAATTCAGAATCCGGTGAGACTTTAACCAATTAACTCCCACCTAATTTTCAGACAATATGGAACACTCGGATACTTCATCTTGTGAACACACACTGTAGTTCTCCATGGGCACTAACAGTTGTACTTAGAAAATAACAGGATACATATTTGAACTTCGCCTAGTGCAGAAGCCGCTATTTTTTTTGTTCAGACCGCAATATTTTCTTCATAATAACTCGGAATCCGGCGATACTTCGACCGATTAATTCCCACCTAAATTACGGACAATATGAAACACTCGGATACTTCATCTTGTGAACGGACACTGTAGTTCTCCATGGGGACTGACAGTTGTACTTAGAAAATAACATGCTACCACATCCCCATATTTGAACTCCGCCTAGTGCAGAAGCCGCTATTTTTTTGTTCAAACTGCAATAACTTCTTCACACTAACTCAGAATCCGGCGAGACTTCGACCGATTAACTCCGACCTAAATTACGAACAATATGAAACACTCGGATACTCCATCTTGTGAACGTACACTGTAGTTCTCCATGGGGACTGACAGTTGTACTTAGAAAATAACAGGCTACCACATCCCCATATTTGAACTTCGCCTAGTGTAGAAGCCGCTATTTTTTTTGTTTAGACCGCAATATTTTCTTCATACTAACTCGGAATCTGGCGAGACTTCGACCGATTAACTCCCACCTAAATTACGGACAATATGAAACACTCGGATACTTCATCTTGTGAACGTACACTGTAGTTCTCTCTGGGGACTGATAGTTGTACTTAGAAAATAACAGGCTATATTCTCATATTTGAATACTATTTCTCTATAAGATGTAAAAGGGTATATTTGGTATTTCAAAAAGACACTGAGTAAATCTATTCAATGAATTTCCTTTATTAGTAGTAATGATGATAGAGTGAACGATTTCCATTATTATAATGAGGGGTATTTCTAGTATTTCAAAAAGAATCGGTTGAATTCCTATTCAAGGAATTCTCATTATTAGTAGTAAAGATAAAGATTAGTAGTAAAGATATGTGATGTTGACATAACAATCCATGGGAACTTACAGTTGTACTTAGAAAATAACAAACTACCACATCCCCATATTTTAACTCCTCCTAGTGTAGAAGCCGCTATTTTTTTTGTTCAGACTGCAATATTTTCTTCACACTAACTCGGAATCCGGCGAGACTTCGACCGATTAACTCCCACCTAAATTACGGACAATATGAAACACTCGGATACTTCATCTTGTGAATGTACACTTTAGTTCTCCTTGGGGACGGACAGTTGTACTTAGAAAATAACAGGCTACCACATCCCCGTATTTGAACTTCGCCTAGTGCAGAAGCCGTTATTTTTTTGTTCAAACCGCAATAACTTCTTCATAATAATTCAGAATCCGGTGAGACTTCGACCAATTAACTCCCACCTAAATTTCGGACAATATGGAAAACTCGGATACTTCATCTTATGAACGCACACTGTAGTTCTCCATGGGTACTGACAATTGTACTTAGAAAATAGTAGGATACCACATCCCCATATTTGAACTCCGCCTAGTGCAGAAGCCGCTATTTTTTTTGTTCAGACTGCAATATTTTCTTCATACTAACTTGGAATCCGGCGAGACTTCGACCGATTAACTCCCACCTAAATTACGGAAAATATGAAACACTCGGATACTTCATCTTGTGAACGTACACTGTAGGTCTCCATGGGGACTGAAAGTTGTACTTAGAAAATAACATGCTATATTTCCATATTTGAATACTATTTCTCTATAAGATAAGATGTAAAAGGGTATATTTGGAATTTCAAAAAGACACTGAGTAAATCTATTCAATGAATTCTCTTTATTAGTAGTAAAGATACTTGATATAATGTATTATATTAATTAATTAATTGAATTATAGTATGTTTAATAGAAAAATTATAAATGGCATGTTTTTTTATAATAGTTACAAAGTGTTGTAACCGTGAGTAATTTATCACAATGAAAAAATATACCATTTTAAATATTCACAATAAAGATATATCTAGACTGGATATCTATATCCGTTGAGACTACAATACGTAATGCTCTCCAAATGTTAGACAATGTATTACTCATGGTTGTTGGGGACACTTAGGGATTGCGTACTGATAGTTATTGGATAACCATGGAATAACCCACTCGATAGTTTTATGTTAGTTAATATAACTAAGGTCAAACAGAAAATACCGATGTGACTAATTTACACAGTTCACTCAACTTGAGAATACAGTTGATCTTTAATATGGAAGCTCCAGTCTGATTATAGTTAAGTCATGGAATGATGTCCATCGAATGACTATAGTTGGGTCGAGTGGAAGCACTGGAAGTGAAATACTATTTAAGGGAGGATTCGTCTCTTATATGAGATTAGTATCATGTTCAACTAAAGTCAGCTCAAAATCAAAATCTCTTACCAGAGCATTTCGGTTAATAATAATTGTTATTGTTGAACCTAGGACATTGTGTTTTGACTATAAAGTTGAATATGGATGATATTGGAATTTTGACCATTACCAAATTTAATAAGTCTAAAGTGATATAGTTTTGACGAAGAGAATTGGTGTGAATAATTGCCACTACCATATAACACTTAAGTAAAAATGGATTTTACCGAAAGATGTGTAAGCGATAAATTAGCCAAAATGATATACCACTAGCTAAGGTGATGTGTGAACGTTAACATTTGAATTGTTCAACATTAATCGTTGACTGAACTTAGACCTTTGAGTCGCATAACTGCAATGATGAATACTCCGAATAAACCACATAATTTAATTAATTTATAATTATATATATTAATTTAATTAATATTTTGGAAATATATATTATTAAATTTTATTTGATTTGTTTATATAACCATTAGCATTTAATAAACTCCATAAATAAAAGCTATAAACACAAGTATCGATATACAATATCGAGTTTAAATTGGATTTAGATGAAATAAATGCTAAGTGGATTTAGGATCACTTGAAGCCCATAATTCCTTCATGTTTGGATGGCTACATAAGAGAGAGGATAAGTTTTCAAAAGAATTATTAAAGGGAAAAGAATAATATAAAGAAGGAAAAAATTCTCTCTTTAATTGACATTGATTGCCTCCTTTATTTTATTTCTTTTCATAACCTTTTGGTTATTCATTCCATTCTATAACTTTTTTGGTTTTCTCCTTTCTCTCTAATTGCTGAAACTTAAGAGCTTCCATGGATTAAAATATTCCAAAAATTAAATACAATCAGATCTTTTCAATTAAAGTGGTTTATCCCTCTTGATCCTTCCAATATCTGGAGACTGATTTCTAAATCTAGATGCTTTGATTTATTATTCAAGGTTTGATTTATTCGCTACATCTGAAGGTAATTTTTTATTTAAATTCACCTTTGTATTTGTATAATTCATACAATTAAATTTCCTATGATTCACCTCATGTTTTAATTATTCATCTTGCCACATGTATATTAAATCTGCTTTATATCTATTCTGATTAATTCATGTTTATTATATTGTTTTGATTTAGATCTATGTTTATTCGTAACCTCCCTTTAATGTATTTTCTTGATTAATTGATGTGTTTTGAATCCCTTAATACTTTTGATAATTTTTCATTATTGATTGTATTGTTTAGATCTATAAATTCATATCACAGATTTACACATGCCTGCTTTGACCAAATTTCTTTTATTTCATTTGGAAACTTTGAATGAGATTTTTTATATATAATTATAACGACCCGCCCTTCACGACCCTCGAAAATCGACACAAGATACTCAACAGTATAATATGCCGACGACCGAATGCCGGAAAAGACAGATTGTAGAAGAATAAGAAAGTAGATAGAAGAAGAAAGAACTAAACAAAATCAGAACCTCACAAACGCAGCGGAATAAAATATAATATATAGAACAGATCTTTACACAAATCAAAACTATATCAGTTTTATATAATATAGCATCAGAGTATACACCAGAGAACACATAACATACAACTGGACAATAACCATATCATGTCCTCAATACAACAGAGTACAACAATCAACACAGCGGAATATATATATATAAACAAGTACGGGAGATACGTCTCGCCATCCAGCTCATCTCCTGAGCTCCACAGCATCATATCCTGTAACCTATAATACTCGATCTGACCCGAGCATCATATAAAACAATACCCGAGTCAGTCTAGAATACCAGCGTGAGAAAATCACACTCAATTGATTATTAAAGTTTCAAAAATCCTTTTGAAAATAAAAGCATCTCGTAAGACCACACCACAAATAAACATGTCGGGTTTTTACCTTACGATAGCTAAAACACTTTTTATAAAAATCCTCTGATATTATAATAGTGTCTATTCACAAATACTTATTAAAATAGCTGAAATTGTTACATGATTAAATTCCAGCATACTAGGTATACAAACAAATACCGTACAAGGCACGTAGGGAGAATGGATTTCCAACGAATGACTAGGCACTGGGGTACCACCTGTCACAGTACGTGGCCTAGATCACAGTACCGAGGAGTACGCCCGCTCCCCTGCAACACAAAGCCGGAATCATCCCTTACTGGATAATTCCAAATAAAATCACCCCACGGTTGGGATCAGCAACCGCACCACTAAGCCGAAATAAAGGGACATCTAGACAGGGATGACCTTACTCTCAAGTGGGGGCTACCCACGAAGCCTTGCTGCATAACCCCTGATTTTCAGTCATTCCCGGTTGATGAGGCTTGAGGCTAAACGATACCTTTTTCAGAACATATCCCTTAGAATGCCCATCGTCCACCTGACGATGTTTCGTAAGCATTCGTCCATACAAGTCCGTCCCGGGTCCGAACGGAACCGAAGGCACTATTCCTACTACATCCATTTTGGAAATATCCTCAGGATTAGTAGCGACTAGCCCTTGCACTTCACTGCTCCATCTTCGACTCCGAAATCGTTACACGAAACGTACAAACCGGATCGAAGTGGTATTCGAGTCTCCAGACCTAGAATCCCGGTATACGGAAACCCGATCCCGGTCTCTTCGAAACGATCAGCGCATTTGGCCAATATTGATAGTCGGTTATTTAACTATCAATTAACATCGACAAGCAACCATCACACAATAAATAATTTCCCACATTATTTATTTGCCCAAATATCTTTCCAAGATATATTTTCAAATTTTCAAAGCTCATTTGAAAACAATTTCAAACAGTTTCCGCTTACGGAATACATTTCCCAAATAATTATTTCCACTGAATCACCAAGTACAAAATACTTTTAATTTTAAAATAATTTAAAAACACTTTATTTTAAATATATTTTATAACATTGAATTTTTAAAACTACTTTAATACTTTATCAAAATATATATTTTAAGAATATTTAAAATAAAACCACTTTATAAATATAAACTAACTTTCTCTTTTTAAAACATAATACCAAATCACTTTTATATAATTACTACAATAATATATTTTTGAAAATACTTACTTTGGAAATTAACCTTTAGAAATAATCAATTTCCTAAAACATGCATTTTTAAACAAATTAGAACTTTTAACTTATATTAAAATTTGCTTTGAAAACGTACTTGGCTATCCAGAGAAATACACTTCTCATTTCCATCTTTTAAAAATAAATCAACATTTATTTTTAAACCAATTCATATTCTTTTATAAATTCCCACCTTGAATTTATATTTCAAATATCCACTGATATTCCATTTCACTTTATAAACCTAGTTTATCTCTCCAAAATCTCATTTCTCTTTAAATTTCAAATCCCAAAGTATTTAAATCAATTTATAATTGATTTCCCAATTTATTTTACTTTGAAATAAATTTCCTTACTTAATCCATTTATTTCCAAATTCATTAACTTCCAGATTTTATTTCTCATTATGATTTAAAATCTTTAAACCGAAACACAAGTTTCAGATTTTACCAAATTCCTTCTTTCTTTTTAATTACATTTAAACATTGAATTAAAATAAATTTTTATCCCTTTAAATAACATCACATAAGTTCTCTTTAAATTCAATATTTCTCTATTTATTCAAAATTCCTCTTTTCCATATTTAATTTATTCGAATTCACTAGAATTACTTAACTTAAATTTTATTCTTTTATTTCTTTCCAAAAATCCAATTCAATTTCTTTTGATAACTCATTATACTGGGAAATTCAATCCAACCAGATTATCC
This sequence comes from Allium fistulosum, assembly GCA_030737815.1. Lineage (NCBI taxonomy): Eukaryota > Viridiplantae > Streptophyta > Magnoliopsida > Asparagales > Amaryllidaceae > Allium > Allium fistulosum. Next base: position 527,950,391 of record CM060902.1, read on the forward strand.
AATATAAATCATCACAGGATATCAACAATCATATCACAGAATATTTGAACAAAATTAAATGTTTTGAGGAATCCAGTTGGATCCCTCTAACCTGTTTCCCTGCATCCACAAATGTTAGCACAATACCAATTCCACTTCGAGGTGGAATATCGCGGTATATGGGTTTAATATAAAATCATCCGCTATTATGCGGCGCATAGGGTCTCATCCGCTATATAATGCGGGAATATCAACAATTCTGATATATACATATGCCAATATGTATATATTGCTATATACTACTATATATATAGCACATCAATGCAATCATCCAACCAATTATTTAAATTTAACTATTTAAATTCAAATTTAAATTCAACCGAGTGAGATTTACTCACCTTAGCATTTCAATTCCAATCCAGCTTGCCTCCTTCTCGATTTATGACCTTGAATATATTTATTCGATTTATTAATATCTTTGGTTAACCAAAAATCTATTAACGTTTAATAAATTTAAATTTAACAAATTCTCCTAAAAAATTTTAATAACTGAAATAAATTAAACCAGTTTATTAACTTCATTAATCACTAATATAGATTATTAACATAAACGGGTAGATTATCATTTCAAACTGCCTGTATATACAAATTTAAAAACTGCATATATGTATATATTATATTTTTCTTTTATTTCAGTACATAACAAAATAAAATCCTACCCCGTAATTATTTTCTAATATATATACGTATATTGAAACTAGATTAAATTATAACAAAGCAAATATACCTTACTGCCAGCTCGCTCTCGAAGTAATCGAATTCACCTCTATGCGTACCCAGCTTGAGTTCGAGCCCAGACATCTAACACCACCGAGCTTCGCATCTTCCCCTTCCTTGCATATGCGACCATCGTGCCAGCGTTTCCCTTCCCAATTTACCGCTCTCAGCCCCACACTCGCATGCCATTCCTTGACCCAACATCGACAATGCGCCTTCACTCACGATGCTTGCAGCCACTTGCCGATCTCCAATCACAACCTCATCGTCCCAGCACCTCGAATCGCGACTGCCATTCGCTGACTCTTTTGTCATGACCCAAATTCACAGTCGCATCGCCATCCCCAATCGTGACTTCTTCACGTCGAACCCCGACCCAAAACCCCGATGCGGTGATCAACTCCTCTAGTCGAGAATCGACCCATCAGAATCGATGTGAGCTCCTCCGATGTCGCGCTTCCTATTGCCCACGCCGCGACCCATCAAAACCCTAGATGTCGCGTACCCAGGCCTCGCGACACGAAAGCGAGATCGAGCTATTCCTTGAAACCTACTGTGGCCATTCGATTTAAAACGAAGCGGTCTCTTTTTTTTCTTTCCTTTTTTCAAATCGCGGCTACCATTTTTTTTTTGAAGATGATTTCGATCTGATTATTGAGGGCTCGTATTCCGTAAATTTTTTTCGTTTAATAACGACTGGAATTGAATTGAATAAACGAGGAAGGAACTAGCAGTTTTTAGAAGGAACGAGAAGTGTACGATGGAAGATAAGGGTAGCGTGTTAAAATGAAGATGAGATGGCATATACAAGAAGCTTGACTAATTAAATTATTACCAATTAAATTTTCAGCGTGTTTATAATTTGTACACTCACACACTATCTCTGATCAATACGAAATTTAAAATCCGACAATAATACAATATTACGGACCCAATGGAACTGGTTTCGTCGAATTCCGAGACTGTACCTCGGAAAGCTATTCTTTAATTTAATTTTAAGCAATAAAATTACAAAACTGAACAAACTACTTTTTAAATTCAATTTTAAAAGCTTCATCATCTCCAGTATTAACAATATAAATTTTCTGAGCCTTTAAATTATTTTTAACAAGCTCAAAACTCAAGATTCTCTATTTTACCCTATTTTCAATTGTTTAATTCAATAATTAAATTATCCACTAAATATTGATATTTGAAATTCGAGTTAAAATTTAACTTTTGAATATTTAAAACAAATTAAATATTCCAATTTCAAATATACAAAAATTTCGGGACGTCACAATAATCATATAACATTTACATGCTAAAAAGCTAATGAATTGTATCTGTTAAGTTATCTACTGTTCTTTGAAATTGATCTTTAATTTCATATGTTAAATTCATGTCAACAATTATTTCAATCCTTGTTTAAACAAGACTTTGATTTAAGTTTAATGAATGGACCATAATGTAAATTATAATTCTTTATAATTTTCTAAATTTAAAGTATCTTGTAAAATTCAAAGTATTGTTTCATTCCTAAATTAAACGTTTAACGAAAACTGTTATTTTTAAAAACAAAACCTTTTGTATAAATGTATATATTCATATATCATATGCTACATTGTTTGCAAATATATGTTGTTTAAATCTATATCATTAAATTATAATAATCATGTATATGGAAATATACATGTTTAGCTTGATTCAAATTTCTATGAAGATTTTGTGTAATAATGTAATCTTTTGTTGTCAAACTTTTCTTTATGAAATTATTCCCGTCAATGTTAATTTTGGATTTCAAATTATTTAAAACAACTAATAGTTTTTCACTTTATACACACACACACACATGTATGTATGTATATATCTATAATGATTATGGATGTATGCATATATCACTTTAATCAAAAATTTGAACAACAAAGGTATATGCGAATTTAGTTGATAATTTATAAATAACATTTACTGTATTAATTATTGCAATTAAAGAAGGAGAGAAATGAAAGGTTTCTCTCTTTTCATACATTGTCATATCAACCCTTTAATCATTGCATCCCTTTTATCAATTGCATCCCTTTTGTTCAGATTTAAATAAACAAATAAAAATAGTCCCTTTTATCAATTAGAGAGGGAAACAAAAGGTTTCCTTCTCTAAAATTCATTCATACATGTTTCTTTTATATATACGAGTACATATGCACGCCCAGGTGGGCCTGCATTTAACCATAATGTGCATGCATTTTTATTTGTACCTGTAGAAGTAGATTTGATAGTAGCATCCCCACATTTGAACGCTGCCTAGGCAGAAACCGTTATTTTTTTTGTTCTGACTGCAATAACTTCTTTATACTAACTCGGAATCAGGAAAAACTTCGACCGATGAATTCTTAGCTAAATTATAGACAATATGGTACACTCGGATACTTCATCTTGTGAACACACACTGTAGTTCTCCAAGTGGACTGACAGTTTACTTAGAAAGTAACATGGCACAACATCCTCATATTTGAACTCCGCCTAGTGCAGAAGCCGCTATTTTTTTTATTCAGACTGCTATATTTTCTTCATACTAACTTGGAATCCGGCGAGATTCGACGGATTAACTCCCACCTAAATTACGGACAATATGGAACACTCGGATACTTCATCTTATGAACGCATACTGTACTTCTCCATGGGGATTGACAGTTGTACTTAGAAAATAACAGGATACCACATCCCCATATTTGAACTCCGCCTAGTGCAGAAGCCGCTATTTTTTTTGTTTAGACTGCAATATTTTCTTCATACTAACTCGGAATCCGGCGAGACTTCGACCGATTAACTCCCACCTAAATTACGGACAATATGAAACACTCGGATACTTCATCTTGTGAACGTACACTGTAGTTCTCCATGGGGACTGACAGTTGTACTTAGAAAATAACAGGCTATATTCCCATATTTGAATACTATCTCTCTATAAGATGTAAAAGGGTATATTTGGAATTTCAAAAGGACACTGAGTAAATCTATTCAATGAATTCTCTTTATTAGTAGTAATTATAATTATAGAGTGAACGATTTCCATTATTATAATGAGGGGTATTTCTGGTATTTCAAAAAGACACGATTGAATTCCTATTCAAGGAATTCTCATTATTAGTAGTAAAGATAAAGAAGATAAAGATTAGTAGTAAAGATATGTGATGTTGACATAACAATCCATGGGGACTGACAGCTGTACTTAGAAAATAACAGGCTACTACATCCCATATTTGAACTCCGCCTAGTGCAGAAGCCGCTATTTTTTTTTGTTCAGACTGCAATATTTTCTTCACACTAACTCGAAATCCGGCGAGACTTCGACCGATTAACTCCTACCTAAATTACGAACAATATGAAACACTCGGATACTTCATCTTGTGAACATACACTGTAGTTCTCCATGGGGACTGACAGTTGTACTTAGAAAATAACAGGCTACCACATCCCCATATTTGAACTCCGCCTAGTGTAGAAGCCGCTATTTTTTTTGTTCAAACTGCAATAACTTCTTCATACTAATTCAGAATCCGGTGAGACTTCGACCAATTAACTCCCACCTAAATTTCGGACAATATGGAACACTCGGATACTTCATCTTATGAACGCACACTGTAGTTCTCCATGGGCACTGACAGTTGTACTTAGAAAATAACAGGATACCACATCCCTATATTTGAACTCCGCCTAGTGCAGAAGCCGCTATTTTTTTTGTTCAGACCACAATATTTTCTTCATACTAACTCGGAATCCGACGAGACTTCAACCGATTAACTCCCACCTAAATTACGGACAATATGAAACACTCGGATACTTCTTCTTGTGAACGTACGCTGTAGTTCTCCTTGGGGACTGACAGTTGTACTTTGAAAATAACAAGCTATATTCCCATTTTTGAATACTATTTCTCTATAAGATGTAAAAGGGTATATTAGGAATTTCAAAAAGACACCGAGTAAATCTATTCAATGAATTCTCTTTATTAGTAGTAATGGTTGAGTGAACGATTTCCATTATTAAAATGAGGGGTATTTCTGGTATTTCAAAAAGACACAGTTGAATTCCTATTCAAGGAATTCTCATTATTAGTAGTAAAGATAAAGATAAAGAAATAAAGATTAGTAGTAAAGATATGTGATGTTGACATAACAATCCATGAGGACTGACAGTTGTACTTAGAAAATAACAGGCTACCATATCCCCATATTTGAACTCCGCCTAGTGCAGAAGCCGCTATTTTTTTGTTCAGACTGCAATATTTTCTTCACACTAACTCGGAGTCCGGCGAGACTTCGACCGATTAACTCCCACCTAAATTGCGGACAATATGAAACACTCGGATACTTCATCTTGTGAACGTACACTGTAGTTCTCCTTGGTGACGGACAGTTGTACTTAGAAAATAACAGGTTACCACATCCCCGTATTTGAACTCCGCCTAGTGCAGAAGCCGCTATTTTTTTTGTTCAAACTGCAATAACTTTTTCATACTAATTCAGAATCCGGTGAGACTTTGACCAATAAACTCCCACCTAAATTTCGGACAATATGGAACACTCGGATACTTCATCTTATGAACGCACACTGTAGTTCTCCATGGGCACTGACAGTTGTACTTAGAAAATTACAGGATACCACATCCCCATATTTGAACTCCGCCTAGTGCAGAAGCCGCTATTTTTTTTGTTCAGACCGCAATATTTTCTTCATACTAACTCGGAATCCGGCGAGACTTCGACCGATTAACTCCCACCTAAATTACGAACAATATAAAACACTCGGATACTTCTTCTTGTGAACGTACACTGTAGTTCTCCATGGGGACTGACAGTTATACTTAGAAAATAACAGGCTATATTCCCATTTTTGAATACTATTTCTCTATAAGATGTAAAAGGGTATATTTGGAATTTCAAACAGACACTGAGCAAATCTATTCAATGAATTCTCTTTATTAGTAGTAATGGTAGAGTGAACGATTTCCATTATTATAATGTGGGGTATTTCTGGTATTTCAAAAAGACACGGTTGAATTCCTATTCAAGGAATTCTCATTATTAGTAGTAAAGATAAAGATAAAGAAGATAAAGATTAGTAGTAAAGATATGTGATGCTGACATAACAATCCATGGGGACTTACAGTTGTACTTAGAAAATAACAGGCTACCACATCCCCATATTTGAACTCCGCCTAGTGCAGAAGCCGCTATTTTTTTTGTTCAGACTGCAATATTTTCTTCACACTAACTCGGAATCCAGCGAGACTTCGACCGATTAACTCCTACCTAAATTACGAACAATATGAAACACTCAGATACTTCATCTTGTGAACATACACTGTAGTTCTCCATGGGGACTGACAGTTGTACTTAGAAAATAACAGGCTACCACATCCCCATATTTGAACTCCGCCTAGTGTAGAAGCCGCTATTTTTTTTGTTCAAACTGTAATAACTTCTTCATACTAATTCAGAATCCGGCGAGACTTCGACCAATTAACTCCCACCTAAATTTCGGACAATATGGAACACTCGGATACTTCATCTTATGAACGCACACTGTAGTTCTCCATAGGCACTGAAAGTTGTACTTAGAAAATAACAGGATACCACATCCCCATATTTGAACTCCGCCTAGTGCAGAAGCCGCTATTATTTTTGTTCAGACCGCAATATTTTCTTCATACTAACTCGGAATCCGGCGAGACTTTGACCGATTAACTCCCACCTAAATTACGGACAATATGAAACACTCGGATACTTCTTCTTGTGAACGTACGCTGTAGTTCTCCATGGGGACTGACAGTTGTACTTAGAAAATAACAGGCTATATTCCCATTTTTGAATACTATTTCTCTATAAGATGTAAAAGGGTATATTTGGAATTTCAAAAAGACACTGAGTAAATCTATTCAATGAATTCTCTTTATTAGTAGTAATGGTAGAGTGAACGATTTCCATTATTATAATGAGGGGTATTTCTGGTATTTCAAAAAGACACGGTTGAATTCCTATTCAAGGAATTCTCATTATTAGTAGTAAAGATAAAGATAAAGAAGATAAAGATTAGTAGTAAAGATATGTGATGTTGACATAACAATCCATGGGGACTGACAGTTGTACTTAGAAAATAACAGGCTACCATATCCCCATATTTGAACTCCGCCTAGTGCAGAAGCCGCTATTTTTTTTGTTCAGACTACAATATTTTCTTCACACTAACTCGGAGTTCGGCGAGACTTCGACCGATTAACTCCCACCTAAATTGCGGACAATATGAAACACTCGGATACTTCATCTTGTGAACGTACACTGTAGTTCTCCTTGGGGACGGACAGTTGTACTTAGAAAATAACAGGCTACCACATCCCCGTATTTGAACTCCGCCTAGTGCAGAAGCCGCTATTTTTTTTGTTCAAACTGCAATAACTTCTTCATACTAATTCAGAATCCGGTGAGACTTCGACCAATTAACTCCCACCTAAATTTCGGACAATATGGAACACTCGGATGCTTCATCTTATGAACGCACACTGTAGTTCTCCATAGGCACTGACAGTTGTACTTAGAAAATTACAGGATACCACATCCCCATATTTGAACTCCGCCTAGTACAGAAGCCGCTATTTTTTTTGTTCAGACCACAATATTTTCTTCATACTAACTCGGAATCCGGCGAGACTTCGACAGATTAACTCCCACATAAATTACGAACAATATGAAACACTCGGATACTTCTTCTTGTGAACGTACACTGTAGTTCTCCATGGGGACTGACAGTTGTACTTAGAAAATAACAGGCTATATTCCCATTTTTGAATACTATTTCTCTATAAGATGTAAAAGGGTATATTTGGAATTTCAAACAGACATTGAGTAAATCTATTCAATGAATTCTCTTTATTAGTAGTAATGGTAGAGTGAACGATTTCCATTATTATAATGAGGGGTATTTCTGGTATTTCAAAAAGACACGGTTGAATTCCTATTCAAGGAATTCTCATTATTAGTAGTAAAGATAAAGATAAAGAAGATAAAGATTAGTAGTAAAGATATGTGATGTTGACATAACAATCCATGGGGACTTACAGTTGTACTTAGAAAATAACAGGCTACCACATCTCCATATTTGAATTCCGCCTAGTGTAGAAGCCACTATTTTTTTTGTTCAGACTGCAATATTTTCTTCACACTAACTCGGAATCCGGCGAGACTTCGACCGATTAACTCCCACCTAAATTACGAACAATATGAAACACTCGGATACTTCATCTTGTGAACGTACACTGTAGTTCTCCATGGGGACTGATAGTTGTACTTAGAAAATAACCGGCTACCACATCCCCATATTTGAACTCCGCCTAGTGTAGAAGCCGCTATTTTTTTTGTTCAAACTGCAATAACTTCTTCATACTAATTCAGAATCCGATGAGACTTCGACCAATTAACTTCCACCTAAATTTTGGACAATATGGAACACTCGGATGCTTCATCTTGTGAACGCACACTGTAGTTCTCCATGGGCACTGACAGTTGTACTTAGAAAATAACAGGATACCACATCCCCATATTTGAACTCCTCCTAGTGTAGAAGCCGCTATTTTTTTGTTCAGACTGCAAAATTTTCTTCATACTAACTCGGAATCCGGCGAGACTTCGACCGATTAACTCCCACCTAAATTACGGACAATATGAAACACTCGGATACTTCATCTTGTGAACGGACACTGTAGTTCTCCACGGGGACTGACAGTTGTACTTAGAAAATAACAGGCTACCAAATCCCCATATTTTAACTCTGCCTAATGCAGAAGCCACTATTTTTTTGTTTAAAGTGCAATAACTTCTTCATACTAATTCAGAATCCGGTGAGACTTCGACCAATTAACTCCCACCTAAATTACGGACAATATGGAACACTCGGATACTTCATCTTGTAAACGCACACTGTAGTTCTCTATGGGCACTGACAGTTGTACTTAGAAAATAACAGGATACCACATCCCCATATTTGAACTCCACCTAGTGCAGAAGCCGCTATTTTTTTTGTTCAGACTGCAATTTTTTCTTCATACTAACTTGGAATCCGGCGAGACTTCGACCGATTAACTCCCACCTAAATTACGGACAATATGAAACACTCGGATACTTCATCTTGTGAACGTACGTTGTAGTTCTCCATGGGGACTGACAGTTGTACTTGGAAAATAACAGGCTATATTCCCATATTTGAATACTATTTCTCTATAAGATGTAAAAGGGTATATTTGGAATTTCAAAAAGACACTGAGTAAATCTATTCAATGAATTCTCTTTATTAGTAGTAATGGTAGAGTGAACGATTTCCATTATTATAATGAGGGGTATTTCTGGTATTTCAAAAAGACACGGTTGAATTCCTATTCAAGGAATTCTCATTATTAGTAGTAAAGATTAATACTACTACACTTACACTTCACACTATGTAATTAAAGTTCTTAGCAGTTCTATAGTAGTGGAGGTGCAAAAAGTAATAGCAGGGATATAGCATAAAATAGCGGAGATGAAAAAAACTTCATTAGATATAAAACCAAATATTTAAAGTTAGTTTATTTTCATTCTCATGTCATTTGTGTTTCAAAAGAAATATTGTTTAATCGTATATAACAAATCCAAAGAATATCATGGTTTGTGCAGTCTGGATTTGGTGATTACAATATATTTCTAACTTATATTGAGTACTTATGCTTTAAAATTAAGTATTTACCTTAGCTTAATTGATTTGGTTTAAAAGGGAACTAATCAAAGAAACCTATTTATATTGATTTTGCTAAAGCAAGGGCTAAAAAGCTTTGATTTAGTGGGCCTAGCAAAAAATACCGAGTCTTAAAGCGGATCTACTATTTAATAGCGTTGAATTTAAAAATCATAGTGGTCGAAGAGCACTACAGGCTATAGCGGGGATATTTTTGTGCTTTAACGGGGCTTTAACTGCATAGCTTCACATAAATGAATGCATTTGATACATTCGTTATAATACCTATAAATTTAGGTTATATTTAAATCTCCATCTTAACAATTTAAATAAAATAAGATTTTATTTAAAAATTTATTAAGTTGGATCTAATATACACTTAGACTACAAAGGCCCAATAAGAATCATAAAGAAATATTTTGAAATTACTCATTTCTTCCACTGCAGGCTAGTTCAATTCCAACAGTGATGATATTTTATAATGTGAGATTGAGAGATTTATTTGGGCATCGCTTCATACTTATCTGACTTTACTTGAGGATATCTCCTTATTGACTATTTCTGGATTTCGATGATGATTCACCCATTTGATGTTGTTTTATGATTTTTGATTTGATGAGCTTTTATATGGGTGATGACATCTTTATGCTGGGTTTTGTGGTGTTTTACGTATATGATATTTAGGTTTGTTTGAGATGATATTATTATATTTTTACCCAACATATACTATGATCTATATATTTAATGACCTTGGTTTAGATATAATATAACCCATTTATTATTTATTTAATACTCGGGTCAGTCCGAGACATTCTAGGTACAGGGATGATGAGAGCAGCTTGTGTTTTGGGCATAGAGGAGATTTGATATTTAGCATTATAGACCATCATTTAATATGGTATTGTCTTTTGTTTTTGTACTACTATGATGTATATTGGACATATTTTGTGTATTTGATATTATATATTATCTCTACAGTTGACTTTGTGATCTCTGATATTTACGGTATATTGCATATTGTTCTGTCTTGGAGGCACACATGTTATTACTTTGTGTTCATACTATGTATGTTTGTTGTTGAGTTATATTTGATGTTTTAATATGTACCAGTGTTAGTCCATGGGAATATTCATGTATGTGCCTTATATCACCTTATTCTTCATATCATCTGACAGTATTATTATGTAGTACTCTTGGATAATATAGGTATATATGTGGCGGTGCTACAGATGACATCAACCTCAACCATTGAGTCATTTGTACTATTGATTTGGATTTAATCATTGATTTGTGGTTTTTCTACTTCAGTAATTACGGCGATTTCATCTTCATAATCCATTTCAATAAAGAGTGATCTTCTAAACTAAGACCGGATTCCATATTTGGTGAAGATATTGACTTTAATCAAGTTACCATTGATTTTTTTAATTAAATATACCCTAGATAGAACGTTGAAGGGTAGAAAACAAAATAGTTTGATTAGTGGGCCAAAAATTGTGCATGTCCTTGTAATAAAAATTTAAAATTAATGTCCTTCAAAATAGAACTTATTTTAACTTTTTTCTTTAAACTAATTTCATCTTTATAAAATAGTACAGATGATGTATTTTGTAAAATGAAAAGAGATTTTATAATGTCGTAATTTGGTGAATACTTAATTTTTAATAAAGTGATTGAATAATGTAAAAGCTAAAATTGATTTATATGCTAGTATTGTATTTTATAAAATGGTACGACATTTTATAAAATGGTATAAAGAGATATTTTGCTTTTAATGGAGAGAATGGTAGATAAAACTAATATTTGATCTAGTAAATAGTTGAATTTCTTATTTGAACATGTGTGTGTATATGTGCATGGGCGAGTATATGTACACGTGTATTTGGAGTTGAGAAACAATCAAAAGAAGTCTAATGTTGAACTAGAATTGTTAACAAGAGTTGCATAGGTACAGATGTATGAACATTTGTGTGATGGACTATATATACATATAGGAATGTTCTTATGTGTGTATTGGCATGTAATGAGCAATCTCATGTGGCCATATTGACCGCGGGTGCAATAAGTTGCATGGGAGTGTACCGATTCGAGTAATCGCCCCAATGAAGCTCGTAATGCAATTTGTGTAGAGATGCATATTTATGTGTATGTGTGTTCATTATCATACACGAGAGAGTACCGACACACGTATGAGCTATGCATATGGCAAAAAGACTAGGATGGTGTTTTGGCATATTAAAAGAGGCTAGATCGAAAGAGTCGCCCCGTGTAACACTACGCGTAAAAGAATGGTTTTTTGTATTGAAATCGAGTTTCGGATACTTAAGAATATACCTTCAAACTGTCAACTCATGGACTTCAGAAGAGGTCCAATGCGGCGAAGCTAGGCTACAGGAACTAGGCGACTGATTGGGCTAAGCAGCGGAGAAGACGGGGCTCGAATCTGTGACTTGGAAGCTTCCTTCTTGGGATTTACTGCTCATGAAAAGTAGCAACCAATCGACCACGAACACCGGTCGACCTATGGTGCATTTTCCTGAGCAGTAAAGCCCAAGTAGGGTGCAATTCGACAAGGAATTCTTCCCAAGTCTGAATGTAGAGCGATGTGAGGCTTTGGCAGACTTTGTGAAGGCTTCGGACTACTCGAGAAAGTGGGATATAAGGCCAAACTTAGGATTCAGATGCAATGTATAATGATACATGTACAATCAATTATGATTGAATGTAATGTGAATATAATGATTGATTACATGGTCATGTTTGGTGAACATGTATGATTGAGTGAGGTCGGTCCACGCCCCTTGGCATTGAATTTGAGGGTAGATTTGTTTGATGAATGCAATTGGCCTTATACTAGTGGATGTACCAATCACGGGCCTTATAATAGGGGCCATCCTTGTAGATAGACGATGACGAGATATTGGTCTTCGTTTGTGATAAGCATATTTGATTACACATTGTTATATTTAATGTGTGCATATATATGCAGCATTGGCGTTCCTTTGTGGTTCCAATAGCATATTCCACGAGACAAGACCATCTCTGTTTGATGAAATGCATACACAAGTCATTTGAGAAATCCTTGATGTTTTATAGAGGGTGATGAAAATATTCTTTCGGATCATAGAACACTTATGCTCATTATAGGGGTATTATGTGATTCACAAAGGTCCTAGGTATTTAGAGTAAAATGAATAACACTATGCTCGTTATGTACTTCGCGATAGACTTATATTATGATCACTTAGCATTTGGATATTAGGTTACCTTTATCATATTATATTATTACATTTAGTCGTATTATATTAGTTTTGTAGACTTGTGGATTATAGGAGAAGAGCAGGTTAAGGTATTATTACCTATATTTGAGATAGGTTCACTTTACTTGTTTATGGACAGTTCAAATTACTCTTGAGCCATGATTATGGGAAGGACAGACTGTGCCATAGTAGTTTACGTTTTATTTGTATATAGGTCAAATGTATAGTATTTTGAAATAGTCACCCTCACAACAGGCTTTATGTCTGATCCGCATTTTGTCTTTATCTATTTATGTCATGATAACTCTCGGGTACATGATTGAGTAGTTTTGGAGTAAGGTGCTTTTGGGGGTATGCTTTCAGGACAGCCGAAGCATTCTATAGAGGCGATGTCAATACTTCATAAATATATACTTGATATTGTAGTAGTACATGACATATATCTATTTATACAAGAGACTTAATGTATTCTAACTTTCAGTATTGATATTCACTTATCATTTATTTCCCCTAGTGTAGTCACTTGTGTGTGTCTATCTGTATATATTGCAATCCTTTTCTGTTCATATATATTCAGTACACTATATGTAATAATTTCTCTATGAGAGTACGTCGATATGCCTAAGTATAATGTTTACTTTAATTCTTTCCCAACAATTTGTCATTTGCAGTATTCAAAAGTCAGACGTTGTCATTCGATCATGATTTTAAGGTACTACGAAGGGAGGGTTATTACAGTAGGTGTAGCAACTCTACTTCTACACTGTATAAATAAATAAATTTAATTAAAATAAATTTTTTGAATTCGATATTTAATGATTAATCTTTCGAAAAACGAATTTTTAGTTATTAAAACTCTATTTAATAAACAATTTAGATTTAATAAATTGAATTAAATTAATAAATTCTTTTTGGATAATTTTTTCTGGATGGTAAAAAGGGTTGGTCTGGCCCTTATTGGATATATAAAAGAATGAGAAAACAGGTGTTCGGCACATATATCAGAATGGCTAAAGAGATGAAAAACATGAGTTTGGTAAAAATACCAAACTGCTATGCAACAACACAAAACCTACTCCCCCTCCGAAGAGGAAGAGCCACTCCCCATAGACACTAGTACATGACCAATAACATGAAGGAACTCTGAAAAAAGAGAAGGTAAAGAGGGATCATAGTCGTTTGAATCAGGACAATAGAAGTATTTCCTGTCCTAAGAGTCATCCTCAAGTAGAGAGTGATTAAAATTACCACACCGACCTTGTACTGAAAGGTTAAGACCATCCCCTTCCATATGGTAAAACATTCCTCTATCCTCTTCTAGTCCACCAAAAAACTTATAAAGAATTTCAACTTTCGGGTCTAGTCGCATCATAAAAGGGCCCTGAAGCCAAGCCAGATCAAATGGATCCCAATTAATGGCAGAGTAAGGAGAAACTACAACATAAGTAGTGAAGATATTATTAGGAATATCCTTAGGATGGCCAGTAGTGACGTAATACGAACCTCAGAAGAAGAGGTAGCAAAAATAGCGATAGGATGGAAAACAGACTTTGGAACCCACTTCATTATAGGAGGTTGAGGAAGAGGGATCCAGACAGAAAGAGAAATAGAAGAAGACACAGGCTGAACAGAACAAGCTTCTAAATGTGACCAAAGGAGTGACAAGATGTACAAATTCCTGGTTTCCAACTGTAGTACACTTCAACAAAGGAGACAACCCCTCAAAAATACGGACATGATTCCTAGATGTTAAAGGCTTGTCTGTAGTAACTTCAATGAGTGCCTTAGAGTATATTAACCTATTGCAAGCAATAGTATCGGCATCGAAATATTTGAGCCTACCAACAATACTAGCTAACCAAATTAGCCCAATTATGGGCAACAAAATAGAAGGGGTGTGAGGAAAATGAACCCATACCGGGATGGATAGAATCTACTCCTTAGCCTTGTCCATCGTAGGACTCCACGGACTAATCATGAAAGGTTAGCCCACTATAACAGAGGGATCCGCCTTAATAAAACGGAGCCTATCTTCTTTTTTAGAAAAGTTGAAAAAGAACATGCGGTTATCAAAGTGGACTTGCATTACACCCCTTACTTTCCAACGCTTGCTGCAAGAATCATGACCCTCAAGGTACGGAAGATTAGCTTCTAGAAAGAAGCTGTTATCACCATTGTCAACCTCGAGGGTGTTCGACATGCAACTTGATCGCAACGCCGCATCAATAAGCAATGTCGAAGTAATAGAAATGAATTAGTGCTGACACCAACGATGCCGACTCTCATCAATAATTTGCATCGTATGACATCAACAAAGCCAAAGAACCCCAGACAACATAAGTGTCATTATTAATGGTGTCATTAATGATCAAATTCATCACTCTACAATGTTGATGACGAACGTTGTCAATGCTGACAAAGGCTATACATGCGATGATAATGGAGAACGCCGTCAATATCCACAGGAACCATCGATGCCACTCTTCATTGGTATTGGCTCATACCCACCCAAATTCAAGCTAATGTCGCCATCCATCTAACGAAAGACCTTTATGGATAATACCGCTCTTCGTCAGTTTTTAACGTTGCTTCCAACCATTTCCGCCAACAATCAATCAAGGTATTGCCGCTCTTCTTCAATACTGCTCTATATCAACGTCGCCCTTCACCAATATCACTTCATGTGGATGTCGCTCTTTATCTGCATTGCTTATATTTGTGCTGCTTCCTATCAATGTCGCTACCATATACTTTTGAAGCTAGCTTGTTGCAGACCCTACTACAAGTGATAAAACCCAGGACCAATGACGACATTGTTGCATTTCATTAATACTAAAGAGACACCGCATATTAGTGTCGCCAAAAATCAAGATCATCGACGCCAAGCTGCTACACACGCTGCATTTCTATCCCTATAAATACAGACCTAGAGGCAAGTTGGAGGGGGCAAATTTTTTCGACATCTCGTCGCACAGTCTTTTATTTACGTATGGGCTGCAAACAACGAAACAAAAATATGGTCACTCCGAACAATGATGCTACCTCAAAACAATAATAATATACACTGGCTATTCAATTCTGTAAAATCACAAAAGCACTATCATTTTTTGATAAATCGTCAAACGATAATTTAAAAAAGTTTCCAAATTAAAAATCATGGGAAAATCAAATAAACTAAATTAAAAATACATCAAAAATCTAGTCGTTATATTGAAATTGATTGTTTTTGATTATTTATTTGAACTATTTATAACTACAAATAAATTACAAATTAAATCACTGTTATTATTTACTAATTAAAATGAGTTAAAAAAAATCATTCAATTCATTCAATTAACATTCAATTTAAAATCCTAATACTTGATTCACTATTCAAATATTTATTCACAATTCAAAATTTTCAAAATTATCTCTTATCTTAAGTTTTAAAGCTTTTAAACCTATATCTCAATAATTAATATTAATTAAATATTCAAAATCAAATGACTAAAATTTTGGGTCCCTTAAAGAATTTCGTCCCCAAAATTGCCAAAGTAAGAAAAATACCTCCAAACTCTTTCACTTTTCAACGTCAATTGGTTGAAACTTGTTATCAAATTTTTTAAGTGTCTTAAAATTACGAAAAATTTCGGCAGCATCTCCTTTGCACAACTCGATCGAAAAAACTACAAACTGCCACTATGTGCCCAAACCAATCAAAAGAAAACAAAAGCCAAGTGGCCGCCCATATTTAGGGCATAAAATCAGCAACCAAACGAAAAATATAAACACGTAGCTATTTGTCAAGCAACCAAACTCTGCTAATGAAACTAAAGTCATCGACTAGCCCTTGCTTCCATATACCTGCATCTCACTTACAACTGATATCCAACAATATAATTCATAGCCATATAATTTTCATTTTCTAATTTCAAAACATAGAATTATATTTAAGCCCGTATGATGTACATATACCACCCATACTGAATATCTAATCTGATCGCTCGCTCGATCACACAATTTCACTTCCGAACTAGTGTCACTCACTCGACCACTCCACAATGGACTATGATCCAAATACTTGATTAGAAATAGTCATTCTCCTTACATAGCCATTAACTATGATAGAAAACATTAGAATCAACTCAAAAATCCGTATAAGTTTTCGCCGTCGAAAATCAAGTGAAAAATCCTAACCCAGATCGATTTAAATCACCTCAAAATCGTGCACTTGAATCTGGATCAAAACAGTTGTGCGAACAAAATGGTCTACATACAGCTAACGTATTTATTCCAACTGGTTTCCTTAGTTCCACCAATTCCTTTCTTAATTCACATTCATTTTAAATCCCATTTAGTTATACCAATAGTATTTTTCATTTAATACTAAAATCTATTTATGAACCATTTCATTAAATCATTATTTAAGTTTGTAAACATCTTACAAAATCCAACCTATGCTTATTATCACTTCAAAACTTAAGTGCATATGCACTCAACATTCTTCTACAACTTAAGAGTGTGTGTCTGCGTACAAAATTCATTTTTTGACTAACCCGAATGTTTAACAAATTTTAAAATTTGTTTTAAATTTCTATCTCTTCAAATTTATAAGTTACAAAAACTTATTCTCTTATAATCCCACCATAAACACCTACTTCAATTTCTATAATAACTTTGGAAGTCCCGACTGTCCAAAATCATCGAAAATTCATTTCATTTCAATAATTGAAAACTACCTAACAACATATCCAAATGAGACTACCCTAATGTATAAGACATATGCATCCATATAATAACTTGATTGAAAACTTCAGACTTAAACACTCGATTTTATTCAACTCTATTTTGAAATAAATAATATATAAATAAATAATATATATACATATCTTCTTTTGCATATCAGATCACAATTTCGGAATTCGACACAAAATTTGTTTTATCCAAACAACTCTATGGCAAAATACTATGGTATCAGTCCCTCGCTTAGAAACTCGAAATGAATACCAATGATGCTGCAGTCATCACCGAATTATTTTTCAGCGACCGAAGTGAGTTTAGTACCTTCTATCTCCTTCAAAATCCTTTAAGAATATTTCTATTCAAAAATACTTCCAAAAATTACTATTATTATTTCTTCCCAAACTTTGCAAAAACCATTTCCAAAAACACTAGGTTTTAAATTCTCAAATTCTCAAATTAAATTCCCTTTTACTTATAAACCACATTTATGAATTATACTTATATAAATTTCACTTCCTTATATAAAACCATTTCACAAATGTATATCTTGATTTAGATTATAATAAACAACTTTTATTAAAGTCAAATTTTAACCCAACATTATCACCAAACGCCTTATAGTCAAATTATGAAACTGAATTCACAAGATGTTCGTTTCAATGTTCCCACAATTACTATTTACCCAACCTATGTAGTGAAAAGGATAAAACTGCTCCTAATCAATCACAATAGTCAATGCCTATGAACTGGTTGGGCAAAACTAATAAATCATCAAATAATAGCCAATGCTCCTAACTGGTTGAGCATGACTAACCAAACAATAAATGATAATAATTAAATATTATCATTTCCTAACAAACAAACACACCATTAATAACAATACTTAGTTCATGAAAATTATTTCTTTACGTACAAAATATAAAATCTTGGTAAAATTATTTCATTTACCAATTTTCAAAATCAATATTGTGTCAGTTTGCCCTATTCAAGTGTATAGAAACCCCTATCGATACTGTGGCGTTCTACGTCTCGACTAGAATTTATAAACCACTCAAAAGATAAATCAACACAATACAAAACATTTTATAGTACTAACAAATACACACTCTATATAAAAACACTCAAACTCTTCGTAGGGTCTCACTTACCCTATCTCAAATGAGTAATTCCCACCAAAGCCTTGTTGCTCGTTCAACCTAAACTCTGCTACCATGTTGTAACAACCCACCTTTTCGAACTTCAGAAGTCGACACTAATACATCCATGGTATTCACGTGCCGAGCATCCGAGTGCCGAAAAGACAAATTGTTGGGGAAAACGAAAGAAAGGACAGAATAGAATCCCATAACGTAACGAACAATCTATAATAGAACAATGATCTTTACAAAAGAAAAATTGTTCTTTATTATACATATATCTATTAGAGTGTAATGATCCAGAAATTTAATAATTTGAATTTGAAATATATAATTGATTTTAAATATTGAAAAGTTAATTTTAAAAGTTAAATAACTTGAATTTCAAAGATAGTGATTTATTTGATAATTAAATTGTTTAATTTAATATTGGAATTTTTTAAGTAATTGAATCTTGGATTTAATATGAACAAAAATGATTTTAAAAGTATATTTAAATTCTATTTGAATAAGAAGGAGGTTGGTGAACTTTTAAACTTGATTTAAAAGTGAATAAACAGAAATTGGAAAATCCATATTTTAATTGATGTGTAAAAATAGTCATTTTTGACACTGTCTCAGATTTCGACGAAACCAGTTTCATCGGATCTGTAATAGTGAGTTATTATAGGATTTCATGTTTTGTGTCGATTGGACTTATTGTTTGATCGTGCGAGTTCGAAACGCGTAGAAATTAATTAAAGGAATTTAATTAAAATAATTCGATTTTAAAATGTTATCTTCTGTATATGATGGAATTGGCTTTCGGTATATATTCCATTGTGTTCAGAATAGGGGTATAACATATAGAATGCCAGGTGGCACGCTTAGTTTGGAGTTCGGAATTTTCTCGGATGAATAGTGTCGCGAAATCTTCTATAAATAGCCTTCATCTTCATTCATTTGTTAACCTAACTCTAGAAATAAAAATCAACCGCCATTATCAAATAAACCATCCGATGGCCATCATCGAGCCACTAGAAGCAAAATTAGCCAACGACTTCAACTAGGCAAATGTAGAGGGCGACCACACGAACTTATTCAATGGTTGGATCGACGGAACATTGATCGAGGGGGTGAAAATTGCTCGCGTTCGAGCACAGTTGGGTTTAGCCGTTCATTTTCTAGTGGCGTTCATCATGCATGGGGGTGTCGTAGGTGGAGGCATGGGTTTGGATGAGGTCGGTGGCAAGTCGAGCAGCGTTCTTCGATGGGTGGCCGAGTGCGTTTCTTCGATCGCATTTAAAATAATAATAAAAAAGAGGGGAAATGTAACGTATCGGGTTTTGCCCGCTCGAAAATCAACATCCGTACTTCACATTGTACTAGAATGCCGTAGATTCGACCGTTCAAATCCGATTCGCCGGAGCTATAACAACATTAAGTAAACAACACAGCGGAAATAAAAGAATATAGATATACAATATCTGATACAATATCCAGATACAATGATGATACAATGAATATCTATATACATCAGAGATATGATACAACAAATAGCAGCGGAAAAGAAAAGATAACATCAGCAGCGGAACAATATCAATAGAAATGATAACTCCAAAATGATCTTCAGACAAGAATGAATCCACAACTCCAAGATAAGCAACTCCGATGAATGAACTAGCTCCAAATAATCTACTAAACCTGAATATCTGAAAAGAAACCCAACTCTAGACTGCTCGTGTGGAAAATTATGAGCACCCAGAGTTTAGGAAGGGAACAATAAACTCCGGATCAGTCATGGGACTGGTGTGAGCAACAAAAACAGTTTATCTTTAAAACAAACACAAAAGAATCTTAAACATTGAAATCCGCAATGCTTTTAGAAAATGAAACTACCATAAGACCTCCCGCCACACACACAATGCAAACGCAGAATTGGAGGAGATTTCTTCTTATGATAGTCAACCATGCTTACTACGCAAAATCATTGGATTATTATTATTAGTGCATAGTGTAGAAAAACATTTCGAAAGTATAATATTAATCTTAGCCAACATACGACCAGTATCGTATGCCTACTATAGCTACCATCTAAACAGTGGTGACCACCGTACGTAAATGGCAGGTTCTACAACTAAAACCGTACAAGTTCCGTATTGGAGAAATGGATTTCCAACAAATGGTCAGGCTAAGGAACTTCCTTCCGCCGCATGGGAACGCCTCTGGCGGGACGTCCCGAGAGACAAACTGCTCTCTGCCAAACAAGGCCGGGTTACCCCTGTAACAGGTAACTCACGAATATGCCATCCCCCGGTCCTTTGGGACCTTTATCCGAGCGCTTGTAACCATCATCACACATCATAAAGAAGGTGTATCCACATGAGTAAGTATCAGGGCTCCATACCATAATACCACCCCTTTCCAGAAGGAAATGACATACCCTAAAGGGCGCGACCCTCATAACCTTGCCGCAACATTCCTGTTTCGACCATTTCCGGGTTGTGAGGCCCTGACGAAGTCTCGTCCACAAAGCTACGCTTTTTCAAAAAGCCACGCTTTGGGTCAACAGATGATCAACCTATGATCACAAAGATAAATGATCAAACAAATGATCATATCACAAATGATCAAACACTGATCATCACACAGCAACACTCAGCATGCCACATTACCAAATTGGGAATATATCGCTGATAAATTTCAACTACATAATCTCTGAGCTCGTACGTCTCAGAGAAGGGTGTTAAGCTAAGAGAATAAATTCTCCGCCACCAAACAGATATGTATTTGAAAGAAATCGGCTTTATATCTCAAAGTGTAATGTCAGACATACAATCCATGCAAGTCTGTTCCGGGATCGAACAGAACCGAAGGCACTTCTCACGAAGCCCTTGCAAATCCGGATAATTTCCGATCACGTCCGGACTTCCCATCACAAAGGGTGATAAAATCTCTATACCGGGGACCAGTCGGTGCAGAGACATTCGACGAGTTGTCCTTTCGTTTTCGAAAATATCCGGTCTTCACCACCGGTCTTCAAATGCTATCCATATACGACGTATCAGTATTCGGAACGGGTTATATGACACAAAGGTCCTCTCCCGGCTAAACCGAATAATGAGCGCAATCTTTAAAAACATATGGATATTGGGATTTCAATTAAGTCACAACTTATTACCCAAAACTTTTCTTTTCAAATGGTTTAAACAAATTACCATTTCAAATCTTTAAACAAAAAGATTCAATCTTTACGGTTTAAACAGTTTCCACACTTTAATCCTTTAACCAAAAGATTCATTCACAGATTTTCCAAATTAATTTCCCTTTCAATTTGATTAACTCGTTAAATCTCTAAAACAAAGATTTAACTTATAGCTTTCAAAACAATTCCATTTCAAATGGTTTAAACAAATCATTATTTTTAAATCTGTTGAAAATAAACAGATTCAATTCATAGCTTAGAAACCATTTTTCAATTCAATCTTGAAATTCCTTTAATTAAACTGGAATTTCATTTCTTATATGAAAGCTTTTATTCTTTTGAAAACAACAGTTTTCATTTTGGAAACCCGATTCATTTATACGAGTTAAAGTCATTTGGGTTAAATCCAAATTCTCAAAATTATACTTTTAAATGGTTTAACTTTATATAAACACATTTATATCATCTTTAATCCCTAGTTTCAAATCATAGGATTCAATTCCAAACTTGAATTCAAATTTAAATCAAATTATTT
Source organism: Allium fistulosum (assembly GCA_030737815.1). NCBI lineage: Eukaryota > Viridiplantae > Streptophyta > Magnoliopsida > Asparagales > Amaryllidaceae > Allium > Allium fistulosum. The sequence goes on from CM060902.1 coordinate 527,972,723, forward strand.
AAATTTTCAAAACTCGATTAAGTTATTCAAAATAACTTTTATCTTTGAAATTCCATTTCAAAAGCTTTTCATTTTAAACCCAAATTTCTAATTTCAAAATAAATTGAAATTAAAATTTCAATTTCAAAAATATCAAAATCAAATTATCTGTGACTTAACCGATTTCCACGTGAAATCCATATTTGTGTGTGTATGGTGTAGTCCAGGGGTTTTACACACAATAGTGCAACATCATAAAATCATTACAGATTAAAATACCGAAGTATAGCTGATAAGCGATATAAGCTATAACGCTTATCACTCATTCATAGATCACAGATATATATACAGATGTATCATAAGTAAATGAATAAATTACACACAACTAAATCCACAGAACAAAATATCATAGATCAGATAGGACAATCAATTCAAGGCATCACATATAATACAATCATTCATAACAAGCATTCAATAAACATTTATAAGCTGGATTTAATTAATAGTTTAATCCTAATTAATTCAATTTATTTCCAATTAAATTTATAACTTATGAATTGATTATCATATTCTGATTAATTAATTACAAATCATTTTATTTAAATTTATTTGTCAAACACTTTAATAAATTAAATTATTCTTAATTAATCATATTAATTATATCAACCTTTTAAACCAATTACATAATTAATTAACTTTAAAAAATCAAAATATCCCAAATTAATTACTATAAGTGATAAATCCTTAGTTAATTAACTTCATTTACTAATGATATTTCTTAATCACTTTCTTAAGAAATTTTCTTAGATTTAAATCATCATAAATCATTTCAAATTAATTTAATTTATTAATTTATAATAAAATAAATCATTCTTTAATTACCTTATTTATTAAATCATTTTGATTACCTTAATTATCTCTAAGATAATCTATTCCTTTATTAACGATTTAATAAATATTAATGTGTAGAACATTACACTTTTGAATTTAAATTTAAATCACACTTTGAATATAAGATTCAAAATGATTTACCCTTTTAAAAACCTTAACCAAATTTAAATTAAATTTTAACTTGTTTTAAAACATCTTCAGATTTTTAAAACGGATTTTAAAATAAACTCGAGACAGTATACTACTTCGAGTTGCCTACCTTTTTACTTGGGGAGAAACCCGAGTTTCCCACCAAATTTCCCGAGTTCCCTCCTTCCTCACTTCTCTTCTTTTTTTTTTCTTCTCTAAAAAGTTTAAGTATTAACTGTTAGTTTTATACCCACTCCTCGAACCCGAGTACAACCGCGTGAATCCCTTCAACTGCTCGAGCTTCTCCCCGAGCCAACTCAAAACAACATCTTCTCCTCCATTTCCAGGCTACTGACATCACCACAAACGTGTGCATGTTGCACACCGCTCCGATCAACCCTGGACGGTGCTACGACCGTTATCACGTCAAAGACAACCACCACGAATCACCAGACCACCCTGAAGCGTGAACCCACGTCGTATTCGAAAACGAGCTATACGACCCAGACTTCATCAAAAACAACCACCACAAAATTGTCTCGTCCCCCAACCTCTGACTATCAGAGGCCACAAAAATTCGACCGAAGCTTCGCCTTGACCACGTGCCGTTATCCCCACCGAAGCGATCAATTCCGGTGACTTGACGAAAACGCGGTGAACCCCTTTTCCTGCTGCAACCAATGGTGGGTTAAAACCCTAGTTCAGCGATTTTCGAACGCCACAATGTTGTTTAAATTCGATTAACAATTTTCTGATGATCCCAGATCATCCACCGAGCTCCAAACACGATCACAAGATTCATCATTACCCCTATCACCTTGAATTGCCCAGAACTCTTTCACGTCCACCCTCCAAATTCTCGAAAACTTACTAAGTTAAAAAATCATAACTTCCTTATTAAAAATCATAGTTTGCGAAGTTGAACATGATCGAGCAATTCAACTCAAATCTTTATTGATAAAATTTGTTCTGATAGAATTTTACTTGGTTGTACTTTCTTATCTTCCAGAAATCCCCTTTTCTTAAAAAAAATAATAATATATATATTTGAAATTATTCTAGGGTGAAGATCTTACTAAACTCTGCATATTTGCTTCAAACATTAAGTTGAATAGAAGATCAAGGAATGAGTTTTCTAATCCTAACCTGGTTTGAAGCCTGGAAGTGTTTAGAGCAGAGAACTGTCTGTTCTCTGGCATGCACACCATTATACATACATACAAGCAAACATGTATATCCATTTCAACATATTTTAATTCATAACTTTCCAGATTTTCACATGCAAACCAGTGATTCAAACACTCAGGTAAAAAAAATGAATTTACTCACAAAAAATTATTCAACAGGTATCATACTTTTAAGTTACTCACAGTGGTTAAGAATTGAGCAGATATATATATACACTTAACCATTTAAAAGTGAGGTTACTCACAAGAATCAAGAAATCAAAACAAGTTAAGCTTCAAAAAAAATAGGAGTTGCTCACCTTGAAGGGTTTTGAAAGCAGAGGGTTTGTCTGGAACTGAAGCAGAGAAGCAAAACACTTTGCTTTGAATTTGATGATTTTGCTCACCTGAATATGGATGAAGCAGAGACAAAGAACAGGGAACAGAGAAGCATTTCATTTTTGTTTTAAGCCTGGAATTTGATACTTGAATGAATTGTTGTTCAAGTTGTAGTTTGTTTAAGCTTTGCAAAGTAAAGATGTTTGAATTTCTTTTTTTTTTCTTTCAGTTATGATGGTGCTCGAACTAAAATGAGGGGAGAAGGCTGATATAAAGGAAATGATGCATATTAAAAGATAGTGTGCAGGTTGAGGTTAAGTACAATAGGTATGTTGCATTAATTACCTTGCTTGTACAGGGAATGTTATTTTATTTCTTTGTTTTATCGACAAGATCTCGGCTGATACAATAATGTTATGGTGGCTGGTGTAAACCAGTTTGGAGGCTGGAGTTGATAGCAGTAGTACAAAGGTTTACTTCTTTGTTTTATTTATTTTGTACTTTAATTTCATTTTTATAAGACATGCCTGCATACTTACTTATAGGTATATTTGCTTTTCTTGTTTTACTTTATCATGGCTGATGTAAATAAAAAAAAGAAAATGTGTTCAGGGGTTACAAGTTGTACATATATTTACTTGTTCAACAGATATCTCCTTCATTTTGTTTATTTGTTTGAATTACTTTGTATTGTAAATAAATTTCTATCTTATTTATGTTGTTAAATTTTATTCTAGTGCAATCACTTTATATTTATTTCAAATCCAATATATACATATATATATATAAATAAATTCAAATTTACTCATATATATTCATATACATATATATTCACATATATACAAATATATACAATATTTAAATTATTATTATTTATACAGAATTAATCAGTATTCGGGGAAACTCGCATCACTTAAATCGATAAATTTCACAACTTTAATTCAAAAATTAATAAATTATCATTTTAAATTTAATTAAAATTCGGGGTCGTTACAGACTTCCCCCCTTAAAAGAATTTCGTCCTCGAAATTGCCAAGGAGACAAAAAGATAGACGAAACAGGATTTATCAAATCAACTGAACATCTGTTCTGCATTTGGCTTACCAAATCAGAACATCAATAACAGATACAAGAACGAATCTGTTTGACACTTCACAAGATACTCGGGTTATCCAGATCTACGAAGTATGGGGTGGCATCGGTCAGTTTGAAAGGATAACTAACCATTCGTAGAATATACTGGGACCCAAAGAATAGATAGATCTATGGATACAATTTTCAAAACTTCCAGTTTAGAACTAAAGTATACCTATCAACTATAGCAATCAAAGCAACCAATACATCCAAACAACAATTTTGGCCTATCTGGAGTTTATGTCCCATATTGATATATTGAATTTTCTTTTCTGGATCTACCAGAAATAATCGAAGAATTGAGAAAAAATGATGAACAAAAGAGATCGATAGAGAAAAGATCGCTTCCTTGTTGTTACAGAGTATTGACCAATTATAGTCGTATTCCCCTGTCCCCTATCACATCCTCTTCTTACACTCATACTCACTATCAGTGGATAGTAAGAGAATTTACTGAGACGTTCAGACGGATATCTTAAGGATACACTCATTCTAGAGTTTACTTCACTCTATCTCTAATGAGCTACTTAACGTGTTATACTCCTGAGCTAAAGTTCAACCTTAGCTCTGATACCACATGTAACGTATCCGGCATTTCCGGCAGCAGCGACCGTTAGGCTTTGCAACCATCCCAGCCCCCTCGTGGCTTACACTGGCACCTCGCAGTTGCTTTTACGGCCAGCCTCTCGACTGTCACAACCAACCCATCCCACTCAGGGACATGTAGGGGTAAGAGTCTCCCGTTCGCCACCAAACCGCGAAGCGAGAACCCCCTATCATGCTGTAATATAGCAAATGCGATCCATATACGACGTATCAGTATTCGGAACGGGTTATATGACACAAAGGTCCTCTCCCGGCTAAACCGAATAATGAGCGCAATCTTTAAAAACATATGGATATTGGGATTTCAATTAAGTCACAACTTATTACCCAAAACTTTTCTTTTCAAATGGTTTAAACAAATTACCATTTCAAATCTTTAAACAAAAAGATTCAATCTTTACGGTTTAAACAGTTTCCACACTTTAATCCTTTAACCAAAAGATTCATTCACAGATTTTCCAAATTAATTTCCCTTTCAATTTGATTAACTCGTTAAATCTCTAAAACAAAGATTTAACTTATAGCTTTCAAAACAATTCCATTTCAAATGGTTTAAACAAATCATTATTTTTAAATCTGTTGAAAATAAACAGATTCAATTCATAGCTTAGAAACCATTTTTCAATTCAATCTTGAAATTCCTTTAATTAAACTGGAATTTCATTTCTTATCTGAAAGCTTTTATTCTTTTGAAAACAACAGTTTTCATTTTGGAAACCCGATTCATTTATACGAGTTAAAGTCATTTGGGTTAAATCCAAATTCTCAAAATTATACTTTTAAATGGTTTAACTTTATATAAACACATTTATATCATCTTTAATCCCTAGTTTCAAATCATAGGATTCAATTCCAAACTTGAATTCAAATTTAAATCAAATTATTTAAATTTTCAAAACTCGATTAAGTTATTCAAAATAACTTTTATCTTTGAAATTCCATTTCAAAAGCTTTTTATTTTAAAACCAAATTTCTAATTTCAAAATAAATTGAAATTAAAATTTCAATTTCAAAAATATCAAAATCAAATTATCTGTGACTTAACCGATTTCCACGTGAAATCCATATTTGTGTGTGTATGGTGTAGTCCAGGGGTTTTACACACAATAGTGCAACATCATCAAATCATTACAGATTAAAATACCGAAGTATAGCTGATAAGCGATATAAGCTATAACGCTTATCACTCATTCACAGATCACAGATATATATACAGATGTATCATAAGTAAATGAATAAATTACACACAACTAAATCCACAGAACAAAATATCATAGATCAGATAGGACAATCAATTCAAGGCATCACATATAATACAATCATTCATAACAAGCATTCAATAAACATTTATAAGCTGGATTTAATTAATAGTTTAATCCTAATTAATTCAATTTATTTCCAATTAAATTTATAACTTATGAATTGATTATCATATTCTGATTAATTAATTACAAATCATTTTATTTAAATTTATTTGTCAAACACTTTAATAAATTAAATTATTCTTAATTAATCATATTAATTATATCAACCTTTTAAACCAATTACATAATTAATTAACTTTAAAAAATCAAAATATCCCAAATTAATTACTATAAGTGATAAATCCTTAGTTAATTAACTTCATTTACTAATGATATTTCTTAATCACTTTCTTAAGAAATTTTCTTAGATTTAAATCATCATAAATCATTTCCAATTAATTTAATTTATTAATTTATAATAAAATAAATCATTCTTTAATTACCTTATTTATTAAATCATTTTGATTACCTTAATTATCTCTAAGATAATCTATTCCTTTATTAACGATTTAATAAATATTAATGTGTAGAACATTACACTTTTGAATTTAAATTTAAATCACACTTTGAATATAAGATTCAAAATGATTTACCCTTTTAAAAACCTTAACCAAATTTAAATTAAATTTTAACTTGTTTTAAAACATCTTCAGATTTTTAAAACGGATTTTAAAATAAACTCGAGACAGTATACTACTTCGAGTTGCCTACCTTTTTACTTGGGGAGAAACCCGAGTTTCCCACCAAATTTCCCGAGTTCCCTCCTTCCTCACTTCTCTTCTTTTTTTTTCTTCTCTAAAAAGTTTAAGTATAAACTGTTAGTTTTATACCCACTCCTCGAACCCGAGTACAACCGCGTGAATCCCTTCAACTGCTCGAGCTTCTCCCCGAGCCAACTCAAAACAACATCTTCTCCTCCATTTCCAGGCTACTGACATCACCACAAACGTGTGCATGTTGCACACCGCTCCGATCAACCCTGGACGGTGCTACGACCGTTATCACGTCAAAGACAACCACCACGAATCACCAGACCACCCTGAAGCGTGAACCCACGTCGTATTCGAAAACGAGCTATACGACCCAGACTTCATCAAAAACAACCACCACAAAATTGTCTCGTCCCCCAACCTCTGACTATCAGAGGCCACAAAAATTCGACCGAAGCTTCGCCTTGACCACGTGCCGTTATCCCCACCGAAGCGATCAATTCCGGTGACTTGACGAAAACGCGGTGAACCCCTTTTCCTGCTGCAACCAATGGTGGGTTAAAACCCTAGTTCAACGATTTTCGAACGCCACAATGTTGTTTAAATTCGATTAACAATTTTCTGATGATCCCAGATCATCCACCGAGCTCCAAACACGATCACGAGATTCATCATTACCCCTATCACCTTGAATTGCCCAGAACTCTTTCACGTCCACCCTCCAAATTCTCGAAAACTTACTAAGTTAAAAAATCATAACTTCCTTATTAAAAATCATAGTTTGCGAAGTTGAACATGATCGAGCAATTCAACTCAAATCTTTATTGATAAAATTTGTTCTGATAGAATTTTACTTGGTTGTACTTTCTTATCTTCCAGAAATTCCCTTTTCTTAAAAAAAAAAAATAATATATATATTTGAAATTATTCTAGGGTGAAGATCTTACTAAACTCTGCATATTTGCTTCAAACATTAAGTTGAATAGAAGATCAAGGAATGAGTTTTCTAATCCTAACCAGGTTTGAAGCCTGGAAGTGTTTAGAGCAGAGAACTGTCTGTTCTCTGGCATGCACACCATTATACATACATACAGGCAAACATGTATATCCATTTCAACATATTTTAATTCATAACTTTCCAGATTTTCACATGCAAACCAGTGATTCAAACACTCAGGTAAAAAAAATGAATTTACTCACAAAAAATTATTCAACAGGTATCATACTTTTAAGTTACTCACAGTGGTTAAGAATTGAGCAGATATATATATACACTTAACCATTTAAAAGTGAGGTTACTCACAAGAATCAAGAAATCAAAACAAGTTAAGCTTCAAAAAAAATAGGAGTTGCTCACCTTGAAGGGTTTTGAAAGCAGAGGGTTTGTCTGGAACTGAAGCAGAGAAGCAAAACACTTTGCTTTGAATTTGATGATTTTGCTCACCTGAATATGGATGAAGCAGAGACAAAGAACAGGGAACAGAGAAGCATTTCATTTTTGTTTTAAGCCTGGAATTTGATACTTGAATGAATTGTTGTTCAAGTTGTAGTTTGTTTAAGCTTTGCAAAGTAAAGATGTTTGAATTTTTTTTTTCTTTCAGTTATGATGGTGCTTGAACTAAAATGAGGGGAGAAGGCTGATATAAAGGAAATGATGCATATTAAAAGATAGTGTGCAGGTTGAGGTTAAGTACAATAGGTATGTTGCATTAATTACCTTGCTTGTACAGGGAATGCTATTTTATTTCTTTGTTTTATCGACAAGATCTCGGCTGATACAATAATGTTATGGTGGCTGGTGTAAACCAGTTTGGAGGCTGGAGTTGATAGCAGTAGTACAAAGGTTTACTTCTTTGTTTTATTTATTTTGTACTTTAATTTCATTTTTATAAGACATGCCTGCATACTTACTTATAGGTATATTTGCTTTTCTTGTTTTACTTTATCATGGCTGATGTAAATAAAAAAAAGAAAATGTGTTCAGGGGTTACAAGTTGTACATATATTTACTTGTTCAACAGATATCTCCTTCATTTTGTTTATTTGTTTGAATTACTTTGTATTGTAAATAAATTTCTATCTTATTTATGTTGTTAAATTTTATTCTAGTGCAATCACTTTATATTTATTTCAAATCCAATATATACATATATATATATATAAATAAATTCAAATTTACTCATATATATTCATATACATATATATTCACATATATACAAATATATACAATATTTAAATTATTATTATTTATACAGAATTAATCTGTATTCGGGGAAACTCGCATCACTTAAATCGATAAATTTCACAACTTTAATTCAAAAATTAATAAATTATCATTTTAAATTTAATTAAAATTCGGGGTCGTTACAGGAAAGGGGGAAACGTGCGCGTGCAAGAGGAAGCCTGGGAGGGAAACAAAGTTTGACAGAGGAAAGGTTAAATATTTTAATGAAGTGAATTATATAATTAATTATCGTTATGTTAAATATTTATAACTTTCTCATACGAGGTCTAAATCGAGCGCAACAAGTCCTGTTGTAATCGTATCGACGAAGGCTACGCTATGGAGTTGGATTGGAAGAATTTGGAGCTAGTAAGAATTTTGGGTTAAAATTGAATGTCAGTTCAATTTTAATTCAAAACGAACGTTTTGGTGACTACTAAAATCAAAGTGAGTTAATCTCACCTTTTTGGCTAATCAGAAAATTTATATAGTCAATAAATATTATTAATTGGTGTTGACCCGAAAAATGGACCAACACCCTGGTTTGAATTTGAAAGCACCGGCCCTGTTCTGACAGAGCAATATCACAGATAACTCATATCCCACGGGAGCAAAACACCAAGCTAGATTATTTGGCTAAGCTGGCAAGCTCTAGAGAAGCTCAATCGTTAGGGTTGGTCCCGGTTGAAACTCTAACCAACCCAACCATAGATGAAATGGATGTAGACTGAATTCTCGAGACCACCGCCGAACCAGATACATGGATGACGCTAATAAAGGACTATCTACTTGCAGGAACCCTTCCAACTGACTGAAATCAATGGAAGAAGCTCCTCCGGAAGGCGCCACGGTTCATAATACCTGATGGGATACTCTATCGAAGGGGATTCATGACCCCTCTCCTTAGGTGTGTGACCAATGAGGAAGCACAAAGAATCCTAAAGGAGGTACATGAAGGAGAATGTGGAGACCACACTGGGGGGCAGACCCTTGCAAAGAAAGTTCTTCGGTATTGGTATTTCTGGCCAACGATAAACGCGACGAAATAGATGTCAGGAGATGCGATCTCTGCCAAAGGTTCGAAAAAAATTAAGAGAGCTCCCTCAACGGAGCTAACGTAGATGGTCGGTCCATGACCATGCGCAATACGGGGGATCGAATTGATTGGCATTTTCCCAATAGGAAAAGGAGGGGCCAAATATGCAATAGTTGCCGTATATTATTTCACAAAATTTTCCAAGCTCTGTTACTTTCTGAAGTTCTATGAATTTCTAAACAAAAAATTTCTAAGTTAAATGTTTTCCAAGCTCTGTTACTTTCTGAAGTTCTAAGAATTTCTAAACAAAAATTTTCTAAGTACATGCAATTTCTAAAGGTTCTATCAACTTCCAAAGTGCTATTACTCTCTAAGTTCTATTGCTTCGAACGAAGGGCTTTGGCTATAATAACGGAACAGAAAAGTATGAAATAAAACAAGCACAAGTACACAGAACACATATGAACTGATAGATAAAGTACAATCAAAATATCAATATATTGCTTATAATTTTCTATACACAGGGCCAAAATGTAGGGGCCGTACCCACACAATGCTAGCCAACAAAAAGAAAATACAAACTCTACAGTAAAGATGCAAAGTGCAGACTCTGCATTTGAACAAAATGACTCAAAAAGAAACAAAGACAAGTCAATCTTCCTGCAAGCTGTTGACCAAAATCAAGTTAACCTTCACACAAGCCGCTCAACGTTTCTTGTCGCCGCTCCCCTTTCTGCCCATTATCGGCAACTTTTGCTTCTTCTCAAGAGTGGTATCACTATTGGTAATGTCAACAAATAGCTCGGTGGCAATGTCCTCATCTTCCTCCGAAGCCTTCTCAAAAGCCTCTTCCTTCGTCTTTCGCCTTCGAGATTTACGAGAGCTTTTGGAGGCTTTAATCACTTCGACCTTTTCCCTCTTGAAGGTAACCAGCTCGTGGTCAGTCTTCTACAACGGCTCCGTCTTAGTATCCTACTCCTTGGCCTTTGTAGCTATTATATCACCTTATAAAGACACAGAAGGGTCATCCAGGCCATGGACTGCAGTTATCTTTTCGGCCTTCGGCCCCGGCTGCGAACCAGACGCGGAAGTGGGAGTCGGAACAGGAACAGAGATGAACATAGAAGATGTGGAAATAGCTGCAGGAACTGGTGCCGAAGTAGTTGGAACGTCAACTGGAAAAGTATATGGATCTATAAGATCAAAAATGAAGCATTAAACTCCTCTTGCTCTTGTGGCGTAAGTTGGAAACTCCCAAATTCGGAGGAGGAAAGGACATTACCTGCACTAGAGGGATGCTCAAGAATATCTACTTCGTACTCACCACCCTCGATCTATTTTAATGGCTCCACCACCTGAGGAATAATTTCAAGTCCTGAACTCGTTGGCAGGTTGTGGAGCTGCTCTGATAATATGCCTATGCCAGAAGTAGAAGGCTTGGTAAGCACGTCGGTGGCGGTCGTTAGGGCAGCATCGGTGGCCTCCTTCCCTCTCTCAACTCGGAGAATTTCATGGCCATCAAGTAACACCTTATTGGATTCATCGTTGAGATCGGCATCTCACAACTCGCAATCAGAATAAACGTCACCACTATCGGCAAAGCTAGATAAGATTTCCTCACAAACAAGAGCGAGAGTGCGCAGAAACTTCGGGCCAAGGTAGTAGAGAATTCCTTGATGCAACAGAGAGTTGACATAGAAATTTTGAATAGTCACATCCAGCTTCTCCATTTTCCTTTCAAAATCATTTTGGAGGTCCAAGTAATCTGCTGTCATGGCAGCTTTCTCAACTTCAGCAGTAGTCTTATCGACACTAAGCTGTGCGACCTGGGCCTGTAACTTGGCAATCATTTATGCCTGTTCAGAAATAGTTTTATTGTGCCCTTCAACGATGAGGTCATGATCAGCGATAGTCTTTCGTTGAGCCTCAATCGTTGCGCTGCAACATTCACTTCTTGCTTTAACTTCTCCTTCTCTGCATGAGCCTTTTTGATCTTGTCTCTATAGACGATTTCTATTCGGCTGTAGGCTTCTCTCACCTCTTTCAGCCTATTGGCATTTCTTTTGCTATCATGCAGTGCCGCTGGTTTCTCTTCCTCTAATCACTTAATCTTGGTGTCACGCTCGGCCAACGCCTTCTCAAAGTCATCTTTCTCCGATTCGAAGGAGAGGATCTCCTAATAATTATTTCTGTTTGTATCCGCTGGCATGAAGGAATCCCTGACCCCCTTTAAAAACCAACCAGGAAGCAGCCTCAAGTTTAGGGGACCCAAAGCAAAGGACGTACGCAGGTCTCCGGTGGAGGCAAGAAGCACCGGGGGCAGCAGTGACAATATAAGATGATGATATATGAGTTGAAGGCGGAATCGGAGCAGAAGTAATGGGAATTCCATGGCCCATGGAAGAGTTTTTGTGGCGAGCTCCAAAGAATGAGGGCGATGTTCAAACTTTGACTTTTTCAACGGTTCATCTCTTTCCCCAAGAGATCTTCTCCTCTCATACCCGCCTTTGTATGATCGAGCTCGGTCTCTTTCTTCCTAGCAATGGGTTTCAGCTTCGAGCTCTTTCCTTCGCCTGTATTCCACCTCCATTTCTCAGACTTGATAATGACTAGAGGAGAGCTTAGGATACTGCTGAAGTCGGTGAAGTCTTCGAAGTCGTCGTAAAAGCCTCGTCCTCTTGTCATACCTAGAATGAGATGTACATAAAAAGTTTGAGAAAAATGAAATAAGCACAACAGATATGGAGAGATGAATGGAAGTGAGTGTGATCCTAATGCAATGTCTAGTGTGTTTCTAATATGAGCCTAAAACGGTGTCACGAACCGGAACGAACTGCCATAGTAGAAGAGATCAGAATGACTTTGTTTATTATGGGCGGAACCGTGCTAACCCCTGTCGCAATATCACTTGAATCGGGAAGCATCGTGTCAAATTTAAAGTCACCTTTCATGAGCGCGTCAAAGTCAACAAAAACATCGTTGAAATCTCCGAACTCCACTTCGACATCACTATTCGCAGAATCTTGATGTCTCCTAGTTTCAGGGGCTTTTCCTTCACCACTTGCATCGTGGAGAGGTGAACTCAGGAGAACGAGACTCGTTCCTAGAGTTTCATCACAAGACTTTGAGTCTCCACCGTCGGTTTCGGATGAGAAGTAATCACTGTCAGTGGACTCATCACTACTACTTTCAAACTCTCCCTCTTCCTTTTTTGAATCCACCACGGCCTTCCCCTCCCTTTGTTTGAACTCATCTTCTGCTTCCTCCGGGATTGGAGGCATCCTACCTAGGCCGCTTAATCTAATCACAACAGCCTCTTCCCTCTCACGGGCTTCGTCGGTGGATCCTCCAAACGGGCTTTCTCTCTCTCGAGAGGCGCCTTCTTCGGAATCGTGGAAGGAGGAAACAAATCTCGTATGAACCTTGGATCGAGCAAGAGAGGAAATTTCAACTTGAATGGAAGATCTACCCAGAGCCAATAGTCTATAGCGATGCAAGTTTTCATCAGTTAGTAATCCTTTAATGCTTCTCTCCTCGACAACAATTGCCTTTAAAGTCTTGCAAACTTCATTGAGTGCCGCGTCTCTGTTCATCTTTGGAATAACTACGAGAGACATATTGTTGGTTAGGAACTCTATGGCAACACATCAAAAGCTCGATGAATAAAAAGAAGCTTACCCCTATTGTCCACCGACAACTGAACCCCTTGGGACATCTGGCAAAGAAATATTGCGTCTTGAATTGCGATAAGTTGCTTTGCAAGCGCTAGATGATTTTTTGATTTCTCTGGGCTTCGATTATAATCAAGGAAGGACAATCATCTCTCGTCTTGAACACCAGGAAGTATCGCAACTCATCGAAGCTTGGAGCGCGGTTGAATGCCCGCATGAAAAGAACATGCAAGCAAGTCAGGATGGCATAGCCATTCGGATGAAGCTGAAATAGGGCAATGCCCAAGTTTGAGAGAGTCTCACATAGAAAGTCATTGAAGGGAGGCACGGCTCCGTTTAAACACATGTATGGGTGTCAAGCGGTGTACCCCAGTGGAGGCATATGAGTGAATTCATCTTTTTCTGGTAGACGAACATCCTCTTCAAGAATTTTGTGTTGTGCGCAGATGTTACGAAGGACCTTGGCAGAAACAACCGATGAAGCTCTCTCAGGCGGATTAAGCAGAACTCTAAAGTTGGGAGGCGTGCGATCCACAATTGGCCCAACTGGGACTAACTGGCCATATTGCGAAGTGGATGATAATTTGGCTTCTGAGAGCGCCGGGCTTCCCCCGATTGACTTACGACGCATGGATGGCTGCTTCATTCTAAATAACTGAACTCACGTCAAAAAAGGTCAGGTAAATCTATCCTAAACTAATAGTTTCCCCTGCCACACTTGAATTCTGAAGAAACATTAACTTGGTATCGCCACATTGGATTTCAAGTGCAGACTAGGGCAAGTGAAGTGTTCTATCTATATGGGATAAACTCGGTGCTCGGTTCACTGCAAACGCCCTATCCCGTGTAGACAGTTCGCTCGCAGTGGAAGAAGAAAAGAACTTCCCGTGTCACTTCATTTTCTACTCTTGTGTCTACTTCCTATACACTTACCAATTATTGATCTATGATCGATAACGGATCCGTTGTCCAAAGCGACGCGGAAAACCCTTCTCACTACAGGAACGCCGAGCATGCAACAAGCAAGCAAGATAAGTCAAAATTCTATGAAAGAATCGTGATCGACTAGTTATGTGACGTACAGTAACAGCTGCGAAACTGGACATAAGTCAACTCTGGTCTAATGGACGAAGATAGCAAAATGTGTCTAGCACTAGGCCGAAGCCCGAATGTCATTCCGGAAACAACTCGAGACTCGATTTACTATCTTCCTCCATTATACCGCAATCAACTCGAACTCCTCGCGATCAACATTGTGAATGGGAACTCATCATCAAATCATTACACAAACACAGTAAGTAGCAAATCAACTTAGCAAACCCACCTCCGGCTGAATTCAAGAAAACTCGAGAACTCAATGATGTAGAGCCAATGAGACATGAATGGATCGCTGAAGAGCTAGGAGATGGATCGACAACAGTTTAAAAGCGAGCTAGGGTTTAGATTCAAGCAAATGAATCAACGACAAAATAATGGGTCGGCTAGGTTTCACAAAAGAGGCAAGTGCCTGAATCGAATCAACAGCGAATGAATTCAAATAAGTGATGAATCGGACCGAGCAAGGTCCTGGATCGCTTGGAACTGAATCGCAGAGAGGTTTGATCGCGTGAAGAAGCAAGAGTAGTCGGGTCAAATGAATGGACTAGGTCGGTTTGTATATTAATGGGCGAGCAAAAGAAAACAAAAAATTTTGCTAAGTAGTTGGGTCGCACGCGATCCACCATGGATCGCTGGCGACCCACCTTCACAAAGTTAGGTCACTAGCGACCCATCCCACATGGATCGCTAGCGGCCCCCAAAAAAGAGAGAGAGAGAGAGGCTACACCTATTCTCCTTGAACTCAATCTACTAGGAATATTCATCATTCCAAGGCATGCCAGGGAATTACAGGAAGAAATTTGATCCGTTGTGATAAGGAATAGTGGTCAAAAACAAAGCTAGACGACCAACAGCATGACCTGCTACATCTTCATAAAACTCTAGTGCCATCACTTGGAATTGACGAATGGATATTGAGAGCGATAGCTTTCAGAGCATGCCTTATTTACAACGAAGACGTACTCTGGAGGGAAAATGTTATCCGGGTTATTAACCAGCAGGAACCAATGGAAAACAGAACAACCTCGTGTTAACAGGATGGTTTGGAACTTAACCAAAATAGCTAGGACAAGGAATTAATGAGAGCCAAGCTATATTACCGGAACGACGATGACAAAAGACTAAAGAAATATCTCCAATTCCAAACTCTAGGAAAATCCTAAGTGCTTAGATCATCAGCGACCCATGCCTCTTTTCAAATCTTCAACCAAGCTAGCAAAGGATGCAAAGACAAGAGGCCAAGACATTGGCTCGCAAACGAGCCAAGTCTATGGGTCGTTGGTGACCCATAGCATGGGTCGCAAGCGACCCATGACATGGGTCATCAGCGACCCATGTTCTTGCCTTGTTTTGCGAGCCAAATCTCACCTGGGTTGTTCCTTACTAACCTGCAAGCAGATGATGAAGTGGCTTGGCCCAAAAGCTCTCCGATCCATATAAATGCCATCCTACCTGCAACATAAATGGGATCTTCTCCGGACTGGTTGCTGAAGCTCTGTTGGAATTATTCTTCACTCTCTACCTCCCTCACAACAATCTCTAAAGGGATTCACTGTGATTCTCCAGTAGATTCCAACTCTGGGGATTCAATCTATTTAAAGATAATCAAAGTCTTGTAATCAAACACTTTTTGTAATAACAATCAGTCTTTAATAAAACTATAAAGTGGACGTAGGCTTCATTAATAGCCTAACTACTATAAAAATTCTCTGTCTTCTTTCTTTTACTGTTCCTTTTCTATATTTGTTATCTGTGATATTGCTCTGTTAGAACAGGGCTGGTGCTTTCAAATTCAAACCAGGGTGTTGGTCCATTTTTTGGGTCAACAATTGGATGTTCAGATATTTATTTGTGATCTTTATTGATTGTTTGGATAATATAATAAATTATATTTTTATTTGGATATATTCTCGCTTATTAGAGCGGTTGAGACCCTATTACTTTCCCATGTAAGAGTGGATGACCCTTTGTATATGAATCCCACCTCAAAGTGGTTGATTTTATATTATTGATTATATGATGTATGTGATGCAGAGGGACAGGTTGGAGAGATCTAATGGGATTCCTCACACTGTTGATTTTAAATTTTCATATATATATATATATATATATTGGAATATATGATATGTTGGATGTTATTGGATGACATGAATATGATTTTGTTTATTTAGGGCTTTAGTCACACCGGGCCTTGTTCTTGGTATTTTAAAATAAAATAATTATTTGATTTAAAATTGGATTTCAAAGTGAAATTGGAAATTTTATATGTTTAAAAATTTTCTTAAGTAAAAGTATGATTTTTAGATATTATAAGCTAATTGTTTTATGAAATATATTAAATAGATATTTTTAGTTTATAAACAAAAGTTTTTTAAAAATCTTAAAATAAGGATGTCTTTTATAGTTAAGGGGTATACTTTAAAGGAGAAATAAAAATATTTTCATATAAATATTTGGTAACCATTTTATATAAAGTAATATATATTTATATAGGTACATATATATTATAATGAAATTTATAAACGTGGTAACTTTTAAAAGTGAGATTTTACAAAAGAAGTGAAGATTTGCAAAAATCATGTTTTGTTAATAAAAGGTATGGATTTATAAACGGTGTTTATAAATAAATAAAACTATTACCATTTAATAGATTGAAGAAATAAATCAAATGGTGGATTTATTATACGACGTGGAATGTCGTTTTAGAAAATAGTTGATTCTATTTTGGAAATTGAAGGTGAGAATAAATTTTGGATTGTTAAACGATATTTTATAAATTGAAAGAAATTTACAAAAGAAAATTCATATCTATGGAAGCAAGGTTAAATTGGTTAAAATGATGTTTTGAAGGGGACTTTATGAATAAATGAAAATCATAAAGGGAATGAGGTTATAAATGGAGTTCAGGAATAAATGGATTTTATAAAAGGAAGTTTCATAAAATAGAGAAGATTTATAAATATAGTTTATATATATGGAAATAGTCATGTTGGAAATTAAGTATGGATTTTTATCATGAAAATATAATTATGTTTTAAAAAGTTATTAACTTGTATTAATATTGTTTTAAAAGTGGTTTGTCAATATTTTAGTATTTTGAAATGTTAAATATTTAAAAAATTAGTAGTATGGTCTGAAATTAAATATTATTATGTAGAAATAAAGTTTTGGAAATTTATTATTAGTATTTACAAAAAGTTAAAGGTAAATTATTATAGTTATTTAAGAATGTTTTGAAATTAGTAATTATTATTTTAAAATGTTTTAAATCTAGTATTTATTTATTTATAATGTTTATTATTATTATATAATAGTATTTTAAAGTAAAAGGTTAGGATTTATTTAAAATTTGTTTCCAAGATTTAGAAATGGAGTTTCATAAACAGACGGGGTTTTATAAGAAGAATCTTATAACATGTTTTGGAAAATATAAAGGAAGATTGCTTAAAAGGGTAAAAGCGTTTATAAGTGATTCTAGATACTTATAAAGGAATTTTAGAAATGGGTTTATAGATTTAAAAAATGAGTTTTATAAATGGTTTTGTGAGTTATAATAGGGTTTATAAATGGTTTTTGAGTTGAATAAAAAGGGAAATGTTCCCAAATGGTGGATATACTTATACCTTTGAGATAAGTATATGGATATTTTTCAAGTATTGAAAATATAAGGGTGGCGAATGAATCATTGTAAAAGTGTTTTGGTTCAAATATTTACAAAGTGATTTGAGTTATTGGAAGGATTCGTTAAAAGATGCCTAGTGTTGCTTGGTGCCTAACAAATGTTGGTTTTTCCCTATGGAATTAAATCCTTGATTTAATGTTTGTTAATCGGTAGTTAAATAACCGACTATCGAATTTGGACACAAACGTAACTTCGGAAATATCTAGGAGAAACACATGAGTTATATGGCACAGTCATCTCCGATGGTGTTGAACTATACGTATAAATCTCATTTCGTTCTCCTAAGATAACAATAAGGGAATCCGTCCACTAACGGTTAGGAGAAGATCTGCGATCTTATCTTTGTCTGTTTATTTCCTAAAGAACCGGGGTTGAGTTTATTGGAAACTGTCGAATATTGTTTCAAAGAGACTGGGATCGGGTATATTATCCGAAAACCACCTCGATCCAACTTAATCATTACGAAGTGAAGACATCTTGAAGATGATAGGAATTCAAAGATGGAGCTCTCCAGTGTTTCGTTCAGTCCTAGAGAGAGCTTGTATGGATAAATGCTGGCATTGCATTGTTGCCTGTAGGGCAGTGTTAGCATTCCAAGTGGAAAGTGCTATATAAAGGTAAACGTAGCCTCAAGCCCCATCAACCGGGAATGACTAAAACATGGGAGATGCAGCAATGCTAAGTGGGTCGCTCCCAAGTAGGGTATGATCATCCCTATCTAGAGTCGCTATTATCTCTTATTTGTATGCTTCGGGGCCCATTAAAGGAGGGGTTGTAACAACCCAGGGTTTTGCACAGATTTATTATCGTCAAATGACGATTAGATTGGTTTGCTAATAGCTATTGGCATTTTAATCGAGTTGAAATTCATGGATAAAATTTGTTAATCGCTGTTTGGAATTTAAAAGCGGTTGGTATTCTTTTAAACTATATGTTAAATGTTGAGTGTTTTAATCAGTTGTAATTCTTTTACAATTTTGTTAAAAGTGTTAAACGAGTTTTAAATTGTAATCTCGGTCCACACTTATTTGGGGTGCTATGATAAATATCAGAGGTGAAAATCCCATTTCCCTTGGATTCATTTTCGTTCCAACCCTAAATCGAACGAAGGAAATTAAATGGCGGCTTCTTTGCAAGGAAAAAAAATTGTTTTATTAATTTGATAAAGGGTTGTGGGTTTTAAAGTATGCTTAGCCCATATTTTGTTGATACCGTGATAAAAAAAATTAAGACCCATTTCCCTTTTTCTCTGATTCATGAAAACCCTAAAAAAACAAAATCAAAGCAAACGAAAAACATGGCGGCTTCGATCTCGCTCGTTTGCTCTTGGCTGCTAGGGCTTGTATAGATTCGAAAGCGCCGACCTCTACTGTGTGATCGAGCGATGAATTCATTGCCTTGCTCGATCGATCCTTGGTTTCCCACGGCTGTTTCTATTCGCATCAAGCAAGGTGAGTGAATTATCACTCACATCTAATTCTTCCTTGTTGCTATACTTCGACTGTTCGATTTCGTTTCAAAGCTGATATCGTATTTATTGATACTTGTTTCTCGAGTTGATTTTGAACTGTCGTTTTGAGTGATTTAAGTTTCACTCACATCTAATTCGAGATTTTGGTATTTTGAACGGGTGCTTCTGTGATTTACTCGGTTTGCTTAGATTTTCCCGATGTTGATTCCGTTTTTTTGTTGTCTTCGACACTGTCTTTGGTTAGAAAGCTACAGACTTATTTTTGTTAAATCGTTCATTTGACTTCGACTTGCAATGTTGTTTATCTTATGATTTTGAATTTTGTGCTCGAACTTGCTAATGTTCGATTTCGCCCAATTGAATTCGTCGTTTAATTTGCTCGGCCGTTTGATTTTGATCGAATGCCGCGATTTATTTTTGACTTGTTCAAATTCGTATAACTGTTGCTGGGTTCTAATGGCTTCGATTTTGAATTGTTCAAATTCCTTGGCTCTCTCAGTATTAACTTGGTTTGACGTTGCTGTTCTATGCTTTTTGAACTGCAGATGTCCTCGTCTTGGTTTGGTCGTTTTCATCACATTATTTATTGACTTCGGCAGTGCAATTCTCATATATAAAACTTGACTTTGAACCTCGTTCCTTATGACTTGGTTCCAATTTTTGCAACTGCTGTTCCATTGGGTTTGAAACTTGTGATATCCCGGAAATTTGGCAATATCAATTTAATAATCTTTATTAATAATTAAATTGATTTGTTGATTTATTTTATAAATTGACAAGTTTAATTCTTTTAAAGGTTAATAACATTTTAATTGGAAAGTTTATTTCTTTTGAAAAACTAATAACATTTTAATTTGGGGAATATCTTTTCTAACAATTTTAAATTAGGAAGATTTATCTTTCTAAAAACTTATATAAGTGTTTACATTTATAATGTATATATATTGGTATATATATTATAAATAGGTAGTCTTTAATTTAATAAAAGGATAAGTTTTCAAATTATAATATATATGTATATATATATTGTTATTTGAAGTTATGTATTAAAATTCAATATGATGATTATCAAAACTAATGTTAAAATTATTTTCCACTTAAAATAATATATTTGTATATATTGATATGAAGAAGTATTGATTTGAATTTAATAAGTATTTTCAAAACTTTAATATATAATTTGTAATTTGAAATGTTAATTTGGTTTAATATTTTTTTAAAAATGATATTTGAGATTTAGAATCAAAAGTTCATTTGTTTAATGGTCTTTCATTTTTAATTTTATCATAAGATAAATGGATTTAAAATTTTGTATAAGAAGTTGAAACTAAATTTCTCAAATTTATAAACATTTGATTTGATCAAAATTATAAGTAAGTGTTCATATGAAATCTAAAAGCTTATTAATATAAAATAAAAACATTTTATAACCATGTAAATATTACATACATATGCATATTACATGCTTATAGTTTTAATAAGTTTAAATAAGATAATAACATTTGTAAATAATAAATAAACATTAATTAAATCTCTAATAACACTTGTAAATCAATTTAAAACACTTGTTAACTTTTTTAAATGCTTGATAAAACACTTGTAAATCAAATAATACTTATAAAACACTTGTAAACATATCAATTTATGTTAAAGACAAGTGTAAACTTAGGAGCATATGTGTAAGTTAACTAAAACATCTATGGGACAAATGTCTTTCTCTTAATAATCAAGTTTAAAATTCAATTGTAAATAAAAAGAAGGGTTTTATTTTTCAGAAAAAAATCCTTTTTCTTCTTAACTGAACGTACAAAAATAAGATCAAAAATTAATACAAATAAAGCTGTAAACCTGAGAAGTAGGAAATCTGAAATCAAAATGCAAAGAAGAAACCTGGAAATCAAATTGCAAAGAGAAATGGAAGTCTGGAATTCAACTGCAAATCAAAAGAAGGTCAAATCAGTTTCAAATCTATCAACTAGTAACCAGAGATCAAACAGCAAGATTTAAAATTCAAAAAGCAAAAAACAAAGGAGATTCAAAAATCAAAAGAAATTGCCAGATCAAAATTTAAAGCCTGGAAAATTTCTCTGTTCTTAAAATTGGTGAGTAACATTTGTTTTAAAATCTAAATTATATAAAATCTGGTTGCTTGGGTGATATCTGAAGTGAGTATGTTATGTGAATGTGTACAAGTGCATCCTTCCTGTATGTATTTATTGATGTATATGTGTGTTTGTTGAGTGTCTGTTCTTGCTTATTCCTGTTTTTAAGTTAAGAAATTTGTAGAAATTCCATTATCCCCTTATCTGATCTTTATTAGGATTTCAGATTTAAACAATAATCGTTTGTTTAACCATGGGTTAGTGTTTAAAATTTAATTAAGTAAAAATATATATGAATGTCTCTAAGAAACTAGAAAATAACAGTGCATGTTTAAACAAGTGAAAATTCAAGTATCTTTATTTATCAATTCAGGTTTATAAACTAATTCCTTATACAAAATAATGATTTTTGAAAGAAAAATCACGATTTTAAATTGGGTAAATCTAGAGAATTAGTAAGATGGACGTGAATTGGGTTTTGTCGAAATTTTGGTGATCGGTGGGTTTTTAGGTTTCGTGATTGGAGTAATAGCTTGCTAAGTGATTGGGGATCATCACAAAAATGCTCAATGATTTTATAAATCATTGTGGAGGATGAACGAGAGTAATTTAGGGTTTAAGGCCAGTTTTTGTCGTGGTTGTTCTCGAGAAAATTTCGAAATCAATGGTGAACCGGACTTGACTGGAGGTGGGGGAAACGGAGCTTGGGACTTCGACGAGGCTTTGATCGGAGTATCAGATTTTCTGGTGACCAGAGGTGGTGAAACGAGGTGGTTTTGGATGATGGGTTCTGTTCCAGGTTTGGTCGTAATGCTCGAATTCGACTGAGAAGTTTGTTCGTGGTTCTGATGATTGGAATCGCTAGGGGTGGTCGTAGACGATATGCAGGTGATGGTATCGATGGTCGGCGTCGAAGTTTTCAGTTGTGCACGTGCACATGTACGTTTCGTTCATCTGGAAGTTGGTAGTTTGGGGAAGAAGATTTGAACTCGGGGTCGATCTCGGGAAGAGTTCGAGTGTGACTCGAAGGGAATAGGGACGAGAGTTTCTCGAAGTTGATCTCGGGGGTTTTCAGTTTTTACTCGGGTATTTTGTTGTTTTGACTCGGTCTGGTAAATTGGCATAAAACAGTTTTTACTTTTTAAAACAAAATCAAGTTTTATTTAAACAATTTTGTTAAAAACTAGTTCTTTGTAAATAATAAATGTTTTCTTTAACATTTGATTTAAAAATGTTTAAATTTGTTTAAATGTTGTTAATGTTTAATTTGTAATCATTTGAGATCTTTAATATTGAATGAATTAAAGAAAGATTTAAAGGTAAATGTTTAAGTCTTTTGTTTATAATAATTAAAGTAGTTAAAGGTAAATACTTTATTTTAGATAGTAATTAAGATTTAATGATATAGGATTCATTAAATTAATAAAGTAATTTAAGAATAATTTAATAATTTAATTAATTAATGGTTTAGTGATAATTAATTAAATAATTAGGATTATAAGTTAATTAATTAAGTGTTAATTAATTTGGGATTTAGGATCATTTGTTTAATTAAGTATGAGTTATTAATAAATGATTAGACAAATAAATTAATATTGGTTAAGTATAAATTACTTAATGAAAGTAATTAAAGTAAATTAATTACTGAAGGTAATTAATTAAATAAATTTGATTAAGTTTAAATTAATTAGTTAAATTAATTTAAGATAATGATTTGGTGATTTAATAATTACTTAAATGTAATTAATGAAGTATAAATTACTTAGGAAAGTAATTAAAGTTAATTAATGGAATGTAATTAATTTAAGGAGATTTAATAATAAAAGTAATTTGAGTTAATTACTTTTGAATAATTAATCAAGGGATTAATTAAAGGATAATTTAATTAAGGAGTAATTAATTTATGAAGTGGAGTAATTAAGGGAAGTTAATTACTAAATGAGATTAATCAAAGGTGATTAATAAATGTGACTAATTAATTATTAAATATAATTAATTTAAATAAGATAATTAATTAAGAATAATTAAGGATCATTAATTAATATAATTAATGATGTAATTAAGAACTGATTAATTAATAAATAATAAGTGATTAAAGTAATTAATTAATTGTAATTAATTAAGGATTAATGTAATTAAGTATGGTTAATTAATTAATGAAGTAATTTAAGATTAATTACTGAAATGGTTTAAGATAATTAATTTGTGAAATTAATTAGGGATTAATTACTTAAAGTAATTAAAGTATAATTAATCAGGAATGATTAATTAAGATGGATATTTAGAGTAATGATTAATTAATTGGTTTAATTAATAATTAAGTAAGCAGGATTTATAGAATGAAGTAATTAATTTAATTCACTTTAAATTAATTAAAGGTAGAGATAGTTAATTTAATTCATTTTAAATTAATTATGTTGTGATTAAATAAATCATTGCTTATGGATGACATTGATTGTTTTGAATGGATGTAATCTCAGAATGAGATAAGTAATGTTGTGTGGTATGAATGTTTGGTTTCATTATGAAGGTAATATAGATTACCTATTATTGATATGGATTACCTATGTTGTTATGAATCATTTGTTTATTTGATAATGTGATTATCAATTGTGACTTGTGAATTATCTATCTGTATGGATATAGATAAGTTAAATTGTTTAAACCTTTAAACAACTTGGCCTTAAAAGATACGCTTTGGATTTCGATGAGACCGGGATCGGGTTTCCGTATACCGGATTTCTAGGTATGGAGACCCGAATACCACATCGATCCAAATTAACGATAGGTCGTGAATCTCAAGTGAAGATGAAGATTCAGAGTGCAAGGGTTATTGTCGTTAACTCTGAGGGTGATTCCAAAACGAGTGTAACGAGATAATGCCTTCGGTTTCGTTCGAACCCGGAACGAACTTATATGGATTGAATGCTTTCAGCACATCGTCAGGCGGACGATGAGCATTCTAAGTGATATGTTCTGATTAAAGGTAATCGTAACCTCAAGCCTCATCAACCAGGAATGGCTAAAACAGGGGAGGTGCAGCAAGGTTTCGTGGGTAGCACCCACTGAGAGCAAGATAGATCCCTGTCTAGAGGTCCCTTTTCTTTTATTCGGCTTAGTGTGTGGTTGGTCGCGCCAACTACGGGATTGTCTTGTTCGGGATTATCCAGTAAGGGATGGTTCCGGCTTTGTGTTGCAGAGGAGCGGGCGTACTCCTCGGTACGGTGATCTAGGCCACGTACTGTGACGGGCGGTACCCCAGTAGCCCTGCCATTGTATGGAATCCAAACTCCAATAAGTGCCGTACGTATTAGTTGTGCCCAACTATGTTGGAATGTGAGATGTAAGCATTTCAGCTATTTCTGTATTTTACTTGAAAACCCTAGACCCTATTATAATACAATCAGATTTCCTATCAAACGTTTTAGTTAGCGTAAGGTAAAAACTTACCCATGTTTATTTGTGGGGAGTCTTACGTGATACTTTTGTTTTCAAAAGTTTTCAAAGTTAAGCAATCTAACCGTTTACTCACACCAGACCCATGTCTGACCCAAGTGTTTATTTTCTGTTTTATTAAACTCTTGGGTACTCAATATTGTATTGAGTAGTCGAGGGATTCAGGTTAGCTTTGACGAATTCTGGAGGAGATTTGGAGCAGGAGGCTTCACCGTGTAGATATATGATGATTCCGCTGTGTATATGTTGTGTCTGTATCTGTGATACTTGAGTTTTATGAATTAGACAGATGTTTATAACTGTCTAATATGTGTTTTATAAGTTGTGTAACTCTGATGTATATGATACTATGTAATATTTTATATGATATATTATATTTCATTCGTTCCGCTGTGAGTTTCTGATGTTGTTGTTCTTTCTTCTTTTCTTTCTTTTCTTCTTCTATCCCTTTCTTTCTTAATTCACGATACGTCTTTCTGGGCATAGAAAGTCGGGTCGTGACAGTGGTATCAGAGCATAGGTTGAGCGAATACCTAAGCTATTGGTTAAGGGAATATCAGAACACTAGGTTGAGTGAATACCTAGGTTCGGAAGGATTGTTCATTAGAGATAGGATCTGTAACAACCTGTTTGAGTCTGAGTGTATATATATACGAGAGCGCGTATTTGTTAGTTATATAAAATGGTTTTATATTGTGTTAATTGATCGGTTGAGTGGTATATGGATTCTAGTCAATACGAGTAGCTAACGTTATTGATAGGGATCTCTAAACACTTGACCAGGCCAACGGACACAATATTGTTTTAAAAAGGTAGATGAAATAATTTTACCCAGAAATAATTTCTATATAAAAAATATATATATCATTTTAAATATATATATTTATGTATTTCTACCTATTTATTGGGTTACCTGTTTGGGTTTTCCAATATAGGATATAAAGGTAGATAGGGTAGTGGTGTGTGTAACACGACTACAAATAGTTAGAATTTGAGTGTTGAGGTTGGAAGTGTATCTGTCGAGACTGTAGACCTAATACTGTCTCGAGTAAGCTTTGCTGTGGTGAAGGATTTTATCGACCTCCGAAGGAAACTGTAATGGTTCGGAGTTTATCTTTGAAGTGTGGATGAGTAGAGTTGGATCTGTCGATGAGGCAGAAGCGAGTGATGATACCTTGATACCTCAGGTAATAGTAGCTGTATGATGAGATACAGTGACGATGGATGTTTCTGAAGATGTTTCTTCTGGAACAAGTTTGAAGAAGTGAGGCTGTTTCGGTGTTGTGGCTGAGTCCAGTGGGGTGTTTCTATTTGCTTTGAGGTCCGAGTTTCTCGAGGAGTTTCGGATAAGAAGTCTTTGGTTTGAGGCAGCAATGCGACTCGGAGTGTTCTGTGTGTTAGCAGGAAGTTTCTGGCTGAGTAGTTTTTCTGAAGTTGGAGTCCAGAAGCAGCTGAGTGAATCCATTTCTTCGATGAATTGGATAGTTAAGTATGAGCTGTTCTAATTTGTGAAGAGAGAACAGTATCTGTGGAATTAGGCCGGGCTGATCGCAAAAGTGACTTGCGATTGTTTGAGTGTTCTTTTGGATTATTGGAGATTGAGATTCCGTATCGACTTGATTCGTGAAGTTACTGGTGGTCCAGCTTAATATAAAGATGTCTCCGAGAGAAGAATTTGGTGAAGCAGCTAAGGATTCTTTGGAGAGGGATTGATCATACCTAAATTTCTGGAAGGAATTCTATTGGGATGTTTTTAACCAAGTAGAATGGTTCACTAAGATTTTATAGATATGGTGAACTGTGGATGATCAAGTTTGTGCTCGAGTTTCTCCGATGGCATTCTCATCTGTTCAAGATCAGAATTGTGCAGCGAAAGCAAGATAGCAGCTATTCTAGAGTGGAAGCAACCGAGAGTTGTAATTTTCTTCGAGTAGAGGATTTCTATAGGAAATTCAAGTGTATCTCTAAGTATGAAGAATTTTTCAGGATTTGGAGGTAAGGTTGTCAAGTGCAACTGTTTGGCTATTCCAGAAAGGAGAAGTAGTTCGAAATGCTCTAATGTTGTGGAGTAGAGTTGTGTTCTGGATTTCGGTGATTTTTGGGAAACCATTTTGTTGAGAAGGATCCGGAAATTGGTTTGATGTTGGTCTAGATTATTTCAAGAAGCATCAGCAAGGGTTAAGCTGATCAGGAAGAATGAAGTGACTCAGGATCGTCAAAGGAGTTATGCAGTTAAGAATGGATGGAATTTGGAAATTGATGTTGAAATTGGATATTGTTTAAGTTTTTCTCCGATCAAAGGAGATATAAGATTTGGTAAGACGGGAGAGTAAGCTCCGGAAGTATTATGAGATTTTTCTGTGTTCTTTGGAGATTAGATTTTGATCCCCAGGATTGAGTTGCCAGTTCGGATAACTGGAATTCATTTTATTTCACATATCTCTGAGGAATATGTGTATGATTCATCGAGTGATGGAATCAGCAGTTCAGAAGGATAGTTGGGATGGTTTTGAGTTAGTCTGATATCTTGTTCAGATTTGTGATCTAGAAAGGAAGGACTTCTAGATTATTGTAGATAGTTAGTTTAGATCCTGTAGAACGAGTCTCCCGGTATATATATATATACTTGGGGAAACTCGAGTAAATTCTATCCAGATTTTGACTGGATAGTTAAATTTGTTTGATTAAATTGTTTGCTAGGATTGTTAGAATATGATTGATATGTATGGTTGCTGTTTGAAATTAAAATTAAAATTTTGCTGGGTTATTAAATTATCTTTGCTTTTAAATTTCGGGGACGAAATTATTTTAAGGGGGAAGGAATGTGATATCCCGGAAATTTGGCAATATCAATTTAATAATCTTTATTAATAATTAAATTGATTTGTTGATTTATTTTATAAATTGACAAGTTTAATTCTTTTAAAGGTTAATAACATTTTAATTGGAAAGTTTATTTCTTTTGAAAAACTAATAACATTTTAATTTGGGGAATATCTTTTCTAACAATTTTAAATTAGGAAGATTTATCTTTCTAAAAACTTATATAAGTGTTTACATTTATAATGTATATATATTGGTATATATATTATAAATAGGTAGTCTTTAATTTAATAAAAGGATAAGTTTTCAAATTATAATATATATGTATATATATATTGTTATTTGAAGTTATGTATTAAAATTCAATATGATGATTATCAAAACTAATGTTAAAATTATTTTCCACTTAAAATAATATATTTGTATATATTGATATGAAGAAGTATTGATTTGAATTTAATAAGTATTTTCAAAACTTTAATATATAATTTGTAATTTGAAATGTTAATTTGGTTTAATATTTTTTTAAAAATGATATTTGAGATTTAGAATCAAAAGTTCATTTGTTTAATGGTCTTTCATTTTTAATTTTATCATAAGATAAATGGATTTAAAATTTTGTATAAGAAGTTGAAACTAAATTTCTCAAATTTATAAACATTTGATTTGATCAAAATTATAAGTAAGTGTTCATATGAAATCTAAAAGCTTATTAATATAAAATAAAAACATTTTATAACCATGTAAATATTACATACATATGCATATTACATGCTTATAGTTTTAATAAGTTTAAATAAGATAATAACATTTGTAAATAATAAATAAACATTAATTAAATCTCTAATAACACTTGTAAATCAATTTAAAACACTTGTTAACTTTTTTAAATGCTTGATAAAACACTTGTAAATCAAATAATACTTATAAAACACTTGTAAACATATCAATTTATGTTAAAGACAAGTGTAAACTTAGGAGCATATGTGTAAGTTAACTAAAACATCTATGGGACAAATGTCTTTCTCTTAATAATCAAGTTTAAAATTCAATTGTAAATAAAAAGAAGGGTTTTATTTTTCAGAAAAAAATCCTTTTTCTTCTTAACTGAACGTACAAAAATAAGATCAAAAATTAATACAAATAAAGCTGTAAACCTGAGAAGTAGGAAATCTGAAATCAAAATGCAAAGAAGAAACCTGGAAATCAAATTGCAAAGAGAAATGGAAGTCTGGAATTCAACTGCAAATCAAAAGAAGGTCAAATCAGTTTCAAATCTATCAACTAGTAACCAGAGATCAAACAGCAAGATTTAAAATTCAAAAAGCAAAAAACAAAGGAGATTCAAAAATCAAAAGAAATTGCCAGATCAAAATTTAAAGCCTGGAAAATTTCTCTGTTCTTAAAATTGGTGAGTAACATCTGTTTTAAAATCTAAATTATATAAAATCTGGTTGCTTGGGTGATATCTGAAGTGAGTATGTTATGTGAATGTGTACAAGTGCATCCTTCCTGTATGTATTTATTGATGTATATGTGTGTTTGTTGAGTGTCTGTTCTTGCTTATTCCTGTTTTTAAGTTAAGAAATTTGTAGAAATTCCATTATCCCCTTATCTGATCTTTATTAGGATTTCAGATTTAAACAATAATCGTTTGTTTAACCATGGGTTAGTGTTTAAAATTTAATTAAGTAAAAATATATATGAATGTCTCTAAGAAACTAGAAAATAACAGTGCATGTTTAAACAAGTGAAAATTCAAGTATCTTTATTTATCAATTCAGGTTTATAAACTAATTCCTTATACAAAATAATGATTTTTGAAAGAAAAATCACGATTTTAAATTGGGTAAATCTAGAGAATTAGTAAGATGGACGTGAATTGGGTGTTGTCGAAATTTTGGTGATCGGTGGGTTTTTAGGTTTCGTGATTGGAGTAATAGCTTGCTAAGTGATTGGGGATCATCACAAAAATGCTCAATGATTTTATAAATCATTGTGGAGGATGAATGAGAGTAATTTAGGGTTTAAGGCCAGTTTTTGTCGTGGTTGTTCTCGAGAAAATTTCGAAATCAATGGTGAACCGGACTTGACTGGAGGTGGGGGAAACGGAGCTTGGGACTTCGACGAGGCTTTGATCGGAGTATCAGATTTTCTGGTGACCAGAGGTGGTGAAACGAGGTGGTTTTGGATGATGGGTTCTGTTCCAGGTTTGGTCGTAATGCTCGAATTCGACTGAGAAGTTTGTTCGTGGTTCTGATGATTGGAATCGCTAGGGGTGGTCGTAGACGATATGCAGGTGATGGTATCGATGGTCGGCGTCGAAGTTTTCAGTTGTGCACGTGCACATGTACGTTTCGTTCATCTGGAAGTTGGTAGTTTGGGGAAGAAGATTTGAACTCGGGGTCGATCTCGGGAAGAGTTCGAGTGTGACTCGAAGGGAATAGGGACGAGAGTTTCTCGAAGTTGATCTCGGGGGTTTTCAGTTTTTACTCGGGTATTTTGTTGTTTTGACTCGGTCTGGTAAATTGGCATAAAACAGTTTTTACTTTTTAAAACAAAATCAAGTTTTATTTAAACAATTTTGTTAAAAACTAGTTCTTTGTAAATAATAAATGTTTTCTTTAACATTTGATTTAAAAATGTTTAAATTTGTTTAAATGTTGTTAATGTTTAATTTGTAATCATTTGAGATCTTTAATATTGAATGAATTAAAGAAAGATTTAAAGGTAAATGTTTAAGTCTTTTGTTTATAATAATTAAAGTAGTTAAAGGTAAATACTTTATTTTAGATAGTAATTAAGATTTAATGATATAGGATTCATTAAATTAATAAAGTAATTTAAGAATAATTTAATAATTTAATTAATTAATGGTTTAGTGATAATTAATTAAATAATTAGGATTATAAGTTAATTAATTAAGTGTTAATTAATTTGGGATTTAGGATCATTTGTTTAATTAAGTATGAGTTATTAATAAATGATTAGACAAATAAATTAATATTGGTTAAGTATAAATTACTTAATGAAAGTAATTAAAGTAAATTAATTACTGAAGGTAATTAATTAAATAAATTTGATTAAGTTTAAATTAATTAGTTAAATTAATTTAAGATAATGATTTGGTGATTTAATAATTACTTAAATGTAATTAATGAAGTATAAATTACTTAGGAAAGTAATTAAAGTTAATTAATGGAATGTAATTAATTTAAGGAGATTTAATAATAAAAGTAATTTGAGTTAATTACTTTTGAATAATTAATCAAGGGATTAATTAAAGGATAATTTAATTAAGGAGTAATTAATTTATGAAGTGGAGTAATTAAGGGAAGTTAATTACTAAATGAGATTAATCAAAGGTGATTAATAAATGTGACTAATTAATTATTAAATATAATTAATTTAAATAAGATAATTAATTAAGAATAATTAAGGATCATTAATTAATATAATTAATGATGTAATTAAGAACTGATTAATTAATAAATAATAAGTGATTAAAGTAATTAATTAATTGTAATTAATTAAGGATTAATGTAATTAAGTATGGTTAATTAATTAATGAAGTAATTTAAGATTAATTACTGAAATGGTTTAAGATAATTAATTTGTGAAATTAATTAGGGATTAATTACTTAAAGTAATTAAAGTATAATTAATCAGGAATGATTAATTAAGATGGATATTTAGAGTAATGATTAATTAATTGGTTTAATTAATAATTAAGTAAGCAGGATTTATAGAATGAAGTAATTAATTTAATTCACTTTAAATTAATTAAAGGTAGAGATAGTTAATTTAATTCATTTTAAATTAATTATGTTGTGATTAAATAAATCATTGCTTATGGATGACATTGATTGTTTTGAATGGATGTAATCTCAGAATGAGATAAGTAATGTTGTGTGGTATGAATGTTTGGTTTCATTATGAAGGTAATATAGATTACCTATTATTGATATGGATTACCTATGTTGTTATGAATCATTTGTTTATTTGATAATGTGATTATCAATTGTGACTTGTGAATTATCTATCTGTATGGATATAGATAAGTTAAATTGTTTAAACCTTTAAACAACTTGGCCTTAAAAGATACGCTTTGGATTTCGATGAGACCGGGATCGGGTTTCCATATACCGGATTTCCAGGTATGGAGACCCGAATACCACATCGATCCAAATTAACGATAGGTCGTGAATCTCAAGTGAAGATGAAGATTCAGAGTGCAAGGGTTATTGTCGTTAACTCTGAGGGTGATTCCAAAACGAGTGTAACGAGATAATGCCTTCGGTTTCGTTCGAACCCGGAACGAACTTATATGGATTGAATGCTTTCAGCACATCGTCAGGCGGACGATGAGCATTCTAAGTGATATGTTCTGATTAAAGGTAATCGTAACCTCAAGCCTCATCAACCAGGAATGGCTAAAACAGGGGAGGTGCAGCAAGGTTTCGTGGGTAGCACCCACTGAGAGCAAGATAGATCCCTGTCTAGAGGTCCCTTTTCTTTTATTCGGCTTAGTGTGTGGTTGGTCGCGCCAACTACGGGATTGTCTTGTTCGGGATTATCCAGTAAGGGATGGTTCCGGCTTTGTGTTGCAGAGGAGCGGGCGTACTCCTCGGTACGGTGATCTAGGCCACGTACTGTGACGGGCGGTACCCCAGTAGCCCTGCCATTGTATGGAATCCAAACTCCAATAAGTGCCGTACGTATTAGTTGTGCCCAACTATGTTGGAATGTGAGATGTAAGCATTTCAGCTATTTCTGTATTTTACTTGAAAACCCTAGACCCTATTATAATACAATCAGATTTCCTATCAAACGTTTTAGTTAGCGTAAGGTAAAAACTTACCCATGTTTATTTGTGGGGAGTCTTACGTGATACTTTTGTTTTCAAAAGTTTTCAAAGTTAAGCAATCTAACCGTTTACTCACACCAGACCCATGTCTGACCCAAGTGTTTATTTTCTGTTTTATTAAACTCTTGGGTACTCAATATTGTATTGAGTAGTCGAGGGATTCAGGTTAGCTTTGACGAATTCTGGAGGAGATTTGGAGCAGGAGGCTTCACCGTGTAGATATATGATGATTCCGCTGTGTATATGTTGTGTCTGTATCTGTGATACTTGAGTTGTATGAATTAGACAGATGTTTATAACTGTCTAATATGTGTTTTATAAGTTGTGTAACTCTGATGTATATGATACTATGTAATATTTTATATGATATATTATATTTCATTCGTTCCGCTGTGAGTTTCTGATGTTGTTGTTCTTTCTTCTTTTCTTTCTTTTCTTCTTCTATCCCTTTCTTTCTTAATTCACGATACGTCTTTCTGGGCATAGAAAGTCGGGTCGTGACAAAACTAGTACATGACTATGATCTGGTCTGTGCAGTTATGTTTTTGTATTTAGTTGTTCAGGTAGTCTGGTGGCTTCATTGTTGGTTTTGAATTATTCTTGCTGTCACATGCTCATTTCATGTTGTATTGAAGTTTGGTTTGATATCGATTTATGGTTTGAGTCACTTGTGTCCCTGGATATAATTTTTGCCTCTGTTGCATTTGTGTACAAGTGCACGTGCTCATTCGAGCTGCTGTATTGGTTATCACTACACAAATATGTACACACAAGTATCTATGTATGCTGTGTACTTCATTTTGTTGTAGTCGAAACTTTGAACTATTATATGTTTGAAGCTTCATTGATGTGGCCTTTTTGACACTGTCTGCATATGCATATGAACTTGCTGTATGGTATGCATATATGGGTGGATTGACTTGAATTGCAATCGAGTCTGGTCCACTTGTTGTAGAATTGATTATTTGTTTTATGAATTCGTTTATTTCGACCTCTCTTAGTCCTTGAACATTTCTGAGTTGTTCCTTTTTACAGTGGTATTTGTTTTGGGCACAGTTGCCTTGTGCCTCTGTTGTGCACTTCATATTTGCACTGTTTCATTAGTGATGAACTATATATATTCACTATCTCCTTGAACTTGTTTCATTAGTGATGTTCTGTACATCCACTATTCTCACTTGGTGTCGTCATTTGCATACGGTTGCTGCCTTGTTCTCTGGTCTTGGCTCATGTAGTCTTGACTTTGGGTACTTATGTGTATGTGCACTTGCATCTGGTGCATGTGCTATGTTCATTTCAGTTGTACTTCTTTTTATTGCCTGCTTTGGATTTATGTTCTGGTTCGCATATAAGCCAGTTTCATTGGTGTTGGCTTTACATTTGAGTTGGACTCGATTTTTGAGTTTGACCTTGTGCTCACTTGAGACTTTCACTGAGCTCTTGTGTATCTCATGCGATAATGGCGAGGCAGTACACGCGTGCGTGTACTGCAGCCCTATCAGATTTGACAGTTTTAAATTGATGTTTCGATTTGTTGAATTGTTTCGTTGGTTAAATTCAATATTTTGAAGTTGTATTTTGATTTGGATTGTTGATTTGTTGTTTAACACTGTTTAGTGTTATATTTGCCGTTATCAGATTCTCTTATCGAGAAGTTGGGTATACGAGATTTCAGTGACTGTCGTCTATTGATATTTGATTATTATTGCTTCTGTGCATTAATAACTGAGTTTGAATTAGACTGACCCGTGTATTATTTTCTTTTGAATTTAATACTCGGGTCAGACCCGAGTTATTTCAGGTTGTAGATTTCCTGCTTTGAGTTGCTTTTTGAGCTATGAAGACTTTTCACATTTTTGGAGTAGTCGAGTCATAGTATAGGTTGATATGTATTCATGTATATTAGTTGATAATGTACGTGTATATATAACTACCAGAGTCGACAGTTGTAGTTGTATCATATGTATCGTGTCAAATGTATTGTAACTGACTTCAGTTATATATATATGAGATCTTTTGTTATCTGTGTTCCGCATTCTTTTTGTATCTGTGTTATTATTATATATATTGTCCTAAACTATTATGAACCATCGTAGTTTGTTTTATACTGGTAATTGGGTATGTCGATGGGAGTAAATAAATAAGAGATGAAAAATTAAAAATATATACCACTCCTATCGAGGTAACCAATACTAGTGTAAGGTCAACTACGGATGGCCGCTCTTATCCAGCCTTATTCTTCGTAATAACAGACAGTATTTCTTTTAATACTCTTTGTTATTGTGAGCATAGAGGTGGGGCGTCACAGTTGGTATCAGAGCTTGGGGGTTTATGGGCATAATATAAAACATAACTATGATGGAACATGTGTTACAACTATTGGTCGATGTTTTATTTGTGCTTTGAGTCAAAATTAAAGTTTTGGAAATTTGGATGAAATATTTAAATATCTTTATTTAAAAATAAAAGTGAGATTATGCTTTGATGATTTGATTGATTTGTGTTATGGTTATCAGAGTGCGCAGCGGAAACAGTGAAATTGTCTTCGTTGAATACTGCTGATAATCTTTTTGATTAAAAATCGAAATATGAAATTGAAATAAATTTCAATTGTTGTTTACATAGCTGTATTTATTTTGTTTCTTTGAGAATTTCGAATCCGAATTGAGGATTCGAAACAATTGCAGTTATGTGATTTTGTTGAGATCTTTGCTGGTTTCCTTTTATGCTAATCATATATTGATTAGATTTAGCTGTTTTGAATTATCTTCACTGAAGATACATTCGAATGATTTCCTTATTCATTTTGTAGTGCGTGCCAATTTGAGTTGCATGTTACTACATTAATGTTACGTTGAACCGATGCTTGGTTATGAAACGTATTTTGTTGCCGTTATTTTTATAACGGGATTTATACACCAGTGCTATATTTTTGAAGCACGGAGTTTTGTTGAAAATCTTAATGAATGAAAATTCGCTAGTGTTATGTTTTGATGTAAATTATTTTGATGAGATTTGACGTTTGAAAATTACTGTCGCTTTGACTTCGGTAACTGTCAAATTTTTAAAAGTGGATTTTCAAGCGGTTATACCGCAATGTTGATTTGTGACCCGTTTTTACGGTATTTTGAGAAGCATAATTTCCTTATCGAAATTGTTACTGATTTGCTATTTTAATCACGTGTACTGGAAATCGTTTTAAAATGAAAATTGTTTTATAAAAATTTTAACAGTTTGCGCTTTCAAAAGAATGAGGAAGCGACTTAAACGATTCAACAAAATCGAGGACTATGACCCCTTTCTTTTACTAATTCGCTTAACTCCAGACTTGTTCAGTTGAGAATGTGAATTGTTATTTGTATAAAATAAATAAAATTGTTTTCAGGAATTTTACAGTTTGCGCTTTCAAAAGAATGAGGAAGCGATTTAAGCGTTTCAGCAAAATCGAGGACTATGACCCCTTTCTTTTACTGATTCGCTTAATTCCGGACTTGTCCGTTTGAGAATGTAAAATGTATTTTTACGAAATACACAATTTTGCACTTTCAAGGAAACGATGAAGAGAATCAAACGATTTAGTAAAACACGTGTTATGGGACATGTGCGTTTGCTATTTCGGTTAATTCCGGACTCGTTAATTGAAATAATTGATGTTTTGATGATTTTGATGCTTTCGTGTGCGTTCGAGCCACTATGATGGACCTTTGGGTCATATGTTGGACCTTCGGGTCATATGATGGACCTTCGGGTCAATACCAGTACTAGACCTTCGGGTCATTTGTTG
This sequence comes from Allium fistulosum, assembly GCA_030737815.1. Lineage (NCBI taxonomy): Eukaryota > Viridiplantae > Streptophyta > Magnoliopsida > Asparagales > Amaryllidaceae > Allium > Allium fistulosum. The sequence goes on from CM060902.1 coordinate 528,009,195, forward strand.
GACCTTCGGGTCATTTGTTGGGCGCCAAAATTATGTTGAGTACTTGGTAGGCTTCGGCCATTTGTTGATGCACGTGCGGCGAATTAAAAACTCGCCATTTGATGGGATCGATCCAAGCTTTTATGTTGATTTTCTAGTCTTCTTAATTGATTTCTAGATATTTGTTGTTTCTAATTATCTGCAGGTAATTAGATATCTGATGTTATGAGATTTAATTATCGTATCGGTAATTAAATATTTGTTGTTTCTGATTATTGCTTGTGATAATTAGATATTTGTTGATATGAGTTCTGATTATTGGTTTTGACAATCGAATATTTGTTGATTTGAAATTTGATTATCGTTTTTGATAATCAAAGTTTTTGATAATCGAATATTTATTGATTTGAAATTTGATTATCGTTTTTGATAATCGAATATTTGTTCATTTGAAATTTGATTATCGTTTTTGATAATCGAATATTTGTTGATTTGAAATTTGATTATCGTTTTTGATAATCGAATATTTGTTGATTTGAAATTTGATTATCGTTTTTGATAATCGAATATTTGTTGATTTGAAATTTGATTATCGTTTTTGATAATCGAATATTTGTTGATTTGGAATTTGATTATCGTTTTTGATAATCGAATATTTGTTGATTTGAAATTTGATTATTGCTTTGATAATCGAATATTTGTTGATTTGAAATTTGATTATCGTTTTTAATAATCGAATATTTGTTGATTTGAAATTTGATTATCGTTTTTGATAATCGAATATTTGTTGATTTGAAATTTGATTATCGCTTTGATAATCGAATATTTGTTGATTTGAAATTTGATTATCGTTTTTGATAATCGAATATTTGTTGATTTGAAATTTGATTATCGTTTTTGATAATCGAATATTTGTTGATTTGAAATTTGATTATCGTTTTTGATAATCGAATATTTGTTGATTTGAAATTTGATTATCGTTTTTGATAATCGAATATTTGTTGATTTGAAATTTGATTATCGTTTTTGATAATCGAATATTTGTTGATTTGAAATTTGATTATCGTTTTTGATAATCGAATATTTGTTGATTTGAAATTTGATTATCGTTTTGATAATCAAATATTTGTTGATTTGAAATTTGATTATCGTTTTTGATAATCGATTATTTATTGATTTGAAATTTGATTATCGCTTTGATAATCGAATATTTGTTGATTTGAAATTTGATTATCGTTTTTGATAATCGAATATTTGTTTATTTGAAATTCGATTATCGTTTTTGATAATCGAATATTTGTTGATTTGAAATTTGATTATCATTTTTGATAATCGAATATTTGTTGATTTGAAATTTGATTATCGTTTTTGATAATTTGTTATTTGTGTTTTCTGACTATCGTTGGGTAATTGGATGTTTAATGACTTTGTTGATATGAGATTTTCTAGTCTCTAATTGATTCTAGGGTATGTTGATTTTATTGAATTGCTATTTTCTATATCTCTCGGTAGATAGTTAAAATTTGCTGATTTTGAAGTTTGTGTTTTCTAGTTATTTGTTGAATAACTAGATATTGGCAGTTTTGCGAATTGTGATTTGTGCTTTCTAGTCATCTTTTGTTGATAATTAGATTTTGCTGTTTTCTAATTATCGTATCGATAATTAGATATTGCTGTTTTGTGATTTCTGTATTTTTGATTATCTAATTGATAATTGAATATTGCTGATAATTGCATTTGTTCGGCTTTGCTGTTTTCTGATTATCTATTTGATAGTTAGATTTTGTTGAAAATTTGTGAATCTCTTTTATTTGAATTAAAAGATTTCTTTAGCATTTGAATTTTCGACTTTTACTTTTCTAGCTTAACCAGTTTTTGTTAGAAGAATAATAGTTGTTGACGACCTTAATTATGAAAATTGCGGGGACGCAATTTTTATAAGGGGGGAGTCTGTAACAACCCAGGGTTTTGCACAGATTTATTATCGTCAAATGACGATTAGATTGGTTTGCTAATAGCTATTGGCATTTTAATCGAGTTGAAATTCATGGATAAAATTTGTTAATCGCTGTTTGGAATTTAAAAGCGGTTGGTATTCTTTTAAACTATATGTTAAATGTTGAGTGTTTTAATCAGTTGTAATTCTTTTACAATTTTGTTAAAAGTGTTAAATGAGTTTTAAATTGTAATCTCGGTCCACACTTATTTGGGGTGCTATGATAAATATCAGAGGTGAAAATCCCGTTTCCCTTGGATTCATTTTCGTTCCAACCCTAAATCGAACGAAGGAAATTAAATGGCGGCTTCTTTGCAAGGAAAGAAATTTTCTTTATTAATTTGATAAAGGGTTGTGGGTTTTAAAGTATGCTTGGCCCATATTTTGTTGATACCATGATAAAAAAAATTAAGACCCGTTTTCCCTTTTTCTCTGATTCGTGAAAACCCTAAAAAAAAATCAAAGCAAACGAAAAACATGGCGGCTTCGATCTCGCTCGTTTGCTCTTGGCTGCTAGGGCTTGTATAGATTCGAAAGCGCCGACCTCTACTGTGTGGTCGAGCGATGAATTCATTACCTTGCTCGATCGATCCTTGGTTGCTCACGGCTGTTTCTATTCGTGTCAAGCAAGGTGAGTGAATTATCACTCACATCTAATTCTTCCTTGTTGCTATACTTCGACTGTTCGATTTCGTTTCAAAGCTGATATCGTATTTATTCATACTTGTTTCTCGAGTTGATTTTGAACTGTCGTTTTGAGTGATTTAAGTTTCACTCACATATAATTCGAGATTTTGGTGATTTTGAACGGGTGCTTCTGTGATTTACTCGGTTTGCTTAGATTTTCCCGATGTTGATCCCGTTTGTTTTGTTGTCTTCGACACTGTCTTTGGTTAGAAAGCTACAGACTTATTTTTGTGAAATCGTTCATTTGACTTCGACTTGCAATGTTGTTTATCTTATGATTTTGAATTTTGTGGTCGAACTTGCTAATGTTCGATTTCGCCCAATTGAATTTGTCGTTTAATTTGCTCGGCCGTTTGATTTTGATCGAATGCCACGATTTATTTTTGACTTGTTCAAATTCGTATAACTGTTTGCTGGGTTATAATGGCTTCGATTTTGAATTGTTCAAATTCCTTGGCTCTCTCAGTATTAACTTGGTTTGACGTTGCTGTTCTATGCTTTTTGAACTGCAGATGTCCTCGTCTTGGTTTGGTCGTTTTCATCACATTATTTATTGACTTCGGCAGTGCAATTCTCATATATAAAACTTGACTTTGAACCTCGTTCCTTATGACTTGGTTCCAATTTTTGCAACTGCTGTTCCATTGGGTTTGAAACTGGTACATGACTATGATCTGGTCTGTGCAGTTATGTTTTTGTATTTAGTTGTTCAGGTAGTCTGGTGGCTTCATTGTTGGTTTTGAATTATTCTTGATGTCACATGCTCATTTCATGTTGTATTGAAGTTAGGTTTGATATCGATTTATGGTTTGAGTCACTTGTGTCCCTGGATATAATTTTTTCCTCTATTGCATTTGTATACAAGTGCACGTGCTCATTCGAGCTGCTGTATTGGTTATCACTACACAGATATGTACACACATGTATCTATGTATGCTGTGTACTTCATTTTGTTGTAGTCGAAACTTTGAACTATTATATGTTTGAAGCTTCATTGATGTGGCCTTTTTGACACTGTCTGCATATGCATATGAACTTGCTGTATGGTATGCATATATGGGTGGATTGACTTGAATTGCAATCGAGTCTGGTCCACTTGTTGTAGAATTGATTATTTGTTTTATGAATTCGTTTATTTCGACCTGTCTTAGTCCTTGAACATTTCTGAGTTGTTCCTTTTTACAGTGGTATTTGTTTTGGGCACAGTTGCCTTGTGCCTCTGTTGTGCACTTCATATTTGCACTGTTTCATTAGTGATGAACTATATATATTCACTATCTCCTTGAACTTGTTTCATTAGTTATGTTCTGTACATCCACTATTCTCACTTGGTGTCGTCATTTGCATACGGTTGCTGCCTTGTTCTCTGGTCTTGGCTCATGTAGTCTTGACTTTGGGTACTTATGTGTATGTGCACTTGCATCTGGTGCATGTGCTATGTTCATTTCAGTTGTACTTCTTTTTATTGCCTGGTCTGGATTTATGTTCTGGTTCACGTATAAGCCAGTTTCATTGGTGTTGGCTTTACATTTGAGTTGGACTCGATTTTTGAGTTTGACCTTGTGCTCACTTGAGACTTTCACTGAGCTCTTGTGTATCTCATGCGATAGTGGCGAGGCAGTACACGCGTGCGTGTACTGCAGCCCTATCAGATTTGACAGTTTTAAATTGATGTTTCGATTTGTTGAATTGTTTCGTTGGTTAATTCAATATTTTGAAGTTGTATTTTGATTTGGATTGTTGATTTGTTGTTTAACACTGTTTAGTGTTATATTTGCCGTTATCAAATTCTCTTATCGAGAAGTTGGGTATACGAGATTTCAGTGACTGTCGTCTATTGATATTTGATTATTATTGCTTCTGTGCATTAATAACTGAGTTTGAATTAGACTGACCCATGTATTATTTTCTTTTGAATTTAATACTCGGGTCAGACCCGAGTTATTTCAGGTTGTAGATTTCCTGCTTTGAGTTGCTGTTTGAGCTATGAAGACTTTTCACATCTTTTGGAGTAGTCGAGTCATAGTATAGGTTGATATGTATTCATGTAGATTAGTTGATAATGTACGTGTATATATAACTGCCAGAGTCGACAGTTGTAGTTGTATCATATGTATCGTGTCAAATGTATTGTAACCGACATCAGTTGTATGTATATGAGATCTTTTGTTATCTGTGTTCTGCATTCTTTTTGTATCTATGTTTATTATTATATATATTGTCCTAAACTATTATGAACCATCGTAGTTTGTTTTATACTGGTAATTGGGTATGTCGATGGGAGTAAATTAATAAGAGATGAAAAATTAAAAATATATACCACTCCTATCGAGGTAACCAATACTAGTGTAAGGTCAACTACGGATGGCCGCTCTTATCTAGCCTTATTCTTCGTAATAACAGACAGTATTTCTTTTAATACTCTTTGTTATTGTGAGCATAGAGGTGGGGCGTCATAGGGGTGATCATATTCAGTACTATCTAGTCAGGGGTAGGCCGGTCCTGTGTTGGCAGGGGATCCAGGCGAGGTCCTTAGTGTTATTTTATCTAGAGATGCACCATGATGGGCGGTACCCAGTAGCCCAGTCATTGTATGGAATCCATTTTCCAATATGAACCTTTACGATTTTACTTGTATACCTATTATGCTGGAATTTAATAATGTAACAATTTTGGCAAAAACTGGGATTCGAGTTCGAGGAAAAATCACAGAGCTAAGATTCAAATTAAATCCCATATTAATAACTCGAATTGTAACGACCCACCTTTTTGGACGATTTAAATTGACAATAAACCACACATGTCTATTTCAAACTATTCAAAAGGGAGGATTGTTAATGGGATAAATAAGAAAATAATAGAAAAGAAGGAAAAACAAAACACAGAATCTCGCAGCAGAATGACAAAATATAATAATCAAATAAACAGTTCATGAAGCTGTTTTACAAATGACATTTGATTATACTTTTACAATTCAAATCAGAGTTAAACATAAATCAGAAAATAAAAAAATAATGCAGCGGAACACAATACGCAGTGGAATAATATACTGAATCTTCGTCTTCGTCCTCCAGAACATAAAATGGTCTTTAATACACTGAAAAAGCTCAGACTGACCCTAGCAGAATGAAAAACAATACACTCGAGTCAGAACTAAAAATTCCTATGTAAGTCAAATCAATCTCTAATAAAAATATGAGTGCCAAGGCTTCAAAGATGTTATGGTATTTTTCACCTCCTATCAAGTGTACAACGTGAGAGCAGTAATTTACAAGATTTCAAATAATTCGAAATACCAATTTTAACCACTTTATTTAAAATAAATCTAAAGTTTAAATTAAAAACATAAACTTTTTAAATAATTCAGTTTCAATAAATAATCCAAATTCAAGAAATTGTATGGGTATATATCATTTCAACCCATAATTTAAATGTCTTAATTATCTAATTCTAAAAATGATTCAGAGGACCACTTAAATGATGTCAATAATATACAAGGTGATAAAAGGGACGTATTAAAATAAATAAACAACCATACATCCAACATATCAATCAATAAGCATCCATTTCAAACAACATCCAAATCAACCAATATATTTCAACATATAATAGTGATCAATATCGGGGTTTAACTATCAATTAAATTCCAATATAAAATTAAATGTCAATTCAGATTTAATATCAATTCAAATGTCAATTTAAATCAACAAACAACAATAAAAAAATTATATATCACATCATATATTTTATTTAACTTGAAATGTAATTTTTAGTATTGCGTGAGTGGGTTGAATCACTCACCTTTTTGCTTTCCCTTTTCTAGCCAGATTTGGATCTGCAACTAGTTTCTCATTTTATTTTGTTTCCTTGCTATCTTAATCTTTTTTTTAGAAAGTTTTGGAGAGAAGATTATATAGATCTGGATTTGCAGAAAAATACATGGAAAGAAGAGAAGGTTTGAAATAGAAAAAAAATTAAAGAAGAAGAAGAATCGTAAAAAAGGAAGCTTTGAAAAAGAAAAAGAAGATTTGAAGAATAAGAAGAAGAAAAGAGAAAAAAAACTTTGGAAAAAAGGAGAGAAAGGAGATTTTAAGAAGAAACATGAAGAAAAAAAAGGAAGAAGGTGAAGAGAGACAAAAATGAAGCTACAGAAGATGAGATTTAAAAAAATGAATTGAAGCTACAAGAATGAAGATTGAAACTGGTGAAAAGCTAATAAAGCTAAATATAAACAAAGTAGGAATTGAATAAAGTAAAAACATGAACAACCCTAAAAAATGGTAGGTATTAAAAGAGGTGAAAGAAAGAATTAAAAATATGAAAAGTAGGTAACGTTCATGAAATGAAAAGGCTTTAGACGATGTAAATGGAAATGAGTAATGGAACAAATGAGGAAACAATGAAAAAAAAGTGTGACAATTATTAATTAGAAAGGGAATGAATGGACCAACTCTACTCTATAAACAAACTTTTGGAATTCAAATTTCAAAACATTTGTTCACTCAAGTAATTTTGTTAACCCCAAACATATAAAATTTGACATTCATTAAAGATTTAATTACCACAACATAACTAAATTTGAACACACCAATTTACATAACGGGGACCGCCGCTACATAAAATAAAATATGAACCATGATTTAAAAATTCAAATTTAAAAACAACATTTTTCTCGACACGTAATTATGAACTCAAATATTTAATTTATTTTAAATTTCAATGTTAGCAATAAAATCACTTCCGTGCAACCTATGCCTGTTATTTAACTACCGTAAAATGTTGTTTTTTAAACATTCAATTTTCTCTTTTTACAATGTTATATTTATATTCAGAATGGAAACGTTCGCTTTATTTTCCTCAAACATTCTTTTATTTTCCTTAAAATGCTTATTCGTTACTTGCAATTCATAAATGTAAACATTCTTATATTCTAAAATTTCAACTTATACAATATTAAATCCATTCTTATATTTCCTAATAATGTACATTCCAAATGAAAACATTCTTACATTAAATTTATTAATTACACTTTGTTTCTTTTTCCTTATTCAATTGAAAGATTTCAATAAAAAAAATTCCAATTAATTTTAATCTTCCACTTCAAAACAGACCCTAATTGATGAAATCAATTAAATAAATACGTTAACATTGTAATCCTTATTTATAGTCATGCAAATACATTTATAAAATTACAGTATCCAACAAGAATTAAAACACATACTAAATATATGTTTTTTTCTCTATCAATCAATATTCATTTAACTCATCATTAAAGCTGACATTTATTATTCCAATTCGTGTTATTAAATTATATTCTAATATGCGTTAGAACCTTCCACTTCATTGCTTCATTATAGTTTGTTGTTTTAGAATTTTATTTATGGTCCATACTTATGATCTAATAACAGTTAACATTTGTTTTACATTTCATTACGTTAATATACTCCAATTTCCATCCTTCATTTTTATTAATTACTATATTTCCATTTTATTGAATTTTGGTCAATTTCACACATTAATTATAACTAAAGTCTCAATTAATTTATTTACCTTGGTTTCATTCTCTTATTAAATCAATTATTACCTTACATACATAGTCAACATTGTTATATCTTCCATTACATCAATATTTTACCATTTCATCTTACCTTTCATTTACGTAACCTTTTATTTCATTGATTGTAATAAATTTACTTATTAAAATTTCCAATTCCAATAAATTTGAGAAAACCGATTCCCGTCCTTTTATTCAAATCAAAGGTCATACTATGATAAAAAATTACATTGGCTACATTGTATAGAATCAACCTTTTTACCATTATCAATTAAACCTGCATTAACTGCACTAATTAAGAGAACTAATTTCCATTTATTTCCAATTAAATTTAATAGACCAAATAAATAGGTAATATATATAATAATTGTCACCATTAGCCTTTAATTACATTTATAAGTTTATTACTTACAAATAAATGTTACCATTTCTTACATAACACTAATTTTATTCAATTTCCATTATCAATATATTATTTCATTAATGAATTCAATATTTACATTCTTTTTCCTATGTTCACTTTATAACCAAGTATAACCTTACACTATTTCAATTAATTGGAATTCCATTCAAATTGTTAATAATTAGTTTTAATTAACATTGTTGCATTTCATTTTAGTATTATTCCAATTGTAAATCTTAAATTTTAATTTCTTCCAACATTTAATTACAAAAATCTTATTAAATTTACTATTTTTAATTGTCGAAAATTAAGGGTCGTTACACTCTCCCCCACTCAAAACTTTTCGTCCCCGAAAAGAAAAAAGAAGGGAGAAGAAGGAATTAAGTAATCAATATATCTTATTCAAAATATTAAATTTGTAAACAATTTATTTACATAATAAATAATTTAAATAAAATATATTAATTTATAAACAATTATTTCCTTTTATATTCAAATTAACAAAAGTTTGGAAAACATTTCACAAAAATTTCCAAGTCTAAAATTCATGAAAAATTTCGGGAGAGTCTCCTTTGTACGGAGAGGCTCCGGAGAAATCATAATATCAAAATAACAAAATTTATCATATATTTTCAAAATAATATATCCCAACAGCGGGAGAAACAATATAATATCACTAGAAAACCGTAATCCGAGAACATACCTATTTGTGGGCAAATAACGTTTATTTTATGAAACTAAAAGCAGTAGCAATTGCTTCCATAACCTGTATTCCACTTATATAATCCAAAGAGGTTAATAATTATATAGAAGTGAAATGATTATATTGTTTTAAATTAATAACAAACAAACGAAACATAACAACAATCATTTTCAACCAAAAGCATACCATCATCACATAAAATCAAAATAAATCAATACAACATAACAACAATCTTTGCAAACAAGCTACAATTTTCACAAGGGATCAAAGTAATCAACCATTTCTAAAGTTACAATCATCAAATTTAATATAGTACTCATTTAATTATTTACTTTAATTATCAATAGCTTCAAACATTAACTTAAGTTCATAATTCTTTGCTTACAATATTCACTTTCTATTTCATTTTATTAAGTAGCACTACAATTATAACTTAGGTTTATAACTGTTTCATATCAAATTTCTTATTTATAAAAATTAATTTCATTGAACACTTTCATTATTTAAGTTTTTATTGTATAATATTCCCTTACATATCCTTATTTAACATTACAACTATTAATATTCTGGTAAGTTATATATATATATATATATATGTTTCTAAGAATGTAATTAAAAGTTACATAAATTTATCTTATTTCATTTTAGTTAATAAACGTTCAATAGTTATCATTTCTTATTTTCATATCCTTTTTGTTTACAAGTTACAAATTTCAAATTCCTTGTATATTTCATTTATAACTTAGCATTTATTTTCTTACTTTCAACTTTAGAAGTTTCAATTATTAAATAGTTAAAATTTTATTCCATTACAATAATTGAAATTCTAATTTAAATTTACTTTAGTTTATTCTACTGGGTTTTTTTTCTTCTCATTATTTACTTTTCCATTCATTTATAAATATAAAGATCAATCTCTTACATAATTTGTTTTCCATTAAGGATTTAAGTCATTAATGAATCATTTCAAAAAATATAACTTAAGCTTCTACTGTCTTACTTAAGTTTATAACTTAATTCGGTTATTAAATAAAAATTTAAGTTTTTGGTATTCGCCCTTGAAGAGAAAGGAAATATTTCAATATCTCTAAAAATTCAATTAAAACATTTAACCTTATTAACTTAGTAAAATATAAGATATATTTAAATCATCCTCATAGCATTATGTAAAGGTTTTTCAAAAGTCTAAAACAATGTTAGAAATTTATATCAAAACATTATAATAAGCTTTTAAAATAAGTTCCTTAAATCCGAAGATTTATTAGACTCATTATTTTTAAAATAAGTATAAACTCAAGATTATTAAACTGAAACTAATAGTATACTCAAATCTTACATTAAATTTCTAAATTAATGTACAAAATTTCATATCTTCATAATTAATTTTACACACTTGTTTTAAAAATGAATATTCAAATCATGGAAAAACATTTATTATGGTTTAATACAAAAATTCAAACAGTAAATAAATCGATAAATTTACTATTAGTACTTTGAAATCAAGTAAATATTCCAAATTATACTTCCAAAATAGAGATTCGCATTTATTTGTCAAGTATATTAGTATAAATAAACTTCGCAAAACAATCTTTTTTTCCATTTATCTAATATCTTTAAATTATACATTCAAAGAAACTAATATAAATTTTACTTTAAATATTCATTTGAAAGCTTCATTTGCAAATTAACCATCTTTAATACTTTAATACTTTTCAAAAAAAATCATTTGTAAAATTCCTTGCTTCATGTATAAATACCATTTAAATATTTAAATAACATCTTTATAAATATATGTAAACTATTTGAAAATAATTATTTACATCATTACTTATATTTACAAAGAAGCTATTGAAAACCTTAAATCCATTATTTATAAATTTATTAGTTTTATCTCACGATACTTTTTAAACATTATAAATAAATCAATAATCATTTACTTTAAATATGTTTCATTTAATAAATAACTTCTCAAATATTTACCCCATTAATAATTTACTATTAAACCATGTTGTACATGCATAAACAATATTTTAAACATTTTAAAGTATTTAGAATTGACAAAAATGATCAAAATATCCTTTATATAATACTTTATCAAAATACTTTTATACCTCGATGTCTTAACAGGTTTATCCTCATTCTTGCAAGCTCTGGCCATGCGTTGATCAGGCACAAAGCTAGAATTCTCCAAGTATTTAGTAGACCTGTTTCAACACCCAGTAAAAATACTCGAAAACCTTTAAAATTGATATGGAAAGTACAATCCAAACAAATCAATCGAATCGAATCGAATCATGGATCGCAGATACACAATGGTTACACCTGGGTCCCCCAAGAAACATCCGTACCTTTTAAGCAATCACTACCTTGCGAATTTCGCCATGATAAACAAAAACCTGTAGACCGCAGATACACAATGGTTACGCCTGGATCCCCCCAGGAAACATCCATACCCTTTAAGCAATCTCTGCCTTGCGGATTACGCTACCAAAATGACCATAGATCGCAGATACACAATGGTTACGCTTGGATCCCCCAGGAAATATCTGTACCTTTTAAGCAATCACTGCCTTGCGAATTACGCTATGCAGTCGAGTTCGTAAGACCATGGGTAACGCCATGGAATTCGAAGGACACTCGAGTATCATATCCAGAAAACCCAAATCAGAGAGAATAATATCGATAGAATGAATCCAAAATTTGGCCACAAAGAGGATATCAAGCAAAAGGCACTTTCCATATCTTTACTTCGAAAATATGTATCATATAGTACCCTTTCAAATCAATTTCAAATATCATACTTATATAAAGTCAATTATATATAAGATTTCATTTTCAAATCGAATACTTTCCAAAATCAATAGTATATCAAATCACACTTGTACTTATATAAAGTCTATCTTATACAAGAATCAAAATTTTCCAAAATCAATTTCGATGTATGGAAAGCCATATGAGATTCAATATCTTTGCTTTATAAAAGGTTTTGAATTTAGAATAATTTCGTATATAAATCGTTTTGTGAAATAGTTTTGTATATAAAATAGTTTTGTAAAATAATTTGTAAATGAATAGTTTGAAAAATAGTTTTGTAAATAAAATAGTTTGTAAAATAGTTTTGTAAATAAAATAGAATAAATAGTTGTATAAGAAAAATAAAAGAAAATAGTTTGTATAAGAAAAATAAAAGAAAATAGTTTTTGTAAAATGGGTTTAAATTAATAGTAGTTTTGCATACAAGAAAAATTCCAATTTAAATTACAAAGATATCCAACCCAACAACTTTCAATTTCAGCGCCAAAGCATACTAATAATATTAGAACATAAGATGTACATATGTCATCATTTCACAAAATCACATTCGATCGCTTGCTCGATCACACAAGTTCGCTTTCGAACTAGTATTTTCCATTCAACTTCCCTAATGCGGATTTTGATATGGTTTCTTGACTAGAAACCATCATTCTCCTTGCATAGCCATATAATATGATAGAGAATTCTAGAATCAAACCAAAATCCATATCAAATATTCGCCATCAAGAATCGAATGAAAAATCCTAACGTGAAATTGTGTAATTCACCTCGAACTTATGTACTCAAATCTGGATCAAATTAATTATGCGAATAAAATAATATACGCACAACTTACGTATTTATTCCAAGTTGATTCATTCGAATTACATTTCAATTAAATTCATTTTTTAATCTCATTGATTAACACAAATATTACTTCATACTTTAATATTTATTTCATAGAATTTCTCCATTTAATGTAAAATATTAATATATTCATTCTCATAGTATTGCTTATATTCCTTTTCAGTTTAAATTACATTCATTTCTCATGTAATATTTCTCATTTAATACTACATTTATTTGCAAATCATTTCATAAGGAATTTTCTTAAGTTCATAACCAATTTATAAAAGCTTATATTCTTTTATAAACATTATTCAGGCTTAAAGTTATCACAACTTTAATTATAACTATTTATTGCAACTTCCATTTATTTCATAAACAATTTTACAAGGCATGACTTTATTTATATTCAATTCATTTTTAGTTCACCTTTACCTTTCAATTTATTTATGATACATTTCATAAATGTTAACTAAGTTCACAAATTCTAATTTTTAAATATTATTACATTACATGCCAATAATGTATACAATAATTCTACTCAACTATAACAAATTAACCTTGTTTCACTTGCTTTCAAATTAAGGTTATCAAATTCAACTGCATAATTCAACACAATTATTAAGTTTCAACTCATATATTAATTCAGAAGTTTTGACTATCCAAATATCCAAATATTCCATTTTATTTCAATAGTTGAAACTACCAATCAACAAACAATAAGTTTCACAACAAAACATTTCAGTTCCATAAACTAATCCAAATTATTCATTTTATTCTCTTTAATACACCATTATTAGTCTAGTGTTTAGTCTATTAATTCAATCAACAATAATTAGCTAATGCTTATAAACTGACAAAAACTCAACTAATCAACAATAAATAATAATAACTAAATATTACCATTTCATAAATCAAACACATTACAAATAACTATATCAGTTATAAAAACAATTCTTTTATATATATCATATAATATTAGGAAAAATACTTTCATTTCAAAACTTATATAAAACATTTTTTATAACACTAACAAATACGCGCTCTCGTATATACACTCAGACAACTCATTCTAGGGTATCACTACCCTATCTCTAATGAGTTACCCCAACACGCTAAGGTATGCCTAAACCTGGCTCGATACCAACTATAACGACCCACCTTTTTGGACGATATAAATTGACAATAAACCACACATGTCTAATTCAAACTGTTCAAAAGGGAGGATTGTTAATGGGATAAATAAGAAAATAATAGAAAAGAAGGAAAAACAAAACACAGAATCTCGCAGCGGAATGAAAAAATATAATAATCAAATAAACAGTTCATGAAGCTGTTTTACAAATGACATTTGATTATACTTTTACAATTCAAATCAGAGTTATACATACATCAGAAAATAAAAAAATAATGCAGCGGAACACAATAAGCAGTGGAATAATAATAATAAATAGCAATAATATACTGAATCTTCGTCTTCGTCCTCCAGAACATAAAATGGTCTTCAATACACTGAAAAAGCTCAGACTGACCCGAGCAGAATGAAAAACAATACACTCGAGTCAGAACTAAAAATTCCTATGTAAGTCAAATCAATCTCAAATAAAAATATGAGTGCCAAGGCTTCAGAGATGTTATGGGATTTTTCATCTCCTATCAAGTGTACAACGTGAGTGCAGTAATTTACAAGATTTCAAATAATTCAAAATACCAATTTTAACCACTTTATTTAAAATAAATTCGAAGTTTAAATTAAAAACTTAAACTTTTTAAATAATTCAGTTTCAATAAATAATCCAAATTCAAGAAATTGTATGGGTATATATCATTTCAACCCATAATTTAAATGTCTTAATTATCCAATTCTAAAATGATTCAGAGGACCACTTAAATGATGTCAATAATATACAAGGTGATAACAGGGGCATATTAAAATAATAAACAACCATACATCCAACATATCAATCAATAAGCATCCATTTCAAACAACATCCAAATCAACCAATATATTTCAACATATAATAGTGATCAATATCGGGGTTTAACTATCAATTAAATTCCAATATAAAATTAAATGTCAATGCAGATTCAATATCAATTCAAATGTCAATTTAAATCAACAAACAACAATAAAAAAAATTATATATCACATAATATATTTTATTTAACTTGCAATGGAATTTTTAGTATTGCGTGAGTGGGTTGAATCACTCACCTTTTCTGCTTTCCCTTTTCTAGCCAGATTTGGATCTGCAACTACTTTCTCATTTTTTTTTGTTTCCTTGCTATCTTAATCTTTTTTTTAGAAAGTTTTGGAGAGAAGATTATATAGATCTGGATTTGCAAAAAAAGACATGGAAAGAAGAGTAGGTTTGAAAAAGAAAAAAAAATTAAAGAAGAAGAAGAATTGAAACAAAAGGAAGCTTTGAAAAAGAAGAAGAAGATTTGAAGAATAAGAAGAAGAAAAGAGGAAAAAAAACTTTGGAAAGAAGGAGAGAAAGGAGATTTGAAGAAGAAACATGAAGAAAAAAAAGGAAGGAGGAAGGTGAAGAGAGACAAAAATGAAGCTACAGAAGATGAGATTTAAAAAAAATGAAATGAAGCTACAGGAATGAAGATTGAAACTGGTGAAAAGCTAATAAAGCTAAATATAAACAAAGTAGGAATTGAAAAAAAGTAAAAACATGAACAACCCTAAAAAAATGGTAGGTATTAAAAGAGGTGAAGGAAAGAATTAAAAATATGAAAAGTAGGTAACGTTCATGAAATGAAAAGGCTTTAGACAATGTAAATGGAAATGAGTAATGGAACAAATGAGGAAACAATAAAAAAAAGTGTGACAAATATTAATTAGAAAGGGAATGAATGGACCAACTCTACTCTATAAACAAACTTTTGGAATCCAAATTTCAAAACATTTGTTCACTCAATTAATTTTGTTAACCCTAAACATACAAAATTTGACATTCATTAAAGATTTAATTAGCACAACATAACTAAATTTGAACACACCAATTTACATAACGGGGACCGCCGCTACATAAAATAAAATATGAACCATGATTTAAAAATTCAAATTTAAAAACAATATTTTTCTCGACACGTAATTATGAACTCAAATATTTAATTTATTTTAAATTTCAATGTTAGCAATAAAATCACTTCCGTGCAACCTATACCTGCTATTTAACTACCGTAAAATGTTGTTTTTTAAACATTCAATTTTCTCTTTTTACAACGTTATATTTATATTTAGAATGGAAACGTTCGCTTTATTTTCCTCAAACATTCTTTTATTTTCCTTAAAATGCTTATTCGTTACTTGCACTTCATGAATGTAAACATTCTTATATTCTAAAATGATCAACTTATACAATATTAAATCCATTCTTATATTTCCTAATAATGTACATTCCAAATGAAAACATTCTTACATTAAATTTATTAATTGCACTTTGTTTCTTTTTCCTTTTTCAATTGAAAGATTTCAATAAAAAAAATTCTAATTAATTTTAATCTTCCACTTCAAAATAGACCCTAATTGATGAAATCAATTAAATAAATACGTTAACATTGTAATCCTTATTTATAGTCATGTAAACACATTTATAAAATTACAGTATCCAACAAGCATTAAATCATATACTAAATATAAGGTTTTTGTGCACTATGTTCACTAGTTGTTAATGTGCACGTTTTCAATCAAATCCTTAAGGAATCACATTTTAAAAGCTGTAAAATGGTTATAAGGTTTTTGTTGCAACTTCACGGTCTGGTCTAAGATATCCAATTTATGATAACTGTGATTTAAAGGGGTATTTAGATGCAGATTCTGCTGGTAGTCTAGTTGATAGAAAAATAACTAGTGGAATGTGTTTTATGTAGGGACATTCATAAGTTGAATCACATTTCCAAATAAAATATCTGCATAAGTTTCATTTTAACTGATTTTCGATTGGCAGACATTTCTTTTATAAAACCCCTTTCAGAAAAAAGTTTTTGTTGACTTCGTTTTAGATTAGACATTTTAAAAATTTGATTTTATATTTATTTTTGGATTTGATCTTAAATGAATACATTAACTAATCCGACTCCCTACTGATTATCGAAAAGATAAATAGCGAATGAAAAAATGATGAGTGTTGATATTAATTATACAATTTGACTTGAGACAGTATATGTAGTAAATTTCTTTAAAAATTTATAATAACTTTGATTGGTAAAAATTCCATGACCATCTCTATTCCTACCATATTTCTTTGATTATCACTCATCAAAACCCAATATAGTATGTCAAAATGTGGTATTATAAATGGGAAATTATTCGTTTTTTAAATTAGCAATAAAAATATCCAAGGTATTCACTCTCATTTAAAAGTCCTCACAGTTATGCATGAGTGAATTACTTGGAATCTTTGATTATGTGCTTTCATGCTCATTTAAAAGTCCTCACGGTTATGCATGTATGGAACACATATCAAAATTGGTTATTAAATAGACGAGTTGATTCTAATCCCATTTAAAAGTCCTTACGGTTATTCTTGGTTTGAAGGTACTTGAAATTCATTTTTTTTAATTTTTTTGGGAATACTACTAATCTCATTTAAAAGTCCTAACGGTTATGCATGGTTAGTAAGTATTCAAATTCCTGTTATAAATATGTCACAAATGAACACTACTATATGATTTTATATGCCGACATCACCCCTATCACTCTAAAGTGGATTATGCGCCTAACAGAGTATTTATGATTTTTGTTTGATTTTTTATTGAAATTTAATATTTATACTCGATTGGGTATTAATGTTGTATTAATGTCTATAACTTTATCTCTGTTTTTCTAACACTATTACTCTTTTGTTGATAACAAAAGGGGGAGAGAGAAGTTAAGATTTTGGCAAATAAAAGTCAAGTCATATTTTTTATTTGCATATTCCCATCTAGGTTCATTTGCATATTTTTTATTTATTTTCGTGCATATGTGAAGGGGGAGCTTTGATGTAGGGGAGCATTCAAATAGGGGGAGCAAATGGAATTCATCAAGGCCAAATACATTTAATAGAGTCAAAATCTTAATATATGTTTGTTATCATCAAAAGGGGGAGATTGTAGAATACAATAGCCTATGATTTTTGTTTGATGATAATAAACATACATATATTCGTTTAAATGTATTTAATATTGTACTATTTTATTTTTTACATGATTAAATAAATATTTGTTGGATAAAATAAATAACACAGAATTCAAATTCAAACAAATATTTTATTACAAATTGAAATAGTACAAATTTGAGCTCTCACTACATTTACACTTTGTCAATTACAATACAATTTCGATTACATCACAATTTTTCAATTTACATATTACTCCTTACTACATAGTCACTCAACACTCGTATTTTTATCTTTAACTCTATTACAGCCTGAATCCAGCATCTGAACTATCTACAAAATAAACATTAACGCAGTAAAATTGAAAAAGAAATATTTTGCAGTGTACGATAAAATGTGTATTTGAAAATTTTATTTGCCTTAATTATTTGGATTGTTCGTCATCATTTATTTCTTTTAAATCATCATACACGAACAACTGTGACATGCACAGTGTATCACTGTACATGCCACAAGGCCGTGCACACCGATATACACTTGCTTGTTAAAATCGCAGGGACAGGTGAGCACAAGGTCAAACCCGAGCCAAAGGCTGGATTCAACTCAGGTGCACGTAAAACACATACAACATGCCACCATACATCATGTACATGCGAAGCAACTCAACATGACATGGTCAGAACCAATATGAAAGGAAGACATCAACACATGTACAAAAATCAACTTCATCATAAATCAAAAAAACTCCAGACTGCAAAATGTACAAGGCAACAAAACTTCGAACGAAAACAAAATGTTCAAGTGAAACACAAAGGCTATACAATCAAGTGCACCGGTTTAATGAAATTACAACATGAACAGGATATATGCATACAAAGAACATAAACATGATCGAGACCAGACTTACAATGAAACAAGTTCAATGAAATGGTCCGTACACATGAAGACTCAAATGCAACAACCAAGTTTATGTGCAATAATAAGACAAACTCAAGTCTGCAGCATGATCAACACACCAGAGGAAAGTGCACAAGACAAGTGTGTCAAGACTTCAAGTTCAAAGCAAATGAACAGTACTGTAACGACCCATATTTTTACGGATCGAAAGATCGTAATAACTGTTATTAGGTCGTTAGTGTTGTTAAGTCGTTTAGGGTTTAAGTCGTCCAGAGTTAGGTCGTGTAGTAGCTTAGGTCGTGTAGGAGTCTGAGTCGGTTGAGCGACTTAGTGGAGAGGGGCGACCTAAGGATTGGGACGACCTAAGGAGTTAGGTCGTGTGATAGTTAGGTCGTGTAGAAGTTAGGCCGGGTGAGCGACCTAATGAGGTTTGCGACCTAAGAAAGTGGACGATCTAAGGGTTAGCGACTTAACAGGGAGTTGGCGACTTAAGGAAGTTGACGATTTAAGGGGTTTAGCGACCTAAGGGTTTAAGTGTTAGGTCGTTGAGTCTGTGCCGTGTTAGTTAGGTCGTAGACGACCTATGTTAGAGCTGGGTGTAGTTAGGTCGTAGACGACTTACGATAGTACTGGGTGAAGTTAGGTCGTGGGATGACCTAGTTAGGTCGCATAAAGGCTAAGTCGTTAGGTCGCGTGTCTGTTAGGTCGTGTGCATATGTTAGGTCATTAGACGACCTAAAGGTGCTAAGTTGTATAAGTCATAGGTCGTGACATTTTAGGTCGTGACATTTTTAGGTCGTAGAAGCGTGTATTTGTTAAGTCGCGCACGGGTGTTATGGCTTAGGTCGTTGATCTGCTAGGTCGTAAGTCGAAGGGGATGGTTAAGTCGTAAGTCGTAGGGTTTGTTGAGTCGTAAGTCGTAGGTCGTGGGATTTTCTTAAGTCGTGGACGACTTATGGGGCGAACAACTTAAGGAATTCCAGCCTATAAATACCGGGGTTTTCCTCACTTTTTGGGATCCGGATTTTAAAGTGACGAAGTGCTGCCATTTTGAGAGCTCGAGTTCAACACTTCTTCACTTCTTTTCTCCACTCTAATCTTGTGCCTCCTTCCATCCAAATCGAAGATCAAGATCGAAAATCCAAGAGCTAAAGTTGAAGATCTACATTCATCGAAGAGAGATTTCATCGTTTGAAGCAGGATTTTAGCGGATCGAGTTAGATTCTTCGCTGTCCAGATCTAAAGTGTGTTGCTTTTGAAGTGTTTAGGATATTCGGTGAGTGGTGATTATCTCTTACACGGATCCAAAGGAGTATATCGGATTGATGGCTTGATTTTGTGTTAAAATAGTGATTTCCCTGCATTTTCTTAAACCTAAGTATAGATCTACTATTCATGATGATTTGACATCCATTTTCTACATGTTAACCTATGCAAGTTCCTTCATCAAGTTATCGAGATATTGCTCATGTTTCATGCTTGTTAGATTTAGACTCTTTATTTACAAGATTGCCATTATTGTTATAATTGTTTATTTGATCATGTTTGAATGTTTGATTACTTGGATTAATGATTGACTTGATTGATTGTTATAGATTAGTTGATTAATGATTTGATTTAGACAAGATGGTCAAAGATGATTCAAAAGCTAAGGGAAAGGCTCTTGAATTGGAAAAGCTGCTCGTGGCATATGTGGCGGATGATGAAGCTCATATGGACAGATTTAATGATGATGTTGAGATGAGGCTTTGCTATGATGAGATGAAGCGAGGCATGATGTGAGATAGCCTTGGTTTAATCCAGACGGGATCATTCCAAGCATGTTGATAACTCGGTGAAAGGGTTCGGGTTTGAGGATAATGGTTGGCTTGAGAGGCGCTTGACCTAGTACGGAAATAGTCGTCGAGGAGGATGACTAGAAGGCTGAGATTTCATCGTTGTTGAAGGTTCTAGCAGGCTCAAAGCAGGAGTACGTTGGGCAGATTCGATAGTCCCTAAAGCCTATGATTGGTAGTCGAGTAC
This sequence comes from Allium fistulosum, assembly GCA_030737815.1. Lineage (NCBI taxonomy): Eukaryota > Viridiplantae > Streptophyta > Magnoliopsida > Asparagales > Amaryllidaceae > Allium > Allium fistulosum. Next base: position 528,030,189 of record CM060902.1, read on the forward strand.
TCTGGGCAGATTCGATAGTCCTAGGCACGGGCTGCGATGACGTGCGGAGTTCTGTCTAGAACCGGGGTTTCCATTAGCCCTTGACGGACGGCTGAAAGAATGTGCCGGTCATTCAATTAACGGTGGTATCGAAGCAATGATAACAGTGATAGCCAGAGTCATGGATGTTTGGTTGTATCGCCATTCGGTCTCAAGAGCGATATTTTCTGGGTGCTTATCTGATCTTGGTTTAGGCCTTGTGGGTTTGTGCTTGGAAAATATCGACCTTGACTTGAGTGATAATTGCTTTACTTTAAATGTCTGCTTTGCTATGTTTATTTCTACTTAGTGTGTTTGGGGGCTATCACTGTAGAAAGAGGTGGAGTGGGAGGGTTGGATTCCTATTCCTTTTTCATTTATGCTCTTTTGGTACGTTGTTAGTTAATTTACTACTCACTAAGACTGTTGTCTGACTCAAGGTTTTATGTTTAACTCTTATTACCTTGGGCTGTTCATCCATTTTGGGATGGGCAAACTAGGTAGCAGGTGACAGGTGCTGTTTTTAGTGACCGACGATGCTGATGACGAAGACGAGCTGGAGGCTTACGTATTAGTTTCTTACTATATGTACTGGATGTTCCGCTGCTTGTATATTCTCTGAGTGATATGTAGTGAGGCTTGATGTATTGACTATTCTGATGTTTGTATTCAACTATTATGAAGTTTAAAAGATGAGATTCTATTCTGTGAAGCTTCACTATTTATATTCTCTATTGTATTTTATCCATGCGCTGTGAGTAATAGATAGATTCTGCTGTTTTAATTTACCCTTGGCGATCGTCCATGGCTGCCTGGCACACCTTACAGCGCACTATCTCTATGTTTAGTGCAGGGGTCATGGGCGGTCGTCACATTTGGTATCAGAGCTTTGATTAATCGATTTTTACCCAACACTCGCTGACATAACTACGTATGAGAGACGTAATTGTATTTTGATGGATGATTACTATATATAATATAGTAGCTTAGGAAGATTTGAGTTCCTTATGCAGTTGTTCTCAAGATGTATTAATCATTCCTTTTTATAGATATTGAGAATGAGTCGAAGAGGGAGACCAGCTGCTAGGGAAGGCCGTGCTACTGAGGGGGCTGCTGATTATGCTGCTATGTTCGAGGCTATGATGACTTCGATCATGAGAAGGATGCCAGCTCCGGGGCCAGTAGTAGATATTGGAGTTCAAGTTCAAACTCCAAAACCGGTGGATTTTGCTAAACTGTGTAAAGACTATACTGCTCTTGGAGGGAATGTTTTCTTGGGAACAAAGTCAACCATTGAAGTTCAGAGATGGATAGATGTTTGTAGAAGGATCTTTGGTGATTTGGGAATCGAGGATGCAACTAAAAGGAAGCTTGCATCAAGACAGCTTCAAGGAAGAGCTTCTGATTGATGGAACTCTATCACCATTGATACTCCGGAGGAAGAAATTACTTGGGAGCAATTCCAAGCCAGATTTGAAGCTAAATTCATTTCTACAGCTCAGAAGTCTGTTCTGTTTAAGAAGTTTGTAGAGCTCAAGCAAAATGGAAGACCAGTTCTTGAGTATGTATCTGAGTTTGAAGCTTTGTCCAAGTATGCCCGGTCGTATATTGAATCTCCTTATCAGAAGAACGAGAAGTTTGTGACAGGCTTGGACATTTATCTTGGGAGGCAGTTGGTGGATCATCTGGACGATCCATTTGAGAAGCTTGTGGAGAAAGCTCTCAGGCACGAAAATCTGTTTCCTAAAGGAGGATCTGTTGTTGATGTGACCAAGGAAGAGTCTAAACCACAGCAAGGTGGAAACAAGAAGAGGAAGCAGCTGCAGCAAAAGGGTAAGGATGGCCAGAAGAGGCCGAAGGGCAAAGTGACCTGCTACAATTGTCAGCAGAAGGGCTATTTCTCCAGAGATTGCAAGAATCCAAAGGTGTCGGTAAAGTGCCACAACTGTGACAAGCTGGGGCATGTTAAGAAGAATTGTCCAGAACCGCGAAGGGACAAGCAGATTGTGCAAGCTTATGCTTTGGGGGCTGTTCCATCATCTACAAAAGCTCCTACTGCTAAAGAGAAAGGAAAGAGTGTGGTGGTTCAAGGTACTCTTTCCATATGTGGTGTTCCAGTTAGAGTGTTATTCGATACTGGGGCGTCGCATTCTTTTGTTTGTAATGAACTTGTAGGTCGGTTGGGTTTAGAACCAGATATTGTTGATAGGCCATTGGTTGTGACTAATCCAGTTGGGGGTTCATCTTGTTTGTGTATGTTATGCCGTGGTCTGATTGTATCGAGTCATGATTGCTCTTTTGTTTGTGATTGTTTTGTTCTGAACTTTGCGGGGTTCGGAATTATTTTGGGTATGGACTGGCTTAGGAAGTATGCGGCAAAGGTTGATTGTGAAAGATTGGAGGTGACAGTCGAGAATGTGGAGGGGCGAAAGGTTGTGATACGATGTAAGCATGAGGAAGGCGTCTTCTTGAGCTTCATGTATTCGCTGGTTGTTCCACGGGATGGACTGTCATCGGTGCCAATCGCTAATGGATTTGAGGATGTCTTTGATGAGGTCAAAGGGTTACCGCCGCATAGAGAGATAGAGTTTCGTATCAATTTAGTTGAAGGAGCCAGACCTGTTGTGATGCCTCTTAGGCGGATGGCGCCTAGGGAACAACAAGAGTTGAGGGTGCAAGTTGATGATCTTTTACAGAAAGGATTCATTCGGCGTAGTGTGTCCGAATGGGGTGCACCAGTTGTGTTTGTAACCAAAGCAGATGGATCGCTGAGGTTATGTGTGGATTATCGTGAGCTGAATAAAGTAACTAAGAAGAATAAGTATCTGTTGCCGAGAATAGATGACTTGTTTGATCAGCTTCACGAGGCTAAGGTGTTTTCTCAGGTGGATTTGGCAACGGGATTTCACCAGTTAAGAGTGGCAAAGGATAGTGTGCAGAAGACTGCTTTCAGGACACCATCTGGTTTCTTTGAGTGGCTGGTAATGCCGTTTGGATTGACCAATGCACCAGCATATTTTGTGGATCTTATGAATAGAGTGTTCAGAGATCAGTTGAACAAATTTGTACTAGTGTTCGTCGATGATATTTTGGTTTATTCCAGAACTGAAGAAGAGCACAAGACGCACTTGCGTATTGTTTTGGAAATCTTACGGAAACATCAGCTGAAGGCTAAGTTTTCGAAGTGTCACTTCTGGAAGAGTGAAGTGAGGTTCTTAGGCCATATTATCTCTGAAAGCGGAATAGCGGTTGATCCCGCCAAGATAGCAGCAATCCAGGATTGGGTTAGACCTAAGAATGCATCTGATGTGAGAAGTTTTCTTGGATTAGCAGGATACTATCGCCGATTTATCAAAGACTTTTCCAAGGTAGCTGCTCCATTAACAGGATTGACGAAAAAGAACCAAGTATTCAGATGGGATGCTAAGTGGGAGCAAGCTTTTGGAATTCCGAAAGAGCGAATAACAAGTGCTCCTGTTTTGACTATTCCAAATGGAAATGATGAGATGGTGGTTTACACCGATGCATGTGGTACTGGACTTGGAGCAGTGCTGATGCAGAAGGGTAAAGTTGTTGCGTATGCAAGTCGACAACTGAAGCCGCATGAAAGGAATTATCCGACTCATGATTTGGAGTTGGCAGCGATAGTATTTGCTCTGAAGATGTGGAGACATTATCTATTGGGAGTTCGATTCGAGTTGTTTACATTTCATAAGTCGTTGAAGTATCTTTTCTCCCAAAAGGATTTGAATCTTCGGCAGCAACGATGGCTAGAGTTTTTGGCATCATATGATTTTAGTATAGCCTATACTCCGGGAAAGGGTAACGCAGTGGCAGATGCGTTAAGTCGAACACATGCAGGATTGGGAGCCATGTTTTCAGAATGGAAGAGTCTCGAGTATTTAGCTGGATTTGACTTTAGGCCTAGATGTGAATTGGAACCTGAGATTTTGGCAAACTTATCGATAAGACCGACTCTTTTGGAAAGAATTGGCGAGAGCCAAAAGCGAGACGATAAGCTTGTCAAGATTATCAGTGATTTGGAATCTGGATTGGACCCAGAGAAGGATAAAGGATTCGAGGTCGATTGAGAGGGTTGGCTTCGGAAGCAAGGACGACTAGTTGTTCCCGATATAGATGAATTGAGAAATGAAGTTCTAAAGGAAAGTCATCACTCGAAGCTGACAATTCATCCAGGTGGAAATAAGATGTATCGGGATATGAAGAGAACCTTTTACTGGGAAGGTATGAAGAAGGATGTTGGAAATTTTATTTCCAAGTGCATGAACTGCCAGTTGGTAAAAGCCGAACAGAAGAAGCTAAGTGGATTGCTTCAGCCATTAGAAGTTCCTACATGGAAGTGGGAACAAATATCGATGGATTTTATTGATGGGTTACCTAGAACCAGAGCAGGAAATGAAGGGATTTGGGTCATTGTAGATCGTTTGACTAAGAGTGCAAGATTCATCCCTGTTCGATCAACCAGGACTGCACCAAAATTGGTTGAGCTGTATGTTAAATGGATAGTTTGATTCCATGGTATTCCAAAGAGTATAGTGAGCGATCGAGACCCATTGTTCACTAGTGGATTTTGGAAGAGCTTTCAGAAAGTTTTGGAAACCGAGTTGTGTTTGAGTATAGCTTATCATCCCCAAACAGATGGTCAGACCGAGAGGGTCAATCGAGTTTTGGAAGATCTTCTCAGAGCATGCGTTTTAGATTTTGGAGGATCATGGGAAGATCACCTTCATTTGGTGGAATTTTCGTATAATAACAGTTACCAGTCAAGCATTGGTATGGCACCGTATGAGGCATTGTATGGAAGACCGTGTAACTCTCCGACATGTTGGTTAGAAACAGGAGAAAAGTTGATACTTGGGCCAGAAATGATTCGACAGACTTCAGATTGCATAGAGATCATTCGGCAACGAATGAAGGCAGCCCAAGACCGTCAGAAAAGTTATGCCGATAAGCGTCGTAAGGATTTTGAATTCGACGTAGGTGATATGGTTTTTGTGAAGATTTCTCCACTGAAGAATGTTATTCGATTCGGGAAGAAAGGAAAATTGACTCCGAGATTTGTCGAACTATTCCCGATCATCGAGCGAATTGGGAAGCTCGCCTACAAATTGGAGTTACTAGAAAAGATGTCGGGTGTGCACAATGTTTTTCATGTATCGTATCTACGGAAGTATGTGCACGACTCGAATACAGTAGTTTCTACAGATAGCTGTGAAGATTTTGAGGTTGATCCAGTCGATAAGAGACCTCGTAAGCCGCTTCGTGTTGTGGAAACTGACACGAAACAACTTAGGAGGAAGGTGGTTAAGTTGCTCAAGATATAATGGAGTGATGATGTTAACGACTGTACATGGGAGGTGGAAGAGAGGATGAAAGCAGCTCATCCTGAACTCTTCGAGGTATGGCCATAAGGTGTCGTGTCATCTCACGACATTGTAACTTGTTCTAGTTTTAGAATTCTGCATGCTAAGCTAGAATTGGACGCATGGTTTGTTGATTGTTATAGATGGTAGGCATGCGGAATAATTTTTGATTGCTTGTGTTTGTTTGGAATTTCGGGGGCGAAATTCCTAAGGGGGAGAGAATGTAACGACCCGTATTTTTACGGATCGAAAGATCGTAATAACTGTTATTAGGTCGTTAGTGTTGTTAAGTCGTTTAGGGTTTAAGTCGTCCAGAGTTAGGTCGTGTAGTAGCTTAGGTCGTGTAGGAGTCTGAGTCGGTTGAGCGACTTAGTGGAGAGGGGCGACCTAAGGATTGGGACGACCTAAGGAGTTAGGTCGTGTGATAGTTAGGTCGTGTAGAAGTTAGGCCGGGTGAGCGACCTAATGAGGTTTGCGACCTAAGAAAGTGGACGATCTAAGGGTTAGCGACTTAACAGGGAGTTGGCGACTTAAGGAAGTTGACGACTTAAGGGGTTTAGCGACCTAAGGGTTTAAGTGTTAGGTCGTTGAGTCTGTGCGTGTTAGTTAGGTCGTAGACGACCTATGTTAGAGCTGGGTGTAGTTAGGTCGTAGACGACTTACGATAGTACTGGGTGAAGTTAGGTCGTGGGATGACCTAGTTAGGTCGCATAAAGGCTAAGTCGTTAGGTCGCGTGTCTGTTAGGTCGCGTGCATATGTTAGGTCATTAGACGACCTAAAGGTGCTAAGTTGTATAGGTCATAGGTCGTGACATTTTAGGTCGTGACATTTTTAGGTCGTAGAAGCGCGTATTTGTTAAGTCGCGCACAGGTGTTATGGCTTAGGTCGTTGATCTGCTAGGTCGTAAGTCGAAGGGGATGGTTAAGTCGTAAGTCATAGGGTTTGTTAAGTCGTAGGGTTTGTTGAGTCGTAAGTCGTAGGTCGTGGGATTTTCTTAAGTCGTGGACGACTTATGGGGCGAACGACTTAAGGAATTCCAGCCTATAAATACCGGGTTTTTCCTCACTTTTTGGGATCCGGATTTTGAAGCGACGAAGTGCTGCCATTTTGAGAGCTCGAGTTCAACACTTCTTCACTTCTTTTATCCACTCTAATCTTGTTCTTCCTTCCATCCAAATCGAAGATCAAGATCGAAAATCCAAGAGCTAAAGTTGAAGATCTACATTCATCGAAGAGAGATTTCATCGTTTGAAGCGGGATTTTGGCAGATCGAGTTAGATTCTTCGCTGTCCAGATCTGAAGTGTGTTGCTTTTGAAGTGTTTAGGATATTCGTTGAGTGGTGATTATCTCTCACACGGATCCAAAGGAGTATATCGGATTGATGGCTTGATTTTGTGTTAAAATAGTGATTTCCCTGCATTTTCTTAAACCTAAGTATAGATCTACTGTTCATGATGATTTGACATCCATTTTCTACATGTTAACCTATGAAAGTTCCTTCATCAAGTTATCGAGATATTGCTCATGTTTCATGCTTGTTAGATTTAGACTCTTTATTTACAAGATTGCCATTATTGTTATAATTGTTTATTTGATCATGTTTGAATGTTTGATTACTTGGATTAATGATTGACTTGATTTATTGTTATAGATTAGTTGATTGATGATTTGATTTAGACAAGATGGTCGAAGATGATTCAAAAGCTAAAGGAAAGGCTCTTGAATTGGAAAAGCTGCTCGTGGCATATGTGGCGGATGATGAAGCTCATATGGATAGATTTGATGATGATGTTGAGATGAGGCTTTGCTATGATGAGATGAAGCGAGGCATGATGTGAGATAGCCTTGGTTTAATCCAGACGGCATCATTCCAAGCATGTTGATAACTCGGTGAAAAGGTTCGGGTTTGAGGATAATGGTTGGCTTGAGAGGCGCTTGAGCTAGTACGGAAATAGTCGTCGAGGAGGATGACTAGAAGGCTGAGATTTCATTGTTGTTGAAGGTTCTATCAGGCTCAAAGCAAGAGTACATTGGGCAGATTCGATAGTCCCTAAAGACTATGATTGGTAGTCGAGTACTCTGGGCAAATTCGATAGTCCTAGGCATGGGCTGCGACAACGTGCGGAGTTCTGTCTAGAACCGGGGTTTCCATTAGCCCTTGACGGACGGCTGAAAGAATGTGCCGGTCATTCAATTAACGGTGGTATCGAAGCAATGATAACAGTGATAGCCAGAGTCATGGATGTTTGGTTGTATCGTCATTCGGTCTCAAGAGCGATATTTTCTGGGTGCTTATCTGATCTTGGTTTAGGCCTTGGGGGTTTGTGCTTGGAAAATATCGACCTTGACTCGAGTGATAATTTCTTTACTTTAAATGTCTGCTTTGCTATGTTTATTTCTGCTTAGTGTGTCTGGGGGCTATCACTGTAGAAAGAGGTGGAGTGGGAGGGTTGGATTACTATTCCTTTTTCCTTTATGCTCTTTTGGTACGTTGTTAGTTAATTTACTACTCACTAAGACTGTTGTCTGACTCAAGGTTTTATGTTTAACTCTTATTACCTTGGGCTGTTCATCCATTTTGGGATGGGCAGACTAGGTAGCAGGTGACAGGTGCTGTTCTTAGTGACCAACGATGCTGATGACGAAGACGAGCTGGAGGCTTACGTATTAGTTTCTTACTATATGTACTGGATGTTCCGCTGCTTGTATATTCTCTGAGTGATATGTAGTGAGGCTTGATGTATTGACTATTCTGATGTTTGTATTCAACTATTATGAAGTTTAAAAGATGAGATTCTATTCTGTGAAGCTTCACTATTTATATTCTCTATTGTATTTTATCCATGCGCTGTGAGTAATACGATAGATTTTGCTGTTTTAATTTACCCTTGGCGATCGTCCATGGCTGCCTGGCACACCTTACAGCGCACTATCTCTATGTTTAGTGCAGGGGTCATGGACGGTCGTCACAAGTATAGACTCAAAGAAACTTGAAGATCAATGCAAAGCATGCAGCTCAAACAAAGCCTCAATCAACATAGTGGAGACCAAAACCACTAGACATGAAGACCAAATGACTTCAACATCGAACCAGACATGCACAATGCAAACATTCAGAATTAAACTGCACCAGACTATACCACATGTTCAAAGTGCTCAAATGAACACATGCACTTCAAAAGTACAACAAAAGACCAACTACAATGCAACAAGACTCCAAACATACAAAGGCGGAAACAAAGCTTCAGAAGTACTCAAAGACTCCAAACATACAAAGGCAGAAACAAAGCTTCAGACATACTCAATTTCAACATATGGTGCAGACTCAGAATTGTGAACCAGTACAACATAAAACATGCTCAAATCTGCAACACAATAATGTCAGACCCCAGTTCAATAATGCAACAGAGAATATAATAGCAAATGTAACTTGAAGCAAATGCAAGACTTAATTGTAATGACTCGAAGCAACGTATGAAATGAACAAGCCGGAGTAATCACCAGCATTCAATCAAAATCGAATGGCTGAACAAGATTATCATGAAGAATTCAAACAATATATACGAACGAAAATTTAGGGATTTTATCCCTATAAATTAAACTCGTTACATCATCGGAAAAAACAGGGATTCGAGTTTGAGCAAAAATCACAGAGCCAAGATTCAAATTAAATCCCAAATCAATAACTCGAATCGAGTTCGAACCAAAGCAAAACAACAAAGCAATTAAACGGCAAAAAAAACATACCAAATTCGCAGTTTCGAACTCTATCCTGGAAGCGACCGCAAGCAAATTGAAGAGCACAGAACAAGGAGCATCGAAGCTAACTGAAGGAATGGCCAACAATTAGCAGCGGCGCTTCAATTCAAAGCCCTAGTATTCGCGAGCAAAGGACGGACATTGATTTCGCAAAGCAAAAGAGGCGGCCACGAGTAAACATAGAAAAGGGGAGACTATCTTTTATTAAATAAGTGGGCCGGCCTTATTGTTTGGTTTGAGCTTAAATTATTATATATGGTTTTGTTTATTTATTTTCAGTTGTAATTTTTCTATTTTAAACTATGTAACTTTCCAATCTCAGTTTCTTTTATAAATTTCTTCAGTAAATCCTTTTTAATAAATCTCTTGCATTTATGAACATATCCTTTACTAAAATTTTAAATCCATTTATAAAACCCTTAATGAATCTCCAAGTTTATTTATGAAACTCTTTTGGAAATATCCAAAACCATTTATAAAACTCTTCTACAAATATCTAAAATCATTTATAAAACTTCTTTTATGAATCTCCAAAAATCCTTTATAAAACTTCTTTCCAAATTTCAAAACTTCTTTCAAGTTATAAAACTCCCTTATTAATTTCTAAACAATTTATAAAACTCTATTTTATAAATTTCTAGAACCATTTATAAAACCCTTTTATAAATCTATAAAATTATTCATAAAACTTCTTTTATAAATCTATAAAAACGTTTATCAAACTTTATCCTTTTATAAAACTCCTTTATAAAGACCCTTTGTAAAGATCCATTCTAAAAATTCTTATAAATATAAACCCCATTTTCATTTATAAACTCCTTTTATAAATCGGTTTATTATTTATAAATACAATTAATCAGATAAATTAATTTACTTTAAACATCCTAAATAAATAATAAATTAACTTTCCAACATCATTAATAAAATAATTTATTTAATCCAAAACATTATTAATATAGTAATTAATAACTTCAAAACATTATAAATAAATAATAATTATTTACTTCAAAACATTATTATATAATAATAATTTTTAACAACGAAATATTACTAATAAATAGTAGTTATTTGCTTCAAAACATTATAAATATAATATTTAATAATTTCAAACATTATTAATAAAACAATAATAATTAATCTTCAAACATTAATATAATAAATAATAATTAACTTCTAAAACATTATTAATAAATAATAATTATTAATTCCAAAAACGTTATTAATAAGTACTAATTATTAATTATCTTCAAACAATATTACTTATTTAAATAAATAACTTTTTACAATATTAAAATATTGATAAATAACTTCAAACAACCAAATATAAATAAAGAATTTTTAAAACACTATTAAACAATAGTTAAACAACTTTAAAATATTTCTAAATGGTTTAGAAAAGGCAAATAGAAATGTTGAGGTAAAATAGAGAAGTTTAAAATCCGCTTAAATAAAAATATTTAAGAAATCGCAAAGGTTAGATTTAAAATCATTCTCCATCAAAAATCCATTCCAAGCCAAAACGGCAGTTAATAGTATTTCAAAATACTAAAATGAAGTCGATAGCCACCAAACACTTAACCAATATTGTTATTGATTTTTATCACTACAAGGGTTACGTTTGAACATATAACAATGTCATAACTAATAGTGTTAAACAATCAAGATTTGCAATTAACAATCTATATAACAGGGTTATAATGGAATAGAATTAACATGTATATATAACTGGAAATTTCAAAAGTAACAATATCAAGAAATCCACATTTCTTAATAAATGTTCTGTATTTCAATTTTAAATGGCAATCACTTGTAAAAGCAAATAATTTAACCAATCAGCTGATAATTTCAACAAAACATAAACAGTAGAATTTAATCTACTATACATACTCATTTATTCAAAGAGGTGAGTTAGACTCACCAGAGTTCCAGTTATCGCCAAAGCATTTTGGTTTGAACTAAAATCGAACGATATCCAATTTTTGCCCAAATATTCAATCCCTCAAAATTCACCTAAACCAATTCCAATGCGAAGCTTTCATCATTACAAGCGCACCACAAAAAGATTTGTCTCAATTGGGCCTCGTATGCAAAAATTATTCACTATATAAGTTAACGATTTTTAAGTTACATTTTAATACACTAATTACAAATAATTACCCATTTAAAACCCTTCCCTCCAAATCCCCTTCTTCCCAAATCGACCATGCCTATACAAACATCCACCACAATAGCCAAGCTTTCCCCTACCAATATCTCACTCATCCTTGCACGAAAACACCTCCCGCTTGCTCCGTTGATCATCAATCGTCGATCTCCACACACCCATACAACATCATCGAACTCGCCCCACCCAAGATTGGCACAACCTGAAGTAAATCAGCTATGACCGACCCAATGTTGCACCACCCATCGTGGGGTCGTACCCCACCAAATCATGGTCGCGGGTGCTACTCGCCAACAGAAGCTCATTCCTACCCCTCTGGTCGCCTAACTAGTCCTATATCAACTCGAAAACCGAACCCTAGCTAAACATTGAATATTGCTTACAAACTATCGAGCAACAACTATTACCGCACTCTCAAATACTCATGCCAAAGCTTAAATTATGCTTAGACAAAACCAAAAATGCTTGCGTTAGATTTAATTTGGTTTTCTTTGATTTTGATTTTATTTTTAAACGAGGATCTGGTGTTTATTTCTTTGTTTTAGTAATGAAAATGAATGGAATGGGTACGGTAGACAAGAATAAGGTGGGTCAGATAAAACGTTGGGCATTATTTATTTTCAATTTTTCTAGCATCTCGCCGCATAGACTTTTATTCGCGTATGGGCTGCAAACAACAAAACAAAAATATGGTTGCGCTCAAAACATCAATGCAACCTCAAAATAAAAATAATATACACTGGTTATTGAACTCTGTAAAATCATAAATATACCGCGATTTGCCGATAAATTGTCAAACGAAAATTTTTCAAATTAAAAATTATGAAAAAATCAAATAATTTGAATTAAAAATACGTCAATAAAATCGAGTCATTATATGGAAATTAAATTTTCTAATTATTCATTTGAACTATTTATTACTGCAAGTAAATTACAAATTTAATTCATTATTACTATTTATTTATTTAAATAAAATCATTAAATCCTTTCAATTAATATTCAATTTAAAATCCTATTAGTTGATTCACTATTCAAATATATATGCATAATTCAAATATTTTGAATAATCTCTAATTTAACTCAAGTTTTAAAGCTTTTAAACCAATATTTCAGTAATTAAAATTAAATAAATATTCAAAATCAATTGACTAAAATTCCAGGTCGTTACAAACTATTTATGTAATTATTATATTTTGTCAATCCGTTGTGAGATTATGTGTATTTGTTACTTTTATATATTTTTTCTTTGGAATAAAACCCTTTTGATAATCTGTCATTTGGACTATTGAGTGTCAAAATGATGGGTCGTCACAGAATTACATTTCCCAAAGCCTATTAAAGACACATTGAAATGAAGTTAAGTACTCCTTGAATCAAATTCATAACTTGGAAGATGTCAGCTCCAAATTGTTTACCACCATCAATCGACTTAAAGTGTTTTGATATGTATTTGAACTTGGAATTTTTGATACTTGTAATGGGGATTCTAGTCAAAATTTTCAACAAGGATAAGTTGGAAAAGTCATACGAAAATGGGGGTTAAATGTCATTACATAAAGGAGTGACAATGTAGCAAAAAGTGAATCACCATCCTTCTTTTCCTCTTTACCATTTCTTTCCCTTTTAACCATTCAAACCCCACCTACCAGCCAACCCTTAGCCGGCCTGATCTTTTCCACTTCCTAGCCAAGATTATCAAGCCTTGCATGGGCCTCAAACATAGTCCAAATCCGAACAAATTTCATCGCAATTTAAATCCAATTTAAATGCATACCAATATCGAATATCTATCGGTATATTTATAACTATTATAAACATGTTGTTTATTACTACTCAACACATGAAATAAAATTATGTAACTAATATTTCCTAAATTTTAATTACTTTAATTAATTTATATTATTTATAATGTTATTAATTCACATGGTCAAAGGAGTATACAACATTTCGGTAGTGCGACTTTTTAGGTGTAATATTTTGGTAAAATTTATCGCTCATTTAGTTTCGGTAAAATACTATTTTACTTTGTTAAGTGTTATCCAGTTGTAAATATTATTTACACCAATTCTCTTCATCAAAACTATATCACTTTGGACTTATGGAATTTGGTAATGGTTAAAATTCTAATATAATTTGTATTCAACTCTATAGTAAAAACACAAAGTCTTTGGTTCAATAATAACAACTATTATTAACCTAACTACTCTGGCCTGAGATTTTTACTTTGAGTTGACCATGATACTAACCCCATATAATTGAGAGGAAAAATTCTCTATTGAATAGTGTTTCACTTCCAATACTTCCACTCGACCCAACTATTGTCAATCAATGGATACCATACCATGATTTGACTATAGTCAAAGTGGAGCTTTCATATTGAAGATCGATGGTATTCTTAAGTCAAGAGAACTATGTCAATCAGTAACATCGATATTTTCTATTTGACTTTGTTTATAATAACCAACAAAAAACTATCGAGTGAGTCATTCCATAGATATCCAACAATAACTGTTAGTACATAACCCCCAAGTTTCTCCAACAGTCATGAGTTATATACTTCCCAACATTTGGAGAGCGTTACATACTCTAGTGTAACAACCCGCATATTTTACGATTGTATATTTAAATATAGTATCGTTAATCGGATTAAAGTCTGAAAAGCTACTTTTTGTAAACGGTCGAATTGGGACTCGAGACCACTCCCATTGAGTCCAAAATGGCGTTTACAACTTTTTTGAGTATAAACATCGATATGTTTGGAGTTGGGTGAATATTGCTATTTTTCTATTGGGCTTTGGGTTTGGGTTTCAGCTCATTACTCATCTAATACCCTATACTCAACTCAACTTCCTTCATTCATTTTCATTTCCTAACACTCTCAAGCTTAAGAGAAAAATGGGGGAAAGAATGGGAAATTAGAATTCCAACCCCTAGTTTAATTAGGAAATTCAAATTCAAGCTCTAGAAAACAAAGAGAAGCTAAGGTAAGCATCCTCTTCTTCTTCTCCATCTCAATCTCTCTTCAATTCTCAGAAATTCCTAACCCTAACTTAGGAAAAAATTCACCTTTGATAATAGATCGAAGATTCTAGAGGTGTGTTGAAGAGGAAATGTTCTTGCCTTGTTTTAAAAGCTTCTCATTCATTGTTTTTGGGTTTAAAGGTGAGTTCTTTAACTCACATCTACGTCTATAACTCTCTTTGTTGTTAGGTATGAATTCCTAACACATGTGCATATTCATTTGCTTTTGATTTGAATTGATTTGGTGAATTTTCCAAATTTTGGTGTTTTGGTCCAATTTTTATGAAAATCCTATTATGGATATTTGGACATTGATATTCGAGTTGTATCGAAGAGCCTTTAAGGCTGGGTTGTCACTTGGCGTAAATCCTTAGTCGTCGTTTCTCGTTCGATCGCTTCCAACACGTGTTGGCCACTTTGGCCTAGGCAAATTGTTGCCCAGACCAGGTGACCAGACGTCTGGTGACCAAGTTCAGACGTCTGGTTTGGACCTGGAGCAAAAAAATATATGCACGCAGGATTAAAAAAAAGACAGAACCCAAATTCAGACGTCTGATATTTCTGGTTCAGACGTCGAAAAGGGTTTCAGACGTCTGGATTGCCGAACCAGACGTCTGAAAGGGTTTCAGACGTCTGGAAGGAATTTTCTGGAATTTCCAAAATCTAAATCCAGACGTCTGGATGGACCCCCAGACGTCTAGAACTGTGTATTTTCGCCTGTTTAGGCTTTTCTTAATTGAATTTCCATTGTTTATCCGATTTTGTTGCTCCGATTAGTTGTTATCACTTTTACCGACCTTGATGACTTCCTTTTCGGAATTTTTGGGAATATCCATTTTGATGGATTTGGTATCGATTTCTTTGGATTTAATTCACGTCTTCGAATGTGGATTTTTGTGATTGATTGTTTCTACGATCATTTTTATGATTTGTCACTTTTAAAAATATAAAGGTTTCTATACTAGTAGTAAATACTCAAACTCTTTCATCAAAACGATTTCAACACTATTTTAAATATAAAGCTCTCTTTTAAAATCGCTTTCCAATCTATTAGTATATACAAACCTTTACCTCATTTGTATGAGAAATCTAATTAAACGGCTTAGCAAAACAAGTGGTATGAAACGCTTGCGTTTACTTTTTCGGTTAATTCTTAGACTTGTTCGGTTGAAACTCTTATGACAATTTTCGAGTGGAAATCCACAATTTGTTCGTAAATATTTAAGTTAAGCTTGTGGTTATGGGACATGAAGCTAAACTCATTTATTTACTAGCTTAGTGTAATCGACACTTCTTGATGATCGATGATGATCATTTTATGGTTTAGACTAGCAATGTGCGATGTCTCTTTGTCCACGTGGGGAACTGTACCTCGTTTTATTGAGCTTCGCCTCATTCCTTTATGGGCTAGCAACCCATGTTCTTTTATGGTGTTCGGTTCATCAGATGTACCGTTATTATACTACATCGATGTCCCGGCTTTTTGGTTCATCGGACGTACCGTTATTGTACTGCGTCGTTGCTCCGAAGTTATGGTTAGCGACCATGGAATAGCGTTCCATTTGTGATACACGTGTTGGTGAGTTTTCATGCTCTCGTTTGTGATAAGCCTCCCCTTTGTGATTTGGATTTCTAATTTATGATTTCTAGAATTTTTATTTCACCAATTTTGCGATTGACATTGATATGTTTGTCAATATTTATGGTTTGGTGAATAAAATGAAGAATATGACATTCTTTTTGGTGCTTTGAGACTCTTGAGATATTGTATGACTTTGTTGTTATTAAATGTATACTTGTCACAGTATGGCATTATGGTTATCATATGTATTTGTTATATCTCTTACCCTATCTCATTTTATCTGATATTTATAGCTAGACTGATCCGTTTATTATTTTCTTATCAAATAATACTCGGGTCAGACCGAGATGTTACAGGTGCTTCTATTTGACTCCTCATTTGGGACTATTATCTGACTTTTGGCTAACTACTTAGCTTAGTAGTTTTTTTTATACATTCGAGATAGAGACTCCTTGATGTATACATATTCTTTTGTCTGCCACTTGTATCTATTCTTTTGTGACGTAATGGATCTTATATGACCATTACTTTGATGTACACTTTTATGTGATATATTCATACCTATTTCCGCCTTTGTGATATGAATGTTTGTGACTGATTTGTGTTATGCTTATTTCTATATTTGTTTCCGAAGGCCACACAGCCACAATGCAGTAGCTTTGAGTTTGTATTTGATATGTCGGATTTCCTCTTGAAATGAAATGTAAGTTATATTATCTGACATATCGGTACTCGCACAAAGCAATTACACAGATGGTTGCTCCTCAATAGCCTTATTCTTCATGCTAGTCGACGGCATTACCCCATAGTGTCCTTAGCTAGCGTGAGTATAGAGGTGGGGCGTCACATCTAGTCTCAACGGATACATCGATATCCAGTCTCGATGTATCTTGACTAGGAAAATTTAAAGTGATGCGTTCATTATATTGTACAGTACTCATGATTACAACTATTTATAATTACTATTACAAACACACCATTTATGGATTTTCTATTAAATATATTTTAATTAAACATTTAATTATTTATAACACATTATAACAAATATATAATAGAAAGAAAAAAAACCTTTATTACAAATGAGAATTGATTACAAAGTTAACTGATATACAATAAATTACATAATTGCCAATATGGCATACATCTAACTCTATCATAGCCTACGTCCACTGCTCATTGTTATTGGTTTTCTTAAACTTCAGCTTTTACTATAGTTTTGATATGAAATACAATGATTTATGACTTAATATACTAGTCCAGAAGCTTGGTTCGGTTTTTTTATAGCATAGAAGTTTGAAACTCTGAAAACTCTCCCCAATGCCAAATGCTTGGATATTTATAGAGGTGATGAGGTGGTATTGTAGCGACCCAACTTTCTACCTCCAGAATGTCGCATCACAATGAAGAAAGAAAGGGATAGAAAATAGAAAAGATACAGAAGAAAGAAGAAAACACATCAGAATCTCAACAGCGGAACGAACAAAATAGAATATATCGAATAATACATAGTATCATATACATCAGAGTTACACAGAAAATACAACACATACTAGACAGTTATAAACACCTGTCTAGTTAACACAACTCGATACAACTCAAATACAACACAGAGATACCAACACAGCGGAACACTATACATATCTATAACGCTGAAGTCTCCTGCTCCATTGCTCCTCCACAAATCGTCAAAGCTAACCTGGATCCCTTGGCTACTCATAAAAAATTGAGTACCCGAGAGTTTAAGAAAAACAGAAATAAACTCCGGGTCAGACATGGGTCTGGTGTGAGTAACAGGTTAAAGTTGCTTAACTTTGAAAAGCCTTTGAAACAAAAGGTATCACGTAAGACTTCCCACACATAAACATGGAAAAGTTTTTCCCTTACGCTAACCAAAACTTTAATAGGAAATTCTATGATATTATAATAGGTCTAGGGTTTTCAAGTAAATAAGAAATAGCTGAAATTGTTACATCTATTAAATTCCAACATACTAGGTTTACAATCAAATCCGTTGGCACTTATTGGAGATTGGATTCCATATAATGGCAGGGCTACCGGGGTACCGCCCGTCACAGTACGTGGCCTAGATCACCGTACCGAGGATTACTCCCAATCCCCTGCAACACAAGGCCAGAACATCCCTTACTGGATAATTCCCACACAAGACACCCCAGCAGTTGTTGCAATCAACTGCCCACACAACCGAAATAAAAGGGACATCTAGACAGGGGTAATCTTGTCCTACTTGGGTGCTACCCACTAACCTTGCTGCACCTCCCCTGTTTTAGCCATTCCCGGTTGATGAGGCTTGAGGCTACGATTACCTTTAGAGAACACATCTCTTAGAATGGTCATCGTCCACCTGACGATGTTCTGAAAGCATTCAATCCATACAAGTTCGTTCCGGGTTCGAACGAAACTGAAGCATTATCTCGTTACACTCATTTTGGAATCACCCTCAAAGTTAACGACAATAACCCTTGCATTCTGAATTTTCATCTTCACTTGAGATTCGCGACCTATCGTTAATTTGGATCGATGTGGTTTACGGATATCCAAATATGGAAACCCAATCCCGGTCTCATCGAAATCCAAACCGTATCTTTTAAGGCCAAGTTGTTTTAAAGTTAAAACAATTTAATTCAATTATCTATACACACACAAATAGATAAATCACAATATAACAATGGATAATTAACATCATCACCATAAACAGATAATCCATATCATCAACTCAAACAGATAATCAATAATATCATACTTAAAACAAGCATCCATATCACATAGATATTACTCATCTCATATCTGAGATCACAATCAATCAATGAAATTTTATTCATTTATAAGCAATGATTTATCATTCACAACTGTAATTAATTTAAAATGAATTAAATTAATTACTGCCATCTCTAATTAATTTAAAGTAAATTAAATTAATTACTACATCTATAAATCCTGCTTATACAACCATTAATTAAATAGAAATCAATTTAATTAATCATTCTCTAAATATTCATCTTGATTAAATACCTTTGATTAATCATTCTTTAATTAGAATAAGTAATTAGTCTTTTAATTAATTCCACAAATTAATTATTCTAAATCATTCATAGTAATTAACATTCAATTACTTCATTTATTAATTAAATATAATTAATTACATTTATCCTTAATTAATTACATTAATTAATCACTCATTATTTATTTATTCCCTAATTAAACAATTCATAATTATATCATTAATTATATAAATTAATGATCTCTAATTTATATTTAAACTAAATTACTTCCTTTTAATTAATTACATTAAGTAATTTAATCTTTAATTAAACACAATTATTAATCCCCTTTGATTAATAACAAACCAGTAATTAACTACCCTTAATTACTCATATAAATTAATTATCCCATAATTAATTATCTCCATTAATTAATCCCTTGATTAATTACAAAAGTAATCACCCAAATTACTTACTTACAAATCATCTTATATTAATTACATTAAGTACTTACCATCTAATTACTTTCCTAAGTAATTGTGCTCCATTAATTACACCAAGTAATTTCACTTCCAATTTATCAAATGACTATCTTTAAATTAATGAAAATAAATTAATTAACTTAAATTAATCATATCATCAAAATTAATTACAATAAGTAATTAATCTCTTAATTTCTCTTATCAAGTAATTACACTTAACAATTTACAATAGATTATCTAAATTAATTAATCTAATTAATTATCAAAATTAATCACATTAAATAATTATCTAATCCTTAGTTAATTTCCTTTATTAACTAATAACATTTCTTTAATTTACTTCTTAATTAATCTTTAATTCTAAATCATTAATTATAAATTAAATAAATAAGTCATTCTTTAATTATCTTATTAATTAATCCACTTCAATATTTTAATTATCTCTAAGATAATCCATTCCATTATTAACGACTTCATAAATATTAAAGTGTATTTAAAACATTACACTTCTAAATTTAGATTCAAATTTCATTTTGAATTTAAGATTCCAAATGATTATATATTCAAAATCCTTTTCATAAAAGAACTTTATCAAAATCCAATTGAAATATTTATTTGAAAACAAATTACTTTAAAAAGCTATTTGGTTTAACCTTGTTTAAACATTCATATTTTAAAATATTAGCTGATTTTAAATTACAGTTTTGAATTCAAGAAACTTGAATCCATATTTAACTTTGATTTAATTTCTTTGATTTAAACTTGCCTTAAACCTTGATTTTAAATTATTGATTTAAAATCTAAATTCATTTTTAAAACTTAAGATTCAAAAATTCCATTTGAATCTATACTTTAAACTTTAAATTTTAAAACACAGTTTAAATTCTGTTTTAAATTTTGAACTAAGATTTAAAAACCTGGAAACAGACAAGTACTAATGCCTGAACAACCACTGACTCGAGCCAACCCAGATTGCTTCGAGTCATATGCCATGCTACTTCGAGTCAGACACTCGAGTAACTCGAGTTCTTCCCGAGTCCAAAACTCTGCACCCCACTAAACTCAAAGCTTCAAACTGCACGGTGCACGTGCACCGTGGCTCCGGCCACCTCCGGCCATTCCCCAGAACTGCAACCCATCACCGTTCATCTCTAGACAACATCACCGCCCCCCAATTTCACCACCGTTGCTCGAATCAAATTCGAGCTCTTAACCTCAAATCTGGAAACACAATCAGATCCCCCCCCCTCAAAACCTGTCAACGTTTCAACCTCGCCGTTCCGACCACCTGAAGGTCTGCAATTCCGGCTACAACTTCGTCGACATCCACCTTCATTTACCCAAAATTGGTAGCACTCGATCCATGAGAGGAGCCGCGGTGGATTGATTACTGACCATCACTAAAACTAGGGTTAAAAACAGAAAATACCCACCATCATCACCACAGTGATCATCCACCTCCTCCGCCATTTTTCCTAGATACCTCGATCACTACTCCATCATCTAGCAGAGACCCGACCCTTCCAGTCTCGTAGATCATCAGAGAAACCCAAAATTTCCAAATCAGTGCAAACCAGAAATGCAAACTCAAATCATTACTAAAAATGTGATTCGAGTTTTAAAATCAGTATTTTGATTAAGTGTTTTATTCACCTTTCTGAATCGTGGAATTAAGCATTTTGAGTTTTTACAAAACTCAAGTTTTATACTGTTCTTAAAGTTTTCAGAGCAGACCTACCTTGTTTAACTTGAATTCTAATTTTTAAAAATTTACTTTATGATCAAACAAACATATTTTGTTTAGATACTATGTCCTAATAATCAATAGATTAAGTAGTCATGATTTTTGAATTAAATCAGAGCTTCAAATTTTATAAACAGAGATGTATTCCAGACTACTAAACAGGCAGGCACCATACATCATAGAATTGCATATATATATATATATATATATATATATATTTACATACATACATATATATATATATCCATATAGACACACTTACTTCAGACATAAGCAACATATGTGAATACACTTAAGCATGTTAAATTTAAGTTACTCACCTATGATCTGAGAAAAAGGACAGAGCACAATTGTTTGCAAAGCTTTGGACTTTAAAAACTGGAAATTGCTTTGCTTTGATCTTCCTAACCTTCTTTCCTTTGTTGAGTTGTAAATATTATTTAAGTTTGTATATATGGAAGTATATGTTATTATCTCTGGTTTGCTAAGTTGTGATGAACGAATGAAGTAAGAATATATATATATATATAGAAGAGTGTTTGCTGGAGATAAGTATTAGCTGGTACAACATATATTTGTTCAGAGATCTTTTTTTTATATCAGACCAGGCTATACTTTAGAAACTGAAATGATTCTCTACATTTCGAATTGACTTGGTTATGTGCTAGAGTTTGAAAGCATTAAATGCAATGGTACCTTATGTCTACAACCTTACCTTATATGTCTAGCATGTACATAGATATTTTATTTACTTTGATCTTGCCTTCATTTCTAAGCTTTACAGTTAACATACAAATATACAAATCCTGGTTTGCTTTTACTTTATGTTTTCATACTTGTCTTCTTTTCTATTCTTGCCTGCATACTACCTTACAGGCAACATTTCTTTACTTTGTTTGCCTGGTTATGCACTACTCTATTACCCTATGTACAAATATTTTTTTGTTTTGTTTTAGTTATTGGTTATAAATTTTAACCTAAGTATTTAGTTCCATTCTAACATGTGTGTGTTTATTTTATTTCCCTCATTTGAAAGATTTTATTTCAAATTTACAAATCATAGTTTCTCAAAAATACATACATATATATACACATAAGTTTTAAAATAACACTTTCTATTTATATTAAAAATCTATTTGTAAAAATATTACATTATTAATATTGTTTAAAAATAACTCATTATTAAATTAACATAATTTTATAAAATAAATTATCACCTTATTACTTTTTTTATCAAGCTATACTTAAGAGAACAAAACAACCTTTTTTGTTTAATTTAAATTTAAGCTAAAATCATTTAAACAATTTCAACTTTAATCTTGAGTATATTTTAAAGACAAAACGTTATTTATTTAATATTGAATTAAATCAAATTTCCAAATTACCAAAAATATTAGAATTTGAAAACATATCATTATTTATTAACTTTTAAAACAGATCTTGTCTATTTATAATATATACAAATATATATATACATTATAAATAGAAAACAATTTATTAGCTTTTAAAAGATAAATTATCAGTTAAACATTTATTCAAAAGAAGATTATTAAATCAATTTGAATCTTATTAACAAATATTATCAAATCAATTTAATTTTTACATAGATTATTAAATTGATATTGCTTAAAATTTCCGGGATATCACATTCCTCCCCCCTTAAAAGAATTTCGTCCCCGAAATTTAAAACAAAGGTAATTTAATAATCCAATTAAAGATTTAATTTTAAAACACAAGCATATATTATCAAACATATGCTAACAACCATAGCAACCAATCATCCAAACAAACAAATCTAACTATCCAGGCAAAATTCTGGATAGAATTCTCTCGAGTTTCCCCGAGTATAAATACCGGGATACTCGCCCTACCGAACCAAACAAAACTATACTACTAAGCTACAGAGCTCCTACTCATCTAGATCTACAAAACTAGACAGGATATCAGACTACAGACAAGTCTAACTCAACAACCAAAACTCCCTAAACTGCCGGTTTTACAACCAGAGATAGATCTCACACGTACTCTCTCCGAGATACGTGAAAACAACGAATCCCAGTTATCCAAACTGGCAATTTAGTCCTGAAGATCAAACACTTATCCAAAATCAAATCTCCGATTCTTATCCATAAAATCTTTCTGACGGTCCTGGGTCTCCTACATCCTTACTGATCAGCTCAACCCTTGCTGATGCCCTTCAGAAACAATCAGAACCAAAACAATCTAACAAAATGATCTTTCCAAGATCAACCAAAGCTCAGAACTCCTCTCAACTCCAAAATTAGGAAACAGATCTCACTACTCTCATCCAGAAGAGATAAAACAGATGCACTCCAATCTGGCCTCAGATCCTGAAAAATTTCCTGTAGAAAAACTCTCTAATCCAAACCACTGCAACTTCCAGTTGCTTCCATACTAAAACAGCTGCCACCATGCTTCCACTGCGCAACTCTGACTGAGCAGATGAAAATGCTGATGACGAACACAAGCAAAGACTGGACAGCACATTCCAAAAATAAGGTTCCACGGATCCAAAAATAAAACTCAAAAGCTCCTCCAAAACTGAGCTGCTTCACTAAAATATCTCCAAAAACCATCCTACTACTAAGCTGAACCATCGGTACCACTCCTAGAATCCAGTCGATACCAAACTCGATCTCCAGATGCTAGCAAAACTCTGACTTCCTGAAGACATCCAGAAAAAAAAAATCTCTGAAAACCCAAGAGAACACTCAGCCTATCGCAAGTCACTTTTGCGATCAACTTAGCCTAATTTCCAAAGAAAAACTGTTTTCTCTTTACCAAACATAACAGCTTACGCTTAACTAGCCAATCCAGCGAAGAAATGGAACCACTCTGCTGCTTCTGAATTCCACTGCTAAGCTAGAAAGCTTCCTTGCCAACACACAGAACACTCCGAGCTGCACTGCTGACACCAATGCTAAGGAATTCCTAATCCAAAGCTCTTCGAGAAACTCGAACCTCAAACCAAATAGAAACACTCTGCTGAACACAGCCACACCACCGAAGTAGACACACTTCGTTAACTTGTTCCAAAGAAACATCTTTGGAGACATCCATAGTCACTGTGTCTCATCACACAGCTACTACTTCCTGAGGTATCAAGATATCATCACTTGCTTCCATCCAACCGATAGATCCAAACTCTGCTCAAAGATGGACTCCGAACCATTACAGGTTACCTTCATAGATCGATGAAATCCTTACACCATCCAAAGCTCACTCGAGATGGTACTAGGTCTACAGTCTCAACAGATACACTTCCAACCTCAAGCATTCAAACTCCAACCATTGGTAGTCGTGTTACACACACCACTACCCTATCTACCTTTATAATTTATATTGGAAAACCCGAACAGGTAACCCAACAAATAGGTAGAAATATATATATATATATATATATATATATCAAAATTACAAATACGCTCTCTCAAAAAAAGAAATCACTCCAGAGCTTAGGTATTCGCTCAACCTATCGCTCTGATACCAACTGTAGCGACCCAACTTTCTACCTCCAGAAAGTCGCATCACAATGAAGAAAGAAAGGGATAGAAAACAGAAAAGATACAGAAGAAAGAAGAAAACACATCAGAATCTCAACAGCGGAACGAACAAAATAGAATATATCGGATAATACATAGTATCATATACATCAAAGTTACACAGAAAATACAACACATACTAGACAGTTATAAACACCTGTCTAGTTAATACAACTCGATACAACTCAAATACAACACAGAGATACCAACACAGCGGAACACTATACATATCTATAACGCTGAAGTCTCCTGCTCCATTGCTCCTCCACAAATCGTCAAAGCTAACCTGGATCCCTTGGCTACTCGTAAAAAATTGAGTACCCGAGAGTTTAAGAAAAACAGAAATAAACTCCGGGTCAGACATGGGTCTGGTGTGAGTAACAGGTTAAAGTTGCTTAACTTTGAAAAGCCTTTGAAACAAAAGGTATCACGTAAGACTTCCCACACATAAACATGGAAAAGTTTTTCCCTTACGCTAACCAAAACTTTAATAGGAAATTCTATGATATTATAATAGGTCTAGGGTTTTCAAGTAAATAAGAAATAGCTGAAATTGTTACATCTATTAAATTCCCGCATACTAGGTTTACAATCAAATCCGTTGGCAATTATTGGAGATTGGATTCCATACAATGGCAGGGCTACCGGGGTACCGCCCGTCACAGTACGTGGCCTAGATCACTGTACCGAGGATTACTCCCAATCCCCTGCAACACAAGGCCGAAACATCCCTTACTGGATAATTCCTGCACAAGACACCCCAGCAGTTGTTGCAATCAACTGCCCACACAACCGAAATAAAAGGGACATCTAGACAGGGGTAATCTTGTCCTACTTGGGTGATACCCACTAACCTTGCTGCACCTCCCCTGTTTTAGCCATTCCCGGTTGATGAGGCTTGAGGCTACGATTACCTTTAGAGAACACATCTCTTAGAATGCTCATCGTCCACCTGACGATGTTCTGAAAGCATTCAATCCATACAAGTTCGTTCCGGGTTCGAACGAAACCGAAGCATTATCTCGTTACACTCATTTTGGAATCACCCTCAGAGTTAACGACAATAACCCTTGCATTCTGAATCTTCATCTTCACTTGAGATTCACGACCTATCGTTAATTTGGATCGATGTGGTTTTCGGATATCCAAATATGGAAACCCGATCCCGGTCTCATCGAAATCCAAATCGTATCTTTTAAGGCCAAGTTGTTTTAAAGTTAAAACAATTTAATTCAATTATCTATATACACAAAGATAGATAAATCACAATATAACAATGGATAATTAACATCATCATCATAAACAGATAATCTATATCATCAACTCAAACAGATAATTAATATTATCATACTTAAAACAAGCATCCATATCACATAGATATTACTCATCTCATATCTGAGATCACAATCAATCAATGAAATATCATTCATTTATAAGCAATGATTTATCATTCACAACTGTAATTAATTTAAAATGAATTAAATTAATTACTGCCATCTCTAATTAATTTAAAGTAAATTAAATTAATTACTACATCTATAAATCCTACTTATACAACCATTAATTAAATAGAAATCAATTTAATTAATCATTCTCTAAATATTCATCTTGATTAAATACCTTTGATTAATCATTCTTTAATTACAATAAGTAATTAGTCTTTTAATTAATTCACAAATTAATTATTCTAAATCATTCATAGTAATTAACATTCAATTACTTCATTTATTAATTAAATATAATTAATTACATTTATCCTTAATTAATTACATTAATTAATCACTCATTATTTATTTATTCCTTAATTAAACAATTCATAATTACATCATTAATTATATTAATTAATGATCTCTAATTTATATTTAAACTAAATTACTTTATTTAAATTAATTACATTAAGTAATTTAATCTTTAATTAAACACAATTATTAATCCCCTTTGATTAATAACAAACCAGTAATTAACTACCCTTAATTACTCATATAAATTAATTATCCCATAATTAATTATCTCCATTAATTAATCCCTTGATTAATTACAAAAGTAATTACCCAAATTACTTACTTACAAATCATCTTATATTAATTACATTAAGTACTTACCATCTAATTACTTTCCTAAGTAATTGTGCTCCATTAATTACACCAAGTAATTTCACTTCCAATTTATCAAATGACTATCTTTAAATTAATTAAACTAAATTAATTAACTTAAATTAATCATATCATCAAAATTAATTACAATAAGTAATTAATCTCTTAATTTCTCTTATCAAGTAATTACACTTAACAATTTACAATAGATTATCTAAATTAATTATCAAAATTAATCACATTAAATAATTATCTAATCCTTAGTTAATTTCCTTCATTAACTAATAACATTTCTTTAATTTACTTCTTAATTAATCTTTAATTCTAAATCATTAATTATAAATTAAATAAATAAGTCATTCTTTAATTATCTTATTAATTAATCCACTTTAATATTTTAATTATCTCTAAGATAATCCATTCCTTTATTAACGACTTCATAAATATTAAAGTGTATTTAAAACATTACACTTCTAAATTTAGATTCAAATTTCATTCTGAATTTAAGATTCCAAATGATTATATATTCAAAATCCTTTTTATAAAAGAACTTTATCAAAATCCAATTGAAATATTTATTTGAAAACAAATTACTTTAAAAAGCTATTTGGTTTAAACTTGTTTAAACATTCAGATTTTAAAATAAAAGCATATTTTAAATTACAGTTTTGAATTCAAGAAACTTGAATCCTTATTTAACTTTGATTTAATTTCTTTGATTTAAACTTGCCTTAAACCTTAATTTTAAATTCTTGATTTAAAATCCAAATTCATTTTTAAAACTTAAGATTCAAAAATTCCATTTGAATCTATACTTTAAACTTTAAATTTTAAAACACAGTTTAAATTCTGTTTTAAATTTTGAACTAAGATTTAAAAGCCTGGAAACAGACAAGTACTAATGCCTGAACAACCACTGACTCGAGCCAACCCAGATTGCTTCGAGTCATATGCCATGCTACTTCGAGTCAGACACTCGAGTAACTCGAGTTCTTCCCGAGTCCAAAACTCTGCACCCCACTAAACTCAGAGCTTCAAACTGCACGGTGCACGTGCACCGTGGCTCCGGCCACCTCCGGCCATTCCCCAGAACTGCAACCCATCGCCGTTAATCTCCAGACAACATTACCGCCCTCCAATTTCACCACCGTGGCTCGAATCAAATTCGAGCTCTTAACCTCAAATCTGGAAACACAATCAGATCCCCCCCCTCAAAACCTGTCAACGTTTCAACCTCGCCGCTCCGACCACCTGAAGGTCTGCAATTCCGGCTACAACTTCGTCGACACTTCCACCTTCATTTCCCCAAAATTGGTAGCACTCGATCCATGAGAGGAGCCGCGGTGGATTGATTACTGACCATCACTAAAACTAGGGTTAAAAACAGAAAATATCCACCATCATCACCACAGTGATCATCCACCTCCTCCACCATTTTTCCTAGATACCTCGATCACTACTTCATCATCTAGCAGAGACCCGATTCTTCTAGTCTCGTGGATCATCAAAGAAACCCAAAATTGCCAAATCAGTGCAACCAGAAATGCAAACTCAAATCATTACTAAAAATGTGATTCCAGTTTTAAAAATCAGTATTTTGATTAAGTGTTTTATTCACCTTTCTGAATCCTGGAATTAAGCATTTTGAGTTTTTACAAAACTCAAGTTTTATACTGTTCTTAAAGTTTTCAGAGCAGACCTACCTTGTTTAACTTGAATTCTAATTTTTAAAAATTTACTTTATGATCAAACAAACATATTTTGTTTAGATACTATGTCCTAATAATCAATAGATTAAGTAGTAATGATTTTTGAATTAAATCAGAGCTTCAAATTTTATAAACAGAGATGTATTCCAGACTACTAAACAGGCAGGCATCATACATTCATAGAATTTCATATATATATATATATTTACATATATATATATATCCATATAGACACACTTACTTCAGACATAAGCAACATATGTGAATACACTTAATCATGTTAAATTTAAGTTACTCACCTATGATCTGAGAAAAGGGACAGAGCACAATTGTTTGCAAAGCTTTGGACTTTAAAAACTGGAAATTTCTTTGCTTTGATCTTCCTAACCTTCTTGCCTTTGTTGAGTTGTAAATATTATTTAAGTTTGTATATATGGAAGTATTTGTTATTATCTCTGGTTTTCTAAGTTGTGATGAACGAATGAAGTAAGAATATATATATATATATAGAAGAGTGTTTGCTGGAGATAAGTATTAGGTGGTACAACATATATTTGTCCAAAGATCTTTTTTTTATATCAGACCAGGCTATACTTTAGAAACTGAAATGATTCTCTACATTTCGAATTGACTTGGTTATGTGCTAGAGTTTGAAAGCATTAAATGCAATGGTACCATATGTCTACAACCTTATCTTATATGTCTAGCATGTACATAGATATTTTATTTACTTTGATCTTGCCTTCATTTCTAAGCTTTACAGTCAACATACAAATATACAAATCCTGGTTTGCTTTTACTTTATGTTTTCATACTTGTCTTCTTTTCTATTCTTGCCTGCATACTACCTTACAGGCAACATTTCTTTACTTTGTTTGCCTGGTTATGCACTACTCTATTACCCTATGTACAAATATTTTTTTGTTTGTTTTAGTTATTGGTTAGAAATTTTAACCTAAGTATTTAGTTCCATTCTAACATGTGTGTGTTTATTTTATTTCCCTCATTTTGAAAGATTTTATTTCAAATTTACAAATCATAGTTTCTCAAAAATACATACATATATATACACATAAGTTTTAAAATAACACTTTCTATTTATATTAAAAATCTATTTGTAAAAATATTACATTATTAATATTGTTTAAAAATAACTCATTATTAAATTAACATAATTTTATAAAAGAAATTATCACCTTATTACTTTTTTTATCAAGCTATACTTAAGAGAACAAAACAACCTTTTTTGTTTAATTTAAATTTAAGCTAAAATCATTTAAACAATTTCAACTTTAATCTTGAGTATATTTTAAAGACAAAAAGTTATTTATTTAATATTGAATTAAATCAAATTTCCAAATTACCAAAAATATTAGAATTTGAAAACATATCTTTATTTATTAACTTTTAAAACAGATCTTGTCTATTTACAATATATACAAATATATATATATATATATATATATATACACATTATAAATCGAAAACAATTTATTAGCTTTTAAAAGATAAATTATCAGTTAAACATTTATTCAAAAGAAGATTATTAAATCAATTCGAATCTTATTAAGAAATATTATCAAATCAATTTAATTTTTACACAGATTATTAAATTGATATTGCTTAAAATTTCCGGGATATCACAGGTATGATTAATCCGATAAGTCAGGAAATTTCCATGTATAACTCGCCCAAATCAGATTTCTGTATATGAAAGACATGATTGCAAATTTCCAAATATATGTAGATTTTATACTATATATGGCATGTTTAGTTCAGTTATAAACCCGACCTGGTTTTTGTTTGTTCAATGAAGTGCAGTAGATATGTTGCTGCCTAAGTTCCTGCACCTTCCCCCTAGTTCGGTCTCCTCCTTATGCTCTGATTTTGTATTCACATAATGCTACCCCCGGTCTGGCACCCAAACTACCGAAAAGAAGATCATGTTCGGTACCTTGGGTACCATATAGGATATCATGTTCAGTACCTTAGGTACCGAACAAGATCTTCTACTCTGTACCTAAGGGTACCGAACATGGTAGGGTTTCCTCCTTCTAGTTCTTTTGTGCATCTCAAACCTTTTGTTTTTTTATCTACCCTTCCTTTGCACTCGCTCCTCTTGCCGTGTTTCCTTTCTCTTGCCCATGACTTGGCTACTTCGATCTTATAAGCGAAACTACCCATAACCCTTGTCCCCAATGATTAGCTCATAAACTACGAGGTGGGATTTTCTAAATATCTAATGATCCCATCGGTTGGTCGTATGTCTCCTTCTTCATTTCCAATTCTATTTGTCATGTGCTCAATTCGGTGTTCAAGGCTAGTTTTGGCTTATAATCGGCTCGATGGTAAGCAAAGACATATGCCTATATAACTCCTGAGCCCCTTCTTACTGAACGCGCTACTTCATTGATCTTCTTTCTCCAATCTTTTGAAACCATTCACCTCCCTCAAGCTGCAAGGGTCGATTCTCCAACTAGACATCTTCGAACAACTATAATCATCATCTAGGGTCATTATCTGATCTGGTAAACACCATTTCCCTTTTTTACTTCCATGTTAACAAATTGTATGCAATGATTCATTCTTTTTCTGATGGTAGGCTTAGGGTTTTGGGTTTTGATCTGTTGGCTTCAATTGAACATATAAGCTAGGGTTTGCTTATGTTGGGAAGGATTTAAATGGTGATAAACACAAAATTCTCTTAAATTGATGGGTCTTTCCTATCTATGATTCAACTACTCGAGGGTTTGACCACTGAGTAGAGAACCAAATATTGCATGCTAGTTACTTTTACTTTAGTCATTAAGTTAAATTTTGCATAAGGATTTTTGGGCGTAATAGTTTTCTAATAATGTCGGGATGTTTAAGTTAACATTGTCTTAGTTATTTTTCAATGTACATGCACACACCAATGTGCACACATGAACACTTCCACCCTTTGCGATAATTCATGTGATAGATTATCATATTAGATAGGTATGTCGAGCCATCGAAAGACTCGTTCATAGACTACTTTTGGAGATAGGCTCTATCTTCTTCTATGCCTCCAGGTCCTATGTTATCAAGGCATCGCTCTAATCAGTCTCATTCTGCTCATCCTCTCGTGCATGGATATAGGCCATCCGAATTGTTGGTGGATCCTATCAACTCGAGCCCTCCATTTTGACTTCCAAGTAGTTGGATATTATCATGGCCACTCACGGTATCTGTAACGCTGTCATCCTATGACATAATAATAAACAAAATTTAATTAAAATAAAGATTTTTTTAATAAATTAGTAAATTATTATTCATTGAAATCGAATAAAATGTTTTAATTAAATATAAAATATTTATAAGTAAAAATAAATTCATTTTTACGTTAATGCAATGGAAAATTAAATAAAAATATACGAGTATTGAATTGAAAAAGATTATTCAATTATGGAAATATATCTGGTGTAATGAAGTATATAATAATTTAAATTAAATTATAGGTTATTTGCAAATAAATAAAATAATTTATTTGTAATGACCCATCTTTCACTCCATAGAAAGACGTATCATTATTAAGAAAGAAAGGGATAGAAAATATAGAAAAGAAAGAACTAAACAATACCAGAATCTCACAGCGGAACGAATAAAATATATTAATCACATAGTTATTACATAATATACAGCATCTATCAGAGCTGCACAACTTATACATCACAATACATTAGACAGTTATAAAAGTCTATCTATTATACAACTCAAATACATCACAGTGATACAGACACAGCGGAAACATTATATCTACATGCTGAAGCCTCCTGCTCCAAATCTCCTCCAAAATTCGTCAAAGCTAACCTGAATCCCTTGGCTACTCGTAAAAATTTGAGTACCCAAGAGTTTAATAAAACAGAAAATAAACTCCGGGTCAGACATGGGTCTGGTGTGAGTTAATGGGTTAAAGTTGATTAACTATGAAAAATCATTTGAAAAGAAAGGTATCTCGTAAGACTTCCCACACATAAACACGGAAAAGTTTTTACCTTACGATAACTAAAACATTCTATAGGAAATCCAGTGGTATTATAATAGGGTCTAGGGTTTTCAAGTAAAATACAGAAATAGCTGGAATGCTTACATCTCACGTTCCAACATAGTTGGGAACAATCAAAATGTACGGCGCTTATTGGAGATTGGATTCCATACAATGGCAGGGCTACTGGTTTACTGCCCGTCACAGTACGGGACCTAGATCACCGTACCGAGGATCCCTCCCGATCCCCTGCAACACAAGGCCGGAACCATCCCTTACTGGATAGTCCCGAACAAGACAACCCCGCAGTTGGGATCAGCAACCGCCCACTAAGTCGAATAAAAACGGACCACTAGACAGGGGAAAATCTCATCCTACTTGAGCGCGACCCACTTTGCCTTGCCGCACCTCCCCTATTTTAGCCATTCCCGGTTGATGAGGCTTGAGGCTACGATTACCTTTTTAGAACACATCTCTTAGAATGCTCATTGTCCTATAATGATGATGTTCTGAAAGCATTCAATCCATACAAGTTCGTTCCGGGCTCGAACGAAACCGAAGGCACTATCTCGCTACACTCATTTTGGAATCACCCTCAGAGTTAACGAAAATAGCCCTTGCACTCTGAATCTTCATCTCAACTTCACTTGAGATTCACGACCTATCGTTTAATTTGGATCGATGTGATTTTCAGATATCCAAATTTGGAAATCCGATCCCGGTCTCATCGTAATCCAAAACGCCATCTTAAAGTCCAAGTTATTTAAGGGTTAAACAATTAAATATATTATCTATATTCACACAGATAGATAATTCACATTAAGATTGATAATCCAAAGCATCTCATATCACACATCAGAGATATCACATAATCCAACGCATTCAATATCATTCCATCATCCATAAGCAAGATTAATCAACCACACCTTTAATTAACTACAAATGAATTAAATTAATTACTTTAATTTCTCTTAAATCTTGCTTACTTAACATTAATTAATTACAAACCAATTAATTAATCATCCTTTAATTATCCGTCTTAATTAATCATCCTTGATTAATTATTCTTTAATTACATTAAGTAATTAACCTTTAATTAATTACACAAATTATTATCCTTTAACCATCCACATAATTAACCTTTAATTACTCCCATTAATTAATTATACCATAATTAATTACATTAATTAATGGTCCTTAATCAATTACATTAATTAATTAAATTACTTACATTTATTAATTACTTTCATTAATTAATTATTCTTTTAATTAATTACATTTAGTAATTAATCTTTAATTAATCACATTCATTAATCAACCTTAATTAATCACCTTCAGTAATTAACTATCCTTTAATTACTTCCATTAATTAATTAACTCTTTTAATTATATTAATTAATCTTTTGATTAATTACACCAAGTGTTTGTACCAAAAATGGGCACAACACTCTTCGGAAGTTTTTGAAGAGATAAAAGTGAAGAATGAAAATTAAAACTGTGGATTATCTAACAAAAACTCCAAATAACGGAAAGTAAATTGCAAAGACAAGCGATTTAGAGTGGTTCGGCGTTTTGCCTACGTCCACTATGAAGTTTGATGATTTTATTGCTCGATACTTGAAGGTTACAGTAGTTTATAATGTAATACAACTGAATTTCTAAGTTAAGTCTCAATCTAAAGCAGCGGCGGTGTTCTGGAGTAGATCTGGCAGAATCTGGGCGCTCTTCAGTACTTAGAATTCTCCGCCCCCTTTTCTGAATGACTAGGGGCTCTATTTATAGGTGTAGGAGGCTGATATTTCGCCTAAAATTCGGGGAGACCAGTTCTGGCACGTGAGGGGGGACACATGCCCGCTCTTTGGAAATCCGGGCCCACTTTGAGATCGATTCGACCCTTGCTTCGAATCGATCAAGATTTGCTCCGATTGAGCTGAAATTTGGCATGGACATTCCTTAGGTTGACAGTTAGCTCCTGTCCAAATTTCATAGCATTTGGACTTGTAGATCTCGAGATATGATTGATTCAAGATTTCATTTCCGGTTGACATGCTCCCTTCGAATCGATGCTTTTCGCGCTCCAGGAATGGATTCGAAGTAGAGCAACTTCATGGATTCTAAGCACTCCATCCTGATGGATTCGAAGTAGAGCAACTTCATTAATTCGAAGCACTCCATCTTGATGGATTCGAAGGAAGGCATCTTGATGGATTCGGAGGAAGGCATCCTGATGGATTCGAAGCACTCCATCTTGATGGATTCGAAGGAAGGCATCCTGATGGTTTCGAAGCACTCCATCTTGATGGATTCGAAGGAAGGCATCTTGATGGATTCGAAGCAAGGTCACTGGATGGATTCGAAGCACAGTGACACCTATGGATTCGAAGCAAGGTCACTGGATGGATTCGAAGCACAGTGACACCTATGGACTTGAAGCAAGGGAAACTTGATGGATACGGAGTGTGGCCACATTGATGGATACGAAATTGGGCTCACTGATGGAAACGAAAACATGCCTTTCCCTTCAACTTGCATCCATCATAACTTGAGCATATGAACTCGGATTGACTTGAAACTTGGAACGTTGGCTCTCATAGCTTTTCTAGTCATGTCTTATCAATTATAGCTCAATCTGGTCTCAGACAAAATTCATCGATATCCAGGGTAGACCTATGTGCACTAGGTGTCCATAACGAGCGACTCTAGGTTTCTGATCAATTCCTTGGTATCTCGGCCTTGCCAAAAGGCGGGATAACATTTGCCCCCCAAAGTACGTCTTGTGGAAACATGACGTGCTTTGAAAAGCTGCAATTTCTCTTTGAACAATTATCATATCTTTCGTTGAAAGTTGTACTCTGTATTGCTGTAACTGACTACTGTGTGATAGTGATCAGCTGCTTACTGTCGGATTCACGACGAGATGAGCATTTGATCCCTGTGAATGTCAAAGATCAAATATTAGTCAGACATATATGCATATATGTGTCATCTTGACTTTTGTTAGCGTTGCGTGGTTGCAAGTCGTTGCTGTTCAGTTTGTTATCGAAGTCCGCATCGATCCTCTCCTGAATCGACTTGAGATTCGAGTTAAAACATCGCTTTGATGATTGTCTATGATTATGTAGTGCATTGTTGTAATTGAGTGTCGAGTGCTAGCGATTTGTTGTTCACTGTTGTAATTGCCATGAGGTAAGCATTCTATTCCTGTAAATTTTAAAAATTGAATGTTAGTCTGTCATACATGTACGCATGTTAACCTGGCTCCCGTTAACGTTTGCACGTTCATGAGTTGTTGTCAAGTTCTTTAGTTTTTGTTTGGATTGAGTTTCGTATCGATCCTCTCCTGGATCGAAATGAAATTCAAGTTGTAACAATGTTCGATGGTTGTTTTTGAATGCTCCTTCGTAACGATCCTCTCCTGAATCGATGTGAAGGGTTGGAATGTATGCTTCGTATCGGTGGATACGTAATATTGGATCTCGGATCGATGGATACAAAATTAATGCTTTGTATCGATAGAGTCAAACAATCCAGACATAATCATGCAGTGATGCTTCACGGAGGATATGCCATTCCTTATTCGTTTATTCAATAAGAATCCCCGATTGTGGATAATCTTCGATAGGAGTCACCCATGACTTTTCTTCTAGATCCATCTCTAAGATCTAGTTGATCTTCATATGTCAATGCTTGGAATAATAAGCATTTCAACTGGGATAAAGTCTTTTTGCCGTGCATCCTCGAAACTGGCTAGCTTGGCCAGTGACTTAGTTTTTTCATTTTGTCCTCCGAGGAGGTGTGTAATGGTGTAATTGTCGAAGTCGACTAGTAGCTTTTGGACCCAGCTAGGATGAGGAGCAAGATGTTGCCCCCTAGTTCAATAATCTTCCCTGACTCGGTATACTACTAACCAATAATCACATAATATATGCAAAGTTTCCACTCCTAGTTTTCTTGTAAGTTTGAGTACCAAGGCTTCATACTTAGCTTCGTTATTTGTTGCAGGGAAGTTGAGTTTGAGGGCGTGGCAGATCGATCATTCCTCAGTAGTCATTAACGCAATTCCGATGTTAAAAAAGCCGATTATTGGAAGTTCCATCTGTGTACGTCCTCCATCGGTTGGACGGTTCGCCACTGTTCTTCGGATAGTCGTCTGATGTGGTGGATTCAGATATGAAGTATGCTAATGTTTGATCATGGAGAGCTCTCCGAGGGAGATATGTGAAATCAAATTGGCTTAGCTCGATATCCCATTCGAGTATCCTTTCAGACATCTAATGTTCCCATTGGATCTAGCGTTCTCAAGTTTGAATTCAAAGAATGCAGTATAGCACTACAGGTCCGGATCTGTGATAAAATAGTTGTATTCCTGGTCTAGGACATGTTTCAGTATCTGATTGCATCTAAAGTTTGCATCCATGGATGAGAGTAATTGATGTCTGATGGTTAAGTCAATTAGTTGATTGATCATTGGATGTGGAAGCTATGCTTTGTCATGCCTCGTGCAAATTTGGGTAGTCGGTGTATGTTCGCCACTCTCCTTTTGTTTCTCTCATAAGCAAAGGATTGAATAGTTATTTTGGGTAGAGGATATCGCGGATAAACCTATTGGTTTTGAGTAGATTCGCCTCCTCCTTAAGTGTAGCAGATCTTTCTGGATCCATGTTGCTTTGTTTTTATTCACCGAGACATGCATCGGGTTGGCACTTAGTGCAGGATTCTTAATGGTGGATGAGAGTCCATAAATACACATGAGATTGAGTCCAAGCGAACATATCAAATTCACCTGAAGCAATGCAGTCGACTCTTGCACCATCATTGCGCAGAGTTGTGATCTGATCCACAATACACGTGAAGGGTTGTAGGTGCCTCATGTGTTTATTTTCAATGGTAAATGATCAGGCTTATAAGGATGTTAAATCAAAGGGTTAGTAGAATTTAGCCTCGTACTGCATGCTGCTACATAGCTGGCTCCAGCTTTGAGATTGAATTTACTTGTGTTTCTGAATGATCAGTCGCCCATGAGTTTGGTTATTGATTTGATGATTCTATCTCTAGGCATCCTTTCGGTCGCAACCTAGAGTTGTTACGAATATCAAGCATGGGTCATAGGTTGAAATTGTCATAGTTAACTCTCGGATAATTACTCTTTTGCCCCCAGTGACGGGTTGGCGGATGCATTACGCGGACGGTCTGGTCTCGTCCTAGCGGTGTTTATACTGTAGTTCAAGCTTTTAGAATTAGAGTTCATTGATGAATGGTTGAATCATATTAACCTTATCTTCTTGCTTGTGCCCCCAAGTCTGGGGAGTATCTCGATAAGTGGCAAGGTAGACAATGTCCGCTTCAATTTTGTATTATATTCCATTGAACCATAGGATCAAATTAACGGACGGAGAGCCAAGTCGTGCCTATCATGCATTATGTTCTAGTTCTTTCCTCTAAGCGGAATACATCGTTACTTTGCCGACATTCGGACATAAGCTAGATTCTGGATGGTCAACGACATTCGCTCTGCTGCTTATGTCGCCATACTTTGGGCAAAAACTGAAGAGTGAATCGTCTAGTCAGATCCAATGCAGGACTGGTGCTTCCCTTGTCGAATCTAGGGTAAGAATCAGTGCGCAGATGTTTAGGTTGCACTTGTTTCGAATCGTTCTTTTAGCCGGATCATGGTAAGAGTCAATGAACGAATGGTCGCGTTGCATTCATTTGGAGTTGGCTGATCAACCATGTCCATTTCGATTTACGTTCTCCCATTAGATCTAGGGATAAAGTCAGCTCAAATGCAGTCATGTCATGCTCATTCGGTCTCATGCTCTTCCTGACGGATCGAAGGAAGGCGACGAAGGACGAATGGTCAAGTCACACTCATTTGTGGTTTATTCTTTTATCCGTGCTATGCTGGTCGAAGATATTCGATGCATGCTCGGGTCACATTGATTTGTAGTTAAAGAGGATTGATATTGACCGTCGATTCGACGGCATGATGCAGAATGCTCGGACCTCATTTCCTGTCAATCCGATGGTATGATATGAAAGGCGCAGATCGACATTGCCCGTCGATCCGGCGGTATGATATGATTGGTTGCTTGTAACTTTAGGCGTCATTATGTTTGGTTGGCATTACGGCCTCCTTGCAGTCGTTGCCTAAATTTTAATGGACGCTAAGCTGGAGAGGCAGCGAGTCACCTTTCTCTTCTTTCAGTAATTTGTACTTCTGTCCCCAGTCTTGGGGATAAGCCGTAATAGGCGTTATGCAATATCGTTCACTGCTTAATTTTAACATCCACACTCTGGGGACTTGTATCTTTATGACAGTTGTTGATCACTCATTTTCATGTGTTGAGTCTGCGCCTATGCTCGGGGAATGAGTGATGTAACTTGGTTGAGATGCAGTCGAAGTTGTTAGGTGGACGGGTCTACCCTCCTCGAGGCCGTACTTGATGGAGATGCAGTCGAAGTCGTTAGGTGGACGGGTCCACCCTCCTCGAGGTCGTACTTGATGGAGATGCAGTCGAAGTCGTTAGGTGGACGGGTCCACCCTCCTCGAAGCTGCATTGAATGGAGATACGGTCGAAGTCGTTAGGTGGATGGATCCACCCTCCTCGAAGCCGTAGTTGGTTGTAGTTTATACTCCGGCTCGAGCTCTCGGAGTCCGGAGTTAGTTTAATGTTTATACTCCAGTTCGCACTCTCGAAAGCTGGAGTTTGTTGATGTTTATACTCTGGTTCGCGCTCTCAGAATCCGGAGTTAGTTAATGTTTATACTCCAGTTCGCGCTCTCAAAAGCTGGAGTTTGTTGATATTTATACCCAGCTCGCGCTCTCGGAGTACTCTGGGGTTTTGTGAATGTTTATACTCCGTCTCGCACTCTGGGAGTACGGGGTTAAGGAATGTTTATACTCCGCCTCGCACTCTGGGAGTACGGAGTTAAGTAAAAAGTTTGTACCCAGCTCGCGCTCTCGGAGTACTCTGGGGTTTTGTGAATGTTTATACTCCGTCTCGCGCTCTGGGAGTACGGAGTTGAATGAATGTTTATACTCCGCCTCGCACTCTGGGAGTACGGAGTTAAGTAAAAAGTTTGTACCCAGCTCGCGCTCTCGGAGTACTCTGGGGTTTTAGGAAAATGTTTATACTTCGCCTCGCACTCTGGGAGTACGGAGTTAAGTAAAAAGTTGTCGTGTATCAGCCCGTTTCTGGCCTGATGTGAGGGCTTGTCCCTGAGCTAGGTGTTTCGCTTAGCGAGTGATCGGTGGGATCCCGATTAACTTCCACTTAT
This sequence comes from Allium fistulosum, assembly GCA_030737815.1. Taxonomy (NCBI): domain Eukaryota; kingdom Viridiplantae; phylum Streptophyta; class Magnoliopsida; order Asparagales; family Amaryllidaceae; genus Allium; species Allium fistulosum. The sequence continues at coordinate 528,069,993 of CM060902.1, forward strand.
AGGCCCCTCAACAAAGGATGAGGTTTAGAGTATGGACGGTTAGATCGCGTCCATGTTCATTTGGATTCCGCTTTTGCCAGGCCTAAGGAGTAAGATTAGTGTTCTGGCATGCTTTGTGCTCGAGTATAGGAATGGATGGTCGAACTACATCCACTTTGAGTTGTATATTTTCCCTTAAGTCGAGTGCAAGAAATGGAGAGCAGACAGTCGAGTCACATCCAATTTATATTTTGCATTCTTTCGATCGAGCTAAGGAAGAGAGTTGAAATGACGGCTCATGATGGTTAGTGAGTAGACAATCAGTCGTTGATGACTTTAAATTGAGGGTTGGACCTTTAAACATGTGTTCCCTCGAATAATCCCAAATGTCTAATGTAGGATTGGATGCATGGATGGTGACATCACGTCCACCCTTGATGTGATTCCGATTTTATCGGGCATTAGAAGAAGCATAATTATTTTGGCAAGCTTCAAGTACGAGATGGAGAAGGCACTATTGGGACATATAACTCCAAGTCTTTCTTACATCTCTTAATTAAATTGCGTAGGCAGATGAGTGGATGGTCGGTTGCATCCACTTTGTACTAAAGTCCTGACCTTGTCGGTCTCTTCCGCTTTGATGCCTTGCCCTCAGTCAGGGGCATATAGTAGCCGATGAGTGGTCGAATCATGCTCATCACGATGATACCTCAATGATTTGATCATGGTCCGCAGAGGTTGTTTTGCACCCAATCTTAAGTACTCGGTTACCTGCATCATTTGCAAGTAGTTTAATTCAAGTAGGTCATATTTCGCAACATAAATGAAATTGAATTAGAAATAATTCAAAAGAGATCAGATCAAATCTCATTGATAAGTGAGGCAGCGTCGTATGCTCGCTATTGCACATCATTCCATCCCTTCTCAGTTGGAAGTCTAACGCAAATGGTTTAATTTGATCAAAGTCCTTGATCGATAGGGGTCGGATGTTCCCGGTCCTTCGTTTTATGGGGCTTGCATATATGGTCGGAGCTATCCTTCCCGGAGAAGCCTTATGGCGTTGGCGTTCACGGTAGCCATTTAGAGAAGAGGATTTTTCCGATCTAGAGTATGGAGCAGGTCCCCTCCTTATCCTGCTATGTTGATCCTTCATCTGATTCATCAACTCAAAATTTGCCTAGACATGTTGGTGCAGTTGTCGGCGGCGGTCTACCAGTTCTCTTGTCAAAGTCTGGAAATAAGCGCCGTTGATGAATTCATTTATGGGTATCGGCAGCAACTGGCTGCGGGCTTTGGATAAATCCGTTGGCTGCCAGCTTCTTCATTCACTTCAACAATATAAGAAGTAGATCTGGTATGTCTAACCACGATTGACAATGTTCTTTGAGGAATGGGGGAAGACAGCTACATTTGATAGCAGTCATCACTCTTGGTGTAAGCCATGCGCAATTCTCACTTCATGAGGTAGTGCCGGGGGTTGTATTTCCATAACACACCGACATAGTTAACATGTTGAATTTTCACTGGAAGTTCTGCATGTAGGATGGTTTCAACGAATAGGTCTCGACTTGGAAAGATTCCCCAATCGCCATTATGATCAGGTCCATTTTATTGCCAAGGGGTTTTGTAACACTGGTGAATGATGTATGCACGATTGTCCAACGTTTGAGTGGTTTGGTGATACCGATTGGATGGTGAGTTGGTAAAGATGGGCTCATAGATTGTTGATTATTTCTAATTTTCACCCAGATAGGAGACCTATATAGGGTATTAAGGAAGTCTTCTTGAGGTTGTATACAATGATTTTAGTCATGTGGACGTAGAATGATTAAAATGCGGGCATTTGAAGATGGTTCAGCGGTGACCAGCTATGCTTTGAGTTGGTAGAGTAGACAGCGTAGGGGAGTCGTCATATTAGCCATCGTGCCATAGTTGTCAATTCAGGAGTTTGAAAGCTGGTCAATTGGAGAAAGTTGCATTCCACCTTACAAGCATGATATATTAATCAACCCCAGTTCTTGGCATATTAAATAGGTTCTCCAGCCTCTGGGAGTACGGTTAAGTACTATTTCTTTACTCGTTCCTTGATTGCAACTAAACAGTTGTTGTGATCTCCTATGTCTTTTTCAGTCATGGAACAATTAGAAGCACGGATGGAATGTTCCTTCACTAAATTGGTGATTGAATCGACAATGCGGGTGCCCTGCGCTGCGGCGGCTCTTTTTAGGAAATATGGGTTGTACCCGAATTTTTTTTTATTTTTTTTTTAAATTTCGTATCGATACGAATTGGAGCAGTTGCGATCGATACGAACAGAGCGCATGCAAAGCAGATCGAGTCGAAGTGATCGATTCGACGTGATCGATACGAACAGGGATCGATCGAATCGATACGAACGGGGCGATGCGAAGTTGATCGATTCGAAGTGATCGATACGAACAGAGTGATGAGAAGCAGATCGATTCGAAGTGATCGATACGAATAGGGATCGATCGAATCGATACGAACGGAGCGATGCGAAGTTGATCGATTCGAAGTGATCGATACGAACAGAGTGATGAGAAGCAGATCGATTCGAAGTGATCGATACGAACAGGGATCGATCGAATCGATACGAATGGAGCGATGCGAAGTTGATCGATTTGAAGTGATCGATACGAACAGAGTGATGAGAAGCAGATCGATTCGAAGTGATCGATTCGAACTTTGGCATTTTTTTCTGGATACAAAAATATGGATACGAAATGATTGACGAATGCAGTTCCTCTTAGATCTTGAGCAATCTGAATAGAATAGATGGAACCACTTGACGACAGATCTGGATCTCCTCCTTAGATTTTTGCAATCCAACTACGGTAGTAGATCCATAGAGCAGGAGAAAAGCAAGGTTTTTCTCGGTGAAAGCACCAAAGTGTTTGTACCAAAAATGGGCACAACACTCTTCGGAAGTTTTTGAAGAGATAAAAGTGAAGAATGAAAATTAAAACTGTGGATTATCTAACAAAAACTCCAAATAACAGAAAGTAAATTGCAAAGACAAGCGATTTAGAGTGGTTCGGCGTTTTGCCTACGTCCACTATGAAGTTTGATGATTTTATTGCTCGATACTTGAAGGTTACAGTAGTTTATAATGTAATACAACTGAATTTCTAAGTTAAGTCTCAATCTAAAGCAACGACAGTGTTCTGGAGTAGATCTGGCAGAATCTGGGCGCTCTTCAGTACTTAGAATTCTCCGCCCCCTTTTCTGAATGACCAGGGGCTTTATTTATAGGTGTAGGAGGCTGATATTTCGCCTAAAATTCAGGGAGACCAGTTCTGGCACGTGAGGGGGGCCACATGCCCTCTCTTTGGAAATCCGGGCCCACTTTGAGATCGATTCGACCTTTGCTTCGAATCGATCAAGATTTGCTCCGATTGAGCTGAAATTTGGCATGGACATTCCTTAGGTTGACAGTTAGCTCCTGTCCAAATTTCATAGCATTTGGACTTGTAGATCTCGAGATATGATCGATTCAAGATTTCAATTCCGGTTGACATGCTCCCTTCGAATCGATGCTTTTCGCGCTCCAGGAATGGATTCGAAGTAGAGCAACTTCATGGATTCTAAGCACTCCATCCTGATGGATTCGAAGTAGAGCAACTTCATGGATTCGAAGCACTCCATCTTGATGGATTCGAAGGAAGGCATCTTGATGGATTCAGAGGAAGGCATCCTGATGGATTCGAAGCACTCCATCTTGATGGATTCGAAGGAAGGCATCCTGATGGTTTCGAAGCACTCCATCTTGATGGATTCGAAGGAAGGCATCTTGATGGATTCGAAGCAAGGTCACTGGATGGATTCGAAGCACTGTGACACCTATGGATTCGAAGCAAGGTCACTGGATGGATTCGAAGCACAGTGACACCTATGGACTCGAAGCAAGGGAAACTTGATGGATACGGAGTGTGGCCACATTGATGGATACGAAATTGGGCTCACTGATGGATACGAAAACATGGCCTTTCCCTTCAACTTGCATCCATCATAACTTGAGCATATGAACTCGGATTGACTTGAAACTTGGAACGTTGGCTCTCATAGCTTTTCTAGTCATGTCTTATCAATTATAGCTCAATCTGGTCTCAGACAAAATTCATCGATATCCAGGGTAGACCTATGTGCACTAGGTGTCCATAACGAGCGACTCTAGGTTTCTGATCAATTCCTTGGTATCTCGGCCTTGCCAAAAGGCGGGATAACACCAAGTAATTAATCCTTAATTACTTCCACTAAGTAATCTGTCTTTAATTCAGTAATTATTCATTAATTATTTACACCAAGTAATTATACTTACATTAATTAATTATGCTTAATCAGTATCATAAGTGATTATCTTTTAATTAATTAACCAATTAATTACCCGAAATTAATTAAATTAATTAATTATCTCATAATCACCAGTTAATGATCTTTAAATTAAACACATTCATTAACTATTCTTCTAATTACTTATACCAAGTAATTATTCTTAGATTATTAACATTAATTAATTAATCTTTATTAATTTCATTAAGTGATTAACTATTAATTAATTCCACTTAATTACTCATATCTTTAATTAAAGATAAATTCTTTATCTTAATATATAACTTAATTACTTTCTAAACTTCATTAGAAAATATTTAGGGATCAATTCTATAATTCAAAATATATAATTTATCTTAAACAAAACAATTAAAAACATTTAACTTGTTTAAATCATTTAAATCCTTGAAAACTTAATTACTTTAATAAATTTACAAGCTTGTTTGATAATTTTACTTTGGGAAAATATGGTTTACATTTCTTTGAAAATTTATTTAAAACTTGTTAAATAATTTACTTTATAAACATATTCATTTAAAAAACACTTTTAAACTTAACTAAACATTTCTTTTTAAAACTAAATTATTTAAAACTTAAAAATTGTCAAAACCTTTGCTCTTTATAAATCTGTATATTTTCTTTAGAATTTTGAAATCTGGATACTATTCCATTTAAAATTTTAAAACCTGAAACAAGTTTATTTAAAAATTTGAAACCTGAACACATAATCAAAAACAACTCGAGTCAATATACGATTTTCCCGAGTGAAACAGGAGAAACCCCGAGACCCTCATAAATTCGAGTCGAACTCACACTATCCTCGAGACAAAACCCAGGTACACGTCTTCTTCTCCAAACTTAACAACCCATATTCACGAATGTGCACCGTGCACATGCACGCACCATCGCTAGAGCTCCGACCATCTCTCCGGTCCTCACCAAGCTGCCGACGACCTCGACAATCACCACAACAACCCAGATCCTACGATCCCACCATGAATTCAAAATGAGCAAAACGATCGAAAACAGGAACCCATGATCCAAAATCCTGGAACCACCACCATCGGAAAACCACCCCTCACCATCGATCCCGACCCTAATAAATCCTGCCGATCTCACCGGAGATTCGCCTCGACCTCCAGCTCCGATTCCCCACCTCGCGATCGAGTCCGGTCTCCACACGGCGACGCATTCGCTTCGACAAAACCATCGACAAAAACAGGTGATCAAACCCTAGTTGGACTTCGTCAATCAACTCTGGCCATCAGAAAAATCCCAAACTATTTTTCCCTCGATCCACGGCACTCCGGCCACCTCCAGACCAAACCCCGACACAAACTTCGACGCCGATCATCGGCAATCGACCAAAATGCCCAAATCATTCAACTCAGAAATACCCAATGCATTCAAAATTAAAAATCCAGATTTATAAATCAAAATTCATCATATTGCAAAACAAATCTGTTTATGTATTTAAATCATGGAATTACTATCTTTGATTTTCGACATAAAATTTATTTTTATTGTAAAATCCTATTTCCAAAATATTAACTAAATAATTCTACTTTAAACTATTTTTAAAATTTAATTTATATTGTTATAATTGTTTTTCATTTATAAATCATAGCCTAAAAGAGATTGTATAAAGAGCAATTGAATTATTTTGAATGGATTAGTCCCTGTAGCACAAACAGAGTCATATGTATATACATATACAGACATGCACAGATTTTTCACATTTATACACAAGCAAACATCTTAAACTATCCATGCAAATCGTTCACAATATTACATCTATAATTTTTCACAGGCATCAAGTATAAACATAGATCAAAACTGTTTTTAAAGAAAAGTTTACTCATTGGATTTTGAAAACAAAGAAGCCTGTAAATCTGAAACTTGCATTTGATTTTGAAACTGAAGCTTGAATTTGCTACTTGCTTGATTTTCATATTTAAAAGCTTGAAAACTGATGTTTTTGTTTGAAAGAGTTGATAGTTGATGCTGGTTTGATTTTAGTTTTCAGTTTTAAATTTTGAAAAGGTGAAGAGAAAAAGATTGAGGAAGAAAAAGAATTGAACTAAAACCAGGTTTCTCTAAAACACTATATTATATATAATTAAATTTTTAAAAGAAACAAATGTTGCCATTTGTATTTTGCATGCCACTCTAAACTTACACATGTATTTTGCATGTCATTATTGTCTTACAAGTGTTTAAACTCTTTTATTTTATTATTAAATGTTTTCTTATGTTTTTAAATAAATTTATGTAGTATAAGTTTTATTTCAAATATATAAGAAAAGTGTTTTTAAATCTTTTCTCTTAAATCCAATTTTATTAAAGCTATATATAAACATACAATCCATATTTATTTCATGTATAATTGAAAAGAAAGCAAAATAAACTTTTATATTAAATCTTATTTTAAACTTAAAATATTTATCTTGTATTTTGAAAATATAAAACTTAACTTAAAATAGCTTTTGAAAATTATTATATTGAATTTAAACCAAAAACTTCCTACTCACAATGTATATACATATATATACATTATAAATAGAATACATTTTTATAAGCTTTGAAAGATTAAATTTGCCAAATTAAATATTATTAGCTTTGAAAAGATAAAATTTTCAATTTAATTAGTAATGAAGATTATTAAATCAATATTACCACTTTAAATAATTATCTTAGGAGATTATCAAATAAATATTGCCCAAAATTCCGGGTCATCACATTATTTAAAAGAAAAAAATTAGAAAAAGAGACTAAATGGGAAAGAGATTTAGATTGCCTAGAACTTTCCCTTTCATCATTTTCTAACTTAAGAAACTTCATCATCTGTGAAATAAACGAAGACCTGTATCCCCTATTTTTCCAACACGAGCCATAAATTCAAAATCAAAAATCAAGAAAAAGGAAAAAACTAACAAATGCGACTTGGCTAGTGAACCAGCGACTTAGAATGGCGCTACAAGGAGGAGCGCACGCTGTTGTATGCAGCGCTGCTGATAGGGAGAGAGAAAGAAGCGCATGCAATTGATGGGAGGTAGACCTTGTTGCAGCGAACGATGGAATTGTCAGTGGCAGAGGTGCAAGATGCACTTCACTGACAATCGTTGTGGCTGGGTGTGACAGTCGAGAGGGCTGCTAGGTTTTTTTCTTTGATCAAGATAAGGGTTGGCAGCGAAGTTAATGGAGCAATGGTGGAGTTGGATGTGATGGCTGCAATGATGGTTGAAGATGGAAGTGGGCTCTTCAATTTGGATTTGTTGTTTATTATTTCGGCAGTTAAAGATGGTTGAGGTGAGTTCTCTCAACTCACTACTATGTGCAGAAGTTAATGATTAAGTTATATTTATCCCTTTATTTATTCGAATCGATCATTTGAATGGACTGCTTGTTATATTGGTTTGGATATTGCTTGATGTGAAATGATTGATTGTCCATATTGGTTGGAAGTGTTTAGTTTACAAATGGAAGTCTAGTCTTTTGCGAATTGAACAAAATATTTATTTGTATGTTGGTACGTGTATTTTATAGATGACCGGAGTTCGTTGTAACTCGACTTAGGTCACACGATAAATTCATAGTGTTGATTGGTTGATAAATATTTTCGAAGTAATTTTACTCCATGATCTATATATTAGAACATTTACTTATTTTCTTATTCTAAAAAAATGCTCCATAAAGTTTTGGAAAATATATTTAAGGGTTTTGAAATTTTATTAAAAGTATTTTATAACTAATATACTAAATTTTATACATCTTAGCTATTTTTATATTTATAAATCTATTTTCGAATATAAATATAAGTAATGTTTATTTTGCTTATAATTTTTTTTTTAAATCAATATTATAATATAATATAAATTTGGAATTGTTTTAAAATCCAAAATAGAATTTAATGTTATTTCATAAATTACAGTATGAAGGTAATAATATTATTTTAAAAGATTTATTTTAAGGGTTATTTAAATACTTCTGAAAGTCTTTTTAAACCATAGTAAAATATAGATCTTTATTTATGAAATAATTAAATAGTTTTGGATATGTTTTGAATAAATAAAAGTCTCTTTCTATGAGAATTTCAAATTTGGAATAATTTAAAAAGAAATGTTTTATTATTAATTAGTCTGAGTAGAGTGTAAATATATTGAATTATACTATATGGTTTGAAATCGGTATAATTTAATTTGAAGTGCGTATATATATAATTTAAAACAAGTAATTATTATTATTTTGTTGGCAAAGCTAGCGGGGTTAACTGGACCCCTACCAGATTTATTGCAAACAATAAATAAGAAACAACAGGGATAAACAGAAAAGAGAAAAACAAGAAAACATGCAAGGAAAAACAACAATATCAAGCCCAAACATTAACCAAAGCTTGTGGGAAGATACAATCACTGTTCTTCAAATGTCTATAAGTACGGGCCTTGACTTCATTCCAGAGCACATCATCATTCCTTCTTACATTTTCAAATACTATGGCATTTCTCTCACTCCATATAACTGCCATGTATACTTTTAAGCAGACAGCCAACACTATGCCATGCTCAGTTCTCCACCTAGTAGCTTTGTATATAATACTCCATAATATGGTAGATGTAGTACCAGATAGATTAATACCAGTAGACTGCCAATCTTATCCAACAAGTGAAGCAAGGCTGGACAATCGAAAAATATGTGCTCAGTTGTTTCTTCATGCAGCTTACAAAACAAACACTGAGTAGTACATGCCAACCCATACTTATGTAATAAACTTCTGGTAAGCAAAGCACCGTTTAACACTTTCCACATCATTAAATTATCCTTTGGCACAGAATCATTTGACCATATTACTTCAAACCATTTTGAAGCGGGCAGGGGAACACTATCAGTAAGAAATTTGTACACTTCTTTGACAGAATGGGCCTTCATGTGCCATAACACTGCGTCATTTTGAAATTCACTGAAGGTTTTTTGTTGTATATCACACCAAATTTGCTTAATAACTTGATTGCTGCAGTAAGGTAACTGGATTTTGCGATCATGTAAATAGTCATTAGCAACAGATTCATTATGGATTCCAGTTTGAATAATCTGAGAGCAAGTACACATTTTTGATAAGATTTGGCCATTACTTACCCATGGATCATGCCAAAAACTAACATCTGCTTTGGCATTGACAGGATATTGTATCATTGGGAGGAAGACTTCTCTATACTTCAGTAAGCTTCTCCAAATCCAACTACAGTGTTGTGGGGTAACCAACATCCAGAAATGTCTGTACTTTATGTTGTAATGCCACGTCCAGTCAACCCATAAACTACCTCTTTTATTAATGAGGGCATCAAACTGTTTACTAATAGCTGCAATGTTCCACTTCCTGACATCAAAAACTCCTAGCCCACCCAATCTCAAAGGAGCCTCAAATTTTGAAAATGAACAAGGCACTAATTTTCTGTTGTGAATACTACCTGTCCAAAAGAATCTGTTCATTGCAGACCTAACAAGATGCAATAATTTAACTGGTAGGATGAGAGTACGTGCCCAGTAAACAATAGAAGAAAAGACAACAGATTTTATGAGCACAAGCCTACCACTTTGTGTCAAGATCCTACTATCCCAATCAGTCATAACTGATGTTATTTTATGGTAAAGAGGTAAACAGTCAGCCTTGGTTATTCTCTTAGAAATTAATGGTAGGCCAAGGTACTTCATATCATTAGCCATGCAAGAGAATCCAGACTGTTGATGAAGATCATCAGCAAGACTAAGACTAACTCCAGCAACAAGCATAGATGATTTGTCCTGATTTATTATTAGGCCTGTCATACTGTTGAAAGCCTGCAGAGCATCCTTAATACCAATCAAAGAAGGCAACTCAGGTTTAGTGAACAACATTACATCATCAGCAAACATGATAGATGTAATATGTAGATGTGAGCACTTTGGGTGATACCTAATATCTTATTGTTGTAACTAGTTCTGAGAATAACAGTTAACACTTCCATAACCATCAAAAATATGTAAGAAGATAACTGGTCCCCCTGACGTATACCTTTACTACCCCTAAAACAGCCAACAGGTCTACCATTAATAACTACAGAGTATGATGGAGTGGATATACAGACATATATCCAGGACACAAAAGTTTTTGGGAATCCCATCACAGCCATAATCCTGACAATAGAGTCCCAATGTATTGAATCATATGCCTTTGAAATATCTAATTTAAGTGTTGCTGCAGGGGGGACATTGCTTCTACCATAACCTTTGAGAAGTTGCTGAGCTAGAAGAACATTATCAATAATGTCTCTATTTGGTAAAAAAGCAGACTGGTTGTTTGAAACAACAGTTGGAAGCACAGTAACCAACCTAGTTGCAAGTATTTTTGAGATACACTTGTAGACAACATTACAGCAAGAAATGAGCCTATAAGAAGTAACACTTGTAGCAGGAGAGACCTTGGGGATAAGAGCAATATTGGTGCAGTTGATTTCTCCAAGTAGCTTGCATTTGTTAAAAAAATTGTGTATAGCTTGACAAAATTCTTTACCAAGGATACTCCATGTGGAGATGAAAAATACAACATTTAACCCATCAAGGCCTCCCGATGATTGCTTGTTCACGGAGAATAGGATAGTCTTGATTTCCTCATCAGTGACAGGGTTTAAAAGAGATGAAGCTTCCTGGGTTGAAATGCAAGGGTGAGCTATATTTGATATTAAGTGCAGATCAGGAAGAAAACCATCAGGATTTCCAAATTGTTTAGAGAAATATTGAATAAATGCTTGATCAACTGTGTCAGGAGTAGTAAACAGGGTTCCTTTCTCATCAGTAATAATATAAATATTTTCTCTTGCTTGCTTTACCTTAAGAGAATCATGATAAAACTTAGTGTTTTTGTCACCTTCATCAATCCATCTTTTATGCAATTGTTGCCTCTTCATGTTTGCTTCCATGCTTAGAGCTTTATTAACCTCCATAAATAATTTCCTTTCTTCATCAGCTGCTTGAATATCAAGTGGATGTTCCATCATATACTCTTACTTTATCTTCAATTGTTGTTTTAGGGTAGTAGATAGCAGTCCACCATTGCCAAAAGTTGATGAAGCCCACTGTTTGATTGCTTGCTTGATACACTTTAGTTTCCTGCAAAACTTAAACATTGGGTTACCAAAGCATGAAAATTCAGAGTTAACGTGGGAAACTAAAACCAGAAAGTGGTCATGTTTAACCCAAGCATTAAAAAATTTAAAACTTCTCTTTTCCCTTCTTAAATGGTTCCCAAGAGTCAATATAAGGGGGGAGTGATCAGACAGAATCGGTTGAGGAAGGAAGACAGAGAGAGTTGGCCATTGAATAAGAGATTGTAAATTGCAAAATGCATGGTCAATAGTAGTAAAAATTCGAACACCACTTCTACTTCTGTTATTCCAAGAGTACTTGGCTCCTGATTTATTCACTAAAATTAACTCAGAGTCAAAAACAGCAAGATTAAGGGGATCAATATCTCTGGGAGAAAGAGGAGCGCCGCCAAATTTGTCGTTAATACTATAACAGGAGTTGAAATCTCCCAAGACTAGCCAAGGGTGAGAAGATTGTCTTAAGGGTGGCAATGTTTTGAGAAAGGCATTTCTTGAGTTGACAGAGTTGTCAGCATAAACAAAAGTTAAGTAGAATGAGGTTCGAGTTTGGGTATGATGAACATGAAAATGAATGTACTGTCTAGAAGACAGAATGGGAGAAAGAGTTAGAACAGAAGGGTCAAAGATGACAAGAATTCTACCATAGGCTGCATAATCAAGATTATGATGTATTTTCCAATTTGGGTTAATGTAGGATGCTGCTTTTTGGGACAAGGTATGGTTAAGCTTAGTTTCTAGCAGACCAATAAGACAGATATTATACTGTGTGATATAGCTCTTAACTTGATCAAGTTTCATATTGCTATGAGCTCCTCTAATATTCTATGTTGCTATTTTTGTATACATAAATGACTATTGAGATTGGGAGGTGATGTTCCTTCTCTGGGCAGATAGAGATCTGGTTTCAATCTTCCTTCTTGGCAAGCTGGGGGGGAGGGTGGATGAGAGCTAGGTTGGGAGATGGAAGGATCAAAAGGGTCAGATTGTTTGGAAGGATTGGAAGTTGGCCATCCAGGAAGCTGAATGGAAAAATTGTAATGGGGTAGGTCAGGTGGTTGAGAGAGTTCTGCATGCATGGTGGAAATTAATTGAGTGATTTGGGTTTCAAAAGAGTTGCACCATGTTATTTCAAAATCAGTAGCAATAGTACCAGTAGGAGCAATTACTTCTGCTGTTTCATTTCCATATTCCTTGTTACTCCTACTTGGGGTAGCTTCATACATTATTGTTTCCTGCACACCATGTTTTAAAGACTGCACCAGAGAATCAGAATTAGTTTGATCTTCAGTTGTAGTAGAATTCTTGGTTGTCTCTATGCGTTGCTCTCTACAATTTAACTCATCAGATATTTCACCTTCTTCTTGATATAGCATGTCCATTTTACCTTGTGCATTCTCATCGGTTTGGAGCATGTTGTACATGTTACTAGTGCTTATAGTACCAACCTGAACATCACCTTGTGGTTTATTCACCTTACCAATAACCTTGTTGTTTACAGCAGTACTATCATGGAGAATTTTTTCATTTACACCTAGTGTCCTCATGTCTGTTTCTTCCTTTTCTTCACAATTATTCATTTTTTTTACCTTTTATACTTGTTGACTTACTGCCATATCTGTTTCACTTTGCTCTGTTTAACAGTCTGTAACCCCTTTTTCATAATATTCCTACCAACTTCATCATTTCTCTGCTGCTCATTATTAACAATTTGTTCTACACTCTTTTCATTTTCCACCTTTTTGCAGTTACTCAAAAGATGCCCAAATTTCTTGCACAATGTACATATCTCTGGTTTCCACAAGTATACAACATTAACAATTTGTTCTGAACCATCTAGTAATTTAACAGAAAAATTATCAGGCAATTCTTGATTTGGATTTACTTCAACTAAACATTTCGCAAAAGAAATACGTTCAAAATTTTCAGTTGATGCATCCAAACAAAGAAGCTTTCCAACTCTAGAAGCTAACTAGTTAATACCCACTGGAGACCACGCATACAAAGGGATGTTTGTTAGTTTTATCCAAAATGGAACAGATTTAATGCTACTACAACTGTTGCCTATGTTTTCATCCCATGGTTTCACTATAAATAACTTGTTCCTCATCACCACAGGGTCTGCTTCAGAAATTCTGGTCCTATCTTCATCATTAGAGAATTTGAACAAAAACAAGAAGCCATCAGACTTAACCGATATGGAACCACTTAATTTCCATACCTTTTTGAGGTAGTAAAGCACTGTAGCATAAGGCAATGGGGTGTCAAGAAAAAATCCAACAAGATATTCCTTCCACATAGCGTTTCCAGCCTGGACAACATCAACAGGTGGAACAATTGCATCACCAATGAAGTCAAGATGAATTTCGCGAGGGATGTATTTTCCAGCGTTATTGGGTTTGGCTTTAAAAAGAGAGTTCCATGAACGCGGTGGGATTGAAGATGGTTGAGGTAGCAAAGTTGGAGAAGGAAGGATGGGTGCAGGAGCATGAGGATTGGAGGGGACTGACAAGGGAAAAGATGCAGCAGGAGGTACAAGTATGGGAGAAGAACGACACGGCTGAATAGAAGAAGAGGGATGGGATGGGTCAGCGGGAAGAAAATTGGAAGAAGGCGGGGACCCCATTTTGAGAAGAAGGTCAGCTATTATTTGTGTTTAATGATTTAAACTTTGGGGCCATGGATACTTTGTATTCCATAGCCTTCGGTTAAGCCGGTTTTATAAGTGGCCGTGCACTATGTCTCATTATTGTGGCCGCTGGGTATCGAATCGGTGCCACTACAACACAATGTAGCAACTCCACTATGTCTTTACCACTGGACCACTAGAATCCTGTCCATTTTACATAGTAATTATTATTAATCAAGCTCAAGTATTTTAAAGTATTTCTCATGTTGTAACACCCCGTAAAATCTATGGTGAATGTACTGTCCATTTTACATAGTAATTATTATTAATCAAGCTCAAGTATTTTAAAGTATTTCTCATGTTGTAACACCCCCTAAAATCTACCATAAATAAATTGAGTGAATTGAATTAAATAAGGTTGGGTTGAAAAAGGAAATTTTATAGAAGTTTTAATTTGACCACGAAAATTATTCCGTTGCATTCATGGTGAAATTCTGATCTATTTCTATATATAATATGCTAAAAACGGAGCTCAAACGAAGAAGTTATGAGCATTTAAAGTTTTCTGATTTAAATTTATTTATTTTGAATTCAAATTCAAATGAGTATTAAAATTAGGCTTTGAATTTCAAAAATTAATCGTAGGTTTATTTAGGGTTTAAGTAAATGTTAAGTTAATCAATTAACATTAAAAGTTAATTAGGGAATAAATAAAACGAGCAACAGAATCAAATATCAATGCACCCAAATTGATAAAGGTCGACACCTCAGACCCAAGCGGGCGATCGGCCTATAGGGGTGGTCGACCCCTATTTAGGTCATGGCTAGGGTTTTTCAGCATTTAAACGCTCCAGATTTATCCGTTTTTTACCCAATTCTATCCTATGGTTCTAGTGCGTTTCAATTCCTAAAAATAGAACTCTATCCTCTCCACTTTTTATTCATATTATTTGGGAAATTCATCGAACCTCCACCATTCTTGTCTCTTCAAATTAGATTCAGAAACTACATTATGAATTCAGGTAAGAATTTAATTTGGTTTTCAATTTGTTTCTTCTCCTTCCAACTTATTCTTATTCTATTCCTCTCCAACTATTCTGAATCTAATAAACATATATACCTCTCCCTTGTTATGTATGTATATGTATGCGTGTGTATATGTGTGTGTGTATCTATTTATATATATCAAAAGAGAGATTTTGGAAGGGTTTATAAGGTGTGCAAATCAAAGGAAGGCAAAGCAAATGTAAAAACCCGGGGTTTCGCATCAATTAATTATCGTCATTAAACGATTAATGGTGATAGCTGATTGCTGTTAGGATTTTATCGGGTTGAGATTCTTTTAAAAATGTGTTAAGGGATTGTGTGGGCTTTAAAATAATTTTGGGCCACGTTTTTGTTGGTGCTGTGATTATTAAACAAGGCCGGCCCCTATCCTTTCTTCATTATCTCAAACCCGTTCTTTTTCCCCCTTTCAATATTTTTCGCAACCCTAAACATAATAAATGAAAAAAAATGGTGGCTTCGTTCGTTCGTTTCCTCTTCGTTCAAAAATTAGGGTTTTGGCTTCGTCGATCGTTCGTCTACTTGAGTTACGTTCGGCTACTTCAATTTGTCAAAAAAGGTGAGTGATTTCTTTCACTCACATCTAATTCGAATTGTTTGAACTCGTCTTCTTATTTTGTTTTCGTTGTCTTCGGCTTCGACTTGATTTTATCGATGTTGATTCTGTTCAACTTGGTTTTGGGTTGACACGGTTTTGAATTCGAACTTGATTTTGGTTTCGTGAATTTCTCTTTGTGCTTATTGAACTTCGGCCTTCGTGGTTGAACTCACTGCTGCTGGTGACTTTGTCATCACTACTTTGACTCTTCATTGACCCTGTGCAATTGCTTTCTTTGTGCTAGTTGACTTTGACATGATTTTTCATATCTGTAGCTTACTTGACTTTGGCATTGCTTTGAACTGCAGTCATTAGTTGTCTGGTGGCATTTGGTTTTGATGTTGTACATGATTCAATCGAGTCTGGTACCTTTTGTAGCATTGTTTCTTCATGAGTCCACTGTCCTTGGCTTAACGAACTGTTTATAATTTTAGGCTTGTGGTCATCCTGCTTTGCTTGATTTTGTTCACTGTATCATTATAAGCCTGTTGGTTCATCACTGTTTATATGTGTACATCAATGTATGCATTGAGTGGTTGCCTCGAGCTGCTGTCTTCACTGCAATCATATTGTCACTGTATGTTGGGTATGAGCTTTGCCTCTATTTGCTAGATGTCTGCATGTTGTCTACTTAGCTAGTCACTATGTTGCATTGAACTTTGTTGACATGTGCATTAAATTAGCTCTAAATTGATATCGTATATGTGAGTGCACTTGTTCATCTCTGTTGACATAGGCCTTGATATTTTTGGGATGAAACTGTTGATCCATGATTTGAATTTGACTGTGCGATCTGCATTGTTGTACTCCTGTTGGTTCCATTCCACATAAATGTTCATGCATGTATATATATTCATCGAGTTGCTTTGAGTCTGGAGCTTGTTAGTTGCATCCCTTGAGTACTTGTCTGGTTCATGCCTTGATATTGACTGTTGCATTGCTCCATGTATATATATGCATTCACGTATGTATATATGTGTTTGTTTTTGCACTTTGATCCCTGTGGCTTGTTTCCACTTTGCTTGTGCTCTGGTCTTTGACTTGTGAACTGCCTTTGTTGTTGTCATTTGCTTAAAGGCAGTTTGCGTTCATTTGTTATGTCTTAATCAACTTGAACTGTTGGCATTTCCATGATTCTGGATTATCTTGAAGTCTACATGTGAGTTGTACGCATGTGTTACTTTAATTTTGAAGCTGCTTTCAAGCTCGAATATAGTTTGTATCAATGCCTTTGTGCACTTGGTCATCCGAGCCTTTGTGTTTTGCATTGAGTTGGGTTGCCTTTCAGTTTTTGTTGTACATATATGCATTTGATTTGAGGCCTGCTGCATTACTGCTTGATTCAGTCTTGAACACTGCATCCTTGAATATGTATGTGTATTTGATGTTGTTTCACTGGTCTGGTTTCATGTCATTACTGTCATGAAGTATGATTTAGTCTCGATTTCTTGTATCACTTAGGTGCACTTCTATGTTGTACTGATTTGATATTTGCTTCAATTTAGTTTGGTTCACCTTGAACTTGATCTCGAGTTGGTGCCACTTGCTTTTGATTTATCGAGCTTTTGTGTATTTCATCACTGTAGTGTTTGCAGTTGTGTTGAGTCATGATAGTCGTGACTTGACCTCTGCAGTTTTGACTTGTTGTAGTATTTGGTGTTGTGATGATATCAGATGCTGTAGTGGCGAGGCAGTACACACGAGCGTGTACTGCAGCCCTATCAGAATTGCCGTTTTAATTGATATTTCAATTTATGTGTATTTACTGTTGCACTCCTGTATATGCTTTGAGTTATGGTAGCAGTGACCTGAACTGTTAGCCTTTGGTTTGAATTTGTTGATTTGTTGTTTAACACTGTTCCATGTTATATCTACCGTTATCTGATTCACTTATTGATGGGTTGGATATACGAGATTTATTGTGACTGTCGTCTATTTGATTATTTAATTATTATTGCTTCCGTGCATTAATAACCGAGTTTGAATTAGACTGACCCGTGTATTATTTTCTTTTGAATTTAATACTCGGGTCAGACCGAGTTATTTTAGGTTGTTGATATCTTGCTTTGGGTTGCTGCTTGAGCTATGAAGTCTCTTCATATCTTTTGGAGTAGTCGTTGTCATAGTATAGGATGATATGTATTCATGTATATTATTTATAATAATGTACTTGTATATGTAACTTCCAGTGTCGACAGTTGTAGTTGTATCATATGTATTGTATCACATGTATTGTAACTGACTTCAGTTATATATATATGAGATTTTTATATTATCTGTGTTCCGCATTTAGCTTATCTGTGTTATTATTATATATGTTGTCCTAAACTATTATGAACCATCATAGTTCGTTTTATACTAGAATTGAATATGTCGATGGGAGTAAATAAACAAAGATTAACGAGATGAAATAATATATACTACTCCTATCGAGATAATCAATATTAGTGTAAGGCCTAACTACGGATGGCCGCTCCTATCCAGCCTTATTCTTCGTAATAACAGACAGTATTTCTTTTAATACTCTTTGTTATTGTGAGCATAGAGGTGGGGCGTCACAGTTGGTATCAGAGCGAGGGGTTTATGGACATAATATAGAACATAACTTAGATGGAACATGTGTTACAACTAATTGTTGATGTTTTTATTTGTGCTTTGAGTCAAAACTAAAGTTCTGAAATTATGATGAAATTTTTAAATATCCTTATTTAAAAATAAAAGTGAAATTGTGTTTTGATGATTGAGTAATTTGTGTTCTGTTTATCAGAGTGCGCAGCGGAAACAGTGACTGTCTTCGCCAAGTACAGCTGATAACCTTTTTGATTTAAAAATCAGAATATGAAAATGAAATTAGTTTCATTGTGTTGTTTAACCAGTGGTCTTGATTTTGTTGATATTTTTGTTGGTTTTCTTTTATGCTAATCACATATTGATTAGATTTTTGCTGTTTTAAATTATCTTCATTGAAGATATAATCGAGTGATTTCTTTGTTCATCTTGTTGTGTGCGTGCAAATTTGAGTTGCACGTTACTGCATTAATTTTACGTTGAACCGGTGTATGGTTTAAACGTATTTTGTTGCCGTTATTTTTAAACGGGACTTTTACACTGATGTTAAATTTTTGAAGCATGGTGTTTTGTTGACATTTTTAATGAATGAAGATTCACTGGTATTATATTTTGATGGGAATTATTTTGATGAGATTCTGACGTATAAAAATTACTGTCGCTTTGACTTCAGTAACTGTCAAATTTTAAAGTGGATTTTCAAGCGGTTATTCCGCAATGCTGGTTTGATACCCGTTTTTACGGTGTTTTGAGAAGTGCGATTTCCTTATCGAAATTGCTACAGATGTTGTTGTTTTAATCACGTGCTTTGAAAATTGTTTATAAAATAAAAAAATTGTTTTAAGAAATTGTTTTAAAAATAAAATTGTTTTAAAAATTTTACAGTTTGCGATTTCAAAAGAATGAGGAAGCGATTTAAACGCTTCAGCAAAATTGAGGACTATGAACCCTCACTTTTACTGATTCGCTTAATTCCAGACTTGTCCGTTTGAGAACGTAAAATGTTAATTATTTAAAATACACAATTTTGCACTTTCAAGGAAACGATGAAGAGATTTAAACGATTTAGTAAAACACGTAGTATGGGACATGTGCGTTCACTATTTCGGTTAATTCCAGACTTGTTAATTGAAACATCTGTTGTTTGATGATTCTGATGATTTGTTGGGCTTTCGGGCCACTCTGCTGGACCTTCGGGTCATTTGTTGGGCTTTCGGGCCACTCTGCTGGACCTTCGGGTCATCTGATGGACCTTCGGGTCAAATACCAGTACTAGACCTTCGGGTCACTCTATGGACCTTCGGGTCATCTGATGGGCGCCAAAATTTTATAGTACTTGGTAGGCTTCGGCCATCTGAGATGCACGTACGGCGTAGCTAAAACTCGCCATCTACTGGGATCGATCCACCTTTTATGTTGATTTTCTAGTTATCTTAATTGATTTCTAGATATTTGTTGTTTCTAATTATCTACGGGTAATTAGATATTTGCTGATTTGAGTTCAAATTATCTTTGTAGGTAATTAGATATTTGCTAATTTGAGTTCTAATTATCTTTGTTGATAATTAGATATTTGCTGATTTGAGTTCTAATTATCTTTGTTGGTAATTAGATATTTGCTGATTTGAGTTCTAATTATCTTTGTTGATAATTAGATATTTGCTGATTTGAGTTCTAAATATCTTTGTTGGTAATTAGATATTTGCTGATTTGAGTTCTAATTATCTTTGTTGGTAATTAGATATTTGCTGATTTGAGATTTTAATTATCTTTGTTGATAATTAGATATTTGCTGATTTGAGATTCTAATTGTCTTTGTTGATAATTAGATATTTGTTGTTTCTGATTATCGTTTTTGATAATTAGATATTTTATGTTTTCTGATTATCGTTTTGATAATTAGATATTTGAGATTTCTGATTATCGTTTTGATAATTAGATATTTGTGATTTCTGATTATCGTTTTTGATAATTAGATATTTGAGGTTTCTGATTATCGTTTTTGATAATTAGATATTTGTTGTTTCTGATTATCGTTTTTGATAATTAGATATTTGTGTTTTCTGATTATCGTTTTTGATAATTGGATATTTGCTAATTTTGTTGATTCTGAGATTTTCTAGTCTCTAATTGATTCTAGATTATGTTGATTATATTGGATTGCTATTTTCTATCTATCTCTGTTGATAGTTAGAGTTTGCCGAGTATGAAGTTCGTGTTTTCTAGTTATTTGTTGGATAACTAGATATTTGCGGTTTTGCGATTTGTGATTTGTATTTTCTAATTGTCTTTGTTGGTAATTAGATTTTGCTGTTTTCTAATTATCGTATCGATAATTAGATATTGTTGTTTTGTGATTCTGTATTCTAATTATCTAATTGGTAATTAAATATTGCTGATAATTGTATTTATTCAGTTTTGCTGTTTTCTGATTATCTATTTGATAATTAGAATTTTGTTGAGAATTTGTGAATTACTTTTATGAAATTAAAAGATTTCTTTGGCGTTTGTGTTCTTGACCTTTATTTTTCTAGCTTAACCAGTTTATGTTAGAAAAATAATTGTTATTGACGACTTTAATTATGAAAATTGCGGGGACGCAATTTTTTATAAGGAGGGGAGTCTGTAACAACCCGGGGTTTTGCATTAATTAATTATCGTCATTAAACGATTAATGGTGATAGCTAATTGCTGTTGGGATTTTTATCGGGTTGAGATTCTTTTAAAAATGTGTTAAGGGATTGTGTGGGCTTTAAAATAATTTTAGGCCACGTTTTTGCTGGTGCTGTGATTATTAAACAAGGCCGGCCCCTATCCTTTCTTCATTATCTCAAACCCGTTCTTTTACCCCCTTTCAATATTTTTCGCAACCCTAAACATAATAAACAAAAAAAATGGTGGCTTCGTTCGTTCGTTTCCTCTTCGTTCAAAAATTAGGGTTTTGGCTTCATCGATCGTTCGTCTGCTTGAGTTGCGTTCGGCTGCTTCAATTTGTCGAAAAAGGTGAGTGATTTCTTTTCACTCACATCTAATTCGAATTGTTTGAACTCGTCTGCTTATTTTGTTTTCGTTGTCTTCGGCTTCGACTTGATTTTATTGATGTTGATTCTATTCAACTTGGTTTTGGGTTGACACGGTTTTGAATTCGAACTTGATTTTGGTTTCGTGAATTTCTCTTTGTGCTTATTGAACTTCGGCCATCGTGGTTGAACTCGCTACTGCTGGTGACTTTGTCATCACTGCTTTGACTCTTCATTGACCCTGTGCAATTGCTATCTTTATGCTAGTTGACTTTGACATGATTTTTCATATCTGTAGCTTACTTGACTTTGGCATTGCTTTGAACTGCAGTCATTAGTTGTTTGGTGGCATTTGGTTTTAATGTTATACGTGATTCAATCGAGTCTGGTACCTTTTGTAGCATTGTTTCTTCATGAGTCCACTGTCCTTGGCTTAACGAACTGTTTATAATTTTGGGCTTGTGGTCATCCTGCTTTACTTGATTTTGTTCACTGTATCATTGTAAGCATGTTGGTTCATCACTGTTTATATGTGTACATCAGTGTATGCATTGAGTGGTTGGCTCGAGCTGATGTCTTCACTGCAATCATATTGTCACTGTATGTTGGGTATGAGCTTTGCCTCTATTTGCTAGATGTCTGCATGTTGTCTAGTTAGCTAGTCACTATGTTGCATTGAACTTTGTTGACATGTGCATTAAATTAGCTCTGAATCGATATCGTATATGTGAGTGCACTTGTTCATCTCTGTTGACATAAGCCTTGATATTTTGGGATGAAACTGTTGATCCATGATTTGAATTTGACTGTGTGATCTGCATTGTTGTACTCCTATTGGTTCCATTCCACATAAATGTTCATGCATGTATATATATTCATCGACTTGCTTTGAGTCTGGAGCTTGTTAGTTGCATCCCTTGAGTACTTGTCTGGTTCATGCCTTGATATTGACTGTTGCATTGCTCCATGTATATATATGCATTCACGTATGTATATATGTGTTTGTTATTGCACTTTGATCCCTCTGGCTTGTTTCCACTTTGCATATGCTCTGGTCTTTGACTTGTGAACTGCCTTTGTTGTTGTCATTTGCTTAAAGGCAGTTTGCGTTCATTTGTTATGTCTTAATCATCTTGAACTGTTGGCATTTCCATGATTCTGGATTATCTTGAAGTCTACATGTGAGTTGTACGCATGTGTTACTTTAATTTTGAAGCTGCTTTCAAGCTCGAATATAGTTTGTATCAATGCCTTTGTGCACTTGGTCATCCGAGCCTTTGTGTTTTGCATTGAGTTGGGTTGCCTTTCAGTTTTTGTTGTACATATATGCATTTGATTTGAGGCCTGCTGCATTACTGCTTGATTCAGTCTTGAACACTGCATCCTTGAATATGTATGTGTATTTGATGTTGTTTCACTGGTCTGGTTTCATGCCATTACTGTCATGAAGTCTGATTTAGTCTCGATTTCTTGTATCACTTGGGTGCACTTCTATGTTGTACTGATTTGATATTTGCTTCAATTTAGTTTGGTTCACCTTGAACTTGATCTCGAGTTGGTGCCATTTGCTTTTGATTTATCGAGTTTTGTGTATTTCATCACTGTAGTGTTTGCAAATGTGTTGAGTCATGATAGTCGTGACTTGACCTCTGCAATTTCGACTTGTTGTAGTATTTGGTGTTGTGATGATATCAGATGCTGTAGTGGTGAGGTAGTACACGCGAGCGTGTACTGCAGCCCTATCAGAATTGATGTTTTAATTGATATTTTAATTTATGTGTATTTACTGTTGCATTCCTGTATGTGCTTTGAGTTATGGTAGCAGTGACCTGAACTGTTAGCCTTTGGTTCGAATCTGCTGATTTGTTGTTTAACACTGTTTCGTGTTATATCTACCGTTATCTGATTCTCTTATTGAAGGTTTGGATATACGAGATTTATTATGACTGTCGTCTATTTGATTATTTAATTATTATTGCTTCCGTGCATTAATAACTGAGTTTGAAGTAGACTGACCCGTGTATTATTTTCTTTTGAATTTAATACTCGGGTCAGACCGAGTTATTTCAAGTTGTTGATATCTTGCTTTGGGTTGCTGCTTGAGCTATGAAGTCTCTTCATATCTTTTGGAGTAGTCGTTGTCATAGTATAGGATGATATGTATTCATGTATATTATTTATAATAATGTACTTGTATATGTAACTTCCAGTGTCGACAGTTGTAGTTGTATCATATGTATTATATCACATGTATTGTAACTGACTTCAGTTATATATATATGAGATTTTTATATTATCTGTGTTCCGCATTTAGCTTATCTATGTTATTATTATATATGTTGTCCTAAACTATTATGAACCATCGTAGTTCATTTTATACTAGAATTGAATATGTCGATGGGAGTAAATAAACAAAGATTAAAGAGATGAAAGAATATATACTACTCCTATCGAGATAATCAATATTAGTGTAAGGTCTAACTACAGATGGCCGCTCCTATCCAGCCTTATTCTTCGTAATAACAGACAGTATTTCTTTTAATACTCTTTGTTACTGTGAGCATAGAGGTGGGGCGTCACAGCAAAGGACATTTTGTGAGTGGAAACCTTAGCATTTCTTTTTTAGTAATTGATTTGTGTGTGTGTGTATGGATTTGAATATGCCTTAGGGATTTTGGGACTCCGAAAACAAGATAGATAAAATCGTCCAAATTTTTTTTAAATTTTGAAATGTCAAATCTAGATGGAGATTCTAAATTATTATGTTAATTTGGTGGAATTTATATTCTTTATGCAATTTTTGATAATTTCATTATCTACTCCACTTCTCCTCCTTCTTTGTCTAAAATAATAAAATAAGGGTTTTAGAGTACAAATTCTATTTGGAGTTTACACCACTTATTCCATATAAGTTCCTTCATTTATTTCTTTGAAAAGAGGGGTTGAATATAATATGAAGTTAGAATTGTAATTCCTATTATTTAGAATATTCCATTGAATTGATGTTACAAACTGAGTTTCTATTTCCATTTACAAGTATATCTATTGCAGTTTTGGATATGAATGTTTAATCCTTAATATGGATATTAGAATCCTTTAATATGGATACTGAAATCTCAGAAATATGAAGGGAAATGGCTTGCATTAGTATTGTGGTTAAGAAATTGACATTTAACACAAGTTTAGGGCGTACGAATCACATGCTTAGAATTTACTAGGTTCGAATATATTTGTTTCTATTAGCATAATAAAATAATAATTATGGCATATAATTGCAAAGTTACCTAGTTAGTAATTATCATTAATTCCCCCTTTAGGAAGGTAATTGATATTTTAAGGTGTAATAAGAAAGATTCCTTATAGGGCCTTAATTATGAAATAGAGAGATGAGTATTATATTTGGAGAGTATTTAAATTATCGCTATTCCATAGGGATGCAAGGTCAATAGAGTTCCACGATAGAAGGCTACCTTCACTTTGAGGCTACAAACAGTTGTGTACACTTCCTACTGATATGAGACATCTCCTATGACAAATATTTATGATGACACGAGGTTCGTCCCAAATTATATAGGGTAAATCTACCCAGCTAATATGGCTACAAATTCTATTGCATAGTCGGACTAATGTGAGACATGATTATGAGTATGGGCCATAATACGAAGGGCCTACTTGAGGGTTTTATGGTATTAAGTGGTTGCTTGAGGGCCTGCCTCTTTTCCCTAAATGAAGTATTAAATTTCCTAGGAGCAAATTATTAGGCAAGATAGGTGGACAGGGGTCCGCATTAGGATAAGGTATTAAGTGACTCATTGAGAGTCCGCCTTTCAATAAAGAAGTATTAAGTGGCTCGAGAGATTCATATGATGTCAGCTAGATAGGTACCATTGAGGAGTCCATCTTCAGAATAGGTATTAAATGATGGGGTTTACCTCAATTAAGGTTTTATATGGCCAGAGTCTACCTATTTCCCAATAAAAAGTTATTAAGTGGCTTAGGTACTATCTCTTGCATTGATTAGACATTCATGATGTGGGGTATAGGTCATGGAATTTAGAAAACTGCTTCAAAAATGGAAAGTATCAAGTGGTTGATTGAGGACCCGCCTCCTTTTCTTATAACAAGTACTAAATGGTTTTATATACCTAGACATATTCTTATTTTGAAATATATTTCCCAATTACTAAAATGGTAAGACTCAAGGTTTTTATTCACTAAACATTTGTTGCTCCGACTTCCTCCTCATTACAACATAGGTTAAGGACGGAGTGATGACAGCGACGATGTTTGAAGGTAGATTGGATTAAGCTTGTGCAGTTATTATTATCTTTTATGATGTTTTTCTGTTGTACCCATGTATTTGGATAAATTATGTAACGGATCTTGTTTATAGTTTGATGTTGTTTTGTATTATGACATTTAAATGATTTTGAAATAAATGGGTACCATTTTGTTATTATATTTTATTCCATCTATTAACCTAAAAAATGGATCAATACCGTGTATTGAGTGTGAAAGAACTAGCCCTGTTCTTATAGAGCAATAATACAGAGAATAAATGTAAAATGAGCAGAAACGGTAAGAAGACAAGAAGACTTTTATAGTGGTTCGGATGTTAATGAAGCCTACGTCCACTTTATAAATTTTATTATTGAGTGCACTACAAGAGATGTTGTTTTCTATAATGGCAATAGATAACACATTATTTCATAGTGTTATTATTTATTTTAATTTGCTTTACATATAGTGGGATTGGCTGTGTAACGGAACAAAAAGCGGGTACCTCAAAATTCAATTCAACTATATTTTCATGGCCGCCAATTCCTTAATTTTTTTGTCGTTCCCCTCTTTTAGCTTCTCTCTTCCTCAAATTTTTTCCTCTAATCCTAAAATGTAAATTCTCCTCCATTACCATCCACTGCTACCTACCGCCCAACCACAATCTCTACAAACCGAAACCCATAATCCCAAAACCTTTTCTCCGACCCTAGTTCCAAGCCAAAATTTCCAAAATTATACCGCTATTATTAATTATACTACTATTGTTTTCTCTCAATCCTAACCCTAATTTTCATGGCCACAAAATAAAGAAAGAAGAGCAGAAATCGTTCGGGAGAAAAGTGAATTTATTAGGTTGTGTGATTGTGGTCCTTATATTCCATCCACGCTTCTTCTGTATTCATCTTCCTCTTCATATTCTAAACCCGCTCCTCATAATCCCCCAAAAACCACACTCAAAATAAAGAATAGCATTAATGAAGTTGCGGATGATAAAGAAATGTATGAAGAAGAGAAGAAAAGAAGGCTAGGAAACGAGTCTCTAAAGAGAGGAGGAGCGGCTTCTGTATTTATTCGCTGTCATGCCAAGAACCACGACGTCCGTCTGAAGCGTAGAAGTATCATCAAAGGCATAAGATTTGCAAATTGCACTTGAAGGCTCCGGCTATTGTGGTTGCTGGTTTGATTCAGAGATTATGCCAGCATTGCAGCAGGTTTGGTCTTTGTTTATTATCTTATAAAACTATTTTAATTTCATTTCATTATTCTACTGATTTCTGGGACAGTTGTATCACATTTTATCCAAAGGGTTTTTGAATACTTTCTTCAAAATATACCTTATATTCAAAATAGTATTAAATAGATCTAGTTTTTTAAGTTAAACTGTTTTATGATCATTCAAAAGTGTACCCAGTGCACAAGACTTCTATTTGAATAGGATCGGTCTTACCCCATTACTGAATTGACTTTTATACTTGCTGAACTTCTTAGTACTTGTTACATTGTAAAAACACTCAATAACTATAAAATTTTTGGTGTGAATAAGTCATGCTTGAAGCTAGTCAATGGAACAGTCAGAGGTTCATTGCAAACAAAGGTAACCATAGAATTTTCTATGGTCTTCTTTTTCCAGGGAAATTAAAATTTCAAGATACCAAAGTCAGTGCTAAAAAACACTTCTTAGAATACTACACGAACTAGATATTTTGAAAATGGTTAGGACTAAATCTTGAAATATATAACTGAAATATATGGATGGTAAAATAAGAAAAAGGATATAACTTCTTTATAGTCGCTAAAATTTCTGCTATAACTTCTTTGATCCATATCTATAAACTCATTGATCCTTTTCTAGTAATTCTTTATTCTGGGACTCAGGACTTCAAAATTATTCTATTTAAACCTTACTAACGATGAGGCTTATGAAACCACTGTCCAGTCAAATCAAATCAAACGAGCCATTACTATCTGCAACTGACTTTACCTTTCTAACAATGGCATTTCAATTTGTGAGGTAAAGGTCACTAAGAGGGTTCTGCAACAGTTTTTAAAGTTAAGGGTTTATGCATATTCAAAAATCATTTATTGCCTTCCTCTTACTCTTGTTGAATCTAGGCCTTGTAATATTTGTCATGGATAACAGCATTGGTCAAGCTGCATTTGATCAAACATGAGCTTTTAAAGAAAATGTACCAGCAGGAGCCGTGATTATGACTAAAATGGATGGCATGCAAAAGGAGGTGGCACACTCAGTGCGTGAGTTTATCTTTTCTTTTTGATATTTAATACATATTTTATTCTTAGATGAACTAATAAAGCTGCTATTTTTTATAAGTCGCATTCATTCAAACCAATTGCAAAAGTAGGTGGCACACTCAATGCTCCTCTTTAGTTGCAATTTCTTGCAATAGTTAATGCTAAGCTGCAGATCTGAGAATGTGGTGTGCGACAGAAAGGCACTAGAGTGTTGAAGAGGGTCACATGTAAGGCTTGCATGTCACAGTAAGGCTTGGTGCAGTAGCTCGGGCAACAAAAGTGTAAGTTGCAGGGGTTGGAGAAAACTACGGTAGTTGCTACCGTGCATCTTAAAATTAAAATATGCCATGCGCTTGCAGCAAAAATGGACAGCAGTAGAGAGATGGAAGATGCTGAAAAATCCGAGTGAATAGCAATGAAATAAGAGTATGAAGAAAACTGAAGTGCATCTAAAAACGGTGGTTGTAGAAATAGCTGCCTTTGCATGGCCAGGTGAGTTAAGTGCTATAAGTGGCCAGGTTGTCGAAGTAGTTGCCTTTGCAAAGTTGAGTGAACGTAGGCAGGTTGAATAAGCTGCAAACTATAGCAGAACCGATAGAAGGCCTGGTTGAGGATATAGTGCACTTTTTATATGCTTTTAGAAGAATGGGTTACAGAATATTTGATTCAATCACTAATTAATATATATCGCGTGTCTTATTAGATTTAAATGTATGATTATGCAATCTCTAGTTCATTGCTTAAGTTGGAAGAGGGGTGTTACCTTTTAAGATTTATGAGCAGGTGCTTAAATGAGAATAAAATTTTCCTTTTTTTAATCTAAAAAATTTAATGTATATGATTACTAATCTTATTTGACCATGTTTTTTTGTAGGTGTATCGTAAAAGGTTCTCTCTTTAAGGACTGTCCTAGGTTGATCAAGCAACCTACTACTGAATCAGTCGAGTAAGAATATTACATTCCCATAATGCTTCATTATATGATCTCTAATGTAGTCGCATAATATTGTTTCCATTAAGTGAAGCAGATTCATGATATTTTACTGGAAATGTTAAGGTACTACCTAGACATTAAATATTTCAATTATAAGTATTTTACGTTCCTTTTTCTATTCTATCAATGAACAGATTTATATACATCTTATACTAAGTTAACTAAATTTTATAACAATTTGATTGAGTTAACTAAGCACTTTAAACACTAAATAGGTATAAAAAATTAACTAAATCAACTAAGTTTTATAAAAATTGACGAAGTTTACAAAAATAACCTAACGTTATAAAAGTTAACTAAGTGTTGTAAAAACATAACTAAAGTAAACTAAGTTCATAAATTATTTTTAGGCCACTCTGATTTTTTTGCCATCTTTACTGTCTTGATCAAAGCAAGCTATGTAAAACAGAAGTTTCACAAATAAAGTTTTGGTCACTCCAAGCTCTAAATGAGTTGGACAAGATGATACACTACTCTACTCCAATAAAACTATTGTACAGTTTATGGCAGAAATGTGTATCTGCTACCTCAAATATGATTCATGTTTCTCAGACTAACATAGGTAGCAATGGAAGGAGTCTGCACCGGTATCTGGTCGCTACGTTCTAATCCGAACTGGAGTTTTGCTCAGCAAATAAGGATAGGATAAACAATTTGTTGTAGTTTATATAATATAAACATTTTAAGAGTCAGCATATTGTGGGAAATGTCTTAATAATCTGATTTATTTAACTTCTAAACTAACTATGGACAAAGTGTGTTGCTACAAGTTGGATCAATGGATTGACATGCCTTACATATGAAGTTTTATAATTCATTGTATAGGGGCCTATACTGGTTATCTACAATATAATAAGCTCTTATGGTAAATTATGTGTTAGATTAGACATGTTTTCTGCTTAATTTTGAACTCATTATACACATAGGTGGGTCTACTACGGTCGAAATTCTGATGATCTTCCAACATTTAACAAAGTTGCTCAACTAGTAAAACTCCACAACAAAATAAGAACTACGACGAATGCTTTGGATTGGGCTTGCGTGTCTGAAAATGTGGATTGTTCGGCTATTCAGCCCAGTCAACTGTGTTACCAGCATGATATTTTGAATCTCATGCTTTGTGTAGTTACAACCAGATGAATGGAGCTAGTAATACTACTTGTAGCATTGGTGGCAATGGGATGAAAATTAATAAAGATCCTAGCTATAATGCATTCATTTATCAAACCTCGGGTAAAATGGGCACCTTTGGTGCTTCTGGTGTTTCCCCTATACCACAAACCATCAACTCTTCGCCTCTAAGTTTAAAATTTCGCTTCTTGTCTTCTGTTTTATTATGGTTTTTTACTTTAGCTTGATGGAGTTGTATTAGATGGTTAGATGG
Organism: Allium fistulosum; assembly: GCA_030737815.1. NCBI lineage: Eukaryota > Viridiplantae > Streptophyta > Magnoliopsida > Asparagales > Amaryllidaceae > Allium > Allium fistulosum. The sequence goes on from CM060902.1 coordinate 528,100,250, forward strand.
ATGATTTTATTATGTTTTATTATGGTTTTCTCAATGTTACTACTTCAGTGAAATGTGAAAAGGGTCTACATTATCTTATATTCATTTCAGATATCAACTGTCACTTTACATTGGTCTATATTAATATGTGCTATTCTGGTTTAGCTATAAACTTACTAGTTTATGGGAAAATTAATTTCATTTTACCTGATATATTTAAGTAATATTATGTTACCAAAGGTATCCTTTTATCTTTCTTCCTAGTAGATTGCAGTTAAAATTAATTTTTTTTAATGAATATAGTTAACAAAATGCTTGCTTTATAACTTTATGATTCAACGACAGACCCACTAAATGCAGGTTTATATTATGCTACAACTACATAACCAATGAACAGACCTTGGTGTGGTTGTTTTCTTCCTTTGATTTTTTTAGGGTATTGTAGATTCTTGATGTGATAACAATGTTGTTAGATAAAGCCCAAATGACCCATCCTGGACAGCGGAAAGATAGAATGGATTGAACTAGTGATTAGATTTGTTATCCAATTGCTAGGTGAGTTTAAAAGGTAATTAGTATTGATCATGGAATATACATTACTTGTGCCATTTACTTCATGTTTACTATTAGGAGTGAAAATCTATGCTTGCTAAGAATTCAGAAATATTTTCTTTCATGCCCTAAAGTTGATGACTAGGTATCATTTTTCTTCCACATTTATTATGGTAGAACTACAATATTATGGTTCATATGTATGTTTGGATGAAAAACACCATCAATTTTCCTTTCATGAGATTGGCCTTCCCCTGATTGCATATTATTCTCATCCCTATATGATTTTGTAATCTTTATACTTCCTTTCAAGCTTTCATGTTTGTAGCCTTTTTAGCATCTGTAGTATTTTGGCCACTCATATTCAACTAAGAAAGTATAATTTTTTTTCCTTTTTGTAAAACAAAAAGAATATTAGGGTAATCGATTTTGTGGAAGATTTATACAAAATATATGCTTTTATGGAATTACATACTGCCCCCATATAAGAATGTGATATTGCACAATAGATTTCTCACTTACATGCCCAACTTGGTTTTGACCATCTTGCATGATAAAATATTGAATATTTTGGATGTTTTAATTCAAGATTTAACAGTACCAATTTCTTAGGGTACAAGGAGGCTGGTGCATTTCCTATTTGCATAAAAGTTCAAGTTGTTTGTAGTGATGATGGTGAATGGTATGTGCAAATATACTTTGTGTACATGGTTGTGGTCTTTGTACTTGCCTACGCATGGTTGTTGATTTTTATATGCTATTATTATGTACTCATATTATTGTTAGAGTATGTAGTAGGTATCGAAGGCAAATGCTTTGCATTCTGAGCTGCATGCTTGCTTTTGCATTATAAATCGTTTTAAACACTGCGTAGGCTTGCTTTGAGCACTCTAATTTCTCACTAAAGATTGCAAAAGGTATGTGTCTCGGATTACATACCGTATTTTTATGTTTTTCCCTACGGGATGCCTCATCGTTGAGATGAGTTGTATATTATGTTGTTAATATAAATCGTAAATTTTTGAAATGCTAGCCGTGCAATGGAGACGCTCGCGAAATTTTTCGAAAATTTAAGGAGTTAGGAAAAATTTTGAGGAATTTTTGAAATTTTGATAATTAAAATTTGATTCGAAATTTTGATAACTACGTAATTTTAGCATTAGATTTGCAAAATTAAATAAGTAGCTAGTTGTTTGCATTAGAATACAACAACCACTACTACTAATAATAATGTTATGAAAATTAACTAATCTTATAGCAGCAGCAACAACAATCATAAATAATAATAATAATAAATTAACTATATGATTATAAAAATTGGCAATAAATAAACCAATTAACTATGTTTGAAATAATAATAACAATAGCAATAATAACAATAAACAAACTAAGTTTTATAAAAATTAACTAAGATTAGGATGATAACAATAATATACTTATAATAAATTATAAAATTTTAGCCAAATTGACCGATTTTTTTAATAAACCAAATTTATATTACAATAATAACTAATGTTTATGAAAATTAACTAATTTATAATAATAATACTAAAAATAACAACAACAACAACAACAATAAATAATAATAATAATAATAATAATAATAAATTAACTATAAGTTTTATAAAAATTAACTATGTTTGTAATAATAATAATAGTAATAATACTTATAATAATAAATACAAGGTCCAATCATTCGCTTTGATTGCGTGTATATGGTCTTCATTGTGTCCGTCGGTATTCTATTTTTATTTACAGTCATACTTCATTTTTCTATGTATTTGATTTTACTAGATATCAAGCATAACGTGCATATTTTTTAGGTATGAATTTGCCCTGTTACGATTTAGCATATGTTGTGAATTCATTTTTATGATGTTGAATTATCTGTTGCTTGTTGAACAGCTCCTGCACTTGCTTCAACTCTGCTTCCATGCTTCCCAGTAAAAGAGCAAGTCGCAAGATGATGGTTATTACCTGGTTTTGTGTTAGTAGCTATATTGTTTTTTAGTTTAGTTAAAAACTTATTTGCGATGTTGTTATTATATAATGGATATTATGTGTATGTTTGAGCATGTTTAATATAATATATGTAGACATTTGGTAAGTTTGATAGAATGAGTTTCATTTTCTGGTTATTATATTCTTCGGCTCTTACATTATTCAACTGTTACATTTTTGAAAAAGATTCATTTTTGATTCCTATATAGCAGGATGCATCAAGCACATAAAAAAATAAACCGCAGCGCTTAAAAGCATTAATATAATACAAGTACCATAAAAATGCATGTGTTTACCGTTGAAGGATAGTGGAATAAGTGCGTTATTGTATTTGCGTATTTTATAGCGGCATATACATGCTATAGTACCGTGTAAATAGCGGACACATAGCGCTATAGAAAAATAATATTATAGCGGTCTATATGCGCTATAAAAGCTTACTATTTTATAGTGGCATTTTTTGTGTTATGAATAGGCCACTAGTTTTTTATAACATGTTGATATGTAGCGTTTATCAAACCGCTATGGTTATCTTTTATAGTGGCTATATGCTGCTATGGATGACTATTTTTATTGTAGTGGTGATTGCTGTTACAAGGTGAATTTGATTACAAAGTCGTTGAATATCCTAAGTTAGACTAAGTCCCCAATGCTAGAGTTCACTGGAGAATCACAGTGAACTTGTTGAATGACTATTGTGAGGGAGAAGAAGAGTGAAGACGGTTTTCTACAGAGTTCCAGCAATTAGTCCCGAGGATCCCTTTATGTTGTAGATAGGTGAGTATTTATAAAGGTTGGAGAGCTATTGGGCTAGGCCTTCTTGCCAGATGCTTGCAAATGACCATAAGAAGACGCACTGCAAGTTTCATTACAAACCGAGCTAACTTGATGGATCGCTAGCGATCCGTGGCTTCTGGCTCGTTGGCGATCCAACGGCTTGAGATGATTCCCCTTACCTTTTACCTTAAAGTTCATGGAGATCTGGCGAAATTGTATGGATCGCTAGCGATCTATAGTACATGGACCGCTAGCGATCCATATACTTAACTAATTTCTGGACTTTGTCTTATAGGGTGCATTTGCTATCTCATGTTGGTATCCTGTATGTAATTTCGTAGCACGTTTCCTTGTTTGGTGACGATCCGCATACTGGTTGCATTAGACTACTGATTGAACAAGACGAATGCTTGCCTCTCCATTTGACTAGCTTAGAATCCCATCAAACTTAGCCATTGTCCTTAGAATACCCATTGGACCGTGATCCAAGTGAATTCATGAATCCACGAGCCAAGATTATAGATCTCTAGCGAGCGTATTTTCGCTTTCCATTCCTCTGATTTCTCTTGGTTAGTTACTCTAGTCTTTTCAGTTGGCTTTTGAGCTACTTTGACTCTACCAAGCTGTTCCGACTTCCTTTGGATTCTGCTGTGTTAAAAACCCAGATAACACCATCCACTATGAGTTCTGAAAGAATAGTTGTTTCTCTTTACTGTTACTTCTTTTTCCAACCAACGGCCAGCCTTAGAATGGACCTAAGTTTCAATGGACCTTTTCTGGGTTGAAATTCAGGCCTGTTCCGAGGTGTTGTAACATTTGATATTAGAGCCTATGTTACCTAGTCAATAAGGAAACTATACATATGAGTGACATACTTGTTACTCAAAAAGGTTTTTTAAAAAGGATTTTCAAAATTTTTACTATATACGTATATAAACCCCTATTTTCTTGAACATATGCATATACACTTTTCAACCTTTTCTTTTAACATAAAATACTATCTTAGGAAATCATCGCTAAAGATTCAACCTACATATAGTTGATATGGCTGATAATCAATCTTCTTTTGGAAATGGGTTTCCTGTCATGAAAGACCTCCTATTTGTGGAATGCCGGATTGGTTCAGACAATATCTTAGGACTATTTAGCCATTTCCTATTCCTCCAGCTGCACTAGTGGCACCTACTACCCCATCTGCCCATGCATCACCCTATTCTGTTGACTTACCTAAATTATGTAAAGACTTTTTTAATATGGAAGGGAAGACCTACTCTGGAACCGAGGGATATCTAGAGGCTAAAGCATGGGTAGATGACTGTGAGAGAATATTTAGAGAGCTTAGTTGGGAAGATCAGCTAAAGAAGAGGATGGTCGCTTAGCACCTTAGAGGAGAAGCTATAGATTGCTGGAACACTGGAAATATTTTCTAATAGGAATTAAAAAATTATTTGAGATAAGATTTATGTCTAAGGCAGAAATAAGTCTACAACTAGAGAAATTCATTTAGCTTAGGTAAGGATACTCCACTCTCATGGAGTACATGGCCAAGTTCACAGAGTTGGCTAAATTCGGGATGAGCCTGATAGATGCACCTATGAAAATGACCATGAAGTTCATAGAGGGCATTAATTTCCCCATTGAGAGGAATGTTGTTGACCTAAGTACCCATTGGTGCATCGTATGAGATGGTGGAGATGGCAAAGCTACACATGGCCAATGAGGATAATAAGGAGGTAGAAAAGGAGAAGGTCGCACCTCCCCAAAAGCAAGGACGGTCCAAGAAAGGAAGTTTTTGGCTAACAAGAAGTCAAAGAGGACGTTTAAGAAGGATGGTAAGGTGTGCAAGCAATGCCAAAAGAAAAGTCATGAAGCTAAAGATTGTAGGATGAGTCCGATGAAGGAAGCTTTTAAAGGGAAGTGCTTTAATTGCCACGAGGAAGGGCATCTCAAGAATCAATGCCCTATGTTGGCAATGGAAGGATCAAGCAGACAAGCTTATGCTATTAACGCCGTCCCTATTGCTAGTAGACCATCGAGAGACCAAGGGAAAGCAACATTAGAAGGTATAACTCTTATTTTAGGGATTGCTATTCGTACCCTATTTGATTTAAGGGCATCGCGTTTCTTTATAGCTAGGAAGGTAGTAAACTTCTTAAACCTTCAAGCCTATATTGTCACTAGCCCAATAGTGGTTTCTAATCGTATTGAGGGTTGGAAACATCTCTCTTTTATTTGTAAAGACCAAGTGTTAAACATATGCAATGTTGATTTCATATGTATTGTGTACGCTCTAAATTTTGAAGGGTATGGACTTACCTTGGGTATGGATTAGTTAACATATTATGGAGAGGTTCTTTATTGTTATAGGAGGTTATACAATTAAGAAGTTGTGGAGGCCACGAACTAGAAATTCTTTGTACACCCCAAGACTTAATTGAGTTAAGCCACCTATACTCACTGTGTTTATCTGTTGTTGGAAAACCTTCATCCGTACCCTTAGTTTGTGGATTTTCTAATGACTTTGAGAAAGTCATGGGTCTTTCGCCCCATAGGGAGATTGAGTTCCAAATAGATTTAGAGAAAGACACAAGGTCGCTCACCCTGCCTTTAAGACATGGCCCCCAAAGAAAGAAGAGAATTGGATAAGAAAATCTTTGAGCTATTAAAGAAAGTATTCATCCGTCGGAGTACTTTAGAGTGGGGAGCCCCTGTTGTTTTTGCCATTAAGGTAGACGGTTCTTTGAGACTTTGCATCAACTATATGGAAATGAATAAGTTGATAAGGAAGAATATGTGCCATTTACTTAGGATAGACAACTTATTTGATTAGCTTGGAGGAACTAAAGTCTTTTCTCAACTAGACTTGGCAATTGGATTTCATCAGTTGAGGATTGCAGAGGAAAGCAAGTCAAAGACAACATTTCGCACACCAGATGGACTGTATGGGTGGGAAGTGATGCATTTCGGATTGATGAATGCCCTAGCATACTTTGTGAATTTGATGAGTAGGGTATTTAGAGGGAAATTCAACAAATTCATCATTGTGTTCATTGATAATATTTTGGTTTTCTCCAAGGGCAAAAAGGAGCACAAGGGCCACCTAAGAGAGGTATTAGGAACCTGGCATAAGCTTAAGACCAAATTTGTTAAATGCCACTTTTGGAGAAGGGAAGTTAGATTCCTTAGGCATTCGAGCAAGGATTTGCAGTATACCCCCCAGAGTGGAAGCTATTCAAGGATGGAAGACACTTAGAAATGCATTGGAGGTAAGTATTCTCGGGTTGGCAGGCTACTATAGAAAGTTTGTCAAGAACATTGCATGAATAGCAGCTCATTTAACCCAATTGACTAAGGACATAGCCTTATCTTGGGACGATAGATGCACTAAGGCATTTGAGAAGCTTAAGGAGTTATTGACTGGTGCATATGGGCTCACTATTCCCGATGGAACCATACCGTTTACGGGTTTCACAGATGCTTGTGGCATAGGGTTAGGAGCAGTTCTAATGCAAGAAGAAAAGGTAATTGCTTATGCTAGTAGGAAACTGAAGGATCATGAGAAAAGATATCTAGTTCACAACTTGGAGTTGGTAGCTATCGTCTTTGCCTTAAAGATGTGGAGGCATTATTTTTTGGGAGAAAGGTTTGAGTTATTCACTGACCATAAATATTTCAAATACCTATTTTTCCAAAAAGATTTGAATCATAGACGACAGAGATAAATGGAATATATAGCATCGTTTGACTTTAGTATTCGGTATACCCCTAGAAAAGGGAACACAGTCGTCGACGCCCTTAGTTGGAGGCATGCTACCCTAGGTGCTATATATGAATGGTGGTAGTTGGAATTCCTCCAAAATTTGAACTTCCAACAGCCAATAGAACCCATCCAAGGTAGTAATTATGGAGATTAGGCCAGTCTAGATGGACCGCATAGGGTTTGAGCAAGTAAAGGCTGAGAAGTTAGTAGAGATTTTGGAGAAGTTAAGGAGAGCAAAGCATTTTTCCCACACTAGTAGGTATTCTGTTAATGAGAAGGAATGCATAAGAAGGGATGAACGCCTTTTTTTCCAATGGTTGATATTTATTAAGGGAGGTGCATATGGAGTCAACACTTAAAGATGGCCATTCACTCCGGTGGAGATAAGATGTACAAGGATATGAAGAGGATTTTCTTTTGGCTTGGAATAAAGAGGAGTGTAACTGAGTTTGTTGCTACGTGTTTGACATGTTAGAGAGTAAAAGCTGAGCAAGGGAAGCCTGGTGAATTACTATTATCTTTGTAAATTCCAACTTGGAAGTAAGAGCATATTTTGATGGATTTTATGGAAGGATTGCCTAGAAGTTAGAGGGGTAATGAAGCTATTTGTGTTGTTGTGGGTAGACTCACCAATGGTGCCTATTTTATCTCGGTTAGGAACAGTAGAACCACCACTTCTCTCGCATAAATCTACATCAAGGAGATAGTTCGATTGCATGGGATTCTTGTAAGCATAATTAGTGATAGGGGCCCCTTGTTCACTAGTGAGTTTCAAAGGAGCCTTCAAGCAGCTTTGGGAACTTCTTTGAATCTTAGCACTGCATATTACCCATAGACTGATGGTCAAACAGAGAGAGTGAATAGGATCCTCGAAGACTTGTTGAGGGCTTGTGATTTGGATTTCGGAGAACATTGGGAGCGGCACCTACCATTGGTCGAGTTCGCATATAATAATAGTTATCAAGCGACAATTGTTATGGCCCCTTTTGAAGCACTTTATGTGAGGCCATGAAAATTGCCATGTTGTTTGTGGGAAACCACCGACAAAGTATTACTCAGACTCGATTTGATCTGTGATACCATGGAAAAAGTAGAGTTGAGCAGACAATGAATGAAAGCAGCTTAAGACCGTCTGAAATCTTATGCAGATAGAAGAAGGAAAGAGCTTGAGTTTGAGGTTGGAGATATGGTATTTGTCAAAGTCTTCCCTCTTAGAAAAGTGGTTATGTTTGGCAAGTCTGAAAATTGGTGCCTAGATTCGCCATTCAGAGATTTAGAAAAGATAGAAAAACTTGCTTACCACATGAAGCTTCCTGATAGATTGGCAGAGTACACAATGTTTACCACGGTTCTCATCTTAGGGAATGCCTTCATGACACCGCGGTTAGAGTTGAACCTGATCAATTGGAGAAATAGAGATGGAGCCAACTGTTCCCCATGCCATTGCATGCATTGTGGAGCACGGAACTAGGAGACTCCGCAACAGGATAATTAGGTTGGTCTGAGTATAACGAGGAGACAACTCGGTGGAAAGCACATGGGAAACCTAGGAGAAGATGAAGAGCACTCACCTAGAGCTTTTCAGTAGTAAATTTTCTCTCTAAAATTATGATTTGGTTGCATCATGGTTGCTAGATTGGACGGTAGGAGATGGTTATCATGCTTTTTCACAATCACTTTACACTCATATAGAAATTTTTATGCATGTTTAGGGTATTTGCACACATATTTGCAAGACACGATTACACACTCACGCTCGGATTGAGCTTAATTTAGCATGTCTACAATACATAATCACATTGCACTTTGGTTGAGTAGATGTATTTGTAGATGATTTGTTTGTATAACATGAATTTTATTGCGCGTTATACTATTCGCCCCTTGAAGGATTTTAGGACGAAATCCTTTTTAAGGGGTAAAGAATGTAACACCCAGTAAAATCGACCATAAATAAATCGAGTGAATTGAATTAAATAAGGTAGAGTTTAAAATGGAATTTTTTTAAAAGTTGAAATTTAACCACAAAAGTTATTACATTGCGTTCATGACGAAATTATGATTTGTTTCCATATATAATTTGATGAAAACGGAGCTGGAACGAAGAAGTTATGAGCATTTGAAGTTTTCAGATGTAAATTAATTTAGTTTGAATTCGAATTCAAATGATTATTAAATTTAGGGTTTGATTTTCATAAATTAACTATAAGTTTAATTGAGAGTTTAGTAAACTTTTATTTAATCAATTAATATTAAAAGTTAATTAGGGAATAAAATAAAACGAGCAATAGAAACAAAAATCAACGCACCCAAATTAATAAAGATCGACACCTCTGACCCAAGTGCTCGACCACTAGCGGTCAACCGGTCTATTGGGACGACGACCCCTATTCAGGTGGCGGCTAGGGTTTTTCAGCATTTAAATGCTCCAGATTTATTCGTTTTTCACCTAAATCCATCCTACGGTTCTAGTGCGTTTCAACTCTTATAAAATAGAAACCTATCCTCTCCACTTTTTATTTATACTGTTTGGGGAATTCATTAAATTTCTATCATTCTTGTCTCTCCAAATTAGATTCATAAACTTACTTAGGAATTCATGTAAGAATTCAATTTGGTTTTCTATTTTTTGTTCTCCTTCCAACTTATTCTTATTCTATTCCTCTCCAACTATTCTGAATATAATAAACATATATTGCTCTCCCTTGTTATGTATGTGTGTATATATATATATATATATCAAAAGAGAGATTCTAGAAGGAATTGTAAGGCATGCAAATCCAAGGAAGGCAAAGTTATGGACATTCGGTGAGGGAAAACCTTAGTATTTCTTTTTCAGTAATTGATTAGTATATGTATATGGATTTGAATATGCCTTAGGGATTTTGGGATTATGAAAACAAATTAGATAAAATTCCTTAAAATTCCTTTTTATTTCAAAATGTCAATTCTAAATGGAGATTCTAATTATTATGTTAATTTAGTGGAATTTATATTGTTTATGCAATTTTTAACAATTTCATAGTCGATTCCACTTCTCCTCCTTCTTTGTCTTCAATAATAAAATAAAGGTTTAGAGTACGAATTCTATTCGTAGTTTACACCGATTATTCCACACAAATTCCTTCATTTGTTTCTTTGGAAAGAGGAGCTGAATAGAATATGAAGTTATAATTGCAATTCCTATTATTTAGGATATCCTATCGAATTGATGTAATAAATTGGTTTTTTATATCTATTTACAACTCTATCTATTGTAGTTTTGGATATGAATGTTTAATCCTTGCTATGGATATTAGAATCCTTTGTTATGGATATTGAAATCTTGGAAATCTGAAGGGAAAGGACTTGTGTTAGTATTGTGGTTAAAGAATTGAGATTTAATGCTAGTTTAGGGCGTATGAACCGCACACTTAAAATTTATTAGGCGAGAATATATTTATTTCTATTAGTGTAATAAACTTATAATTATGGCGTATAATTGCATCGTTAATTAGGTAGTAATTATCATTAATTCCCCCTTTAGGAAGGTAATTGATATTTTGAGGCATAATAAGGAAGATTCCTTATAAGGCCTTAATTATGAAATGGCGAGATGAGTATTATATATGGAGAGTATTTAAATTATGGCTAGGTCATAGGGATGCTAGGTCAGTAGAGTTGCACGACAGAAACTTGCCCTTCACTTTGAGGCTACCGGCTGTTGTGTACACTTCCTATTGATGTCAGACATCTCCTATGATAAATATTTATGATTACGCAAGGTTAGTCCCAAATTCTATTGTGTAAATCTACCCAGCTAATCTGGCACCGGTTCCTACGAATAGTCGGACTAATGTGAGGCCTCATTATGAGTACGAGCCATAATACAAAGGGCCTGCTTCAGGTTCTTGAGGTATTAAGTGGTTGTTTGAGGGCCTGCCTCTTTTCCCTAAATAAAGTATTAAATGGCCAAGGGACTAGTTAGTAGACACGATAGGTCGTATCTCGACAGAGGTCGGCTTCAAGATAAGGTATTAAGTGACTGATTGAGGGTCCACATTCCCATGAAGAAGTATTATGTCGCTTGAGACATTTATGACGTGAGGTATAGGCCATGAGATTTAGAAACCTACTTGGGGAATGAAAGGTATTAAGTGGTTGATTGAGGACCCACATCCTTTCCTTATAAGAAGTATTAAATGGTTTTATATACGTAGACATATTCTTATTTTGAAATATACTTCCAAAATACTGAAATGATAAGACTCGAGGTTTTTATTCACAAGACATTTGTTATCCTAACTCTCTCCTCATTGCAACACAGGTTAAGGATGGAGTGATGATGATGACGATGCTTGAAGGTGGAGTATCTTAAGCTTATGGCAGTTATTATTATCTTTTATGATGTTTTTCTATTGTACCCATGTATTTGGATAAATTATGTAACGGAACTTATTAACAGTTTGATGATGTTTTGTATTATGACATTTCAAATGGTTTTGAAATAAATAGGTACAATTTTTTATTATATTTTATTCCATCCGCTATGCGTTCTGAAAGAATAGTTATTGCTCTGTATTGTTACTTCTTTTTTCAACCAACAACTGGCCTCAGAATGGATCTATATTTCGATGGGCCTTTTCTGGGTCGAAATTTAGGCATGTTCCGAGGTGGGTTGTTACATGTGTATAATAATAAACTTAGATAAAAATATTGTTTTCATATATATATATATAAAAACTTGATTGATATGATTTTACACCTTACTTCTGATTTCTCATCTCTTATTGATTTTGATGATATGAGTAATATTTTGTTTTATAATCTATTTTGCTATTCATTTATAAGTAATTATCTTTTATATGAGATAAAAATGATAGAAATGATTTTATTAGATAATAATTTAATTGTTTTATAATTATATTTATTTGGATAATCTATTTCATAATTTCCCATATCAATACTACCCTTGTAAATTGATTTTGAATATATAAACTTTATTATTGATTTTTAAGTTTTTGATTTCTCATCTTCTCTATATTGATCTCAATATTATGAGTGATTCGCCATTGATATTTATTTGATGATGACTTCAACATGATACGGTGATGACATCCTTCTATTTGATCATGAGATTTGACTTTTATGTGACCAGAAATTTAAATCAATTGTTTAAAGATATCGTATGGTATGGGACTTTGGGTAACACTTTTTTGGTCATTCATGGACTTGTCACATAGAGATATCTAGTGTGGATTGAGTGTATTTTTTAAACATTGAATAATTAGCCGAAAAACATGCGGTGGTATAGGTTGCTGTTATGTTATATGTTTGATTATTTATTGTAATAAATGTCACTCAAACGGGGATTACACTCATGTGTATATGTGTTACTAAGTGAGGAGTATTGTATTGTTAGATGTTGGCTTACGGGAGCCACGGATCGGCCTACTATTATAGATATGCAGAGCTATAGGTATGAGTACTATATGACCACCCACATTGTGTCCAGCTTCTTTTGTTTTAGGGAGTGAACCAGATTGGCCAGTATCCACCCAGGCGACCTGATCGTGGGGTCGCGCCCCAGGTCCTCGAAACCAATCCATTTGATGTGTATCATAGTCTTAGTAGTAGTAAATGGGTTGTAGCCCACAGCCCCTTATGTCGCATAGGCCAACAGTCTATTACCGTAAGGGCCAAAGTCGGGTCATAACCGGGACGAGCCACTGGTGGATGGGGTCACGATGTTCATCGAGATAATTAAAGACTATAGGAATAAATGGTACTTTTTCAAATTTATTATTTTAGAGATAAACTTTTTTTATTGATTGTGATTGAATTGTGATAGATTATCTTTGTGATTTATATGATATTGGATATCATTCAGATGACTTGATGGGTTATCTAACATTATCTATTGATTATATGATTTATGATATTATATTAGGGGATTGTTTTGTGTTAGCCCAATTCAGTTGATGATTTTATTTTCTATGGTGATGTTTTGTTATATGGTGATTCAACCATTGAATTTGATTTTCTTGATTTCTATCGATTTATTTTAGATGGGTGATGACACTTCTCAATATAGTTTTCTTTTAGATATTGTTTTGGAGACTTTTTGAGATTGTTATTCCATTTCATTATACTTCTCATATTATCATAGTATATTATAATAACACATATCCTTATAGACATAGCCTGTTCCATGTGTTATTTATAATATTTGGGTTAGTCCAGGACATTTTAGGTACAGGGATGACGAACCAGTTTGTGTATTCTGGGTATAGAGGAGATGAAATATTTGTATTGTCGATTAACATTATGTATAGTATAATATTTTGTGTGTATATCGTTGTGAAGTGCATTGAAAATATATTATATATTGTATATTATATATATATCTTTGCGATTGACTCTACGATCTCTGTTATTTACACTACTGTAACATCCCAAATTTTTGATAACATTATTCAGGAAATTTAATTAGATAAATTAAATAGAATATTGATGATAAGGGGATTGAGATTTGGATGAAACATATATGGCCGTACTTAATAATAAAATAAACGGGCTTAATTTGGTTTGTGAGCTAATTAATTTACACATGGGCATACTAGTAAATAGCCGCACCTCTTATACTCACGGCTATACACTTTTGTAATCGCCCATTCACGTTTCATTTCTCATTTTCCACAAACACAAATCAAAAACCTAAAGCTATGGATCAAAGCTAGGGAGGATTATTCAACAACAAATCTCAAATTCCTTATCATATCTAAGGTGAAAAATAATTCATTCCATCTTTATTTTGTTTTTATAATCATATTATTTCGGATTTAAGATTAAATTCGTTTTATGATATTTTGGATGATGACATGCTTGGGTTATTTTATGTTTGAATTGAACCAATTCATTTATTTATGATATTGCATGGTATTAGGGCAAAAACGATTGTTATTTAATTTATAATGCCATGGAAAAATTATATGTTAGGTAAAATATGAGTTTAGAGATGGGTTTAATTTTTCATAATTTTCCAAGCTATGGAGAATTTATTATGAATTTCTAAAGGAAAATATGCTATATTTGGGTTTGAAATTTATTTCAATTATTTCAGGAAGAAATTGGGTCTGAAATTTTAAAATGTTAGATAACATGATAAAATTGAGTTTCTATGATTTTTGGGGTTTTTCCAAATTAATTTGCTATGGAAAATAAATTATTTTGAAAAAATGACTTATTTGCAATATTGGTTTTGTTTAATGGAAGGGCTTAAACGTTATTTTCCTTTGATTTAGATCTGATAAATGCGGCAGTTATTTTGTAAAGTATTTGAAAAGATTTAAGGCAACCAGTTAAAAGATTACACATAGGCAGGTTAGTTAAATCAATTACTAAAATGTGCATAATTTCAGCCTTTAATCAGAAAAGTTGGTTCCGCCTCATATAGCAGGACCTTTCGACTCCAATGACCTCTGCTCCATTTCAGTCGAAACCCACTAAGTCGAAACTAATACACAAGGTATCACTCAGATGGTACGCAGTGGATTGGAATAAAGCTGGAAGCTATGGTGTCGAAAGGGATGCTTTCGATGGGGTCAAAACCCTGTTTGATTTTCAAAATTCAAGTATTTACTTTGTTTTGCTTAGAGCTTTCCACCTAGTCGAAATGAATGTTTTCGAAAGGAGTTTATAAATAGCTCTCGAAGAAGGTTGCCATTTTAGGTTTAAAGTATTTGCTTTCGAAAGGGGTTCCTTTCTGTTTAAGTGCCTTCGAAAGTAATGGTTTCGACCGAGTCGAAACCTAGCCGCTATTTCCCTTCCAAGTGTATTGATGCCATCAATCCTTTTGAAGGGTTATCTGCATTTTAACTTAAGCTAAGACACTTCCTAAATGCTTTCGAAAGGGGTGAGGGTTTCGAAGGCAATGTGGTTGGAAGGGGTTTCGATGCTACCCTTTGAGTTTTAACTTAAGGGTTTTGAGCTTTTGACTAGGTGGTTCCAACACCATCTACTTTTCTCCAAACAGTTTTATATGGGTTATGAAAGAGATACTTTCGTATATAACCATTTTGACCCAAAATGTAACGACCCAGAATTTCCGTCATTTGAAATTCAGATATTTAATTGATTTTAAATATTAACAAGTAAGATTTGTAAGTCGAATGAATTTTATTTCGAATATAGAGATTTAGTTGGATAATTAAATCGATAATTTAATATTTGAAATTCCAGAAATAATTGGAAATTGGATTAAATGTGTATAAAAAATGATTTATAAAGTTATAATAAATCATATTGGAGTTAGAATGATGTTTGTAAACTTTTAAAATTGATTTAAAAGTTAAATTGTGAAAATTGAATATTTTAATATTTAATTGACGACTAAAAATAGTCATTTTTCAAACAGTCTCGGATTTCGACGAAAAATGTTTCATCAGATCCATAATGTTAAATTATTGTAAGATTTCAAATTTTGTGTCAATCGGATTTACGGTTTGTCCGGGGCAAGCCAAAACGCCTAGAAATCGTTTTAATCGATTTAATTTTAAATTGATCGTTTATTTCCGTAACTCGCACATATGACCGAATTAGCTCCCGAAACAAGTTCCATTGTGTTCGGAACGCGGGTAAAACCTTAGAAACGTCAGCCGACACATTTGATTTCGAGTTCAAAAATTTTGGAGATGAATAGTATTTTGCAATTTTCTATATAAGGCCCTCTATTTCTTCATTCGCATCAAAACCCTAGAGAGGTTAGGGATGGGCACCATTTATTTTCTATGGCCAGAAATGCATCTTCTTCCCTCCCTCCGATCTCCTCATCCATCAACTTTCACCAGAAACTCCTAACTAGAAAAACGTAGAGCGCGATGAGAGTTCTAGATCAACGGTTAAGATGTGATTTCGAGATATGGATCAACGGCAAATCGCCGGCGTTCATTACGTGTTCGTGCACGAAATTCTAGACATGGGGGAGGCCGAGCTCTATGATGTTGTAGCCGAAGGTAGAGCTTCAAATGGCGATTCGAATGGTGGTCTTCGATCGACCGGAAATTTATCGACGGTGGAGCAAGAATTCGCTGAACGGTGGCGGCTATGAGTTTGAGGGATACATGATTTTCACGTTTGGGAAGAAAGGAGACTTGCGGCCAGATCTTGTCAAAGCAAAATCAATGGCCACGATGGATATAGGGTTTGAAATTGAAAAATAAAAATGTAATTATTTATATTATAATTCGTTCAAACTTTAAAAATTGATATCTTTGTCATACGAGGTCCGTTTCGGACGAAACGAATCACGTTGGGTTCGTTTTGTCGAGCACTATGCGCTGCAGCATATCCAGAGACGATTGGAGCTCATGAAAATTTTGGATTAAATTGAAGGCGCTCGATTTAATTTGAAATTGAAACGCTCGGCGTTTCGAAACGGAAGGTGAGAACTCCTCACTCAATCGAAATATGTTTCAATTTAAAATTTTAAATAGTTGTATTTAAAATTGATTGATTGTGTGAATTGAATGATAGTTGTTATCTATTGTGCTGAAATAGACCCTATACGCCGTATATTAAGCGGAGGTTATTTATTAAAAACATATACCACGATAATTCCACCTTGAAGTGGAATTGGTATTATATATGTACTTGGAGTTGATTTCCCGCATTAT
The DNA here is from genome assembly GCA_030737815.1 of Allium fistulosum. NCBI lineage: Eukaryota > Viridiplantae > Streptophyta > Magnoliopsida > Asparagales > Amaryllidaceae > Allium > Allium fistulosum. Next base: position 528,116,969 of record CM060902.1, read on the forward strand.
ATAGTGGATGAGACCTTATTGCGCTGCATAATAGCGGATAGTATTTTATAAATCCCATATACCGCGATAATTCCACCTCGAAGTGGAATTGGTATTGTGCTAACATCTGTGGATGCAGGGAAATAGGTTGGAGGGATCCAACTGGATTCCTCAAATTATATGAATTTGTTTCATATGTTGTATGAATTTGTTTCATATGCTGTGTGATAATTTATTTATAATCTGTGTATGATTATATCCGTGATTGAATTTGTTGAAGGCTATAATTTAGCTGAATGTATTTTTGGTATCGTTGGATACCAGAAATAAATAAAATTGGATTTTTGAAATTAAAGTATGGAATTTTAAGTGAATTTCTTTTGAAAGAATTGATTGAATTTCAAAGAAGGAATTTAAAAGCATAAAGTTGATTTTTGAAATCTTGTCGAATTATTTCTAAAATATGGTAAAAGATTTTTTTATAAATGGATTTTGAATAGTATTATTCGAAAGTTGGAAAATTTTATTTAAAATGGAATTTTAAATGGTTTGGAAGAGATAAATGAATTTATTTTAAAAGGTGATTAATTTCTAGAAATCAATTTATAATTGATTTGGTATTTGAAAATAAATCTTTGGGAAATCGATATGAAAATTTATTTGATGTTGAATGGAAAAAATTGATTTGTGTTGAAATGAATTTTTAAATCAATTTGTAATTGATTTGGTGTTGAAGTAAATTTTGAAATCAATTTGGAATTTGATTTGGTGTTTGAAATAAATGTTTGGAAAATCAATTTGGGTTTTGAAATAAATTTGGAAATCAATAAAAAAATTGATTTGGAATTGAAAGTGATGAAGTGTGGAAAATATGATTTGAAATTGGTTTTCAAAGTGATGAAGTATGGAAATAAATTTACAGATTTGGGATGTAAATTTGAAATAAATCGATAAGGATTTATTAAATTGGTTTAAATGGACCATTTTGAAGTGAAAGTGTATTCTCACTATAAAGCTGAGTATATTTCCAAAGTAGCTTTTAAAATATAAATTTAAGGTTCTAAAGTTGGTTTTTGAAAGGAATATTTCAGAGAAAATGTTTTCCAAAAATATTTTTGGATAATGATATAAATTGTTTTAAAATATTTGAAGTCGACAGATTTCTAGTGAGAATGAATAAATATTTGGAAATATATCCCGTGTAGGGAAATATATTTGAAATTTGTTTTCAAAGTGATGAAGTGTGGAAAATGTGATTTGAAATTTGTTTTCAAATGGTTGAAGTGTTAAACCGTATCTCGCGAAGATATTTGAAATTAAATAATTTGGGAAAAATTATTTAAATTGGTTGATTGTTGTGAATGTTGTTGATAGTTAAATAACCGACTATCAATATTTGCCTTTGAAATGGCACTTGATTTGTTTTTAAAACAAACGCTCATTATTCGGTTAAGCCGGGAGAGGACTTTGTGTCATATAACCCATTCCGAATAGTGATACGTCGTGAATGGATAACATTGAAGACCGGTGTGAAGACCAGGTATTTTCGAAAATTAAAGGACAACCTGTCGAATGTCTCTGCACCGAGTTGCTCTGGTATAGAGATTTATATCACTCTTCTTGTGATGGGAAGTCCGGACGTGATTAGTGAATACCCGGATTGCAAGGGCTTCTTTGGAAGTGCCTTCGGTTCCGTTCGATCCCGGAACGGACTTGTATGGATGTGTGTCTGACGTTACACTTTGAGATGTAAAGCTGGTTTCTATCAAATACATTTCTGTTGGTGGCGGAGAATTTATTCTCTTAGCTTAACACCCTTCTCTGAGACGTACGAGCTTAGAGGTTATGTAGTTGATGGTTACTAGTGATACATTCCCAATTTGGTAATGTGGCATACGAAGTGTTGTTGATCATTTGTTGATCAAAGCGTGGCTTTGTGAAAAAGCGTGGCTTTGTGGATGAGACTTCGTCGAGCCTCACAACCCGGTAATGGTCGAAACAGGAATGTTGCGGCAAAGGTTTTTAGGGGTCGCGCCCCTAGGGTATGTCATTTCCTTCTGGAAAGAAAGGTGATATCATGGTATGGAGCCCAGATATTTTACCTATGTTGATGCTGCAAATTTATTATACTTTGTGGTTGTTGCTTTGTGGTTGAGGATCCTCGGATAAAGGTCGGTAACGACTGGGGGATGGCATACCTCGTGTGTTAGCTACCTAGTTACAGCTGTACAGCGTGAGGTAGCGCCAGCCTTGTGTTTGCAGAGATCTGGTTAGGTTCTCGGGGCGTCTTTCCAAAGGCGTTTCCATTTCGGTGTAAGGAAGTTCCTTTGCCTGACCATTTGTTGGAAATACAAAGAAACAATACGAACCTTGTACGGTTTTAGTTGTATTACCTGCTATGGAATGCGGCGGTAACCTGCTATTGAACATGGTAGCTATAGTATGCATACAATAATGGTTGTATGTTGGCTAAGATTAATATTATACTTTCAAAATGTTTTCGACACTATGCACTAATGATAATATCCAATGATTTTGCGTAGTAAGCATGTTTGACTATCATAAGAAGAAATCTCCTCCAATTCTGTGTTTGCATTGTGTGTGTGGCGGGACGTCTTATGGTAGTTTCATTTTCTAAAAGCATTGCGAATTTGTTTTATTTTCTTTGTGAAAATAACTGTTTTTAGTTCTCACACCAGTCCCATGAATGACCTGGAGTTTATTGTTCCCTTCCTAAACTCTGGGTGCCCACCAATTTCCACACGGGCAGTCTAGAGTCAGGTTATCAAGTCATTCTGGATTCAGGAGATGTTGTGGAGCTCAGTGGCGAGCTGGATAGCGAGGCGTAGCATTTGTATATGATATTACTATTCCGCTGTGTATTCTGTATGAGGGCAAGTTTGTATAACTGTCCATTGATGTATTGTGTGTATATTGACTCTGATGATGTAATGTATAAACTGATATAGTTCTTTGATTTAAAGATTATTCATTGATCTATTATATGTTGTTCCGCTGCGAATGTGAGATTCTGATATTGTTTTCGTTGTTTCTTCTTTCTTTCTTTCTGTCTTCTTCTACCTCTTCTTTTTAACCCTAATGGTTCGGTTTTCCGGCATTCGATTGCGCGGCATTTGATACAGTGGACGTATTAATGTCGACTTTCGAGCATCGAAAATTCCGAGTCGTTACATATGGTATCAGAGCATATGGTTAAGCGATAATTTTGGCTCTGTTGGGTGTTACTCATTAGAGATAGAGTCAGTAGTACTCTAGAATGACTGTGAGTGTAATAATAGATATGAGCGCGTATTTGTTAGTGAATATGAAATTGTTTTGTATTGTGTTGACTTATCGGTTGATTGTTTATGAATTCTGGTCGATGCAGTCTAGCTAACTGTATCGATAGGGGTTTCTAAACTCTTAAACGGGATAAACTGACATAGTATCATTTTAAATTGGGTAAATGAAATAATTTTACCTCGATTATATTTTGTATATAAAGGAAATAATTTTCCAAAAAATGTTGAGGTGTATATAAATTAATTGTTTGGTTGTTGAAAATGTAAGAATATACATGAGTTAATAAAAGTTTTTTGAATAATCTAAATAAAAACAACAATTATGAAAGAATAAATTATATAAGAGCAACAATTGTATAAGTATAGAATTATAATTAAGATGATTTACAATTGTGAAATAATCTTGTATAAGTAAAGTTGAATAGTGAATTATATGAGAAAAAGGATTTATAAATGTGATTTATAAATAAAAGGAAAATTTTGAAAGAATTTAAAGCACTGAATTCACTAGTGTTGCTGGGAAATAATAAGGGTGATGACTGCAGCATCATCCGTATCATTTTCGAGTTTCTGTGTGATGGATTTGCTATCATAATAAATTGAAAAATTGAAGTTTTGTTGTGATAAACAAAATTTAAATTAAAGTTTAAATTGAAATTGATGAATATAAGTGAAATGAGTTTTGGACTTATAATAGGAAAAAATAAAGATTTTAGCTTTGGTAAAGTTGAAATAAATTTGGGTTAGCATAGTAAATATATGATGTGAATTTAACTAAAGGAAGTTAAATAAATGAAATTCAGATTTGGAAGTTTAATAATAAGTTGTATAACTTATAGAGTGAGAAAATGTAAGTGGAACCAAATGATAAAGTGGTTAAACCATTTTGTTAAGCAAAATGAGATATGAATTTGAATAATTGATGAAATTTGACTTTGGTAAAAGTTAAATAGAATTTACTTTAGAATCGAAATCTAAATTGGATTTATAAGTGGAAATTTAAGTTAAGTTAAACAAATGATGTTTAATTGGAATATAACTTAAGTGATGTTGAATGAAGTTGATTTTGGTATCGAAGTAAAATAATAAAGTGAATTTATTAAATAAATGTGAACTTGAGTTATATAAATGAAATTCAACTTTATTTGTAAAATGAATTAGCAATTGAATTAATAAATGGATTGAATGTTAATCAATCTAATGTAAATGAATTGATATGGAATAATGAATGTAAGTGTTAATTCATTAAAGCTAATTGAAAGTGTTGAACCAAATTGAATGTAAATTTAATAATTTGGTTATGTTAGTTATGACATTGGTTGTTATATGATTGTTGGTTGATTGTATATAATTCATCAAGTGTTAATGAAATTGAATTAGTGAAATTGAAAGCTATGTAATTGAATTCAAATTGAAAGTGAACTAACTTGAATTTAAATTAGTGAATGTAAACTAATTGAAAATGAAGAAATGAATGTCGTTGTGTATAAATTAGTTGTAACAATTACAAGTGATGTCAAAATCATATAAGTTGCTTATAAACCTTGTTTAGTATGCATTTCTTTTAATATGCATGTGTTGTAGTTGTTTAAAAGAGTAAAATGTTAATAGCTTTATATATATGTCACTTACATGTTTAAATTAAGTAAGTACAGGTGCTGCGGCTGCCGTTTGGCGGGATTTGGTCGCGCTAAAATGCTTAATAAATAACTGCTTTGCTTAAAAATGCTAAAAAGGTACGCCTACGCAATAAAAATAGGAAATATGAACTGTTTTTCTGCTTTTCCGACCGTGTGGGTCGATGTATATATATTTATGACTATTGTGATCCTACTACAATCGAACCGCGCAAAGGAGGCTATAGCGATTTTTTCTGAAAATTTAAGGCGTTAGAAAATTTTCGGGAAATTTTGGAAAATTTGTGAAAACTAAATTTTGGATTTGGAATTAAAAGTTAAACGATATAGTTGTTTTGAAAAGTATAACTAAGTATAGATTTGAAAAACTTAGTAAAGTTTTGAAAGAGTTTAACTATTGGATTTTGGGAAAGTTGTACACTTAAGTGATTTTGAAATCTAATTTGAACGAATTGTTTGAAAAGTTAATGAATTTGGGGCATTTTTCTTACTTTGCAATTTTAAGGACGAAATTCTTTTAAGGGGGGGAAGTCCGTAACGACCCAGAATTTCCGTCATTTGAAATTCAGATATTTAATTGATTTTAAATATTAACAAGTAAGGTTTGTAAGTCGAATGAATTTTATTTCGAAAATAGAGATTTAATTGGATAATTAAATCGATAATTTAATATTTGAAATTCCAGAAATAATTGGAAATTGGATTAAATGTGTATAAAAAATGATTTATAAAGTTATAATAAATCATATTGGAGTTAGAATGATGTTTGTAAACTTTTAAAATTGATTTAAAAGTTAAATTGTGAAAATTGAATATTTTAATATTTAATTGACGACTAAAAATAGTCATTTTTCAAATGGTCTCGGATTTCAACAAAACTAGTTTCATCGGATCCGTAATGTTAAATTATTGTAAGATTTCAAATTTTGTGTCAATCGGATTAACGGTTTGTCCGGGGCAAGCCAAAACGCCTAGAAATCGTTTTAATCGATTTAATTTTAAATTGATCGTTTATTTCCGTAACTCGCACATATGACCGAATTAGCTCCCGAAACATGTTCCATTGTGTTCGGAACGCGGGTAAAACCTTAGAAACGTCAGCCGGCACGTTTGATTTCGAGTTCGAAAATTTTGGAGATGAATAGTGTTTTGCAATTTTCTATATAAGGCCCTCTATTTCTTCATTTGCATCAAAACCCTAGAGAGGTTAGGGCTGGACGCCATTTATTTTCTATGGCCAGAAATGCATCTTCTTCCCTCCCTCCGATCTCCTCATCCATCAACTTTCACCAGAAACTCCTAACTAGAAAAACGTAGAGCGCGATGAGAGCTTCTAGATCAACGGTTAAGATGGGATTTCGAGATATGGATCAACGGCAAATCGCCGACGTTCATTACGTGTTCGTGCACGAAATTCTAGACATGGGGGAGGCCGAGCTCTATGATGTTGTAGTCGAAGGTGGAGCTTCAAATGGCGATTTGAATGGTGGTCTTCGATCGACCGGAAATTTATCGACGGTGGAGCAAGAATTCGCAGAACGGTGGCGGCTATGGGTTTGAGGGATATGTGATTTTCACGTTTGGGAAGAAAGGAGACTTGCGCCCAGATCTGGTCAAAGACAAATCAACGGCCACGATGGATGTAGGGTTTGAAATTGAAAAATAAAAATGTAATTATTTATATTATAATTCGTTCAAACTTTAAAAATTGATATCTTTGTCATACGAGGTCCGTTTCGGACAAAACGAATCGCGTTGGGTTCGTTTTGTCGAGCACTACGCACAACAGCAGATCCGGAGACGATTGGAGCTCGTGAAAATTTTGGATTAAATCGAAGGCGCTCGATTTAATTTGAAATTGAAACGCTCGGCATTTCAAAACGCAAGGTGAGAACTCCTCACTCAATCGAAATGTGTTTCGATTTAAAATTTTAAATAGTTATATTTAAAATTGCTTGATTGTGTGAATTGAATGATGGTTGTTATCTATTGTGCTGAAATAGACCCCATACGCCGTATATTAAGCGGAGGTTATTTATTAAAAACATATACCGCGATAATTCCACCTTGAAGTGGAATTGGTATTATATATGTACTTGGAGTTGATTTCCCGCATTATATAGCGGATGAAACCCTATTGCGGCGCATAATAGCGGATAGTATTTTATAAATCCCATATACCGCGATAATTCCACCTCGAAATGGAATTGGTATTGTGCTAACATCTGTGGATGGAGGGAAACAGGTTGGAGGGATCCAACTGGATTCCTCAAATTATATGAATTTGTTTCATATGTTGTATGAATTTGTTTCATATGTTGTGTGATAATTTATTTATAATCTGTGTATGATTATATCCGTGATTGAATTTGTTGAAGGCTATAATTTTGCCGAATGTATTTTTGGTATCGTTGGATACCAGAAATAAATAAAATTGGATTTTTGAAATTAAAGTATGGAATTTTAAGTGAATTTCTTTTGAAAGAATTGGTTGAATTTCAAAGAAGGAATTTAAAAGCATAAAGTTGATTTTTGAAATCTTATCGAATTATTTCTAAAATATGGTAAAAGATTTTTTTATAAATGGATTTTGAATAGTATTATTCGAAAGTTGGAAAATTTATTTAAAATAGAATTTTAAATGGTTTGGAAGTGATAAATGAATTTATTTTAAAAGGTGATTAATTTCTCGAAATCAATTTATAATTGATTTGGTATTTGAAAATAAATCTTTTGGAAATCGATATGAAAATATATTTGATCTTGAAGGGAAAAAATTGATTTGTGTTGAAATGAATTTTTAAATCAATTTGTAATTGATTTGGTGTTGAAGTAAATTTTGAAATCAATTTGGAATTTGATTTGGTGTTTGAAATAAATGTTTGGAAAATCAATTTGGGTTTTGAAATAAATTTGGAAATCAATAAAAAAATTGATTTGGAATTGAAAGTGATGAAGTGTGGAAAATATGATTTGAAATTGGTTTTCAAAGTGATGAAGTATGGAAATAAATTTACAGATTTGGGATGTAAATTTGAAATAAATCGATAAGGATTTATTAAATTGGTTTAAATGGACCATTTTGAAGTGAAAGTGTATTCTCACTATAAAGCTGAGTATATTTCCAAAGTAGCTTTTAAAATATAAATTTAAGGTTCTAAAGTTGGTTTTTGAAAGGAATATTTCGGAGAAAATGTTTTTCAAAAATATTTTTGGATAATGATATAAATCGTTTTAAAATATTTAAAGTCGACAGATTTCTAGTGAGAATGAATAAATATTTGGAAATATATCCTGTGTAGGGAAATTGATTTGAAATTTGTTTTCAAAGTGATGAAGTGTGGAAAATGTGATTTGAAATTTGTTTTCAAATGGTTGAAGTGTTAAACCGTATCTCGCGAAGCTATTTGAAATTAAATAATTTGGGAAAAATTATTTAAATTGGTTGATTGTTGTGAATGCTGTTGATAGTTAAATAACCGACTATCAATATTTGCCTTTGAAATGGCACTTGATTTGTTTTTAAAACAAACGCTCATTATTCGGTTAAGCCGGGAGAGGACTTTGTGTCATATAACCCATTCCGAATAGTGATACGTCGTGAATGGATAACATTGAAGACCGGTGTGAAGACCGGGTATTTTCGAAAATTAAAGGACAACCTGTCGAATGTATCTGCACCGAGTTGCTCCGATATAGAGATTTATATCACTCTTCTTGTGATGGGAAGTCCGGACGTGATTAGTGAATACCCGGATTGCAAGGGCTTCTTTGGAAGTGCCTTCGGTTCCGTTCGATCCCGGAACGGACTTGTATGGATGTGTGTCTGACGTTACACTTTGAGATGTAAAGCTGGTTTCTATCAAATACATTTCTGTTGGTGGCGGAGAATTTATTCTCTTAGCTTAACACCCTTCTCTGAGACGTACGAGCTCAGAGGTTATGTAGTTGATGGTTACTAGTGATACATTCCCAATTTGGTAATGTGGCATACGAAGTGTTGTTGATCATTTGTTGATCAAAGCGTGGCTTTGTAAAAAAGCATGGCTTTGTGAAAAAGCGTGGCTTTGTGGATGAGACTTCGTCGAGCCTCACAACCCGGTAATGGTCGAAACAGGAATGTTGCGGCAAAGGTTTTTAGGGGTCGCACCCCTAGGGTATGTCATTTACTTCTGGAAAGAAAGGTGATATCATGGTATGGAGCCCAGATATTTTACCTATGTTGATGCTGCAAATTTATTATACTTTGTGGTTGTTGCTTTGTGGTTGAGGATCCTCGGATAAAGGTCGGTAACGACCGGGGGATGGCATAGCTCGTGTGTTAGCTACCTAGTTACAGCTGTACAGCGTGAGGTAGTGTCGGCCTTGTGTTTGTAGAGATCCGGTAAGGTTCTCGGGGCATCTTTCCAGAGGCGTTTCCATTTCGGTGTAAGGAAGTTCCTTTGCCTGACCATTTGTTGGAAATCCAAAGAAACAATACGAACCTTGTACGGTTTTAGTTGTATTACCTGCTATGGAATGTGGCGGTAACCTGCTATTGAACATGGTAGCTATAGTAGGCATACAATAATGGTTGTATGTTGGCTAAGATTAATATTATACTTTCAAAATGTTTTCGACACTATGCACTAATGATAATATCCAATGATTTTGCATAGTAAGCATGTTTGACTATCATAAGTAGAAAATCTCCTCCAGTTCTGCGTTTGCATTCTGTGTGTGGCGGGAGGTCTTATGGTAGTTTCATTTTTCAAAAGCATTGCGAATCTGTTATATTTTCTTTGTGAAAATAATTGTTTTTAGTTCTCATACCAGTCCCATGACTGACCTGGAGTTTATTGTTCCCTTTCTAAACTCTGGGTGCCCACCAATCTCCACACGGGCTGTCTAGAGTCAGGTTATCAGGTCATTCTAGATTCAGGAGATGTTGTGGAGCTCAGTGGCGAGCTGGATGGCGAGGCGTAGCATTTGTATATGATATTACTATTCCGCTGTGTATTCTGTATGAGGACAAGTTTGTATAACTGTCCATTGATGTATTGTGTGTATATTGACTCTGATGATGTAATGTATAAACTGATATAGTTCTTTGATTTAAAGATTATTCATTGATCTATTATATGTTGTTCCGCTGTGGATGTGAGATTCTGATATTGTTACTGTTGTTTCTTCTTTCTTTCTGTCTTCTTCTACCTCTTCTTTTTAACCTTAATGGTTTGGTTTTTCGACATTCGATTGTGCGGCATTTGATACAGTGGACGTATTAATGTCGACTTTCGAGCGTCGAAAATTCCGAGTCGTTACAAAAAAAATGTTTTCTAAGAATAAAACCCAAGGTTTTGGAAAGGGGTACTTTCATTAGTTTCGAAGCTATTTTCCTAAAGGTTATTAAGCAAGGTTTTGATACATTCAAAATGTATAATTTGGTTTCGAAAGGTATGTGCTTATAATTTTGAAAAGAGGTTTTCTATGTTTCGAAGGAGGTCATCCAGTGGTTTCGAAAGTGATGTTTTAAGGTTTCAAAACAAATAACCCACTCTTATTTTTAAAAGGAAATACCATGGCGTAAATAAAGATATTTGTGAGTATTACTTCTTCATAAATTTATTCACATTGTAATTGACCTGTAACGGTACTTTGGGGAAGGGAAGAATAACCAGCTAGGTTGACCCAGGAGTGAATATAACTTATGAAATGATAAAATCTTAATTAAATATATTGGCACGGGCCAATAGCTTCACAGTGAGCCCATGAAAACTATGTAAAGGAAAAGATACCGGCAGGGGCCAGTAGGCTCATAGTCAGCCCATGAAAACTATGATTTGATATTGGCAAGGGCCAATAGGTTTATAGTTAGCCCATGAAAACTATATCCAGATTAAGATATTGACAGTTAGTCAATAGGTACCTAGTTAACCCATGAAAACTAGGATAACTGAAAAGATATTGGAGTTACTAATAGGTTCTTAGTGATCCTATGAAAACTATGAAATTGGATAATAGTCCATAAACCTTTAACTTGTCAATAGTAACCCTAGGAACTATAATTGTGATAGATAATCAGAATAAATGGGGATGGGTAATCCTGATTTGATTTACTATTTTTCATATCATCATAATGTTTTGAAATACCATGTTTTAACCATCGTGGATGCAAGAGCATGGCATATGGCTTTATAAATGTTTTAAGATAATAGTGAGGGAAAATTGATTCCGCTAAGCGGCGTGGTCCCACTAGATATCTAAATGGTTTGAGATGGTAAATTGTTATTCATACCAGGCTTTATGTCTGACTCGAAGTTTTGTTTTCCCCTTAAAATCTCGGGTACTCAATTGAGTTTGTGTAGTTTGAGAGTTAAGGTTTCCAGGTGTTCTTTTAGATGAATAAAGCTTCCGAAGACGAGCATGAGGCAAACTTGTTATTAGAGTTCTTTTATGTGACGCCCCACCTCTATGCTCATAATAACAAAGAGTATTAAAAGAAATACTGTCTATTATTACGAAGAATAAGGCTGGATAGGAGCGACCATCCGTAATTGGCCTTACACCAATATTGGTTATCTCGGTAGGAATGGTATATATATTTTTTTCATCTATTATTTATTTACTCCCATCGATATATCCAATTATCAGTATAAAACAAACTACGATAGTTCATAATAGTTTAGGACATTAGATATAACATTAACACAGATAATATAATTGCGGAACACAGATAAAAACAAAAGTCTCATATATATATAACTGACGTCAGTTAATACATAGTTGACACGATACATATGATACAACTACAACTGCCGACTCTAGAAGTTATATATACAAGTACATTATCGACTAATATACATGAATACATATCGTTCTATACAATGACACGACTACTACAAAATGACACTGACAACTTCAGAAGATGTGAAAAGTCTTCATATCCTGAACAGCAACTCAAAGAAGAAAATCTACAACCTGAAATAACTCGGGTCTGACCCGAGTATTACATTCAAAAGAAAATAATACCCAGGTCAGTCTAATTCAAACCAGTTTATTAGTGCATATAGGCAGTAATAATTTAAATAGACGACAATCACAATAATTCCCGTCTATCCGATTCTTTAAACAAAGAAACCGGATAACAGTCAATATAACACTTAACAGTGTTTAACAAAAATCAGCAGATTTAAATCATCAGCAGAGATAAGTAAACAATTTATCAAATCGACTAAATCAATTTAAAGCTGTCAAATCTGATAGGGCTGCAGTACACGCACGCGTGTACTGCCTCGCCACTATCGTAGGAGATACACAAAATCTCAGTGAAAATCATAAAGGGTCACAAGGTCAAACCCCGATATCGGGTTCGACTCAGGTGATAACTAACAGCAATCAAAACTGTGATATCGAACAAGCCATGACCGCAGTCAATACCCAAAGTTCTCAAATTCAACATGACAGTCAAAAGTCCAAAGCTAAGGTAATACGACTGTAGCATAGCAACAAAAAGAAAACTGCATATACAACTAAGCAGTGTACAGTATTGAAACTGTAATTTCCAAAGTGAAACAAGAAAATTCAATGTGCAGAGGAACTGAAATTTCCAAAATGAAACAAGAACTAATGTTCATGAACATGAAGGCAACATATACAATTCACCAGTAACACTATATGATCCAGAAGGCAACTCCACCAATATATGCATACATACATAAATATGTATATATGCACATATATACAAAACTTATAAACCAAATGGCACAGACATATACAATTGTACCAGACTCAATTGAATTCAAGCATGTGCAGGCATGCTATCAAACACAAACAACTAAACAAGCAGCATGTACAGATGAGTGCAGCTGTGCAAACAGTGTGAAGTGCACAACAGACTTAAGTCTACAACTCAAGACCAGACTTCAAAAAGGGGTACCAGGTTACGAGATGAACGAACTAAACATTATAATACAGCAGCTACAACACAAATGTAACAGTGAAAACATACATAGGCGGTGCCACTATAAACAGGTATAACTACACATTGTATACTGACACAGGAACGAGCAGTCGACAAGTACAAACTGCATATGAGACCCCAAACTACTAGAAAGGTTCAGGGTGAAGTCAACATGGTTTTCAAGGTAAATACAACTATCAAATGAAGACTCAAAGGTCAATGGCACTACCGTCTCCTAAAACAATATAAGTCATAGCAGTTTTGAACCAAGACAGGGGGATTTCAAACTAGCAATGGAAATGCCGAAGTCAACTAGAGCAAGTTCGAACAATTCAAAGTCCATATTATCACAAAATAACAATCAAAGCCGTAAGTAATTGAACAGAACCGATGTCGAGTTGCTGTTCTAAAAGACCGTAGTAGTTTCATGTCAAAGCAGAAGTCAGGGATAAGCACAACTGGCCAAAGACAGACTCAAAGCATACATCAAGTCAAATAATATACAGTTCACAATCAAAATCGAAGCCAGGGTTCATAAACAAAGTCAGATGACATAAGTCACAAACGAAATCACAGTGCCAAATAAATCAATTCAAAATGAACAACACGGTGGAAGTCGCAACGACATGTAAAAGTTTCGAGTCGAGTCAAGGCCGAAGCCAAATAAAAATCAGCCCGAGTCAGAAAGTCCTCAACACCAAAATGAAAATCAAATGGCCAAAGTATTCAAAGCAACAGCCGAAGTCCCCAAAAATCAAAACTCAAACAAGGTCCAAGTTCGAACTCGTCGAAATTCTCACAGCAAAACAAGTTGAAGTCACAGCAAACAACCTCAATATCAACTAGAACAAAGACGAACTGTTCAAAGGCAAAATCGCAAAGATCCCTAGTAAACCCACACGTTCGAATAAGATGTGAGTGGAAAGAGCAACTCACCTTTTTCGATGCGACTCGGAGGAATCTCGAACGAGCACGAGTTTGGGGATCGAACAGCTCCGAGTTGAAGCCGTGGCACACCTAAGTCGAACGAAGCCAAGCACGCAATCTCCCTCGACGAAAAGAAGCAGTTGAACGCATTCACGCGGATGAACGATGAAGCTCTGGCGAATACCTACTGATTAGATCAAGCTAAAATCGACACTTCACGATAAATCGTCAGAGAGGAGACGAACGAAGCAATATGAGCATGCCCTAATTTCGTGAAAAAGGGACAAGGACGAGCCACCATTTTTTTTCCTTTATTCGATTTTCTTAGTTCTAGGGTGGAATGAGAAAAAGGGGTTGGGTTTTTGAATATAATCATGGTTACAAACTAGTGGGCCGAGATTAATAATAAAAACCCAAACACACTTAACAAATTTCCAAAAGAATTTAAACCGGATTCGAAACTCTCAATAGCAATTTACAACTAGATTTAATCGTCTAACGACGATATTAATCAATACAAAAATCCGGGTTGTTACAGACTCCCCGCCTTATAGAAATTGCGTCCACGCAATCATAGGGAATAAATGGATAAAAGGTAACAACCAAAAGAGCATGGCAATGTCGAAGGTATAAGCAAAGCAAGTGTCAGCGGGGAAGTATTAGATAAGAAATCAAAAGGTTCGACTGATTCAAATCAAAAGAATCAACATCGTGGGGATCAAGGAATCAAAATCAGACGACTGTCTAAAGCAAGAATCAATCGAGTTCCAGCAACTAAAAGAGAAGGAAAAACAGAGCAGAAATCCCATACAGAGCACGAATTGAATGTGAGTAATCAAATTACTCACCTGAATCGCCAGAGAAAAAAAACGAAGCTCAAATCTCAAAAATCGCAAATATTCAATCATCAAAAACGATAATCAAATTTCTCAAATCAACAAATATTCAATTATCACAAACGATAATCAAATTTCAAATTCAACAAATGTTCGATTATCAAAAACGATAATCAAATTTCTCAAATCAATAGATATTTAATTATCTAAAGCGATAATTAAATCTAAAATCAACAAATATTTAATTATCAAAAGCGATAATTAAATCTCAAATCAGCAATTATTTAATTATCAAAAGCGATAATTAAATTTCAAATCAACAAATATTTAATTATCAAAAGCGATAATTAAATCTAAAATCAACAAATATTTAATTATCTCAAGCGATAATTAAATCTCAAATCAACAAATATTTAATTATCTAAAGTGATAATTAAATCTCAAATCAACAAATATTTAATTATCTAAAGTGATAATTAAAGGCAACAAATATCCGATTATCGAAAACGATAATCAGAACTCATATCAACAAATATCTAATTATCACAAGCGATAATTAGAAACAACAAATATCTGATTATCAAAAACGATAATCAGAGCTCATATCAACAAATATCTAATTATCACAAGCGATAATTAGAAGCAACAAATATCTGATTATCAAAAACGATAATCAGAACTCATATCAACAAATATCCAATTATCACAAGCGATAATTAGAAACAACAAATATCTGATTATCAAAAACGATAATCAGAACTCATATCAACAAATATCCAATTACCTGCAGATAATTGGAAGCAACAAATATCTAGAAATCAATTAAGAAGACTAGAAAATCAACATAAAAGCTTGGATCGATCCCATCAGATGGCGAGTTTTTAATTCGCCGCACGTGCAACAACATATGGCCGAAGCCTACCAAGTACTCAACATAATTTTGGCGCCCAACAAATGACCCGAAGGTCCAACATATGACCCGAAGGTCTAGTACTGGTATTTGACCCGAAGGTCCAACATATGACCCGAAGGTCCAACATAGTGGCTCGAAAGCACACGAAAGCATCAAATATTTCAATTAACGAGTCCGGAATTAACCGAAATAGCAAACGCACATGTCCCATACCACGTGTTTTACTAAATCGTTTGATTCTCTTCATCGTTTCCTTGAAAGTGTAAAGTTCATCAAAATCATCAAAACAACAGATATTCAATTAACGAGTCCGGAATTAACCGAAATAGTAAAAGTGTGGTTCCATACTCCGCACTTTTGCTAAATCGTTTAAATCTCTTCATCATTTCCTTGAAAGTGCAAAATTGTGTATTTTGTAAAAATACACTTTACATTCTCAAACGGACAAGTCCGGAATTAAGCGAATCAGTAAAAGAAAGGGGTCATAGTCCTCGATTTTGCTGAAACGTTTAAATCGCTTCCTCATTCTTTTGAAAGCGTAAACTGTTAAATTTCTGAAAGCAATTTTATTTATTTTGTAAAAATAACAATTCACCTTCTCAACTGGACAAGTCCGGAGTTAAGCGAAACAGTAAAAGAAAGGGGTCATAATCCTCGATTTTGCTGAATCGTTTAAGTCGCTTTCTCATTCTTTTGAAAACGCAAACTGTTAAATTTCTGAAAGCAATTTTATTTATTTTGTAAAAATAACAATTCACCTTCTCAACTGGACAAGTCTGGAGTTAAGCGAAACAGTAAAAGAAAGGGGTCATAATCCTCGATTTTGATGAATCGTTTAAGTCGCTTTCTCATTCTTTTGAAAACGCAAACTGTTACGATTTTATAAAACAATTTTCATTTTAAAACAATTTTCCAATCACGTGATTAAAACAGCAAATCAATAACAATTTCGATAAGGAAATTGTACTTCTCAAAATACCGTAAAAACGGTTACAAATCAGTATTGCGGAATAACCGCTTGAAAATCCACTTTTAAAAATTTGGTTGTTACTGAAGTCAAAGCGACAGAAATTTTTAAAACAACAAATATCTTATCAAAAGAATTCACATCAAAATGTGACATCAGTGAATTTTCATTCATTAAAATTGTCAACAAAACACCGTGCCTCAAAAATTCAGCATTGGTGTAAAAATCCCGTTATAAAAACAACGGCAACAAAATACGTATCATGACCAAGCATCGGTTCAACGTAAAATAATTGCAATAACGTGCAATTCAAATTTTGCACGTATTATAAAATGAGCAAAGAAATCATTCGAATGAATTTTCAATGAAGATTAATCAAAACAGCTAAAAATCAAATCAATATATGATTAGTACAAGAGAAGCCAGTGGAAATTTCAACCAAAATCACATAACTGTAATTTCTTCAAATCCTCAATTCGGATTCGAAATTCTCAAAGAAACAAAATAATTACAGCTATGTAAACAACAAATGAAATTTATTTCAATTTCTAAATCAAATAGATTATCAGTTGTACTCAGCGAAGACATTTTTACTGTTTCCGCTGCGCACTCTGATAAACAGTACTCAAATCAATTAAATCATCAGAACACAAATTCACTTTTATTTTTAAATAAGGATATTTAAAAATTTCATCCAAATTTCAAAACTTTAGTTTTGACTCAGAATACAATTAAACCGTCGACCAATAGTTGTACATATGTTCCATCTAAGTTATGTTTTATATTATGTCCATAAACCCCAAGCTCTGATACCAACTGTGACGCCCCACCTCTATGCTCATAATAACAAAGAGTATTAAAAGAAATACTGTCTATTATTACGAAGAATAAGGCTGGATAGGAGCGACCATCCGTAATTGGCCTTACACCAATATTGGTTATCTCGGTAGGAGTGGTATATATTTTTTTTTCATCTATTATTTATTTACTCCCATCGATATATCCAATTATCAGTATAAAACAAACTACGATAGTTCATAATAGTTTAGGACATTAGATATAACATTAACACAGATAATATAATTTCGGAACACAGATAAAAACAAAAGTCTCATATATATATATAACTGACGTCAGTTAATACATAGTTGACACGATACATATGATACAACTACAACTGCCGACTCTAGAAGTTATATATACAAGTACATTATCGACTAATATACATGAATACATATCGTTCTATACAATGACACGACTACTACAAAATGACACTGACAACTTCAGAAGATGTGAAAAGTCTTCATATCCTGAACAGCAACTCAAAGAAGAAAATCTACAACCTGAAATAACTCGGGTCTGACCCGAGTATTACATTCAAAAGAAAATAATACCCAGGTCAGTCTAATTCAAACCAGTTTATTAGTGCATATAGGCAGTAATAATTTAAATAGACGACAATCACAATAATTCCCGTCTATCCGATTCTTTAAACAAAGAAACCGGATAACGGTCAATATAACACTTAACAGTGTTTAACAAAAATCAGCAGATTTAAATCATCAGCAGAGATAAGTAAATAATTTATCAAATCGACTAAATCAATTTAAAGCTGTCAAATCTGATAGGGCTGCAGTACACGCACGCGTGTACTGCCTCGCCACTATCGTAGGAGATACACAAAAGCTCAGTGAAAATCATAAAGGGTCACAAGGTCAAACCCCGATATCGGGTTCGACTCAGGTGATAACTAATAGCAATCAAAACTGTGATATCGAACAAGCCATGACCGCAGTCAATACCCAAAGTTCTCAAATTCAACATGACAATCAAAAGTCCAAAGCTAAGGTAATACGACTGTAGCATAGCAACAAAAAGAAAACTGCATATACAACTAAGCAGTGTACAGTATTGAAACTGTAATTTCCAAAGTGAAACAAGAAAATTCAATGTGCAGAGGAACTGAAATTTTCAAAATGAAACAAGAACTAATGTTCATGAACATGAAGGCAACATATACAATTCACCAGTAACACTATATGATCCAGAAGGCAACTCCACCAATATATGCATACATACATAAATATGTATATATGCACATATATACAAAACTTATAAACCAAATGGCACAGACATATACAATTGTACCAGACTCAATTGTATTCAAGCATGCGCAGGCATGCTATCAAACACATACAACTAAACAAGCAGCATGTACAGATGAGTGCAGCTGTGCAAACAGTGTGAAGTGCACAACAGACTTAAGTCTACAACTCAAGACCAGACTTCAAAAAGGGGTACCAGGTTACGAGATGAACGAACTAAACATTATAATACAGCAGCTACAACACAAATGTAACAGTGAAAACATACATAGGCGGTGCCACTATAAACAGGTATAACTACACATTGTATACTGACACAGGAACGAGCAGTCGACAAGTACAAACTGCATATGAGACCCCAAACTACTAGAAAGGTTCAGGGTGAAGTCAACATGGTTTTCAAGGTAAATACAACTATCAAATGAAGACTCAAAGGTCAATGGCACTACCGTCTCCTAAAACAATATAAGTCATAGCAGTTTTGAACCAAGACAGGGGGATTTCAAACTAGCAATGGAAATGCCGAAGTCAACTAGAGCAAGTTCGAACAATTCAAAGTCCATATTATCACAAAATAACAATCAAAGCCGTAAGTAATTGAACAGAACCGATGTCGAGTTGCTGTTCTAAAAGACCGTAGTAGTTTCATGTCAAAGCATAAGTCAGGGATAAGCACAACTGGCCAGAGACAGACTCAAAGCATACATCAAGTCAAATAATATACAGTTCACAATCAAAATCGAAGCCAGGGTTCATAAACAAAGTCAGATGACATAAGTCACAAACGAAATCACAGTGCCAAATAAAATCAATTCAAAATGAACAACACGGTGGAAGTCGCAACGACATGTAAAAGTTTCGAGTCGAGTCAAGGCCGAAGCCAAATAAAAATCAGCCCGAGTCAGAAAGTCTTCAACACCAAAATGAAAATCAAATGGCCAAAGTATTCAAAGCAACAGCCGAAGTCCCCAAAAATCAAAACTCAAACAAGGTCCAAGTTCGAACTCGTCGAAATTCTCACAGCAAAACAAGTTGAAGTCACAGCAAACAACCTCAATATCAACTAGAACAAAGACGAACTGTTCAAAGGCAAAATCGCAAAGATCCCTAGTAAACCCACACGTTCGAATAAGATGTGAGTGGAAAGAGCCACTCACCTTTTTCGATGCGACTCGGAGGAATCTCGAACGAGCACGAGTTTGGGGATCGAACAGCTCCGAGTTGAAGCCGTGGCACACCTAAGTCGAACGAAGCCAAGCACGCAATCTCCCTCGACGAAAAGAAGCATTTGAACGCATTCACGCGGATGAACGATGAAGCTCTGGCGAATACCTACTGATTAGATCAAGCTAAAATCGACACTTCACGATAAATCGTCAGAGAGGAGACGAACGAAGCAATATGAGCATGCCCTAATTTCGTGAAAAAGGGACAAGGACGAGCCACCATTTTTTTCCTTTATTCGATTTTCTTAGTTCTAGGGTGGAATGAGAAAAAGGGGTTGGGTTTTTGAATATAATCATGGTTACAAACTAGTGGGCCGAGATTAATAATAAAAACCCAAACACACTTAACAAATTTCCAGAAGAATTTAAACCGGATTCGAAACTCTCAATAGCAATTTACAACTAGATTTAATCGTCTAACGACGATATTAATCAATACAAAAATCCGGGTTGTTACATTTTATTTCCACCGTGTTTGGTTGTAAAGGCAAACTTGTTTTATTGCCTTATTATATACTCTAATCATCCAAAGAGGCATCTTCATATGCCGCTCTTGGCGTATTCTGTAATAAGTATATTTTGTCTAAATGTGGTCTGCGCTATGTGATTATGTAAGGAATTTGGAATATTACGAAATGGAATATGGACTCTGTATGTTATTTTAATTTTTTTTTCATATTCATGCGTTTCTGTGTATCAATGTACCTAACATTGTCATATTTGGTCGTCGAGGATTAATAACTAAGGATGACTGTAGCATCCATAGCTATAGTTTTGGACCTCCAAGTAGAGGGATGTTACAACCACTAAAACAATAGTAAATAGTGACGGAAGCTTACGACGGCCGCCGACGGATATTTTCGACGGCTACCGACGGTAGACAATCTCCGTGGCATTTTCGTAAATAAAATATAGTGGCCATGGTAAACCATCGAAAACCGACGTAAATTTGCCGTCGGTGGCTGTTGCAAGCCGTCGGAAAAAAGTGTGTATACAAGCTCCAGGCCGAGGACAAATTCATTATCCCCTTTCCCCCCAAATTCACTAAATCCCTAATTCCATCACCTCCTCCTCGTCGTCAGCCAGCCCCCTACGCCTCCCCGATCATCTCCAACTTCATCATTCTCCGCTCTTGACAAGCCTAGGCCCTTCATCAATCTTCAATCAGGTTTTATTCCTAAACACTAATTAATTTTGATTTGTTAAATTATGGTTAATTTGTCCTTTTAATTATCATAATACCTCATTGATTGTTTACTATACCCCATTGAATGCTAATTACAGTTATTATCATCTAAATGTCGAAAACGTTAATTTTTTTAGTGTACGTTAGTGTATATACGTTGATTAATTTGTGCATATGCGCATTAGAGCTAGCTTAGGTTAATTAGGGTAGATGTGCATGATTTAGTGTATGTGTTTTCTAAAATATCGAACATGATAATTAGTGATTTATTTTTTATAAATCCCTTAAAAAGTATTTGGCCCCGTCTGACAAGTATTGTATATGATCGTTGTACGGATATTCGTTTTTATCACAGAATGGACATTTATATTTATCTGATATAATATTTGTTGGATTTGTCCCTGTGTTGGACAAGTTACAAACACAATAGAGTAACTATATTTTGCAAATCATTTCATTTTAAACGTTTCACAAAATTTCGACAATATATTCTTTTTGTTCTCTATGTACACGCATATCTGTACGATATAGGAAACAAAGGGGAAGTGCTGCCGAAATTTTACTGAATCATTTAAAATGAAATTTTTACAAAATATAATTACTACCATGTTTGTAATGGAAAGTAGGATGACCAACCATCAAAGTGTAAAATAATAACCTAAAAATTGTGGATTATATTCATATAATAATTTGTGAAAATCCATTTGAAAATAAAATTAAATAGAATAATATTATATATTTATGAAAATTTAAATGTGTGATTTAATTGAAAAATAAAATGTCAATATGTAAATGATTAATACGTTTTTATGTTTTAAAGTAGGAAAAATAGTTAATTATTTTATCGATCGGAGTTGGATGTACCAACAAAGAAGAGAAATTGGAGGCTCAAATGGTGAACATTTTCAAAATGGTGTACACGTCTTTATTGAATTCGCTTTAAGTAATAATGAGAACGACGAAGAAATTCGTTGTCCATGTAGTAGGTGCAATTGAAGCATTGGATACCGGATATGATAATTGTTCATTTGCGCCAATATAGTTTCGTGTCGAATTATTTGGTGTGGGATCGTCATTTAAGAAGAGTCAAGGCATATCCAATATCTGCACCAAAATGGTTTGGTGCCGAATTATGTAGTAATAGTTCATTTAAGAAAGTCAAGGCATATCCAATATTTATTGTCAATGGATACAAATTCAACACCAAAGAATATGAGGCTGAAAAATTAACTAACAATATCAGTGTATATGTTAAAGGTAGTGATGATCCAAATGATCACATAAATTATTTTTATGGCGTCTTAACTCAGATTTTACAATTAACATATTTCACCAGATGTGCGGAAGAAATTTATTTGTTTAGATGCAACTGGTTCAGTAATGTTTCAGGTTCTGAAATCAACGTGCACCAAAAATATAATATTATTGAAATAAAGCATACATCACGTTATCATAAGTACGATCTGTTTATACTAGCAAAATAATTCATACAAGTTTATTATGCTCCTTATCCATCTCTAAAAAGAGATAAAGCAGATTGATCCGCAGTTTTTAAAACGAAGGCAAGATTTACGTTTGATGGAAAGAATTCCTTTCATCTGGTGGTTCTGGAGCCGATGACGAGTCATGAGGTACGTTTCGCAGTTTTTGTTTTTGAAACTTGTGTGTATATACAATGAGAGAAGGTGAGGTTGATTTGTGAATATGTTGTGTTTGATGTTGATTTGTGGGGTTTGATGTTGAATGTAGATATTGCAGTTGGGTGATGATGGACGGTTTGTTTTGTATTGATTGGAAATGTTTGAATTTGAAATCGTAATGTTTGAGTTTTATATTATTATTGATATTGATATTGATTTTAGCTTATATATCTGATATATATATATATATATTGATTTTGATGTGTTGTGATATATATTGATATTGATGTGATGTTTGGCTGTTGAAAAAAAAAATTACTGAGGTTTTCGATGGCTACCGACGGCTTCCGATGGCCTATAGGTCGAAATATTTCGACGATTTGCGACGGCTCCCGACGGTTAACTGGTCGAAATTTCCGATGGCTTCCGACGGTTCTCTGGCGTGTTTTTAAGCCACGTGGACGTCAGCACCGTCGGAAAAAACGTTGGAACTGCTTTTGAAAAAGTCGTCGCAAAGCCGTTGTCGATTCCGTCGAAATGAACGAAATCCGTGTTCTGTATTCCGTCGAAAAATTAGTAAATTATGCATCATGAAAATGAAAAAAAAAGTCATAAAATGAAATATTTAACAATAGTTAATAAAAAATGAAAATAACATAAAAAAGGGAAAAAAAATACATGTAATACATTTCAAGACATTTTTACCATGCAAAAGTCTTAATGATGTTGGTAAATTTATTGTCATTGTGAAGGCACAAGTAATTTCCTATGTATTTACTACATCATGACCTACGCCTTCATATCGCGGTGTATTCACACATTTTGCTGATGTTTCGCTCTAGTAGTGTAAGCGCAATGGAGGGAAAGATTATCCTAAGCTTGTAAAAGTTTTTACGGGAAATAGTCTCATATCGTTGCTATTTATAAATGAGGTGGTTTATTTTTACTTTATTTATTATTTATTCTTCATTTATTTTTTTATTCTAAGATTTATTGAAAGACGATTTCAAATTTATCTGAGCGTTAATAAAAAGTTATGATATTTCCATAAACTTGACTTGCAAGAAAAGTAATGAAATAATTGTAAATCTCAGCCAGACACGTGTATCATATATTTACGCAGAATTTGGTATAAATTAGAGCCATAAGGAATAGCCTGTAACGCATCCCTTCCTCCTTTGGTTATCTAAATATTTTGCTCAACTTAGAATAAAAAAATAAAAAGAAGATGGCTAAACATTGGTGCTCGCATTGCATGGATGACTGTGAAACGGTTAAGTATAAAAGAATCGTTAGTTGTATAAACTGCGGAGCTGTTCTTGACGTAAACTCGTGTAGCATATGCAGGGAGAGGATTCTTATTCGTCAGTTGCCTACACTTAGAAGGAGGAGAATGAAAAGGAGAAGAGCTCCGATGACGCAGATCGTTCCTCCTCCTTCGCACCATAAGTAGAAAAATTTATTATCCTATTCAGCATATTTTTATTTCTTCTAAATGACTTTCTTTTTTATTTGGTTATATATGTTCTGTAAAGATTGCTCTCCTGGTATTCTGATGATTTCTTAAAGGCTGTACAATGTTAATGTATGGCATTAATTAATTCGATATGCCGTTAATTAATTCCATTAAGCGTAGTTATCCCATTATACCCTAAGTATCCCTGACCGTCCATAATTATCCTATTATGCCTAATTAAAAAAATTGATGTTTTATTCTGTATCAATTAATGTTAATATAATACGTGAGTTCAACTGATGCTGGATCTTTTATAATGTTATGCCTAGGTACTTATTAAAATTGATGTTATGTAGCAATCATTCGATTAATAACAATGTACGACATTACTATAGTATTTCACATTATCACTATATACGAAGTTTTACGACACGCTCGAGTTTTTCTTACAAATTGTATATGTTTAAATTAGTTAAAAAAAAGTGATTTTTTATTTTTAAATGATATCAAGATTTGTATATTTGTAAATAACTATTTTGAATTTGTAAAACAAGTTTAATTTAGATCCTATTTTTAGAACCATTTTGAATTTAAAAATATTTTTAATTGTTAGATCCTACTTTTAAGGACGTTTGAATTTGCAAAAGTAGTTTAAAATTAGATACTAGTTTTAAACCAAGAGTAATAAAAAGTGTAACACCAAATCTATTACAATTATTATTAAAACCAAGAGTAGTGTTAAATCAAAAAATTGGCCCGTTAAACTGTATGATTAAAACAGATTATAAATTTTCGTTCCTTTAGTCAAACACGGAAACTTTCGTCAAAAATAATTTGCATTTTCAATAACGAAGATAAAATATTAATAGATTGTACAGTAAAAAATAAACACTCTTTCTTTTCTCATAGTAGTTAACTTTCTTATCTACTTTACTTCAATTCAATAGTAAATGCAAGATCCTACATGGAAATGTCAAAGGAGACAGTTTTTTAGTGGTTTATTAGATTAAAGAATTCAGGCGTTTGTTTGTTGTGTAAGCGTATCTTTTAAGATCAATATACATTTATTTATTGTGTTAGTTTTGTCCAAAAATACATTTCTGTTTAGTTGGAAGTACGCATTTATGTTTGAAATATATTAATCTTTTATAATCAATTTAGCACAAATCTATTTATTATACATGGTCTAGACGTTCTAACATCTACTTCTGACCACACGCTTCAGTAAATTATAAGATTTATTTGATCTATCTAAATTATAGATAGATTAATATGTATAAAAAAAACACACACATAAACGGGTTATTATTAATTAGGTCAGTGTTTCGTACGTGAATTGTTTTTCTTATAAATAGTATATGTTTAAATTAATCAAAAAATATATATTTTCAAGTGATATTAATATTAGTATATTTATAAAGAAGTATTTTGAATTTACAAAAAGTTTAATTTTAGATCATAATTTAGAAGCATTTTTAATATGTAAGCATGTTTAATCGTTAGATCCTACTTTTAAGGGCATTTGAATCCGTAAACGAAGTTTACTATTATATTTTATTTTTAAGTGATTAAGATTTGATAATATATAAAGAGACGTTTTTGCTAGTTCACGTTGATACCAAAAAAAGCATGATACCAAAGCTATTACAACTATTACTGAAGAAAGATAATTGAAATCAACATCTAGGTTTGAATACGTTTAAAGTAATTATAGAAAGATTTAATCTCCTAACTTATTGAAGAGATCATATGAAATAACAATTTAATATTTAAAAAGTTATATATAGGGGTATTTTAGGAAGTTCACGGTTGGACCAAAATATTGTGTTTGCAAGCCAACCATTACTAAACGAGCGTTACGACACGCGCTTCGCACGTGATGATGGCATATGCTTTGTGCGTGAATTGTTCTTCTACAATTTATATACGTTTAACACATTCAACAGAAAATGATTTGCAAAAATATTTGACCATGTTTTTACTTTTTTTTTTTTAAATAAAAAGAATATATAAATAACAAAAAGGAGGATAAAGCCTTCCTCCGGAGGTTCACAGTAGAAGGCGAAGTATACGGAGCACATATACCTCCCTAGAAAAAGCCAGCAAAAAGAAAAAAACAAGCAAATAAAAACAACTCAAAGACACGGGGCAGCCAAGAAGCTAAGACGAAGCCCAAAAAAAACAGAAATAAGCCGAAAACCCTCTCTCCCACTCTTCCGCCTCAACCAAAAGGTGAAGGCCAGTCCACCCAACATACCACCACCAACCATCAAGCCAAACGAAACGCCAGACAGAAGCATCAAATCAAACTGAGAAAGATGCTAGGCATCCGCCCTCCTGCCCACACCATCGAGCTCCGGCAAGGCCACCGCCCATAGGTGTGGACAGGAAAAAGTAATAGGAGATCATCAGAAGAGACGTCATTGGAGAAACCAAGCGCTCAAGCCAGAAGAAACCAGTACTCAATAGCGAATCCATCCTAAGCAAAATCGCAACAGGGAGACAACATGAGCACCTGAAACTAACACAAGCAGCTGAATTAAAAATAAAACGGGGGGGGGGGGGGGGGGAGGGGGAGGAACGGAAGGGGGAAGACACCACCCGAAGGTAGAGGCCTAACCAACGCCTAGTCTAGCGGCATTAGGAAAGCATGAAATCGACAGAAGTCCAACAAGCCGCCTAGAGCGATGACTTAGAGAACCCCTGAAGGGTCTACCCCGGAAAGCCAGGAAGACGTCATTCCTCACCCGATGGATAATAGACCGAGGATCCATCGAAATGCTCTCGAAAGTAGCTTTATTTCGCGCACACCAGACGTGCCAGCAGATGAGACAAGGAATCAAACGGAACACGATAGACCGAAGGGATTTCCCAGAATTCCCATTCCACCACGAATTGAGGAGTTGAAGAGGATAAGATGCCGGACACCGAACACCGACAAGGTTGCCAAAATAATTCCAGCAAGCTCTGGCCGTGAAACCGCCAAAAAACAAGTGGTTCAAAGACTCCGTTACACCGTTTCCGTAGCATCTACATCGGGAAACAGATGGAATGCCGATCTTTTGCAGATTCTCTTCCAACGGTAACCCATCATGTAGCAAACGCCACATTAATAGGGATACCTTGGGGGGGAATGCGAGAATCCCAAATGAAGGAGAATTCATGGCGGATGGGGAAAGGAGCTCTGATGGAGGACCAGGCTTTCTGAATGGAAAACGTAGCGCCATTCCACCCTGACAACGTCTGTATAAAGATGATGGGATATACATTGCAATGGATACGATAGCTCATCCAATATGTAAATGTTGTCTAAATGTATGTATATATATACATACTTTTTCTTTTATGATAAAATATTTTAATGTATATATATATATATGTATGTATGTATGTATGTGTATATACATATAAATTAAAATTTAATTTATATATAATTTGGTATACACATAATTATTGTGTATTGTGTATTGTTCTATTTTGGAGGCACACATGTTTATTGTTTTTGTGCCGATACTGAGTACGTGTTCTGGTGAATTATATCTGACGTTTAAATACGTATCAGTGTTAGCCCAATGGAATATACACATGTGTACCACATATCGCCTCATTCTTCATATTATATGATAGTATTTTTATATAATACTCTTGAGTAGTATGGGTATAGAGATGGGGGTGTTACACTTGTATCGAAGCAGATTCAGAATAATACATTATATATAAGGGACACAAGTCAAGGCTTTAGAGAGACTTACAGTCCCTATTTCATGGGTGTGCGGTAGATTATCTTTTATATTTAAGCAATAGCAGGAGTATACGATGATTACCGGGGGACGTGCTTGTTACATGGGTGTGCTAAAATTTATAGCACGATAATGTTGTCTATTTTAATAAAAAAATGATTTATGGATTATCGTACGTGTGTGTGTGTGTGTATATATATATATATATATATATATATATATATATATATATTTGTAAAGATAGTATTAAAAGAATTTTCTAATGAAATATACATATAGATTTGTTTTGATTTGAATATAATTTTTTTTTCTGAACCAAGCTTTGCTTGAATATAAATTTTTAAAAGGGGAAAATAAAATAAAAACCATACATATCTCTTGAAAAATATACGTATGATTTTCAAATAGCACCAATTAAATTTTTAGTCTACTTGATTACACTCATATGCTTTTGTATTTGTTAATTCAAGCAACTCCGTGATGACTTTGTGGATTGAATTGCTGAGTTTCAGTGTTATTTGTTGGTACGTACATATATGTATTATCAAGAATGATCCAATTACTTATACTATAGAATATTACCACAAAGTCCCCGGTACAGTTAGCATCCTCTCAGTTGCTACTTACAAACATAAATTAAAAACACTGTTTAATTTCTAATTCAATCAACACATTATCACGAGTTTAGTTAAGCTGGATTGCCAGTGACATTGTTAAAACTTCATTGTTTTACTTTATGTGAAAATATATAAAAACCATATTGATGATATGAAACCTGAATCCATTATTTATTTATTATTTTCAACATTATTATAATCCCATAGATTTTGCTGGTATAAACTTATGG
The DNA here is from genome assembly GCA_030737815.1 of Allium fistulosum. Classification (NCBI taxonomy): domain Eukaryota; kingdom Viridiplantae; phylum Streptophyta; class Magnoliopsida; order Asparagales; family Amaryllidaceae; genus Allium; species Allium fistulosum. The sequence goes on from CM060902.1 coordinate 528,145,672, forward strand.
TCAATAAAAATCTATAATTGCGTTATCAGTTAGACGAAAATGAAGTCAAATAACAATACGAGACAGTTTTTAAATTCTATTTTATTAAATGTCATAAGTATCATTATTGTTAAATGAAGTAAGTAATTCATGCACTAAAACAACATGTTTGGTTAAATAACTGTATCAACTTATATGTCAATCAAAACTAAATGAATGTGCAGCTGAAAGACATTACAGCTGCAGACTTACAACAGATAAACAACATACTAGGGGTAAACAGATCTTTTATATTTAGGAAATAAAATTAACAACAATTATTAAAACAAGTTTTAAAGGCATTTATGTACTAACTAATAACAACAATAACTCAAGACCAATAATTAAAAAAAAAAGCTAACTGCTGTTAGCAGCGCAACAGAGCAAGCTGCTGCTGCGTTTGTCACCAGCCCACTTGTGGCACAGTAGGTTGGTGTAGTGCACCAGTGCTATGCTGCAGCGATGCAGCACTAGGCTGTTGTGATGTAGCAGGCTGCTGCACTATGCAGTAGCACCTTAAGAAAGAAAAACAAAACCCACCTGGATGAAGAAACAATTTTCTACAATGAACCAACCTATACTAGATTGCGTATTCAATATATGCAAGAAATTAGTGAAGGGACCAATTCATCCGTCCTCAAATACATATGCCTGTCCTGTCCATGCACCAAATGTGCCATGCCAATGGTCACGCTCTATTTCTATGTGAAGGTGATGCCAGTTAAGGAGGTCACGTGACACTGCATGTCCCCATGTTATATTGCCCAGTATGAAAAGTCTTTGTTGTGCTGGTAGAATAAATGGTACCATCCCTTGTAATACATAGGCCCTAAAACATTTCCAGGTCATGTGTAAGATACAAATTGTTATATGTAATAATATTATAACTACGAAGTTATGAATTAACTTGAAAATTCCAGACTGGAAAACCAGAGATTATACTTTTTTTTTTAAAGAAAGTATATATAGATAGCAAAAAGGAGGAGAAAGCCTTCCTCCAGAGGCTCACATAAGAAGGCGAAGCATATGTAGAATATATACCTTCCTAGAAAAGGACAGCAAAATAAAAACCGAACAAATAAAAACAACCCTAAGACATAAAGCAGCCAGGATGGCTCAGACAATGCCCAAACAAACAGGAACATCCCGAAGGCCCTCTCTCCCGCCACAACCAAAAGGTGTAGGCCAGTCCACCCAACATACCACCAACCACCATCCAGCCGACCGAAAAAAGACAGTAGCAGCAAAACCAAACTGAGATTAAACAAGAGAGCCGCCCTTCTGCCCGCACCATCGAGCTTCGGCAAGGCCACCACCCAATGGTGTAGACAGAAAAAAGAATAGGAGATCACCAGAGAGGAAACAAGAGGCCTCAACCACTAGAGGAGGCGAAGGAGACCCAAACGCGCAGTCCAACAGATAACAGAACTCAACTGCGAATCCAACCTGAGCAAAAACCGCACCAAGGAGACAGCAGAAACACCTGAAACTAAAACAAGAAGTCGAATTAAAAGTAAAGGGGGGGGGGGGGGGGATGGAGGAGCGGTGGGAGGAAAACTCCACCCGAAGGCAGAGGCCTAGCCAACGCCCAGTCTAGCGGCAGTTAGTGAGCAGAAGATCGACAAAAGTCCGACAAGCCGCCTAGAGCGGCGGCTTAGTGGACCCCTGAAAGGTCTACCCCGGAAAGCTAGGAAGACGTCATTCCTCACCCGATGGATAATAGATGGAGGATCCATCGATGTGCAAAGGATAAGGAGGAAATGAGAGGGCAACCCCGAGGAATCCTGAAGCGCTGGATTTGACTGTATATGGTTAAGGATTGGAGACCGCGAATAAAAGCCTCTGCCGCGATCACAAAAAGAGAAGGCGATAGAGGGTCGCCCTGACGTAAGTCCCTCCCAGCCTTGAAATACCCATGGGCCGAGCCATTAATGAGGACAGAGAACCAGCAGTTGGAGATGTCCACACCAAGTCAATTAGGGCCTCCGGAAAACCGAAGGTTCTTAAAACCTTGATGATGAAAAACCAGGACATGCGGTCGTAGGCCTTAGCCATGTCCGGTTTGAAGACAACATTAGATCCCCAAACTTTCCGATCAATTTGGGAGATCAGTTCCTGGGCGAGAAGGACGTTATCAGAGATAAGACGCCCCTTAACAAACCCTGCTTGAGACGGAGAAATGATGCGCTCAAGGAAAGGAGCCAAACGAGTGGCCAGAATTTTAGAAATAACCTTGATAGAAAAGTTGCAAAGACTTATAGGCCGGAAATCCGCACAAGTCCTTGGGTTTTCGCACTTAGGAATAAGAATAAGGTTGGTGGAAGTCCATCCAGCTGGAAGATTTCCCTCGGAGAAGAACGATTGAATGGCTAGACAAAAATCAGCCTGGATAATAGGCCAAGAACACCTATAAAAGACACCATTGAAGCCATCAGGGCCGCTGGCACTATCCTTGCTGAGAGCAAAGACACAAGCATGGATCTCCTCCGTGGACGGGAGATCCGCAATCATGGTACCTTCCGAAGGGAGGACCACCGGAGGAATGAAAGCTAAAAGGGCCGGATCAGAAACAGAGGCAGATGGAGAGCCCAGAAAGGATTGGAAATGGGAAAGGATGATGTCTTGGACTTCCTCTGGCGATGAAGCTGAAGAAAGATCAGGCCTCATAATCTCACGAATCGCTAGAAGGTTATTCTTCTTCCGAATAGAAGAGTGGAAGAATTTGGAGTTCGCATCTCCGGCGACTACCCATTTGACCCTCGCCTTTTGACGGAGTTTGTCATTCTCAACACGCAGTTCCGAAGAGAAAGAGGTTTGGGCAATGGCCCACGCCTCCTTGTTGGCAGCGGTCGGTTCCTCGTCGAATAAGGATTCGGCGACGATAAGCGCCTCCTCTGCCAAACGAACGCGATCGAAGATGTTCTTGAAAACCTGAATGTTCCAGACCTTAAGGCAAGCCTTAAGACGCGAGAGCTTTCTCCCGAAAGCAGCACAGGGGGTGGCAGAAATAGGAACGCTCCAAGAGTCAGATACCACCTGAAGGAAAGAGTGGTGGGATATCCACATGCTCTGAAAACGAAAGGAGGAGGGCCCATATAGCGATAGAGGAGAGCAACGAACAATCATAGGGGCATGGTCCGATAAGGACCGGTGGAGATGGGCGATTGAGAAGGAAAATGGAAGACGAAACCATTCCTCCGAACCGAAAACACAGTCAAGTCTAGAGAGAATACTGTTCGGTCCCTCTTGGTTGTTAGACCAGGTGAAAGCAGAGCCGACGAAGGAGAGCTCGGAGAGGCTAGAAGAGGCAATGAAAGAGTTGAAATCCGCCATCGCCCCTCTGTTGATGGCAGCTCCTCCTCGTTTTTCCGCTTGGCAAGCGACGATATTGAAATTGCCACCTAACACAGAAGAAGAGATGCCCAGAGAATCAAGAGCAAGAATGTCGGACCAAAGAACAATTCTCTCCGAACGATCACACCTGGCGTAGACTACGAAGAAGAGAAAAGGAGCAACAAAGGACGGGGACGAGCATGCCACCGAAAAGAGCTGAGGGGAATCGAAAACCGGACGAATAACAAAAGATTTGGACCATAAAATCCAAATCTTACCCGAGACATTAGCAGAGCCACCGCCAAATCCTAAGGATAAGACAATCTTGAAAATTCCTGCCGGGGCAATAAAGGGTTCCAGGATAGCGACCAAGCCAACAGAGTGTTTCCTGACAATGCGTTTTAGCCTAGCCAAAGACGCATCATTACCGATGCCACGGACATTCCAGAATAGAAAGTTCGCCATTGGAATGAGAAAGAAAGAAAAAGAGAAAAACGAAGCGAAAACAAAACACCACCCACAAGTAGCAAGAAAAGGACCAACTCAAACCAGATACAGCGAAAAACGAGTAGATCGGTCGATCCGCTCGGACACCGCTATAGAGCATGTGCGAATGGTGCGAGGGGTAGGAGGAACTCTCCTCTATCTGCGCCTCATCGTGCGAGTGGGAGGGACGGGCGCCTCAGAAGGAGATAAGGAGGAACTAACCGACGAAGACGACGGAGAAGAGTTCCTAGCTAAACAAGTTAGACGCTCATTAAGGAGCGCAATCTCTTCCTTACTCATCAGCGGAATGGAGATGGACAGAGGACAAGTAGAGGTGGGGTGTGAGCACTCCGAAGAGCATCGCACGGGAGAAGGAGCCCTACGGTCTGAGAGATCATAGGGAAAATGCAAAATAGATGGGATGCGAACCAATCGCAAACCATACAGACAAGAGAAACAGTCAGACGAGGGAGGGGAAAGAGCACCCGAGGGGGAAGCAGAGACAAAGGAGGAGACGCCAACAGGAGAAAACACAGATTCAACCGGTGCAGGACAAGAAGATAGAGACGGGAGAACGGGGATAGAGATGACGGGGACAACAGACGGAGATCTGAACGACAGACAAAAAAATGTGGAAGAGCAAGCAAGTTGCTTCCCAAGTTGCTGTGGGAGTCCTACCACTGTCGGACTATCACTAATCAAACAGTCCCGCACTGTAGGTAGGAGTCGCATCTGAGGGGTAGCCGCAGAGCAAAACAATGAAGGATGGCAAAAACCCGTACTGTCCGTATAACGGTCAAAGATGACTATAATGACCCAAGATTTTAGGAATTTATTCTGACAAATATAAATGAATTCAAAATAAATTTTGAATAAATTTTGAAAGGGGATTGATATAGCTTGATAGTGTATCAGTATGTGTGTACATGTGTGCACAGGAAATGCACATGAACTAAAGCTAAAAATCTCTGAACTTTAAGGATAAATACATATTGATATGTATGGGAATATATATATATATATATATATATAGATTAAATCCTTAAAAGTTGAATGCATAAGTGAATAAAAATATATGGATGCTACTGAATATTTTTGAGTATACATGTGCATGTGTGTGTCAATACAGAATGATGTATAAATATATATATATATATATATATATATATATGTGTACTAATTATTTCAGTAAGACTTATATAAATATATATGTGTTAATAAAATTACTAGAGTTCAATTCAGCAAAATAAAACATACCAATATATTTTATAGATAGGCAGAAAGAAAGAAAGAATGAAGATATAAAAAGAACTAATCCTCTTATAAATAAATAAAGGAAGTACATGCCATTTACATGAAAGCTAAAAATAGAAAAAAATAAGATAAAACAGAGAAATGTTTGCTATAGGCAGAATTAGGAAGAGTCTTTGATAAATAATAAAATCAAGTCACATTTTTGGCATGATTGTAGACAAAGGAAAAAGTATTTTCTGAAAAGCAAAATTCTAAAAAGAATGTAACCACTTTTCTCTTCACCTAAATTAAGCCGGGAAGGGTAGAACTTTGGGTTTAAATAAAATGCAGATAACATGATTTTTTTTTCTGGTGGGCAAAAATGGCTTTAGCCAATACCCAAAACCCTAAGGAAGACCCTGTATATATACATGTATATGCAGCAGCCTCCTCTCCTTCTCAGAAAAAGAACTTTGAAAAAGAAAAGAAAACAACACCATAGAAATCATAAGACAAGGGAAGGAAGAGAGCTTGAGGCTAAAGGCAGAAGTTCATCAATTAATTAAGGAAGCAAGAAGAGAGCTAGGTGAGAAAACTCACTCAAAAATCTAAGGCAACAAGTCCTAATGCAGGCAGCCAGTTATAAGTAATTTTCTTAAAAGAGTATTTTCATATATGAATGCTTATCTGTGAATTTAAATCTGAAAATGTTTTGATCCTCTTTGGTTGTTTTACTTTTTTATTTATAAGAAAGTTTTATGTGTAGTTAGTATACATATATGTTTTATAAATCCAGATCTATGATATGTTAATGTTTAGGAACATAAACAAATACCCAGAAAATAAAATGTTGAAAATAGGCAAGTAGTATTGGTTTTGGCTCAACCCAGAAAGATGTAAATAATGTTGAGCTGCAATATACTCATGTATAAGTGCTGAGGCTTGAGACAAAAAGGAATTAGGGGTGCAATAGGGTTGCCTATGTGCTGATGCTCCTGATTCAATGAAAATATATATATATTCATATGCATAGCAAACAAAATTTTGTGATTCAGTGAAACCAGGTCATTCTGAGTTTAACTCAAGCACAAATGTTTGCAAAAAAAGAAAAACTCTCTCAAAAGCCATAAGCCAATGTTAGTTGCCTATACCCTTTTTAAAAATACCAGAATGTATACATATACATACAGAACCTTATTTATTTTAGTCACCAATGGTTGTTTGCTTGCTTGTCTCTGTATGGTTATGAATAATATGAGATGCCATGATATGGATGTTTTTAGTTAGTGAAATGGATCACTGAATGATTTAGTCATGAAAAATCAAAAGGGTTATTATTATTAACTTAAACCTGATTAGGAAATTGGGGTCAAGAACACTGCAGGAATGACTTGTGTTCTTGAGTAACACAAGTTGACACATGGCTTGTTTAAGTCCTGAGATCTTTGTGTAATGGAGTGAATTAGTTCATTACAGTGTGTCCATTGATTCATAAATATTGCAGATGAGACCAGGATAGATAATTATACCAAGGGAATAAATTTGTATTCTTCCATTCGACCACTGTTTGTTTCACTCGAGTGTACATGCAGCATGGAGTCAGTTTCCTTGTAGTGCTTACATTCTTGAAACTATTTTGACTTCTGGAATTACTTGAGTTTCTTGTTGCATTTTCAAATTGCTATATGCTGCTGACCTGTAGCTTCACTTGAGTCATTTGAACTTAAGTTACTGGTCTTATGCTGGTGTCTTCTGAGCATTCTTTATTGTTGTACTTCTGGCCTTTGTTTGGTTCTGGTCTTGCTTGTGTTATTGCCTTTGTTGGTGTGCACTGCTGTCACATATGTGTATCCATATCTGTACATACATATGTATGTGTCGATGCATGTATTGATTTGGATCTATTCTGCTGGTTCTTTATCATTTCATGTTGATTGATGAAATCATACTTGAGTTGAACCCGACTTCGGGGTTTGACCTTGTGATCATTTGTGATTTTCACTGAGTTCTTGTGTATCTCATGCGATAGTGGCGAGGCAGTACATGCGTGCGTGTACTGCAGCCCTATCAGGTTTGACAGTTTTAAAATGATGTTTCGATTGGCAAATTGTTTCGTTGGTAAAATTCAATGTTTTGAAGTTGTATTCTGATTTGGATTTGCTGATTTGTTGTTTAACACTATTTAGTGTATTACTTGCCGTTATCCGATTCTCTTATCGAGAAGTTGGATATACGAGATTTCTGTGACTGTCGCCTAATTGATATTGCTTATTATTGCTTCTGTGCATTAATAACTGATTTTGAATTAGACTGACCCGTGTATTATTTTCTTTTGAATTTAATACTCGGGTCAGACCCGAGTTATTTCAGGTTGTAGATTTCCTGCTTTGAGTTGTTGTTCGGGATATGAAGACTTTTTATATCTTTTGAAGTAGTTTTCGTCGTTTTGTAGAAGTCGTGTCATTGTATAGGATGATATGTATTCATGTATATTAGTTGATAATGTACTTGTATATATAACTTCCAGAGTCGACAGTTGTAGTTGTATCATATGTATTGTGTCAACTATGTTGTAACTGACATCAGATATATATATATATATGAGACTTTTGTTTTATCTGTGTTCTGCACTTATATTATCTGTGTTATTATTATATCTAATGTCCTAAACTATTATGAACCATCGTAGTTTGTTTTATACTGGTAATTGGGTATGTCGATGGGAGTAAATAAATAAGATGAAAAATAAAAAGTATATACCACTCCTATCGAGGTAACCAATATTAGTGTAAGGCCAACTACGGATGGTCGCTCCTATCCAGCCTTATTCTTCGTAATAATAGACAGTATTTCTTTTAATATTCTTTGTTATTATGAGCATAGAGGTGGGGCGTCACAGTTGGTATCAGAGCTTGGGGTTTATGGACATAATATAAAACATAACTTAGATGGAACATATGTTACAACTATTGGGTGGGTGTTTTTATTTGTACTTTGAGTCAAAACTAAAGTTTTGAAATTTTGATGAAATTTTTAAATATCTTTATTTAAAAATAAAAGTGAAACTGTGTTTTATTGATTGATAATTTTGTGTTATGTTTATCAGAGTGCGCAGCGGAAACAGTGAAACTGTCTTCGCTGAATACTGCTTATAATCTTTTTTGATAAAAAAAAAATCGAAGTATGAAAAAAATGAAATTTTATTTTATTTGTTGTTTACATAGCTGCATTTATTTTGTTTCTTTGAGAATTTCGTATCCGAATTGAGGATTCGAAGCAATTGCAGTTATGTGATTTTTGTTGAGATTTTTGGCTGGTTTTCTTTTATGCTAATCATATATTGATTAGTTTTTGCTGTTTTGAATTATCTTCATTGAAGATATATTCGAATGATTTCCTTGTTCATTTGTAGTACGTGCAAAAATGAATTGCATGTTACTGCAGTAATTTTACGTTGAACCGATGCTTGGTTATGAAACGTATTTTGTTGCCGTTATTTTTATAACGGGATTTTTACATCGGTGCTAAATCTTTGAAACACGGTGTTTTGTTGGCCATTTTGATGAATGAAAATTCGATGTTGTTACATTTTGATGTAAATTATTTTGATGAGATTTTGATGTTTAAAAATTACTGTCGCTTTGGCTTCAGTAATAGTCAAATTTTTAAAAGTGGATTTTCAGGCGGTTATTCCGCAATGTTGATTCTGAGATTCGTTTTACGATGTTCTGGAGAAGTACAGTTTCCTTTTCGAAATTGTTATTAATGTTGCTGCTTTAATCACGTGATTGGAAAATCGTTTTAAAATGAAAATTGTTTATAAAAATTTTAACAGTTCGCGCTTTCAAACGAATGAGGAAGCGACTTAAACGATTTAGCAAAATCGAGGACTATGACCCCTTTCTTTTACTGTTTCGCTTAACTCCGGACTTGTCCAGTTGAGAATGTGAATTGTTATTTTTACAAAATAAATAAAATTGGTTTCAGGAATTTAACAGTTTGCGCTTTCAAAAGAATGAGGAAGCGATTTAAACGTTTCAGCAAAATCGAGGACTATGACCCCTTTCTTTTACTGATTCGCTTAATTCCGGACTTGTCCGTTTGAGAATGTAAAATGTATTTTTACAAAATACACCATTTTGCACTTTCAAGGAAACGATGAAGAGAATCAAACGATTTAGTAAAACACGTGGTATGGGACATGTGCGTTTGCTATTTCGGTTAATTCCGGACTCGCTAATTGAAATATTTGATGTTTTGATGATTTTGATCCTTTCGTGTGCTTTCGAGCCACTATGCTGGACCTTCGGGTCATTTGTTGGACATTCGGGTCATTTGTTGGGCTTTCGGGCTACTCTGATGGACCTTCGGGTCAAATACCAGTACTAGACCTTCGGGTCACTCTGCGGACCTTCGGGTCATTTGTTGGGCGCCAAAATTATGTTGAGTACTTGGTAGGCTTCGGCCATTTGTTGATGCACGTGCGGCGAATTAAAAACTCGCCATCTGATGGGATCGATCCAAGCTTTTATGTTGATTTTCTAGACTTCTTAATTGATTTCTAGATATTTGTTGTTTCTAATTATCTGCATGTAATTAGATATCTGATGTTATGAGATTTAATTATCGTATCGGTAATTAAATAATTGTTGTTTCTAATTATCGCTTGTGATAATTAGATATTTGTTGATATGAGTTCTGATTATCGTTTTGATAATCGGATATTTGTGTTTCTAATTATCGCTTGTGATAATTAGATATTTGTTGATTCTGATTATCGTTTTGATAATCGGAAATTGTTGCTTTTAATTATCGCTTTTGATAATTAAATATTTGTTGATTTGAGATTTAATTATCGCTTTTGATAATTAAATATTTGCTGATTTGAGATTTAATTATCGCTTTTGATAATTAAATATTTGCTGATTTGAGATTTAATTATCGCTTTTGATAATTAAATATTTGCTGATTTGAGATTTAATTATCGCTTTTGATAATTAAATATTTGCTGATTTGAGATTTAATTATCGCTTTTGATAATTAAATATTTGCTGATTTGAGATTTAATTATCGCTTTGGATAGTTAAATATTTGCTGATTTGAGATTTAATTATCGCTTTGGATAGTTAAATATTTGCTGATTTGAGATTTAATTATCGCTTTTGATAGTTAAATATTTGCTGATTTGAGATTTAATTATCGCTTTTGATAATTAAATATTTGTTGATTTGAGATTTAATTATCGCTTTTGATAATTAAATATTTGCTGATTTGAGATTTATTTATTGCTTTTGATAATTAAATATTTGCTGATTTGAGATTTAATTATCGCTTTTGATAATTAAATATTTGCTGATTTGAGATTTAATCATCGCTTTTGATAACTAAATAATTTATTGATTTGAAATTTGATTATCATTTGTGATAATCGAATATTTGTTGATTTGAGAAATCTGATTATCATTTGTGATAATCGAATATTTGTTGATTTGAGATTTAATTATCGTTTTTGATAATTGAATAGTTGTTGATTCGAGAAATTTGATTATCATTTGTGATAATCGAATATTTGTTGATTTGAAATTTGATTATCGTTTTGATAATCGAATATTTGTTGATTTAAAATTTGATTATCGTTTTTGATAATCGAATAATTGCTGATTTGAAATCTAGTTATCGTTTTTGATAATTAGATATTTATCGATTTGTTTTCTGACTATCGTTTGGATAATTAGATGTTTGCTGATTTTATTGATATGAGATTTTCTGGTCCCTAGTTGGGTCTAGATTATGTTGATTTTATTAAATTTCTATTTTCTATCTCTCTCTGTTGATAGTTAGAATTTGCTGATTATGAAGTTTGTGGTTTCTAGTTATTTGTTGAATAACTAGATATTTGCAGTTGGCGGTTTGTGATTTGTGTTTCATAATTATCTTTGTTGATAATTAGATTTAGTTGTTTTCTAATTATCGTATCGATAATTAGATATTGCTGTTTTGTAATTTATGTATTTCTAATTATCTAGTTGATAATTGAATGTTGCTGATAAGTGTATTTGTCCCGTTTTGATGTTTTGTGATTATCTATTGATAATTAGATTTCGTTGAAAATTTGCAAATTTCTTTTATGAAAATAAAAGGTTTCTTTGGTGATAGTGTTCTTGACCTTTATTTTTCTAGCTTAACCAGTTTATGTTAGAAAAATAATTGATATAGACGACTTTAAATTATGAAAATTGCGGGGATGCAATTTTTATAGGGAGGGGAGTCTGTAACAACCCGATAATTCATAGCAATTAATTATCGACACTAGGTGATTAAATCGTTAGCCAATTTTTATTGGAATTTTATCGAGTTAAAATTCTTTTGAAAAATGGTTGAGAAATTATTTGGGCATTAAATAAATATATTTCTTTTATTTTTATTTTAAATGGCCGGCCCTATTTTCTTTTGTTATTTGCCCTAACATGTCGGCCCGCTTCATTGGGTAACTTCGATCCCCTTTTCTTTGCCCGATCCCCTTTGAGAAACAAAAATGGCGAACAAAATTAGGGCTTCGGCGATAATTTGATTCTCTGGCGATTATGCACTTCAGCTCCTCGAATCTCTCTCGCTGGTGATTCTGGGATTAGGGCTTTTGGTTTCTCGAAGGCGATTGCCTTCGTTCTGCTCGATCGAGTAAGGAATTGTGCTTGCTCGTCGAATTGAAGGTGAGTAATTCTCACATCTAATTCATCCTACAGCTTGATTTCATTCATACGTCCTCGATCTTTTTATTTGCATTTGTATATATATATAGTTTGAATTGGCCATTGATGATTTGGGTTTTCTTTTCTCTGCATCCCCCAATCGATGATGATATTAAGGGTTTATATACACGTCTGATTTGATTTACGTGATATTCACGTTGTTGATCCTTTCCCTTAATATGTTTTTATGTTTTTGGAAAATTCTTTGTATCCACAGCCTCTATTATGTGACGTTCGATTCTTTCATTCCATGAACTTTCCAAAATTTATTTTGACTGTTTCACTTTGATTCGAAAATATACGGCTTTGTCTTGTTTCAATAATTTCTTAACTTTATTTTGAAATTGTGATATTATCACTTCACTGACTTTTGACCACTGCCTTGACTTGTTCCCTGTCGATGATCTCAACTTTGATTCGTTCACTGTTGATCACGGTTTTGTTTACTGTTTCACCGTGACTTTGGTCATTTCCTGGCCATATGTAAATTCTGCGACCTGCAGTTGACTTTGTAGATTGATTTTTGACTTGTTTAAACAATTTTAAAAACTTGATTCATGTCTCTGATCATCTGACTTTGTTGATAATTACCGCTGCACTTGTTTTGCTTTGTATTCTGTCTGGTTGCACTTGCTCGATGGTTCGATGCACTTGAATATGATCTATGCATTTTGCTGTAGTCTTGTATTGTATGACTCCTGACATCACTTCTGTATCACCTATGTTCATTGTAGTTTGCATTAACATATGTTTCACTTGTGTATTAACCAGTTCCCTGTTCATTTGAACTTGAACTTGAGTTGTATATTCATCTGGTTACTTGAACCTGACTTTGATCTTTACTTGACACTGTTAGATATGCATGTGTTCACCTGGTTACTTGTAGCTGTGCACTTGTCAGTGTAGCCTTCATATATGTGCATGATGTTGTGTTGCCATACTGATGTGCTTTGTTGACATTTGAGCTTGTAGTTTGAGTCTGCACATTCCTATGCTCTGGTCTCCACGATAGCATTCATGCTTCATTGTGGCACGTGCACTGTTTGTCACTTGTTCATTTGGACTTAAGTTTGTTGCCTTCACCTGTGTACATGCTTTACTCACTTGAACTTGAGTCATATCATGTTAACCAGACTAGTTCATATTAATTGTAGCTTGACCATTGTAGTTGCAGTTTCCATTGATTTTGTACAGTTATTGATGCACTGTTGCATTTGTTAGTTGCCTTGTAGCTGTGCACTTGGGTACTTTGTGCATTCATCTAGACTGTTCATGTATACAGATCACTTGTTCACTTCTGTTGAGTACACCTCTGTTACTACTGTGATCATTTCTATTGTTTGGTGCCTTCTTGAATTTGTATTCTTCCATTCGACCACTGTTTGTTTCACTCGAGTGTACATGCAGCATGGAGTCAGTTTCCTTGTAGTGCTTACATTCTTGAAACTATTTTGACTTCTGGAATTACTTGAGTTTCTTGTTGCATTTTCAAATTGCTGTTTGCTGCTGACATGTAGCTTCACTTGAGTCATTTGAACTTGAGTTACTGGTCTTATGCTGGTGTCTTTTGAGCATTCTTTATTGTTGTACTTCTGGCCTTTGTTTGGTTCTGGTCTTGCTTGTGTTATTGCCTTTGTTGGTTTGCACTGCTGTCACATATGTGTATCCATATCTGTACATACATATGTATGTGTGGATGCATGTATTGATTTGGATCTATTCTGCTGGTTCTTGATCATTTCATGTTGATTGATGAAATCACACTTGAGTTGAACCCGACTTCGGGGTTTGACCTTATGATCATTTGTGACTTTCACTGAGTTCTTGTGTATCTCATGTGATAGTGGCGAGGCAGTACACCGTGCATGTACTGCAGCCCTATCAGGTTTGACAGTTTTAAAATTGATGTTTCGATTGTCAAATTGTTTCGTTGGTAAAATTCAATGTTTTGAAGTTGTATTCTGATTTGGATTTGCTGATTTGTTGTTTAACACTATTTAGTGTATTACTTGCCGTTATCCGATTCTCTTATCGAGAAGTTGGATATACGAGATTTCTGTGACTGCCGCCTAATTGATATTGCTTATTATTGCTTCTGTGCATTAATAACTGATTTTGAATTAGACTGACCCGTGTATTATTTTCTTTTGAATTTAATACTCGGGTCAGACCCGAGTTATTTCAAGTTGTAGATTTCCTGCTTTGAGTTGTTGTTCGAGATATGAAGACTTTTTATATCTTCTGAAGTAGTTTTCGTCGTTTTGTAGAAGTCGTGTCATTGTATAGGATGATATGTATTCATGTATATTAGTTGATATTGTACTTGTATATATAACTTCCAGAGTCGACAGTTGTAGTTGTATCATATATATTGTGTCCACTATGTTGTAACTGACATCAGTTATATATATATGAGACTTTTGTTTTATCTGTGTTCCGCACTTATATTATCTGTGTTATTATTATATCTAATGTCCTAAACTATTATGAACCATCGTAGTTTGTTTTATACTGGTAATTGGGTATGTCGATGGGAGTAAATAAATAAGATGAAAAATAAAAAGTATATACCACTCCTATCGAGGTAACCAATATTAGTGTAAGGCCAACTACGGATGTCCGCTCCTATCCAGCCTTATTCTTCGTAATAATAGACAGTATTTCTTTTAATACTCTTTGTTATTATGAGCATAGAGGTGGGGTGTCACAATTTATTTCTATAAGAACTTCAAATTTCGAATAATTAAAACAGAAAATGTCTTACTATTAATTATTTTGAGTATAGAGTGTAAATATATTGAATTATATTATAAGGTTTGAAATTAGTATAATTTATTTTGAAGAGTGTGTGTGTATGTATAATTTAGTGAAAATTAGGCCCACGTCCCTAAAATCAAATTTAATAGTCCAAAACTCATTCCGTTTTAAATTTGTAAATTCGGTCTCTATTTTTTCTTACAATATTTTGTTTTTCTATGTACCCTCGTTTATTTCATGTCGACTATTCTCGTGTGATTGTATTGGCGATCAAGATTTGAAATCTTGGTAGGAAAATCAAATTTAATTCGATCTATTTAGGGGTGAGCAATATTCAGTTAGAACCGAATTAACCGACCAAACCGGTTCATTTCGGTCGGTTTTGTTCTGTTTTGAAATTATATCAGTTTGAATTCGGTTTGTAAAATAATTTTATTTTGGTTATCGGTTTAACCGAATGAACTGAACTTTTATTATATTATCCAAATTCATGGCATTGTAATACTCTTAACAATTGGTTTAGTAAAAAACAAACCTTATCTATTAAAAATAGGTTAATTTTTCTTATAAACTTAAAATAAACACTCAAAATAGTTTATATAAACATGAATATATTTCCATTGACTAAATCAATCGTTTGAATAATAACATATAATATATTCTCTTACTTGCTTTCTTAGTTTGGTTAAATCGGTTACCGACCGAATTAACCGAAATTAATTCGGTTCATTTCGGTTCGGTTTTGATTTTTTTCGGTTTCAGTTCGGTTTGACATTTTTTAGCTCAAAACCGACCGAACCGACCGAACACTCACCCCTAGATCTACTGTTCGTTTTTTGTGATTCATTATGGCTTCATCATCTTGCAGGTAAGCGCTTGATTTAAGTTTCAATCGACTTTGTATTATTGTTTTTTGCAATTTTTTGATAAAATTTAGCAATGTTTTTTGTATAATTATGCATAGCAAGTATAAGTTATATTAAGTAATTCGAATAATATGATGTTTCTTATTCAAAGAAATTTTATTTTTAATCTTGTATGTAAATGCAGAAATGTATGCAATTAAGTAAAATAACTGCAGACTCTACTACAATTATTGTAAGTAATTGCGTTCATGGTTGTATTTATCAAAATCTTTAGTTATCTAAATAAATGTGTGTTTTTCAGCAGTTATCGAGAATTATGGTAGAATTTTATGTGTGTTGATAACTGCATATGTAAAATGCAGTTGATCTTTTTAGTTTTTAACTATATATGTAAAATGCGGTTAAAATATTCATTTAACAACTATATTTATCAACTGCATATCAAGTATACAGTTAAAAAACACATTTAACAGCTGCAATTTTTAACTGCATACGATATATGCAGTTAGAAATAATACAATTCATAAATTTTTATTAGATATGTATGCAAGTATAATAAGAATCTTATAAATTTTTAAATGCATAAGTGAAATGCATTTCAAAATTTGCATGATTCAAGTGTATGTTTTAACTGCATATGTTATATGCAATTAAAAATTGCATTTAACATGTGCTATTTTTCACTACATAACAGATATGTAGTTAAAAATGATGCAATTTATAACTGCATAAGTGAAATGCAGTTAAAAATGCAGTTGTTTATAAATAATTGCAAACATGTATGCAACTATTCATAATAATTGCATATATGTCTGCAAGTATAATAAAATTATTATGACATTTTAACTGCGTAAGTGAAATGCACTTAAAATTTGCATCATTTAATTGTATGTTTTAACTGCATATAACTGCATATTTCATATGCAGTTGAAATTTGCATATAACAGCTGTAATTTTAAGATGCATATCAGACATGCATTTAAAAATGATGCAATTCATAACTTCATAAGTGAAATGCATTTAAAAATGTAATTATTAATAGTAATTGCAAAGATGTATGCAACTATTTATATTAATTGTATATATGTTTGCAACTTTTCAATAAAATTGCATATAACTAGAAATAATCAACATATCTGCATATAGATGAAAAAATATTTGCTAAATTTTTTTTGCATTTTTATTTGTATAATTAGATGCTTCACTGTAAATGTCAACAATATTTTTGCAGTGTTTTATGCATTTATTTTCAATATTTGCATATTTGATTGCAAAAATTGTACCACAATGCTGGTTTGCAATAATTGTAGATTTGTCTGCAAATACTAAATATAGTCGCATATATGGCTGCAATTATTGCATATAATTGCGAAGAATGGTGCAGTTATATAAAACTTCTACTACTGTAAACAATTTGCAGAAAATTCTATATTAATTCAGAATATTGTATATTAATTTGGAAAAATATGTTTAAATTTTCATGTAACTATTTCGATGCATTAAATTAGGCATAATATTGTTTATATGTAAATGTTTTTGAGCTTTTCTAACAAGTATCTGCAAATTTTATCAAATTTAGTTATTAAAATAGAATAAAAATCAGAATGACGAAATTTCTTAATAGATAACCTTCGATTTTCTGATTTGTGTTGTTTTCATCTTCTGAATCTCAACTTTCTTCAATTCCGAACTCGATTCGGACATTGATTTTTGAAGTACCAACTAATTCCGATTTATAATTCAGGCGATTAGAGTTTTCTATTTTTAAGATGTTAATCAATTAAAGAATTTGAAGGGTTCTGGGTTTTGTTCGGAGAAGACATAAGGGTATTTAGGAAAATCGTTTTGTTGCGTTTAAAAATAAGGATGGGAAACTTATAATTAAAACGGAGGCATGTTTTGTGTATTTTCAAACCTATTAAGGATGTATGCCAAATGTTCTCTTTAATTTAAAACAAGTAATTATTATTAATCAAGGTTTCAAGTATTTTAAAGTGTTACTCATGTATAATAAACTTAGATAAAAAATATACTTTATGGATATATATTTATATATATACTTGATTGATATAATTTTATACCCCAATTTTGATTTCTCATCTTCTCTATATTGATCTCAATATTATGAGTGAGTCACCGTTAATATTGATTTGATGATGACTTTGACATAAATCAAAAAAAAATACTTTTTGTAATGGGTGTGATTCGTTGGACATAAATCTAATTTTTCAAAATTTTTGATTCCTTAGAACTTTTTTTTTCATTCCCGGAGGTATTAAAATACCGCTGTGTCTAGATATCTTATCTGTCTCTCCGGGAAAATGAAAATCCCCAGAAAAAATTTCTTCTATTTGATTCGTGAGATTTCATTTTTGTGTGATGAGCAATTTAAATAAATGGCTTAAAGATACCATCTGGTGTGGAACTATCGGTAACACTTTTCCGATTATTCATCGGACTTGTCATATAGAGATATCTAGAGTGGATCGAGTGTAGTTTATAAACATTGAATAATTATCCGAATAACACGCGGTGGTACAGGACGCCGTTTTGTTATTTATTTGATTATTCATTATGAGTAAATGTCACTCAAATGGGGATTACACTCATGTGGATATGTGATACTCAATGAGGGGTATCGTATTGTTAGATGTTGGCTTATAGGAACCACAGGTCGGCCTACTACTAGAGATATGCGAAGCTATAAGGTATGAATACTATATGACCGCCCACATTGTGTCCAGCTTCCTTTATTTTCGGGAGTGGATCATGTTGGCCAGTATCCATCCTGGCAGCCTGATCGCGGGTTGCACCTCAGATCCACGACACCTGTCCCTTTGATGCATATCATAGTATTGGTAGTAGTAGGTGGGTTATAGTCCATAGCCACGTGTGTCATATAGGGCAACAGCCTGTTACCATTATGGGAAAAGTAGGGTCGTGACCGGGGTTACACATAAACATACCACTGATGGATGAGGTGATGATGTTTGTCGAGGTAACCGAAGACTGTAGTAATAGACGGTACTCCATAATTGGCGGGTGGTCCTGGATTCCTGGAGCATGTTATACTATCAGTCTCCCTTTCTGCTTTAGAGTTATGAGTGTGTAGTGGATTAGCATATATGTCTTTTTCTATAATGAGTTGACTAGACTAAAGACTGGTTGATTTTAAGGTGTATTTAGTCCCCGTACATCCATACCTTTCTTATTTTAGTATTTTAGAGATAGTCTTTGTTTATTGATTGTGATCGAATTATGATAGATTATCTTTGTGATTTGTATGATATTGGATATCATTCAGATGACTTGATGGGCTATCTCGCATTATATATTGATTATATGATTTATGATATTATATTAGGGCATTGTTGTGTGTTATCCCAATTCACTTGATGATTTCGTTTTCTACGTTGATGTTTTATTGTATGGATGATTCACACATTGAATTTGATATTCTTGATTTCTATCAATTTATTTTAGATGGGTGATGACGCATTTCAGCATAGTTTTCTTATGGATGTTGTTTTGGGGATCTTTTGAGACTATGCCATGAACTTCATTATACTTATTATATTATCATGGTATATTATAATAACACCTACCGTTATAGACATAGTCTAACCTGTGCGTTATTTATAATACTTGGGTTAGTCTGATACATTTTAGGTACAAGGATAACAAGACCAGTTTGTTTATTCTGGGCATAGAGGAGACTAGATATTTTTATTGTAGATTAACATTATGTATATATAATCTTCTATGTGTGTATCGTTGTGAATTGCATTGGAAATATATTGTATATTGTATATTATATATTATCGCTGCAATTGACTCTGTGATCGCTGTTATTTACTGTATATTTGTATTGTTCTATCATGGAGGTACACGTGTTTATTACTTTTTGTTGATACCGATTACATTTTATGGTAAATTATATTTGACGTTTAAATACATACCAGTATTAGCCCAATGGAATATACATGTATGTACCCCATATCACCTCATTCTCCATATTATCTGACAATATTATTACATAATACTCCTGGGTAGTATGGTTATAGAGGTGTGGGTGTTACACTTATCTTAGAGAGGACTTCCGTTCACCCGCTCTCAGTAAATGGGTACTTGCTCTACCGAAAGGGTACATGGCCTATTCTCATCATCATTGCACGCCCGGGGTTTCGTCTCCTCTTCCTCAAAGGATTGCAGGCTTCATAGTGTACTTGAAGATCGCTCTCTTCCAATTGCATCCTAAGGGATATGCCATCGTTACCCGTCTATATGCTATTTTCATGAGGGAGTTCCGATGCCCCCTACTCGCTGCCAAATTAGTTTACTTTATGCGATAAAAAGCAAGATGAAGGATTCTCCCTTTATTTATCTCTAAACGTGGAGTAAATTTAAGTTTTTTGATGAGTACATCTTCGTTCAGGATGACTTCGTGTTTTGATCAGTGATACATGATATGTGAGTCTTTCTCTCCTCTACTGTTTCGTTCCATATTTTTACGAAATGTAGCGTTAAATACTAATTTTTCTTTCTTTGGACTTTCTTTCAAGCGTGGTGAAAGTAGCTAGTAGGGAGGACCTAGAAGATATGTTGCTAGAACTTCAACAAATCCCAAATGAACTCTGGGAGGTTCCTCATCCATTTACTGATGATAACTTAAGACAGCTTGGGCTAGTGGCTATGGGTCGCTCTATTGAGAAAGGAAGGCAATGCTCACAAGCCTATTAATAAGAAGAAAGGGAAAGACTCGGATACTAGCGAAACAGGCGAAGTTCCATTTTCGCAACCCTCCGTCTCTAGAGCCATCCTGACTACTGATCCACCACAGGTTGCCCCTAATGTCCTAATAGGTTTGAAGGAGCCAGGATTAGGTTCCTTCAAGGTAAAACCTTGAAAAAGAGGTCGGCTCAAGACCCTAGGGGGAATAGGATGAGGGCAACATCTATACAAAGATGGTAGGACGATAGGCTCTCATTCTGATGACAGTGAATGTACCACACCGCGACAAAGTGCATTCGTCTGAATATAATGGTTTAGGTAGTTTGCCTAAATTAGAGGTGGAGGAAGCCCTACACCTCATTTTTAGTACCGAGGAGGAGGGAACTTCCGTTCTTAGAGATATTTATGTTTTTGATTATATTTTGGATCCAGAGTTTGGAATTGATTATAGGGATTCTGCATCGATAGCGGAAATCCAACATCAGTTGGAGACCCATGAGGACCCTAAGGGATCATGCAGACACTATGCACTTTTGCAGACACATTCACATAGTTACATGTTTATGCCGAGCTCATGCACTTTCTGAGTGTTAGCCAGGTTCTAAACCATCATATTTTGCAATTGCAGGAAGCATGAGTTTAAAGATGGAAAAGCTGCTATCCAAGATGAAGCAATTAGTGCCTCCAAAGGATGTGAAGAAGTCTGCATCTTTATTTAGGCCAGCAAAAGTATTAGGCAACCACTTGAGGAGATGAAAGGGCAGACTGTTCACTACCACCTAATTGAGGAAAAGGGCGACCAGGACCCCAAGGACTGCTCATGGAAAAGACCCTGCTCTCCTGGCAGCAAGTCGAGATCCCAAATCCTGGTTCGTTCTTATAAGTCCCTATATCTGATTAGGAAACTTCAACGCAACATGAGAGGGTGGATAAGGGAGAAGCGGTAGTCCCTACCCTCGAGAGAAAAGATAAGGGGGCAGGAGCATTAGGGAGCAACTTGTAACATCCCCTATCTAGAGGCCCAAAGCTAAGCGCTACATATGTTGTAGTCATATATAGTATTAACTTCCGGTGACTAAATACAGCTATGTTAATGGTATCTATAATATCAGAAGCAATTGAATATGAAACAAACCACAGATTTCAAAACAACATTTTCCATTTCATTTCAAAACATATGTTCCATATCCAGATTACACAATCCCAAAACGTTTTCCAGGCAATGACAAATATACTTATTTCAAAATACGCCAAGAGCGACATATGAAAATGTCCCCTTGGATGATCAGAGTGATATTGTCATAACAAACATAATACACATAGCGGAATATAAAACTAAAACAAGAACTGCAACTCCTAAATAGCTATCCGTTAGCCTCATGCTCGCCTCTAGTGACTTTATTCGTCATCCCACTAAGAACCTAAAAGAACCTCAACCCTTAGCCTACTAGAATCAATTTTGAGCACTCGAGAGTTTAAGGGAAAAAACATAAACTTCGAGTCAGACATAAATCCTGGTGTGAATAATACTATACATCCCGGTTAAATATGTTAAGTGAGACCACTCCGCTTAGCGGAACATGTTTCCCCTCACTAACATCCTTTTAAAACATATCTTTTGCAAATCATTTCGTGCAACCAAAACTGGTTAAATACTGTAAAGCATCATTATGTAAACATACATATCAGGTAAAAAAAGAACTATCTATTCAAACACTTTAGTTTTGTTTGGCTGACTATTAACCTTTGGCTGAATTGGGCCTACCAGACAAAATAAGCAAAATTTATATAACATTTATTAGATACTCCTCTTCTGGACGGTCTGTCCTTAACTATCTGTTAAATGCTTCTCTTCTGGATGGTCTGTCCCTAACTTAACATCTCCCAGGTTCAACTAATCCTAATGGTTTTGTGGGCTCACCAATAACCTATATGTATACAAATATATATTCCCTTCTGTGTGTAATCATAATTTTAGTCTGACCTGTGACAAAGCTCTACACACTGGAATTTTGTTCAAAAATTAGCTGGGGCCAATAGCTAATGTATAGGGCGCGAGCCTATACCAGTCCCATCTGGTATTCTAATATTCGAGTCATTTTCACTTAGGGATCCCTTTTCATAATTTTCCTTGAAAACCTTCTCAAAATGATTTAAAACCTTTAAATCAAACTTATACAAGGAAAATACATATACTCAATGCTTTACTCAAAATCACCTTGCCATGTTATATATATATATACACTTTACTCAAACCTTAGTTGATGAAAACATTTAAACACTTGAAAATCTCCCTTTCGATTCCATTGAAAGTACCCCTTTCAAAACCTTTGAAAGAACCTCTTTCGAAACCAAGTAAAACCCTTCATTTATCTAGACCGAAAGGCCAAAACCTTCCTTTCGAAACCATTCTTAAAACCCTTTTGAAACCATTAAAAACCTTCCTTACAAAAGCTTTAAAACCTTAGACATCATATCTTAAAACACTTCAAAACGTTGCCTTTAGAAACCCTTGGAGGAATCTTCCATTTCAACTCTTTCGAAACCATCAGAAAAACACTACCTTTCGACTCCTTCGAAACCCTTTGGGGGAACCACCCCTTCGAAACCATTTTAGATACCTTTCGAAAGCATCAAAACTTTATAAACTCAAACCTTTCGAAAGCACTTGGGTTTAATTTAAAACCTGTGGACAAACATCTTTCGAAATAATTTAAATCATCCTTTTCGAAACCTTTGGGTTAAACTTCCATAGAACAAAAGAGTCTATAAAATCATTTAAGTTGAAAGCCTACCTTTCGAAAGCTATCGCTACGTAAAGAAATGATGATGTCGAAACCACCCTTCCAAAAGCATTGGAGAAGTGGATAATTTTTAAAAGTTAAGTATACCTTCTGAAACCATTGACCTCGAAAGGTAGCTATGGGGTTTGACCCCTTCAAAAGCATTATTTTAAACAAAAGAGTGCAACCCATTCGAAGCCTTTCTTTAAAAATATTTTACCTAGTCGAAAGTCAACTGAGTCGAAGGTTAACCTTTCGAAAGCAAAGCAGGCGCTACCTTTAAGTTTTAAAACAAGGCATACTCCAACCCCTTCGGAGCCCAGCGTTTCGACTATGTATCCTTTCCCTTTATCCAATGCGTTATGTACCAAGTAGCTTGATACCATGCATATTGGTTTTGAAAGCATGGTGGAGAAAAGTCCTAGTCGGAACCCTCTGGTGTCGAAAATAGCAGAATATTCTAAAAACATGTTATATTTTGTTTTTAACTTAAAAGAGAAAGTTTTTCAACTAACCTGCTATTGTTTGTCAAATTTTCATTTGTTGCTAAATACCTTTTTCAAAAGTGCTACCAATATTTTTAGAAATAAACAATAATTTTATTTTACAAAATACCCCTTCTCCTTAATTAAATATATAAAACATTTAAGTTCCATACCTTAAATAATTTTATATATTCATCAAAACACTTAGGAAAAGTCTATAAAAATTCTAGAAAATCTATTTTAATATTTTTTATAACATATATAAATTTCAGACCCAAATATTATTTAGTTTGCGGTAAGTAATTTAAAACCCAAATAATCATTTTCTTTACTAGAAAATTAATATAAAATCTACATTAATTCATAAAATTATGAAAATTGAAATCCATCTCTATAATATCATTTTTGATCAACGTTTAAATTCGTAAGGCATTTGAATGTCATTTAATAGGGTTTTCACATCAAACCTATCATGAAAATCAATATAAATATGCATCAATCATCAACAAGTATATATAAACTTTTAATCACCCAAAACATGGCATTATCATGCAAAAACATTTTGGAATATCCTTAAAACCGAAAAATATAAGAAAAGTGAGATTTAATAATTACTCACCTTATCTTCGTGATTTAGAATGTGAGATTTGATCTTGATTAAGTGGTTTGATTCTTCCTCTTGAAAACTCTAGCTTTATCTTCTCTTGAGATTGCTAATGGTGGTCGGCCTTAGAGATATTTTTGATTGATAAAGTATGAAATGAATGTGTGTTTTGGTTTCTTAAGGGTTTAGGGTATAAGTGTATTATATTTCCCATTTTGCCCTTCCTTATTTCCAAACACTTATTTCCATCTTAGTTCTTTAGTTCATTGTACATATAGGCACGGCTACCTCTTATTAATCACAAATCTCAATCCACTAATCACCTTACATTATTTTATTTTATTTAACTAATTAAATTTTCTAAATAATGTTATAAAAATATGGGGTGTTACACAACTATTATAGTAGACCTTTCAAAGCTGAACTTCAACAAATTTCAGCAACCCTATCAACCGAGAGACCCCCTGGCTTGCCAGTGCACCTCTTCTCTCCTTTATGGGGGCGATCGATCTTCTTCCTGATGGATTGGGTGGTGTAAAGGCCCTGTCAGAATTTCATAACAAAGTTGTCAAGGCCAATTAAGAGATTGGTACGAAGAAGGCTGAGTAGAATGTGAAGATCTTTGATTTGAGAAAGGAACTGCATCAAAAGGAATTACATCATAAAAAGGTGGTGGATGCCTTGGAGAGGTTATAGGCTGATGAGATTGAGGAAATCAAGGATGCCCTGCCAAAGAGCTAGAGCAGTTAAAGCGAGATCACTTTGCCAATATCAAGGTTTCCAAGAAAGTGTATAAGATATGGCTAAGCAGCTCTTCGAAGGTTACAAGAATGTCAAGGCCAAATTCACTAAGCAGTTAGATATGCTCTTGGAAGTAGTTGAGAAATTGGAGTCTAGCATAGCCAACCTAAAGGAAAGAGTGGTGGAATGGAGAGCTGAGAGGGTCCCTACGAGTAGAGGTCAAAGCCCTTTCCGCCGTAAAGGCTATTAACTTCTAGGGCTGAAAAATTGTAGGCGATGTGTGATGAGATGAATAGCTAGCTAAACCTGGTGGAGGCGCTTCTAAACGAAATTTACTTCCAAATGTTCATGAAGAAAAGCCTAGCATGGATGGATAACTATCAAGAAGTCAAGGCTTTAATCCATAAGCACTTAATTAGAGAGGCCAAAACTGCGAGCGAGCTGGGTGGTCCACCCTTTAGCTTTGAAGTTATCGATGCCCGCTTTTGGACAGAGGAGAAAGAAGCCATCCATTTGGGTTACCACAAGCTGACTGAAGCTAAGAAGGCTCGAGAAGAGGAGGAAAATCAAAAGAAATATGACGACTCACCTCTTGTGCAACAGTGCAAGGTCGGGTTCAAAACTGGTATTAATGCTCCTTTGCACAATGTCCCACTAACTGTTTTCCATGTTTCTTCAAACCCGTTCGCTACGAGCATGACTTGAGTAACGACTAGGAATTTCGAACACTTTATATTTAAATATTGGAAATATATAAATATTTGTATCTAGGATTTAATCTAATTAAATATGATTTTTAACCTTGTTAAACATTTTTTAATTAATAACTAATGATAGAGAACTTGTTTCTGAAAAAATATATACTTTAAAAAAAAATATCAATAATGTGACTGGAAAACGTTTTGCTAAGAATCAACTTTTTGTTAAATAAAAGTTGTTTGGAAATTTATATACTAGTATGATAACGTATGAACACCTTAACAAGTAATTACATCTTCCATCATGCTAAGCCAAAATTAATTAAACTAAGTGTATACATAAGGTACTAAAGGACCCTTAAATCAAGCCTTAAATCAAGGAGTGATTTAAGGAAGGCAAGGTGTGTAAGAGGTATGGGGCTGACCATGTAAGTCAGTTCAGTTAGGGGTAGCCTAAGAATCTCCGCAAACCATTGACACATGTCACGTCTCTTCGCATGCTCCATTGGGTCATGATTCAACGTTGACCCAAAATATCCATACCGCCACACCTTCTTCGATAGGATCTTCACCCTAGTACGATCTCCATAGGTCCTCTGATGTATGTTTTCCATCACCTCCTCAGCTTCCTTTCCTATAACTCACCTTAAGAATGTATTAGGAAAGCCTCTCTGATATAGCACCTAATTCTGAATGATGAAGTAGGGCGCCTTCAGCTAGATTTTCTTGTATTTGTTTCGGTTACTTAGTAAAATGCCTTCACTTAGGTATTTTATTAATGGTATCATCCAAGTATCCTTGTGGTTGGTAGTGGTAATCATCTTCACTTCCTCAAAGCTGGGGCTAAGTAGGGTCGCAATGGGTTCCGACCCCAACAAAGGCCTAGCTCATAAACTTGCTAACTTTGCCAACTCGTTAGCATCCTTATTCTCTTCCGGGGAATGTATTTGATCACACAGTATTCCATTTCATTAAGAAAAACCTTTGCATAAATATGACTTTAAGAGTTCGCCCTTCGTCTAGAATTCTCCAAGTACCAAGTTTATGATCAACTTTGAGTCATTATTCACACATAACGACCTGATGCCCAACTCCTTTGCTATCTCCAACCATGTCATCAGAGCTTTGTATTCCGCTTCATTGTTGGTTTCCTTGAAGCCCAACTATATCGCATAGCTCAAATTCCTTCCTTCAGGTGTCAAAAATATAATTCTTACGATAGAATCATGCTCATTGGATGCTCTATCCATGTACATCCGCCACTTAAGTGCCTCCTCCCTTGGGGTTTGACTTCATTGCCCCTAATAGTTAACTTTGTAATTAAGTCTGCAAGAACCTAT
This sequence comes from Allium fistulosum, assembly GCA_030737815.1. Taxonomy (NCBI): domain Eukaryota; kingdom Viridiplantae; phylum Streptophyta; class Magnoliopsida; order Asparagales; family Amaryllidaceae; genus Allium; species Allium fistulosum. The sequence goes on from CM060902.1 coordinate 528,172,496, forward strand.
CCATTGATAGTTGTTCGAGGATAATATATAATCTAATATTGACTAAGTTTGATACTCCACTTGGTAAGTCTTCCGAAGGTATCTTATCAATGCAAGACCTGCCGCAGGTGTTGATCAATGAGAACAAGAAGAGGATGCGATTGGAAGTAATGCCTTAATTTCCATGATACGATCAATAGGTGGTATGCCAGCTTTTCCAGTCTAAAGTACCTTGACTCTGGGCTGGTGAAATGCTTACCTACCTAGTATACTGGACGTTTCACCCGATCCTCCTCTCTAACCAATAATGTTGTTAACCGGGTCTGACCAAAAAAAATTTAACTTAAAGTAAAAGGCCGAAACAAAGGGAAAACTGCTCGTAAACTTGGACAAGCACTTAGAAGGACTAGAAGAAGGAACTCAAAATGCAAGTCTATAGGAGTAAATTAGACCTCTCTGTGCCAAGAGAAACCTCTCCATACCGGGAGCTTTTTATTGCCCTTTGGTCCCCTTTAATCTTCTTGTGCCTCGCGGACAACTTCAAGAAATTGTTGTCTAGTACTTTTCCTATAGAATAGACAAGCAGTTCTAAGGACTGATGAGAAGAAAGTAAGATAAGACAACTGTTATCAAGGAAATCATCGAGAATGACTGAACCTCTATGGAAAAGAGTTTAGAATGTATTGAAACAGGGATAGGAGATCAAAGCAAGTGAGGAGAGAAGTTTGCACTAACACCAGCCTCTCGGCACTAAAGTTACCTCTCGGTACCGAGAGATATTTTTTGGAGCTTGAGTTATGTGTTCTCTTGTAAACCTCTTGGCTTGCTTCTGGACTTTGAACTATGCGGTCCCCTGAATCTGTAGAGTAGTTTTCTCTATAAAAATCAACCCTATGCTAACTGAAAAAGGACTTTAGACTCTAGATCTTTTTCATCTCTTAACTCTCCCTTACAATGGCCACCAAGGCAGACATTGTTGGTATTTTCAAGCTTGGGAATCAGTCAATCCCTTGTATAGTGACTCTAAAAATCTCTCTAACTCTCTCCAATTCTCTCTCAAACTCATAATCAATACAAGTATAAAGTGGTCGTAGGCTAGAAATTGCCAAACCACTATAAAAATCACGAGTCTCCTTTACTTTTTTATTTACTATGGTAGATCTAGTTCTACTACATGTATCTTTTGGGTGTTGATCCACTTTTGGATTTAACATTTTGGTGCTTTCTTTGAGAGCTAAACCCAGGCATAGACCTACCTTTCTGCTTTGGATTGTATAAACCTTGAAGTTAGGTCCAGAAGGTTTGCTTGAAGAAATTGGAAGATTTGCTAATAGAAGATAATGGCCCCTAGGAGATCTGGAAGATTATCAGGAGTAGTTGCTAGAGCTGATGATGGAGGTCCTCACCGATTGGAAGTTAACAACCATTAAACAACACTATGATCATCTACTCCTCCTGATGTAGTCACAAGAGCTATATTTGATAAAATGATGCAAGAGCTAAATCAAGAAATGGCCGACAGTCAAAAAGCTATCATGGAAAAGATGGATGGTTTATTAACTAGGCAACCAAGGAGAACCATGAGGTATAGATGGGAAATCTCACCTGTTGAGGAATAAGAAAACTTCTCTGTTTTTGGAAAAGTAGAAGGGGAGGAAAAAAACAAAGGAAGGATTGCTGGAATAGCTGAAGAACTTGCAGAAAGAAGCAGAAGAGCTCCGCCCATAAGCAAATCACTCAGCACCGAAAGGATTTTTGTAGAGGAAGGACAAGAAGGTGGTGCTATGGAGGTTGCCGACCTTGAAGATGATTTGCAGATGGTGATGATTATGAACTGAACGTGTAGGCTGAATTTCAAATGGCTGTAGCTAAACCAACCCAATGCCAACAGAATACTGGACGAGTGGTCCTCCTAGAGACTGGAGAACCTAAACCTCAATAGGGAAGCCAAGATCATTTGCGGAGACAAATACTTGCTGTAGCCCCTGACATTTGACCTTCGGAGTACTGTGACAGTGAAGAATATATAGCTGATATGGTCAAATGGTTGGTGGAGGAGAGCCGCGGAAGGAAGAATGAAGGCTGGGAGTTCTACGTCATGTAGAATTCTATTCTGAAAATATTTAAAGGTAGGAATATCCGAGGAAATTTACGATACTGACAATGTCATCGTACAATGGAACAACTAATCCTAGACAACACCTCTTTAAGTACAAATGGCATATAGACAAGGCTAAAGCTACGAATATTGTTCGTTGCACATCTTTTCCTATTTCCATGGATGGAGTCACTTCGATGTGGTTTACTAGTCTTGCGCCTTAGTCCATATCAATCTTTAATGAGCTAGAAAGATGTTCTTAGAGAAGTTTAGGATCCATATCGCTCAATCTAAGGATGAGATGTCTTTGTTGAGCTTGTCTTAAGAACCCAAGGAACCTTTGAAAGGGTTGGTGAATCGGTTCAACATTGTTGTGATGGATGTTTTCAATCCAAGTGAGGATTTGGTATTTATGTCTTTAGTACGAGGCATTCACCCAGACATGGACTTTGGTAAGCGACTAAAGATGAAGCAGCCTACTACTGCAGAGGAATTCCATCGAAAGGCAAACTTGTTTCTATAGTTGGAAGAAGTGAGTACGGTAGAAGGAAAAATTGATGACGGGCTATCAAAGGAGGTAATCAAAAGAAACGTGGAGGTTAATTAAAATGGAGAAGGCTCTGGTAACGTTGTAGGTAGTGATGGAAATTCTGGTAACCAAAAGAAGAGGAATTAAAAATCTTGTGGGAGACATAATGAGAACAAAAAACATCTAAGCCATCTGCAATTGGAAGATTATACACCTTTGAGTGACACCCTGGAGAACATATATCTTGCCACTCAAGGAATAGATGCTGTAAAAAGCCACCTAGAAGGAAAGTGACGAAACAAGAGAAGCATTTTGTGAAATACTGCCATTTCTATGAAACAAACAGGCATAATACAAATGAGTGTCGAAATTTGAAGGATTTAGTTGAGGATCTAATATGGAGGAATCAGATCTAGTTGTATGTTAAGCAACAATTAAATGCCGATCAAGCGGTGGGACCCTAGGGCCCACTTTCTCAAGGGAAACAACCTATACCCAGCGAAGCAGAGCCAAGAGAATGAATGGAAGGTAGGTTATCAACATAAGAATAGAGGACCTCAACAAGTGGAGAAAAGCCGAGGAGAGATGGAAAGGTATACGAGCTCGTTTAAGAATGCACCCTAGGAGTGTTGCTACACCATCGAAGATGGATCTTTGGCTAAGCAACAAAGGACGATGGATGATATAATATTCAAAAGCAGAGATTCTGAAAGGGTTGAAGCCCTAACTTTTGTTTCTATGGTGATAACGGTTGGGATCGGACCAACAGTTATGCATCAGGTGTTGGTAAATAATGGAAGCTCGGTTAAAATTCGGTTCAGAAGGACATTTGATTAGATGAAAATTAGTACGAAGGATGTAACTGCCTTCAAGACCAAGATTCAAGGATCCACGAGAAGTTAAACAACCATCGAGATGATCAATTTTCCCATAATGCTCGACGAAGGAGATCTTAGGGTGGTTCGCATCCAAAAGTTCATGATTGTGAATGAATACATAACATACTATGCTTTCATGGGTCAACCAGCCCTAGCTAATTTAAGGATTGTTTTGGCTCCCTAGTGTTAGATGATGAAATTCCCCATAGAGAATGGGGATGGAGTAGTGCGAGGGGACCAAAGCGCAACAAGGGAATGTTATGTTCCAGAACTACAAGAGGCTAAGCGCCGACAGAATGAAAAGAATGTGGGGCAGAACTCCCACATTCAGGAGCCACATGCATACCAGTTACAGTATGGCCCCTAGCTCGGGAACCATAGCAGATTCGACGAGTCAATGAACTCAAAGAAGAAGTTAGGGGAAGCCCAGCTAGCACCGGTAGAGTTGGCGATGAATGTCCTAATTAATATGGATGATCTAACTCGATTATTGAAAATTGGATCTCAGCTCAGCCTGGGATTATGAATAGAGCCGATTAATTTCCTTCGAGTAAAAAATGTGCTTGCTTGGATGCATTCTAATTTATGCGGGATATCATCGAAGATAACATGTCATGCACCAAATATCGATCCCAAGTTTACATAGAAAAGTAGAAAAGGCGCAACCTAGTTGTAGAGCGGTCCACTACATTGGAGGAAGAAGTGGATAAATTATTGGCTAATGACTTTATCCGTGTTGCTTTATACCCCAAATGGGTGTAAAATCTCATGTTAGTGAAGAAACTGAATGGAAATTGACAAACTTGCATCGCGTACTTGGATTTGAACAAGGTTTCCTAAAGGGCAGCTTTCCTTTGCCCAAAATTAATCAACTAGTTGACAGAACCATGGGGCATAAATGTCTCTCGTTCATAGATGCTTACTCACGATACAGGTAAATTCTGATGCATGAAACACATCTGGAGAATACTAGCTTTATCATGGATTTAGGGTTATACTGCTATTGAATAATGCCATTGGGTTTGAAGAATGCCAAAGCTACTTACCAAAAATTGGTATATTCCATGTTCGAGAATTAGATCGAACGGATAATAGAAGTATACGTGTATGACATGCTTGTGAAGTAATGGGTGTCGGAAAACCATTTAGATGACTAATCGAAAATGTTTGAAGTCTTGCAGAAATTTAGAATGAAGTTATACCCATTGACGTGTTTGGAGTTGCATTGGGAAAATTTTTCTGGGATTTATTATGAGTGCGGGGTATTGAGGTCAATCCGAAGCAGATTGAAGCCTTGGAAAATGTAAGAGCCCCAACAACGTAGGAGCTGTAGAGCTTGAATGGAAAAATTGTTGCTTTGAGTTAGTTCATCTCGAGAACAATGAATAAGTGTATACCATTCTTTAATTCATTGAAGAAGGGTAAGAAGAATTTTGAGTGAAATCAAGAATGTCAAAATGCCTTTGAGGAATTGCTGAGGCATATGGAGACTCCACTAGTTATATCCAAACAGGTGGATGGAGAAGACTTATTCATCTTCCTAGCAGTATCTGCACATGCACTAAGCATAACACTAGAATTTATGTGCGAGGAAGAAAGAATTTAGAGACCGATCTATTATATCAGCAGGTGATTTATTGGTGGTGAAAAGAACTACCTATGATTAGAGAAACTTGCATATTTTTTGCTGATATTGTCATGAAATCTACGACCGTACTTTTAAGCACATTCTTGGATCAGCCCTTGAAGCAAGTACTGCACTGACCCGGGACTTTGGGAAGGTTACTGAAATGGAACATCAAGTTGAGTTATTATGATATAACCTACCATACCCCAAGAGCGATAAAAAGACAAGCATTGCAGATTTCATCGTCGAATTTACTACATCGGATGGCAATTAGGAGCCTGAGTTGTGCTTGATGGAAATTACCTATTGATGTTGCATTGAATTTACTACATCATTGAATTTACTACATCACAATGAAAATTATTTGTTGATGGTGCATCGAATGAATAGAGCGTAGGAGCTTGAGTTGTGCTTGAAACTCCAAAAGGACGATTGATCTATTATGCTTTGAAATTGGAATTTCCCATGACCAACAATGAGGCAGAATACGAGGCATTAATAGCGGGACTAAAGATAGCAAGTTAGGGATAAAGATGCTACACATATACAGCGCTACCAGCTCGTCGTTTGCCAAGTCAAGTGAGAATATCAGGCTAAGGGAGAGAGGCTTGCCCCTTACCTATCGAAGGCACTAGAGTTGCTCAAACAGATATAACACTATAATGTAATGCACATCCCTAGAGAGGAGAATATGAAGGTTGATTCACTAGCTAAGCTAGATAGCTCTAGGGAAGCGCAGCTAATGGGACTGGTTCCAATAGAAGTGTTGACAGCTTCGAGCATCAATCAGATGTATTTCGACAGGATTCCAGAGGTAATGGAGGAAGCAGAATCGTGGATGACTCATATAAAAGAATATTTACTTAGGAAAACTCTCCCTAGAGGTAAGAACGAACGGAAGAAACTCCTTCAAAAAGCGCCATGATTCATGATGCAAGACGGAGTGCTATAAAGGAGAGGATTCTCCTCCCCTTGCTTGAGTGTGTAACAAAGGATGAATTTAGGAAGATCATCATGGAAATCCATGAGGAAGCTGTGGTGATCACACCTATAATAACCCACCCTAAAATGGACCTAAATTCTGACCCAGGAAAGGCCCTTCTAAACTTCGACCCATCTCGAAGCTGGCTATTGGTTGGTAAAAAAAAATACAGAGCTATTTATCTACATATTCAGAATCTCACAGCAGAAGGATAAAATATAATAATAACAACACCACTCATTTGATTCAGATTTCAAAATATCATTTAAAACCGTAATTAAATATCCTTAACCGTACATATCTGCAATATTTCAAAATCACAACATTATTTTTATTTTATAGGTATATCAAAAAATGCTGAAAATAACAAGTAAATAAACAGTCTACTACCACAAGCACCATCAACATCTCTGCCTTCAGCATCGCCCTTCCTAACCTATGTTGTTATACGGAGGGAGTCAGAACAACATATATATGGTGAATAAAAATATCGAGCCTTATTATATTAGTTCTTAGGCAGCATAATTTATATAGGAATATGCCTTAAGTTTTCTACATATGACATAAGTCTTTCCAAATATAATCCTTAAGGCTTTTCCCATACTTAAATATAAGGCTTTCCAAATATAAGCTCATAGCCAAATTGCTACTAACTCAATAACCCATATATTTCGTTAATAATATCTTATCTATGTAAGAGATAATACTCAAGTCACTTAATGCCTTTTTATGAGAATTAGGTATATTCCAAACATTTAATACCTTATTTAAGGCAGGTCCACATCATTTACTATCTAAAATCCTAAGGTATACTCCTTACTAGTAACTATCCAGCTAACATTGTACGTAATCTCTACAGCCACTTAATAGTTCCAATTGAAGCGGGCCCTTTCCTGAGATATCCTCTACCGTGCCTAACCCATAACCCCGACCATTTACTAATTCCTATATAAAGAAGGGGGAGGCCTGCACACAATGACTTAATACCTTCAATCTCTAAAGCAGGTCCTTCATACTATGACATGTACCTTATGGTGACGTCTCACATTAGCCCGACTATTCGTAGGTACCGGTAGTTAGATTAGCTGGGTAGATTTACCCTACACAATTTGGGACTAACGTTTTGTTATCTTAGTTACTTATTATAGGAGATGTCTCATATCAACCCAAAGTCACACTACTGGTAGCTAGATTAGCAGGGAAATTCCGTATGCTTTTGACTGACCTAGCATCCTCATAACTTAATCATAATTTATATCACGCTCTACATATATTATCACACATCTCTCAGTTTCCATGATTAAGGCCTTATAAGAAATCTTCCTTATTTCTCCTTTAATATTAATTACCATCCTAAGGGGGATTTAATAGAATTAATAACCTATTTAACTATGCAATTAATACGTTATTATTTTCTATGCGTGCAGAGGTTACGCCCTAAATTATCGTTTAAATGTCAATTCCTTTTTAGCAACAATAATACAAGTCCTTTTTCCATATTAATAATGATGCCAAAATTCCAATATCCATAACAAGGGATTCTAATGTCCATTACAAAGGATTCAGTACCCATATCCAAAATTGCAATAATTAGACTTGTGTATAAATATCTAAACGCAATCTACTTCATCAAATTAGTGGAGTAATCTGTTGCAATTCTAATTTATCTTCTATTCAATTCCACTTTTACAAAGAAATAAACAAGGGAATTTTTATGGAATAAGTGGTGCAAACTACGAATAGGATTCGTTCTTTACACCTTTATTTTCTTTTCAAAATTTCATAATTAAAATAAGGAATAAGGTGGAGTGGAATAGAATTTGTATGAAAAACTATATAATTCCATTAATTCAATATAAAAATTTGAGAATTTCCATCTAGTATTGAAATTACGAATTAAAAGAGTTTTGGGGGGTTCTATAATGTTTGGTTTTCGCAATCCAAAATCCCCTAAGGCATATTCAAATCCATCATATATTAATCACTTACTAAAACAGTGAAACTAAGATTTCCACTTACCGAACGTCCTTAGCTTTGTCTTCCATGGATTTGCAATGCCTAAAACCTCTTCTAGATCTTCTTTCTACACACACACATAAATAAGGGATAAGTATATATATTTGCTAGATTTAGAATAGTTAGAGAAGAATAGGTTGGAAGAATTGATAGAAAACTAAATATGATTTTTACTTGAATTTCCAATGGAGTTTCTGAATGTGTTGGAGAGACAAACTGGTAGAGTTTCACTAAATTCTTATTTTTATAAATAAAAGTGGAGAGGGTAAGGTTCTACTTATAGGGATTGAAACACACCAAAACTTAGGATGAAACTAGGTTAAAAATAATAAAATATGGAGCATTCAAATCAGTAAAACCCTAGCAACCACCAACAGGAAATGGTCGACCGCCCATATGCACCAGTCGACCACAGCGGTCAACCAGTTGGGTCTCATAGGTATATCGTTCCCCTATATCCGGGAACGTTTATTTTATTGCTCATTTATTTTATTCCTTGATTACTTTTTTAAAGTTAACATTAACTCCAACATTTACTTAACTCCTAAGTCATATCTACGATTAACTTTTGAATTTGAAAATTTATTAATTATTCATTTGAATTTGAATTATATTTAAATTATTTCAAACCTAAAAACTTCAAATGCTTATAACTTCTTCGTTTGTGCTCCGTTTTTAGCATATTATATATATGGAAATTCATCAAAATTTCAACATGAATGCAACTAATTTTCATGGTCAAATTTCATTGCAAAAGTTCCATTTTTATTTCTATCTTGTTTAATTTATTTATGGTTGATTTTACGAGTTGTTACATTCTTCCCCACTTAAAAAAGGATTTCGTCCCAGAAATCTCCACAAGGAGCGAGCAGCGTGACGTGCACTAAACATCCATGTTATACAACTAAGTTATCTACACATCCATCTACTTATCCATAAGTGCAATGTGATTATGTACTGTTGACATATTGTAAATGAGATAAATCCTAGTGTGTGTGTGTGTATGATCGTGACATATAAGTATGTATGCAAAACACCCTAAACACGCATGAAAGTTTCCTCGTGAGTGCAAAATGTCTTCGAAAAAGTGTATCAACCGCACTTACCATCCAATCTAGCAACCAAAACCTAATTTTGGAGAGAAAAGTTTACCAGAGAAAAGCTTAGGACATGAAGTCTTCATGCTTTCCACCGGATTTTCTCCCCGCTGTACTTGGACCAACCTAATTTCTTAGTTATGGAGCTTCCTATTTATGTGCTCCACAATGCGTGTAGTGGCACATGACACTATTAGCTCCGTCTCAATGTCCCCCCTTTATTAGGCTCTACCACAATGGCTACACTATGAAGGTATTTCCTCAAATGCAAAATGTGAAAAAACATCATGACCTCCTTACAACTTATCCAGTAACTCCACATGATACACAAGTTTTCTTAATTTTCCTGGTATGGGGAAGGCCTAACAAATCTTGGTGCCAACTTTTCCGACCTTTCAAGTATTATGACCTTCATACGTTGTCTAATCAACTCTATCTTTTCGAAGTCTCATAAATGAAATATGATCCAATTATGATTTTTTTGATGGTTTCCCACCAGTAATTTAGTGATTTTCATGACCTTCCATAAAGCGCTTTAAAGGGTACCATACCAATCGTCTATTAGACTATTATTATACATAAATTTTACTAAAGGTATGTGCTGCTCTCAGTGTCCTCCAAAGTCCATGATGCAAGCTCTTCAATAAATTCTTCGAGATGTTATTCGCTCCTTTAGTTTGTCTATCGATCTGCGGGTGGTAAGCAATGCTATTATTCAAAAAAGTTTCTAAAGCTATCTACAACTCTTCCAAAATTTCTATAGTAAATAAGGGGTCTTTATCATTAATGATGCTAAGTAAATTTTGCTACCTTTTTTTCATCCTTGTCTAATAGAAAATTCTCTTCACATCGCTATACAACTTATCTCTTTCCTGAATGGTGACATTCTACAACCTAAAATTTATTTTTCCAAAATTCTAAATTTTTTGCGATTAAAGCAGCATTTTATTTATGGTTGCTAACCGAATTTCCTCATTAACTTCCAATCTTTCCTATAGTTCATCGCCAATTATGTGTTCCAATAAAACTTATTTATTTATATTTTCCCTATATATATATATATACTCATTTAGCATTTTTTATCCCATTCGAAAAGCTAACATAAGGACATATCTTATAACTTATCTTATGTTTTTCTAATAACTAAGGGAGACATCTAGCGATTATAACCTAAAAACTTTGAAAGAAAATTTTTCTGGAAGCTTCCATTTATCAATTGGTGTAAATGTTGTTGAGGTCCTAACACTCTTTACTAAATTGAGATGGACATCCCTAGTATGTCATTCCATTAATGCCCAGCTTTCTTAATTTTCCTTCTCATTTTCTAATAATTATGGTCCACCTATTACTATAGTTAATGTACCCCTAATATTGATTATTAATTCGAAATTGGACCATTTCTATTTAATCCTCATTTAATCCATTTAATCTTTTACAAATTTCAAAGTATACCTATTACTTTGATTCAATTCTTTCATAAATGCCATATAAAATTTTCCTTAACTAGTCCCCTTTTTATCACTCATTAGTTACAAATTTGTTACCATTTAAATCTTTAATTAATGTCCATAGATCCTAGTCCTATAAATACTAATACGAATACATGTTGTAAACTACCCAATATATATATATATATATATATATATATATATATTCACATGTTAAGCATGGTTATATGTGTGCCTATATATTAATTCTAAACTAAAACATTCCTTTTCACATTTTAATTTATCAAAGTTATCCTTCTCAAAAGGATAACCATTATAATATTCCATAAATTAATCAAAGTGAGACCTTCGGTTCATTTGAAATTACAAGAAATTATTTTTTCTTTTGAAATAAACAGTGTAAACTATGGAAAAGAATATCCATATCTTACACACCTCTTTCCCTTTTTTGTATATTCCTTATTCACTCAAATGCCGCACTTTTATACACATTTTGGAATTGGAAATTTATGGAAGTTATACGTAAACTGCTGCAAATAAATCAAAACTTTGAAATTTAAATTCCAAGTCAACTATGGCAACCTAGCTTACAACCCAATTATAAATCTGGAATATTTTCACAACTTTACCAATATTCTACAATTAAATATTTGGGATCGATTTCAAATTTCCAGACCAAGTTGCATATACCATTCCTAATTTATTTATACCTTAAAACCTTTTACACTGCCTCACCTAGGTAGTGATCCCTATCACTACATACAAAAAAATTTGGTTTAGTTCTCACCATTGTTAAAACTAAAATTTCACAATTATAATGTACCTTAACTGAAACTTTTGTCTTTATAAATATAAACTTGGAAACTCTTTTTGAAAATTTTCAAAAATTTCATAGTTCCAAAATGAGTCATGAAATTTTTTCCTTTTTCTAACCAACTTTTCCTTTTTTAAGGACTTTGTACAATAAAGGTTTATTTCTTCAAAAGTTGGACTTTTAATTCAAAACTTTTAAAACTCAATTATCAAATCGAACTATTATTGTATAAAAATTCAAAAATTGCTTTCATATAAATGAAATTATTACATTAAATTCAAAATCAGCATTTGTTTATCCATCAAATTATGGTCTATACTTATGAAAAGTTCATTGGCTATCATTTTGAATTCAATGGTATTCTTATTCAAAAAAGTTCTAAATACAAGTAGAAAAATGTATATATAAAATTGTCATCTTCACATAAATGCTTTTCCTTATATGAAAAATTATCCTAACTTATTTGGTAATGTTGTTACTATAATCGTCGTTGAAGGAGTTCGATGTTTTATTTAATCATAACGGTAAGTAAGTGCCAAAACAATAGTGATGATGCCAATGAAGATTTTTATCACCAGCAATAACCTCGAAGACAAGTAGTCCAAAAATCCGAAGATGTCGCACAATATCAATGTCACTTTGCGCCTAATCAACGCAACCTCTTATCGATTACAAAGAGATATGGGAAGAGAGATATAGAAATGGCATTGCCTTTAATAATCAGTGTCGAAGAAGTAGTGTACTGCACTTCATCAATAACAGTGTACATAATATGTTTCAAGGAAGCAAAGAGGCCAAATACAATCCACTTCGTAAGCCTTCAATGAATGTCGAAGTGACTATAGTGCATTTTATTATTGCTAAGTCTTATTGGTGTCGCTACACACCTGTTCTTATCAAAGCAAGCTCTTCATTGATAATCTTGCAAGATATTAGTATTACATTGAAGCATCATCGCACTTCATAGGCACTTCGAGAGCATTGCTCTATGGCCATACCAATGGAAATACAAAATGACTTCGTCCTTCGTAGGTACTCAACATCGCACTTCATCTTTTATACAACATGTTTCATCAGTGTTTGGGGGGCATCACATATATATGCAGTGTGGTATTGATGGTGGATACCATTAATATCCACGAAGCTACCAATGCTACCTTGTGAATATTATTGCATCATAATCACTTCGACTTAAGGAGGTCGAACCTTATGATAGAAGCCGCCAACACCATAGTTTGTTATTGTCAAACACTTCCATTAAAGGAAGGAAGAGGAGATCTAGTGCATAGCAACATCGAAGTTGTCAAAGCCGTTGCTAACATTATCAATGATGCCAATGCCGAAGCATGTCAAAGTCGAGCCTGCCAAAGATGTAAAAGGAGGAGTGGAGCCGCTCACCTCTGTAAATATGGACCTAGGGTTCCATTTTGGGTTTATATTGTCTTATCTCATTTCTTACATTTTCTACTTTGTAAACCCTAAATCGATTTTGGTGAATTTAGAGCCTTTTGCATCATTCGAACCTTGTATACATAAGGATTTGGAAATCAAACAACTTCATAGCATAACATGTTGATTAGAAGTGAACTTGTTACTAGCACATGGACTATGATTTGTGACTTGCATTTTGACTTAGAATATTAATTCATGTGAACTTAAACTTGCATAACATACTTGAGTTGACTTTGACCTTGGACATACATACATACTTGACTTCGACTTCGACCTTAATCAATGATTTATATGACTTCGACTTTGATGACTAAGCTAAGACTAGTAATGAATGCGTACTTCACTTCGATGACTTTGACAAGCCTCGACAAGGCCTCTCTTTGAATTTAAAGCGTTTCACCACATTTTTGGGGTTAGTGAATTTATTCGTTAAAATTTTGACGCTAAAAGGAGGTATCGAACCTCTGACTCCATTAAAATCCAAATTAGAACTACCTTAGTATGCATATCAGGGCTTAAAGAACTTACGTAACCAAGCATATCCCGTTCCAAGCCAACAAAATTTAATATGAACATTATGTCGATCAAACATGTTAAGATGTCCGAACAAGGATCCTCTGAGACTAGGTCAATTAGACCATTCCTATCCAACTACTAATGATCCTTAGTTTTACGAAGAATAAGTGGTATGAATTAGGGCACTGCAAATTATGGAAAATAAGAGAAGACATCAACATCTTACAACGCAGATAAATGGAGCTTGAATCCATTTCATCTAGGGCCATTGCCAATTTTTGCCTTAGAAAAAAATGTAAAAGAGATAATATCTTCCCAAGAATGAGAAAAGAGAATCAACTTAAAGCCAGAGAGACCATTTTCAAAAAAAATTGATAATGGACTTTGAACGATTCACTAGAAAGTGGGAAAGCATCGTTAGCTACTCACAAGGACTAAATGGAACTCAGGATTCTTTGAAAAGGAAGCTTGTTGTTGAAGCTAAGGAACCTAGTGCAAGCAATAGAAGGGCTTAGCATTAGCTAAAAGGGCTAGCCTCTAAATTGTGACTTCTAAAAGATTGCACTCTCGCCACTTCTACTGAAAACATCTATTTCTTAACAAAAGATGAGCTCAAACATTAGCCTTCACAAAAGAGGAGACCCAAGTTCGAAAGGAATCATGGAAAATCATATTGTCATTATCACCTTGCAAATGACCATGAAACCAATTTGTGTAGAAGCATGGAAGAGATGATCATCAAATTTCCAGGGCAAGGAAAGTTGAATGAATTTTTACGAAGATGTCAAGTCAATCATCAATAAAGAAAAATTTTCTGAACAAAATAAGTGAATCTACAGGGTTGAGGAGTTGGACTCCACTAAATGATGGAAAAGCCTAAATCACTGCCAAAGATGGTAGTAAGGGGATAAAGCCTTTGTCTCCATCTAACATGGCCTAGACAAAGCACCTCCTAGAGGGAGGATGGAGCAAGCCTTTGGTCCCGCCCAAAAGGGCCTGACCAAAGCACCGATTAAGCCTTCGGTCCCACCTACGTGGCCTAGCCGAAGCATAATCCCTTAACCCCGTCATCAAAACCTATTTAAGGCGCTTCCTAGAGGGAGGCCAGAGTAATCCTTTGGTCCCATTTGGAAATAGTCCTATCCAAAGTTTCTAGAAGCCTTCAATTCCTAACTACACGGCCTAGTTGGAGAGCCTCCTAAAGGGAGCATGGGTAAGCCTTTGGTCTATCCAAAGCACCAAACCAGCCTTCGATGCCGTCATCAAAGGCCTCATTGGAGCGTCTCCTCGAGGGACATTGGGTAAGTCTTTGGTCCTACTCAAGATAGCTAATCAAATGCAATGGAGAGCAGACCTAATTCATCACCTAAGATGGTGATAAGGGGTCAGAGCCAAGTAGTGCTCCATATCAATCAATCTTCTAGAGGAAGATCTGTCAAAATCCAAACCAAGTAGTGCTCCCTATCAATCAGTATTTTATAGGAAGATTTGTCAAAATCCAAGCCAAGTATTGCTCCATGTCAATCAATCTTCTAGAGGAAGACCTATCAAATATGAGCTATTTATGCTCCCTTGCAGATGCAGTTTTTAGCTACCAGATATGGATTTCTGGCCTTCTTCTACTATTACCGAATATGAATTTCTTGTTTTCTATCATTACTGCCAGATACGGATCTCAGGTCTTCTTCTATTATTATGAGGCATAGGTTTCTGGTCCACTTCAATTTCCATATTAGATTTCAGGACTTCTTTAAGTCAACTTTCAATTCAAGTTCGTTTAACGAGAATCTCCATTACTAAGAAAGTTACTGGATATTTATATCAAGTTCTAGGAAGTCTAATCATTAAGATTCTTGATTCTCTAAACAAGTAGAAAGTTGATCTAGATATCATAAAGCTCAAATATGGAAAAGTGAAATACTATCTATCAAGCAATTTCAGAGCAAAATCAGAATTCAATTCATGAGAACATACCTTACATCGAGGTAACATTCATTCAATTACAAATTTATTTACAGTTTGACACACTATGTACAAAGTTGCAAGTACAAAAGTCAGATAGAAAAGAAAACCTGTTTAAAGAAAATCATCGCTGAAGTTCGAGATTTTGTGCAGTCTCCTCTAAGTCACTGGAAAATAGGGTCAATAACATGGCAAATGACCATATCCAAAAGTTCTTTGAATTTCTTATCCTTTATTAGAATAGTATTTGCATAGTCAATCGATGCAATTTGGTGTTAAAAATGCACGGGAGAGTCTTATTGGCTCCTTGTAAAGTTTGAATTGTGCTATTTGACACTTCAATCCTTTGTTTAAAAGTATATCTCTTATGCTCAAGCTCTTGAACTTTGCTCTCAAATTCGCTGATACGGTGAGAGACTTTCTCATCTCATTTCTTACCAAAATGTTGTATAACCTCAAACTTGGCTTTTCTACTCCATGTCGAGATCGTTTCATTACTCAAACCTATATGTGGGTTTAACAAAATAGAAAATTCTTGGCTCGTCGAAGAATGAGACCTAGTTATTCTTCTAGGAGTAGGGGAAGGAAGACCAACTTTGCATTTACTTGCAATAATCTCTAATAATTGACAATAGACTTGACTCTTTATTAGATCTACTTCATGTCATTTAACCTTTGATGTAATTTAGCTCTCTATGTCAGCTTCGATTGAAGGATCATACCCACAAACTGAGTTTGTTTTCTTTTTTAACACTTGGAGCTCATTCTCTTTCTCTTTAAGTTGTTCCTCTATGTGAGTAGTCATTTCTGTGTAAGCCCTAAATGCTGACTTTAATATGAAGTAATTCATATGCCATAAGAATTTCAGGATTATTTGGGAATTGCAAAGTTAAGTCATCTTAGGATGATCGTTTCTCTTCTACAAAGGCAATCAGTTTATCATTACTCTCAATCATTCGTGAAGCATCCGAGTAATCAGATGTAAGCACTAATTCAGTCTCCTTTTAGGAATAAGGGAGACAAGAATTAATATATGAGAAACAAACCATTCTATGATAATAAACAATGTTCACAAGTAATAATAAAAGTCAAGGTTACATTGCAACTCTATTTCAATAACATTTAATTAACATTCAAAGCTTCAAAATGGCGATTTTAGCCTATGACCTAGTAGATGAAGTGAGTGTAGAATCAAAGGAAACCTTAATTCCTTCTGGGGTATAAATAGGAGGGAACCGATGATAATCTCATTCCCCGACTGAAGGGCTGTCAAGTCCACAGATTAATTTGGTGTGATAAGATTGGATTTCGCCGAGTAACTTATACTTTTCATCACCTAGAAAGTCAAAGCGGAAATGAGGGTAATGCATGTATACTTCTTGTAAATCTCTGAGAAAATAGTGTCTCGCAAATTATGATGTTTTGAGAATCGTAGATATCTCCATAAAATCTTTATTTAGTTTGACAAATTTACCCAAGAGATCCCGAGGGACAAGACTGCTTTAGATGGATTTATTCTGGACAGCATAACAAAGTTAAACTAAGAACAAGAAAACTAGAAGAAATAAAGTCCATAAGTAAACCAAACAACATATTAAAATTATACAAGTCATTCAGGTTCATACCCGATCGATTTATTATATATTTCATAAATAAATATCTTCCTATTAAACTTGAGTTTTTTGGGTGAAAGAGAACGAGAAGAAAGTGGGATCGAGACCACTCTGAGAAGATTCCAACACGCCCCAGAGTAAGGGTCGGGCACATACTCATCCAAATATCTGCAATGAAAGCGTGTGAGAAAATCCCTGCAATTTTCACCTAAATACCAGAAATCGACAAATTTTCCCCTGCAATAAGCTATGTAGAGAAACTCCACCAAGGCGTTTCTATCATTAGTTAACATCCAAAAATGGTCGTTAGTTCGAAATTCTCTTTTATGAGTATTTCCTTCTGATGATAGGCTTTCTGCATACGAGGAGCGACTTCCCTCTCTTTAAAAAATCTTAGTCTCGACGCACTCTCAGCAAGGCTTTGGTATTTTTCAGACAATTTATTATAGTCCTTCATTTGTTTGTCCAATCTCTATTTAGGCGATCTATATCTGATTGTTTATTCTCGAACATAACGTTGTAATAATATTTTGATTTCTCCTTAACTAAAGTAGTCAACATATTAATTTAAAATACTTGATAGCTTAAGACATTTGGATAAAGAGATCCATATCTAAAAAATAGGAATAGAGGACGATGAGAATTTTCCTTTATCTTTGGAATTTTGGCCTTGAGAAGCGCTATTCTTTCTGGGAGAACCTTGAAGGATTAGGAATTTTAGTAGCCTCCATGCCTTGAGTAGTTAGATCTAGGTTAGCACCTCTCGATCCGTCCTTATCGTCCAATGGTCCAGAGAGGTCCTTTCCATCGCTTCCATCATTGTCATCATCCTTATCATCATTAGGTCCATCATTGTCATAATCATCTCCATCCCTTTTTTCATCATCATCCCTCTTTTCTTCATCTAACACTATTTCCTCATCAACCGAAGGATTGTCAAAAGCCAACAACTTTGCAGTGTCGACCTCCTCCTCTATCTCAGGTGCTTGAGATCCCTGTGACATCTCTTAAAATTCGGTCATAAACTTTTCATTCCATTTTGGAGGGAGAGAAGGGAAGCCAAAATCTGAACACTTGTGGGCGTTATCAACATATGCGATAAAAAGTACCTTTTTATGAGACTTCTCGATAATAGTATCGAGGGGCTTGCCAAGAAAATGTGAAACTTTATGTTTTGCATCTCTAATTATGTCGGTTGACTTATCAAAAAGATCACTTTTTTCTTTAGCCTTTTCTCAAGTGAAGCATTATCAGCTACAAGCTTAGCCTCTTCATTTTAGCCTCCTCAAGCGCTAATTCCAGAGCCTATATCATATCATTAGAAATCTATTTATTGCTCCTTTCTTTAAGGAGTAAAGTTTTTGTTTCCTTTAGGGAAGTAGCCAGCTTTTCATTTTCTTTTAAAGCTTAATCCTTCGCTGTGATTAGATCGATAACATAGTTGTTAAGCGAGGATTTCTACTCCTTAAGCTTGGATATTTCACTTGATGATCCTGAAGCTTCTTCTTGAAATGAAAGTAGATGTTTGGCGACCTAAAAAGAGTAATAGAATTTGGGTCAAAATGTTATATGAAAAATATTAGGAGTTTAAAGCAGCCAAACAAGAAGGGCACATATCAATAAGTGTTGCCGAAGAAGGGAAAATCGATGGTCTTGAGTGTAAGAAGAAGGCTTCAATGGCTGAAGTGAAGTACAGGAAGGGGATTGGATAACCAGTTGAAGAAGGTCATCAAACTTCCTGATAGAACTTGATGATTAGGACTATGAAGGAAGTGGATCCTCTAGTGAAAAGGAAAATCGGAGATCCTCACAGATATGTTTTAGGGCCTCAAGGGAGCCTAGAAAAGTGATATGGGAAAGTGGATCTTAAAAGTGCTATACTTTAGCCACTTACTGGGTCTCATCTCTAACAACATCAAGATTACTTCAACTCCGGTAGTGTCAAGATTTGGATTCTCGAGATTCGAATCAGCATAGACCAACTCTTCCTCTTCAATAATGATAGGGACTCAGACATCCCCAATCATAGGCTTCTTATAGTGCAATAGCAGAACCATCACTTAATTTTCTTTAGTGAGAAAGAATGAGCTAGAAATAGCATCTTTATAAGATCAGGATTTGGGAGCCTGAACCGGAGCAAAATTATCATCTTTCTCCGACTTGCCATTGGGAGCATTAACAATGACTCTCTTCTCTATAAGAATGGCTATCGAAGTAGATGAACCTAAACCAAGAGAGTAAGCTCATAAGATAGTTTTATAATATATTTTGAATGAATACAATGATATCTTAACAGGTATCTTGGACCGAATAGGAGAGTTTGATGTGAAAGATTTAGGCTTGCCCATCATCAATGAGCTCTTGACCCTAGAGTTGTGTTTTATCATCGGAGGTTCTCCTAGACTTTATGACCATCTGAAATGACAAAACATTGACAACCGGCTAACTGGTTTAACAGTCTAAGCATGTTCCCCATTTTCTCTACTGCTTGAGTTAATGACATCATAAGTTTCTGATCCTCAGAGTTTAAATTCTTGGGGGCAGGATCTGAAAGAGAGACTTTTATAAAAGAATAGCAATCCAATGTGGATATGCGGGAAAAAGAAACTTACCAGCGGTAGAAATTGTTCCTCTAATATTAGAGAAGCACTTGAAGAAAAAGAATTGGGTCTCTCATCCTCACGCTTTGTTCAAGCATTAAGAAATCAGGCTTTTTGGGTGGGGATTGATTCGGTACAACTAATGGCCTGGTTGATCACCAACCTTAGCAGGACCGGCTATATGATGAAGAACTTCAGTGCTAAGAGATGGGAGTCCTGCCACTTGAGCTAAGACCTCCAAATAGGTTAGATATGTGTAAGTGTTAAATGAGAACTGAGTCGGTGCAATGTTTAGATGCTTCAGGTATCTTAAGAGGAATCCTAAAAAAGGAAGGCAGCCTGTATGCCAGATATGTGTGGTGGAGAAAAAAAAGTCTCCCTCAAGAAGGTTATAAATGTAGTCTGAGGGGACCGTAGGAATAGCTTCAACCTCGATGATTCTTAATTGTCTAAGGATAAAGTCCACTTCGACCCAGGTAGTGATGTATGATGGATTCAAAATGATGTCTCCTTTCTTACTAGCTGAAGGAGAAACTTTAGGCTCTGTACTAGCCTTCTTAGTGGTTTTCTTGCTAGGTGGTTGGCCTTCTATTTTCATATCAGGTGATATCATTCCCAACTCAAGAAATTACCATGATTTATATTATATATATAATTTGTACAAGCTAATGTCAAGTACTCTAAAATTGTTGCTTAAATGACCTTTTTACTGCTAGGGTGGTAAGGTATATATTAATCATAAAGCGACAATCATAAATAACATATGACAAGTTTGTTATAAAATATAGGTTTCAATCTCAATAAAGGAATCTCATGAAAAAGCTATAAAAGTGAGAGCTAACGTGTGATGCCCATGAATTCATGACAAATAAGAAAAATCATATAAGTTGATTAATGCCCAAAAAATGGGGTTATTGACGTTCACAGATAACTTCAGTATAAATTGGTAATGTGTTAAGAAGATAAGCAATTTGCAATGTATTAAAATAGCAATGACATAATTAGCAGTTTAAAAGTCAATAGTACAAACCAAAGCTATTAGCATTAATAAGTCCACATTGATGATGTCATGAAACTTATGCAATAAGAAACTAACGAACCCCATAACTATGGTTAATGTAGAAGAAATGAGGGTATCGACACTACGAATAGCGACAATGTAAATTAGTAACATAACAGTTGGTTAGAAAATTTATAACGTGTTAAAAATGATAACGACGAGAGGGTTGATGTCATATAGAGTCCCACTTGCATTTTTAAAAGTGATTATAAAAAAGTAAAGGAATATAGTAAGGCTATGGCCATTAAACTATGTTTGAAGACAAATGTCCAAAGAATATCGATGAGGTAAACCAGAACACTTATTGTCGATGACCTCCACGTTTTCAGCTAAGGGTTGCCATGCTTTAACCCTATCGGTAAGATGCAAAATGACTTCGGTGTTGTTGACCTTAATTAATCAACAAAGATTGTTATTGGTATCGACTATCACAAAACTAGTGCCAGACCAGTTAAGAGATGGAGAATGTAACAGCCCGCGTTTTTTGCAATAATTAATATAAATAGAAATTGGATGTAAATCCCTTCTTCCTCCACAAGTCTAAATTCTTAGAAATAATTTGAGGTTTCTAGTTTTTGTTGGTTCTGTTTTTGGGTTTTTGTGATGGTCGCTGTGTCTTGGTGAATGCTCTCTGGTGCTTGGTGGCTTTGGGCAGTGTCTTCTGCTGTTTCTTTGCCACCATGTTTTGGTTATTGCCATGGTACGGTTTTGTTTTTCTTTGTTAGTCACTTTACTGTTATTGCTAAGTTTTTGGCGCTTTTCGGTTTCAGATGTCTTTTGCGTTTTTTGTTTTGCGGCGATTTGTTTCCCTTGGGATTTGTTGAAATTTGGTTGGCTTCTTTCAGATTTGGGTATGCTTTTGGTCTTGCCTGCTCGTTGTCTTTCTTTCTTTCTGCTTGATATACTAAGCTTTTGGTTCTTGCTGTCTTTTGTTTCCATAATATTGCAGTGGCTTGTAGCTTCACGTTTTGCTCTGCTACTGGTTTGGAATGGTTGGTTGGACATTGTGGAACTGGGTTCCTATGGTATCTTGTTACTTTTTGAAATTAGATTATTTCAGAGTTTTTATGGTTAGTAAGGTGAATGTTTATGTGACTGCCTTATGAAACATGAATGTCATAGTGTGCACCCTGCGCGGTGCCTGTGAATGCTATTTGTGTGATGTTCTCATGTGTGAGTTGTCAGTGGTCGGGCCACTATAAAACTATGCTTTGTAGTTTAGACGATCGGCCTAACTCCTGTACCTTATTTGTATTTATTACTTTGTTGTAATAATAAGTGGACGGTCCACTATAAAAACCGGCTGGCTTTGCCAAAAACAAAATTCTCTCCTTTCTAATCCTAATTCTAATAGATCTATATGTAGATGTTATATTAGAATCCAAATAGGGAGTTGGAAGTGGAAATACAATAATAGGGATTAGATTCGAAGATATGATCACGTTGGAAAGGTGAGTGGAAAAATTATGTGTTTTGTAATAAGATTAGATTTGTTTCATTGTAATCTATTTCAATTATGCCTATTTATAATTAATTTGGAAATAAATCAGTAAGTGTGTAATGATTAGATTAAATTTGTAAGTGCGCACTGATTAGATATAAATTTGTAAACGCGTAATGATTAGATATAAATTTATTGTTTATGCATAATGAATCTAATGAAATAGATCTAGCAAAAAGGACTCTGGAATTGATTATGGCAGGGATTTAATGAATTTGGAAAACTTGCCTACGTATGTTGTACTAGTAACTTGTTATGAAATTGAAATAATAAATTGGTACTTGAACATAGAAAAAGAATGCGGAATAAAGAAGTTTTTTTAGATTTTAAGGGTTTAAGTAATATTCTAATTCATTGGAATTTGGGATGTTACAAGTAAATTGTTATGTATTATCAAATTTAAATAAATAAAAGTGCGATGTCTGAAATGACAAGGAAATCATCTATAAATAAATATATGTACAAAATAGGGATAAATACCATATATTGTATCGTTTATTTGAAGAACTAAAAAAATAATTCCTTGTAATTACAAACACAACACGAATATCTTCCCTTTTAGATAAGACATGGAAATTTACTGTCTTAACTTTTTTACGATGGAAATCTAATTCCAACACATTAAGATGCAATAAACCCCAAAAGTTAAACGATAAGTTACGAATGCGATAAAAATATCTTGAACAGTTAAGATGTGAAATACCAATAAAAGTTAAAGTAGGTAAAGAAGAAAAAATGAAATATAGGCAAAGAGGAAATATAGGAATAACTTGGGAATAGAAATGGAAAGCATAACATGAGCTTAAAGTTAAGAAATGGTGAAACTCATAACGAAATAAGGCCTAGGGTCAAATGCAAAGCTGTAGAGGCATGATAATAAAAAAGTAGGAATGAATATATATGTATTTATGATATATATATATATATATATATGTATTTATGATATATATATATATATATATATATATATATGTATGTATGTATGTATGTATTGCCTCGACTATGCGTTTATGGTGGGTGTGCACCATTATAATATATAATTATAAAAACGATATGGCTAATGGTAAATAATGTAGGTTGGAATGCGATGTCAGTAGTGTTACACAACAAAAATCTTCCAACCGAAAGGGGCTACTAGTAATTGTGTAATATTATTCGATGTAAGACATTTCCGACCATAGGACCCATGGAAGATATACGATCACATATAGACGAAGGAATACCTCAATAGATAGTGTAGTCTTCTTTAAATATGAATTAGAGGTGGTATTTCCTTGATTGCACTAGGAAATATAAATGGGATGGTGAGTGGGATCTAGCACCATGCAGCTTGTGTTGGTACCAAAAGTCAGGGGTAGAGCTGTCATAAGTCGAGAATGTCACCAGTCCCTGGTAGTCAATAAGAAGGATAAGGTTAAACCTAGCTGGTATTCGCCTACCTACTAGGGTAGACCACGTTGGGTTACACGCCATGGTTGTTTGATTGTTTGTTTGTTGGGGCAAGGCTAGTTAACCCAAAAAGGATATCCAACAAAATGGTTGTGGTGGTTTGTGGAGTTGAGTCAACAATAGGAAGAAGACAAGGTAGTAAATCCCCAAAGTGAGACGGAGTACGAATTTTTTAATAAAAAGACGTCATTAGGCACTATGGAAGTCCCTCAATATGTGTAGCAATGAGACTACGATACGATAAGAGCAAGGTATCCCGACGGGGTGCTAATATGGAGATACTAGCGGGGATAATATCTAAGTCCAATTGGGGGCCATGGGATATATAATTATATATTCCTGGCTATGATTCTACAGAGGGTATATGAGAATGGTTTGAACACGGATGTGGAGTCGAGACGGCTAATAAAATGTAAATAGACATAGCATGATACAGTGAATAGTCGACATATTTTGTACAAAATGTATAATTCTATAAGTTACCTGAACGTTGTTCTGAGTACCCTTCCTATTATAACCTATAGGTTAACTAGAAGGATAGATACGGGTGCTTGGCATGTTCAGTGCTGACAATGACACTTGACTTTGGAAGTGTTTAATCCCGGTCAGTAGTTATTTGATCTGTTATACTTTATCATTCCGACGTAAGTTCTTTCGTTATAGCTCTGATATGCATTCTTTTGTTTTATATGCAGGATACTAAACCAATGATCCGTACTTTGGTGGACTTGGCTTTTCGATTTAGCGAAAATTCAGATCCTCTGGTGTGCGGGTTGTTAAACCAAAAAAGGGTAGCACGGTAGTTTAGTGCCGATGTTCGCAACGTAATTTTGAGGTGCATTCTAAAGCGGGTTCACCTAGGCATGGGGCACTTGGTCCAAACTGGGAAGGACCCTATGCGATTGACTAAAAGCTGGGAGATGGAACGTTCGGGCTTGAAACTTTTGATGGACTCCTAATCCGATGAGCTTGGAACAATGATTGGCTGTGCAATATTACACTTAATCTTTTTCAACTTGCTTTCGCAAAATAAGCCACCCAAGGATACTAGGGACCCTGTAATAAGACAAGACTTACCACTTCTTTTACACATAAACAAAGTCAGCTTCTTGAAACAATGGAACCATGTTCTAAAAATGAAACCCTGTGCAACATGATTAGTATTATGGTCAGGAACATACTCCTCTGGCCTTGGATAATGGATGAGGAGTATGTTCCCAATGGTCAACATAACTAATTGGATTGAAACTTTAGGAATCTATCGTTTCTTGGAGGTAGGCGACGGTGGGAAGTTCCGCAATTCATTTCAACCTTCAGGAATCTGTAATGATGTGGAGTTCCAAACACTTCGTATTTAAACACCTGAATTATTTTCTTGGATTAAAATTTATTAAAATGATCAATAAGAATTTTAACTTTCTTTTAAATCATAAGTAATGATGGTAAACTTGTTTTGGAAAAATATTTATAAAAGTGTATTCTTTGGAAAAATATCGATAATGTGACCGAAAATCGTTTTATAGATAAATAGCTTTTTAACCGTTAGAATTTGTTCCGATTTATTTTACATACACTTATTTGCTTAGGAAAATTAATAAAATGAAATAAAAATATTTCGGAATTTATGGAAATAATCTTTATGGATGATGTCATGTATGAGCTAAAGGGAGATATTTAGGAAATGAGCAAATAAGGAAAATCCTTAACCTTTAAGTAACTTTGATATAAAGGAGAAGTGATGTGTGTAATTAATGATGTTAGGGTTTCTAGAGGTTTTTGTCTTTTCCCATCACATTCCTAAGCCTATATAAGGAGGGGTACACCCTTAGGAATAAATCATAGATAATTACAAAGTTTGAGTTCTGAAATCAACGGCTTCTCTTCTTCTTCCTCTCCTATGTTCTAAAAGGAAAGAGTCACAAATAGATTCCAAATCACTTTAACAAATTTTATCATAAGGCTTAGTATAACATTATAAACCCTTTTACCAGGCCAAAATATGAAGCAGTGAAGGTAGACTCCTATGGGAAGCTATGACCGCGAGTAATTATAGTGATGGGAGGGAGGAAAAGCAAGGCTAAAGAAAAGGAAAGGAGGAAGGAGGTGGTTGCAAGCAGAGTTAGGCTTTGGTTCTTATATCTTGTTTTTCTTGGATTAAAGGTGAGTTAGCACCTCACTTTGAATGGAAAATATAACACATATATGTTGTGTTTGATTTTGGTTATGTTGTTCGAATTGTTGCTAACTTATGTTGAAAACAATGGTTGTAACTTCATACTTTAAAAGTGACATATGATCCATGTACATCGACTTGAACAAACTTGGAATAGACTTGAATGGACTTATATGACATGTGGCTAGACCTTAGACAAAGCATAGGTTATAGATAGACTTTGGTTTAGATTTGACTTTGATTTAGAAGTGCACTTATAGCAATTGTCGCTATAGAAGCAGTTTGGAATTGCCTTGATTTTGGCAATTGTTATGGAACTTTGTAGAGAAATCCTTGGAAATTTCCTACCATATTTATATTTTTATATATGTATGTTTGTTGTTATTAAAAGATTGAATAGTAAAAGGTTAAGTAACACCTCGAAAACGGCCAAAACATCACTAGTGCAAAACTGCCCCGTTTAGACTTAATTTTTGGACTTAAAAGATTTGAAATGGTATTTAGACTTATGTATTTGGCTTCATTCTTTTTAAAAGTGTTTTACTAGCTATTTTTAGAGTATTTTAAAATTAGTTTCAGATATTTGTGAATTTATAAGAGTTAGTTGTGAATTTTCAAAGGAGAGATATTCTTTTAAACATGTCGTTTTTAAGTTTCTAATGATTTTTCAAATATGTTACTTTCAAGTGATATTTTAAAGGAATGTTTTAGAACCTATTCTAAGTACTTTCAATTATTTTAAAAGTATAAACAGAAGGCTTAGAAAAGGAGTTAGAATTGCTAAATGGCTAAATGGTTGATTATTTAATTACTTACTAGAAAAGTAATTAACTACGCTTAACACTAATAAGACGACGAAGTAATCTTATCTATTTGTGAGAGTTAAGATTGATGCTGAGTAGGGATGGAGTAACAGAGTCTAACCTACCAGACTTCCCACTTAACTAAGTAATAGGTAAGTGTAAAATGTCAAAATTGTGTTAATCATTCGATTTCTTATTGTTTGTGAAAATCATAATACTATACTTAACACTAAAGCTGATGAGGTAGACTTATCCATTTATGAGAATCAAGACTGAAGTGTCTAGGCAAGGCTTGGAGCAACCAATGCCCAAACTTACCTAGCTTCACCCTTGAATGAGGAATGGTTAAGTTGAGAATGTCTAAAACGAGATAAGCATATGAATCGTGATTTGTATAAGCAATGGTTTTGACTAGATAGTCGATTAGTCGATTATCGATCTTCACTTAAGATAAACTTGGTAAAAGTTTGTAACGATAGGAAGAAGTAAAAGAATGATTTGGGTTTATTCTGAAAATGTATTAATCATATTCATCTTTAACCCTTTTTGGTTATACATAGAAATGTAAATAGATCTTTAAAAGAATGATTTAAAGATAAGCAAAAGCGAAATGGTTTTGGGTTTGTAGTGACAATGTTTAGGTAACATTAGTCTTGAACCTTCTGAATGGATTTGCGAAAGTACTAAGGTCCTTAAAATGGATATTTTGAAGGAAATTATAAGCATGGAATCTTTTGGAAAAAGACATAAGTTTATTAGGTAAAAGAAGTTTTACTAATAAAGGAGTTGTTAATTAATTAAAGGATTAAATAAATAAAATGGATCAGGAATTGCTTAACTAGCTTAACCAAACATTGTGTGGCTTGATGGTGCTTGTATGACTTGAAAGTGTTTTGTATGTTCATTTGTTTATGGAAAGTATACTAGACTTGGTTTCCATTTATGAACAAACATCTTGTACTAGATAGTCAATTAGCCGACTATCGAAATTTACCTAATATGACTTTGGAAATATCTAGAAGAAACACGAGTGCTATATGGTACAATTATCTTTGGTGATGCTATACTATGTGTATAAACTCGTCTTACTCTTCTAAGGAAAATGATAAGAAAATTCGTCCACTTAAATGAGGAGGCGATCTCCGCTCATATGTACTGTTTATTTGTTTCCAAAAGAACCGAGGTTGAGTTTATCGAAAATTCATTGATTGGCTTTAGAGAGACTGTTAAGAGGGGAGTGTGTATTTATATGAGATGATTCGAACCCGAAATCACTTTAAAACCATATACGTGATCTATGTTCTGGAAGTGGTTGTGAAGTGGAATGTTATAGAGTTGAACTGTCAATTCTAAGGTTAAGTCCAAGGGAGAGGTTAGCATTAATATTTCAAACGGTGCGATTGTATGGGACCGTCTATCTTATGGAGTACTCCAAGAGAAAGGACAGCGTTTGCGTTCGTCGAAGGACTTATGTAGGGAATTTATGTAGAGGTTTGAGATATGTTCAAGATGCTCGAATCCATGTAGTGATTCGTGATCTATTCGAGATGGAGGAATCCATTTAAGGATTTGTGATATGTTCGAGATGAAGGAATCCATTTGAGGATTTGTGATTTGTTCGAGTAATGAAGACTCGTATGAGAGATGCTTAATGTAGCCTCGACATCAGGAAAATGACAGAGAACAAAGAAGGGACATGGCCGAGCGATTAGCAACCTCAAGGGCATATCAACTCCATCCCTAGAGATGCTTATCGATTGTTGCTAGTGGGAGTTGGTATGGCTCGGATCACACACCGAGGATAGTCTAGTTATGTTTACCTTAGACTATATCGCATCTAGAGATATACATTGCTTGGAAGGTAGTTTCTTATCCTTGTCATGGAGTTTGGATTCGGCTAGATCCGAGGAGAACTTCATGGAAAATCCAATATGCGAATGCGCCTTAGTGGTATTGATTGTATACTTATTATTATTATTGTGGCATTCACATATCAACTATTTGATTTAATTATCTGCTACACTCTAGACATTATATATCATATCACTATATATTAAACTCAATGAATGGTTGGTTTCTATGAGGGAAAAACCATTCCGAGAATCTGTACGGTCTCAATGGTTACTGTTTCATGTCACTCATATTTCTTGAGTTTCCCACGCCGGTTTACTAGACTGATCCGGGTGTTATTTTCTTATAATGCTTCGGTCAACCCCGTGTATGTTTCTAGTCTTAGTTATGGATGCTTTGGAGCTTCTGGAGAAGAATTAGAGATGTACTTACCGTAGTATTTATTTTCTCTGCATTACTTTGTGTTTTTCATCATCATTTGTGAGGACATGTTGTTATAACTGTCCAGGCTGATCACTGTACCTCTGAAAACTTTGTATCTTAGAATGATAATTTATACTACCTTTTGATATTATATATAATCGTTCCATTATGAGATTTTGATATTGTGTTCCTTTATCCTTATTTTATTTTCCTTTCGTTTTATTTTACCTTAACAATTCATCTTTTCGGCCCTTGGATGCTCTGAACATGAATATTGTAGATGTATAAGTGTCAACATTCGAGGGTTGAAAAGGTGAGTCATTACAGAATCCCTCATTACCCGAGGATAGGCGACGACATGAAGATTTCCTAATTCACATCAACCTTCAAGAATCCATAATTGCTCGAAGATAGGCGATGGTGGTAAGGTTTCCTAATTCATTTCAACCTTTGAGAATCCATCGTTGCTTGAAGATAGGAGACGATAGGAAAGTTTTCTAGTTCACTTCAACTTTCGTGAATCCATTGTTTCCCAGAGATAGGCAACGGCCTGAAGGTTTAATAATTCACTTAACCCTCAGGAATTCATCCATTGCTCGGAGATAGTGATGGCGAGAAGGTTTCCCAATTCAATAACCTTCAAGAATTCGTCGTCGACCGGAGATAGGCGACGACAAGAAGGTTCGCCAACCCAATTTAAGAAACGATCGAATAATTTGGTCCCAACTTTTAGAGTGCTCATCCTTGCCCAGTGACAAGTAACATTAAGGAATTATAACTACTTTCAGATAGATTAGATAATTTGACCTAAACTTTCAGAACTAACTGAGTAATCCAATCCCAATCCTAGAGATAGGCAACATCAGTGACGTTCAGGTCCAATCGAATAATTCAGCCCTACGGGCTAAGAAATAATTCAAGGATTTATTGGATAATACGATCCCAATTTACAAGAATTTGCCGTTGCCCGAAAATAGGCAATTTCAAAGAGAAACCCTTGGAATTAAATAGTTCTAGCATTAGATTCCGAAGTTTGAAACTAGAGCGGGACTGGATTTTGATGATAGAGCTAGCGACCAAGCTGGTCACGCTTGGTCGAGGATAAGGGAGGATAGTCGAGAGGGCTCGATAACAAGCATTACTAGGATTTCCCAATCCAGGTTTATGACAGAAAAAGCATATTCAGGCCGACGATAATCAGATAATTTGCTCCATGGTATGTCCATCGCATCAATACCAGGATTCGGGCATTCAGATTCCTAAATCTTGTACATAAAGATAAACTTATGGTGAAGTCAAATGGGAAAGGAACAAACACTCCAACTGCTGCTCCATGTCAGTTGGGAGTGGCAAGAAATTGGGATAATTCATAGTTCACGCTTGGTTAGAAGGAACTCGACCAAGCTTGAAAAGGAATAACCTTAGAGCTAGTTGAATAATAGTTTGGTTTTGCCAGGTGGAGCACCTTGACATCTATATAAAAGGCTAATAATAGAATATGGCTAAAGCAATCACATGAACCATATTATATGTACAAAGCTGTAGTAAATAAGCAGATTGCACAGAAGTAGACATATATAATTTCATTATAGGCAGTTATGCAATATACATAGGAAACTATATATACACATAGAAAATTATAGTACATAAGGGTGGGGAAAAATAAAGAGAACAGATATTACACAACAAAAGGTCCTTTCGTTATTTTATTCTATATGTATAAAGTTAAGCGGGAGCCGCTCTCGCATAAACACAGCCTGTTTACCATCAAAAGAAAAGAAAATTACAAACTCATAAACCCAAAACAAAAATAGTCTACCACATTAACAAACTCCAAACATCCTCTACTTGGTCCTTCCCTACTTTCCATCCTTACCGCCAAAGCCGCCAGTACACTGTTTGTCCTTTATCTCATTCTTAATCACCTGCATGGGGTAGTCTCGCCCTTAGAAGAGGTAGACTCTTCGCCGATCGTTGTATGGGGTCGTCAGGCTTGCTTAATGGAGCTTTAGAAGGCTTAGTATTTGAAGGTCTGACCTTAAGCATGGGAAGCTTGCGATTCAGGCTAGATGATCGAAGGTCTAATCTTCAGCTTGATTTTAACAAAATCCGTCCTCAACCACTCGCCATGGAAGCATAGTCCGTTGAATCCTAGGCATTGGGTATCATGATGTATTCCTATTGGGATGGAGTAATGTCCTCTAGCCCTTCCAAAGCCCGATCTTCTGAGGATCAGGATCGGCTATAGAACTGGAGGGCAAGACTGGAGCGAGCAGACCTGTATTGATAGAGGTCAACACAAAGATACTACTATAAGACCTGATCCTTGCATAGATATAGAGGCGGAGGAGGAAAATGAGGTTGACCTACAAGTTGACAAACAGAATGACAAAGGTTAATGATGGACTCTTGTGAGAACTGAAAGCTTCTCAAAGACCGGTAAAATGAGATAAATACCTAAACCTGGGCTTCAATCCTAGTAGGATACAAAAAATGCCCCCTCTTTGATATTGTACTCCCTAGGTTGATCTAAGAAGAGGGAATATAAGGCTCGATGGAGGCTTTGGTTGTGGAAGTTGGAATAACTTGAGTGGTTCCAGAGCTAATCACCATAGAGGAAGGAATAGCCATCACAGGATCCTCGTATTACAGAGAAAATGTTTCATGCTGGCCCGATGAACTAGGGCCAGTGAGTGCGACTGCGGCAACTGCAGCAGCATCTTTGGAAGCAGGAACAGTCATTCCCTCTTCAAGCTTCTTTATATCCTTGGCATCAAGGTACTTGGCCATGAGTTATTCTTTAGAGCGGTTGTCCCAGGACACCACAAGTCATCATAACACTTCTTCCCAGGCTTCGACTAGAGTCTTGGGATAAACACTTCCTAACCACTTTAGCTTCTTATGTATAATAATGATGGCACAAAAGTGTTGGAGTTTCAAATTGAGCACCTATCTCCCCTGAACCTTCTTCTCCTCGAGCCCCTTAAATTCTTCCTGAACAATGGCAAGCTCGATGTCAAAGAAAATCTTTTAATTCGATAGGTGTTCCAAGTTGTCGGCGAGCTCGTTGTTCACTTCCCGAAGCCTTTGAAGTTCAGTAGCCTGCTCATTAATGGTTTTATCGGTGAGAGCCCGGTCCTTCTTGGTAACTTGCTTATTTAACTCAATGCCCTCTTCATAGAAAATTTTAAATGAGTTCCACAACACAATATCAATGCATTTGTGAGCACTCTTTATTTCCTCCATCAAACTGTATGTGCAAGCCTTTGCCTTAAGCGTTGCATCTCTCTCCCTAGTAACTATCTCTAGTTCCTTCTCTCAGTTCTTAATGGTTCATCTAAATGTCCTCTTTTGGGAATACATGATGTTGGCGTAATTAATCTCATTGAATCTAAAGAGGACAAAGCATAGCGCTTCCACTCGTACCCTCGATCAATGTGCCTTTGAAGATTCTGAGCATCTATGTCCGCAACTTCCTTAGGGACATCTTAGATATACTGATCAAACATTATGCCATGCACGAAGAGGCTAGGGAATGCGTCCTACAGGCATGGCAGAGTAGTTGAAAGAGTAAGCATAGGAGCATAGACTCACTTATAATGAGGTGGAACTGTAGTGGTCAAATATTGGGAATTGGGAACTTGCTACTGAGAAGAACTCCAAGGACTAGTCTAGTCTATGGTGGAACAACACCAAAAGTGTTGCCACGGTGTTCATATGAGTCTTGCAGCTGTTTGGAGGGGTCATGCGACAACCCCTCTTTAACATCACTCTTTCTCCTCTTCCTTTCTCTTTCCCAATCTGCTCTACATGCATCGTCAGCCTCTCTCTCTTTCCACCTTGACCTTTCCTTGTAAGTTTCATGATGACTTTGATGATTAGAGCGAGGCAGCTGAGGATCAAGGGTTTGGCCTCTTAACTCATTGTCGCTCTATAAAAGAGCTCTATATTTGTCATGAGCCATAAGAGTAAATAAACGAAGAGAAACGGTATAATAATTGGAATTTTAGAATATGAATGAATGAAAGAATGCATGTCCGTGATCCAAAAGATCTACATAGTGTCGATGATCCTCTAAGTACTCTATAGACTATATTGGGAAGTAACTAGAGACGGAGTCTCACTACCTTCATTCAAAATCCCTCCAAATGAGAAGCTCGAGTTAAGGGAACCCTAAGCAAGAAGATAGATAATGGAGATGTCCAAATCGCTTAATCCAACAAATGGCTCAATGAGAATGTGACCTTACAGAGTTATCTCATGCGAAGGTAACGTGGTCGGGGATATACTTCAGACGCGGCGAGTTTGGAAGTTCGAGGCTCTCGTAGGGAGTCTCTCTGAATGATCACCCTCCTCAACACTAACATGGTAGTCACTATCGCTATCATAGGTCTCCTCTTCTTCCTCTTCAAGTATCAGCTCATTCCGTTCTCTCTGTCCTTCACTTTCAACTTCCTCTTGGAATGGCGACATCCTAAGCCCTTTGTCCCTTTTTCTCGGGACATCACCAAAAGTTGGTTCTCCAGCTCCCCTTCCTGCGGTCTCTTCTGAATGCACTATGCCCGATGATCCCACAACATTACCTTGAAGGTTCTCGTCGAATCTACGAGTAGGAATAGATGTTCAAGCAAGTGCTCTAGAGCTTCACGATGGAGTCGGGTTAGGATAGCAAACCTTTTGGGAAATAGTAGACCGCACCATCAAAAATTATCATTAGTTTTGAGATAGGCAATGGTTCAGTGTTAGAAGCTAACTTCCCTCAAACCAACCAAGGTATTGGCATGCTCATCATGAATTTCCCGAGCAGGAATGCATATGAACAAATAAAAAGCAAGTTAAGCATTTGGATGGTGTAAAGCTAATCACAAGAAGGGTAGAAACTCACTTCCAGACACCAGAGCCTGTTGAAGCCGTACATGCATCGAATGAAGTAATACTCTTTTTTTAAATGCGAGCATTTACTTTAAAGAGACATAGTTGCCTTGCATCCACACCAAGCACCTGAAGATCATATAACATGGAGACTCCTGCCATTGTTTGGAGTGCAGGAGGTAGGTAAGCTCCTAAGAAGTTGGAGCTCTGTTGAAGCGATTCATGAAGATTATATATAAAGAGCTCAGGAGTGCGTAGCCATTCAGGTGGACCTGAGCTAGAGCCAACCCAAGCTCTTGGAAAACAATTCAAAGAAATGAATTGAAGGACAACACAACACTGCTAAGACACATATATCTATTACAAGCCATGTAGCTTAGAGGATGGAGATGTGCTCGTTTTCCCAGATTATGAAGTCTACGTCATCTTCAGGAATTCCATGCTGGCCATAGATATTTTGAAATGTTTTGTAGAAAGGACAGTCGACATTTTGTCATGCAGTTTAAAACCCTAAGATCAGTATACTCGAGCACCGATTGAGGTACCTCTTGATGAAAAACAACCATCCTCTAAAGGTCTGCTGATATCGCTCGCTTAGGGGCAAGAAGCACAAAAGTATTAGTTTGCGCCATGGAAGACCTAACTTTTGGAGGAGTAGATGTACCCTCACTATTATTGAAGCATAGTGATCAATGAGTCATTCTGGACATGAAAATTGGTGTGTGTTATCCCACCTTTTGGTCAAGGCCGTGATATCAAAAGAATTAACTGGAAACCAAAGATAGTCATCCCGATTGCCAGTTACGTACATGTGAGCTATGGATACCAGTGAATTTCGACTGAGTCCGGATTAAGCCACAATTGATATGACACAACAATCAAAGCGGCAGAAGCCAACGTTCCAAATTTCAAGTCAATCGGGGTTCATATGCTCAAGATATGATCGATGCAAACTATGAAATCAACACATTCGCATCATTTCGTATCCATCATCATGCATCCATCTGTTCGCATCCATCAGATGTCTGCTGTTCATATCCATCATGAACCCGCAATGATGCGAACAGTGAAAGCATGGTTACACTTTGTATCCACCAATGGTAAGGCTTCGTTCGTATCCATCTGCTGGTCTTGTTCATATCCATGAAAAACCCTACTTCGTACCCATCATTTTGCATCTTCTTCGTATCAACCAAGTGTGCACTCCACTCCCATCACTCAAGGCTAATTCGTATTGATCAACACGTATAGAATCGATATGAAATGCACAACTGGATCGATATGAACAGAACGACTGAATTGATACGAACAAGGCACAACTGGAGCGATACAAACAAATGGATACGAACCGCATCGATGTGAATTCAGCAGCCTATATAAAACCCAAGTTTGCATCGATCATAACTGACAATCTGCAAGTCCAAATGCAACCAAATTTTCACAGGAGCTTGCGTACAACCTAAAGAATGTTCCTGCTCAATTTCGACTCGATTGGACCAAATCTTGGTCGATACGAAATTGGTTCATATCGATCACAGACCGAGTGCAAATCACATGGAATCGATCACGTGGGCCTGCCCACGTGCCAGAAGAAGTCTCCCGAGATCTGAGCGAGATATTTGCATCCTACACCTATAAATAGCATCCTGGAGCCTAAAGTAAAAGGATCTTTTGGCTCTCCGACATCCAAACTCTGCCGAAAACATTCTTACACTCCAAGTTCACTGTTGTACTCGAAATTTATTACTGTATTCCGCTGTAATCAGTTGTAACCAGCAGGTAAAGTCAATAAAAGATTAACTTTGGAAGTGGACGTAGGACGAAGATAGCCTAACCACTATAAACCTTGTGTTTTCCCCACTTTCTTCATTTTTCATTTCTACATTACTTAGATCTGTGATTTGTGATCACATACTGCTGATCTGTGTTCATACACTAGTGCTTTCACGATATTTGGGGTTTGTGACCAATTTTGGCGCAAACACTTTGGTGCTTTCACTGAGAATTGAACTCAGGGATTCCAAGGCTTGCATTTTGGATTTGAAAGCTCGAGGATTTGGATTTGGAAAGCTATAACGAGGTAATCAACAAGAAGACAAAGAACTAAAAGGAGTCAGCATAAAGGTAGTCAAGAGGTTTCCTCAGGAGTGAATCAAGCCTCCATCTTCATTACCAGAGACGAGATGGAAACGATGCTAAAGAGACAAGAGGAGATGATACAGAACCTACTTCGGCAAGATGGACAAGTTGGAGTGCAGAATCAAGGGAACACAACTGCAGGAGATGCTGGAGATAGAGATCAGGAGCACGGAGTAACCAGAATGCAGAATAGAGCAGGACCCTCAAGAGCAGCACCAGAACTAGGGAGCACTCACCTAGAGCATGTCGATCCAATCCTGGGCAGAATACCAGGTGGAGCTGTGCAACCTGGCATTGATAGAAGAATGGACGCTCGTCCAGGAGAGGAAATTCCAGGAATCCCTCGTGAACTCGGGGGGCAGATTGGGAGCAACGTACAAGGACTACAGCTTGGCGATAATGATAGATTGGCCGAGATGATTAGGTGAGCCATGAGAGGCGGATTGAGGAATAGAGACTTGGAGGATGTGAATCAGAGTCCCTTTGTTCCAACGATCAAACAAGCTAGGAACCCACCGGATTTTAAACTACCAACACTGGAGATGTATGATGGGAGACCAGATCCTGCCGTTCACTTGACAAGGTATATGAGGCATATGGAGGTATTGGGGGCATCGGAGGAAGTCATGGCCCGGTGTTTCCCGTTGTATTTGATAGATGTAGCAGCACCATGGTTCAGAAAACTGGAAAGCGGTTCAATTGGCACTTGGACGGACCTGATTGAGAAGTTTATGAAGCAATTTCGGGTCCACATCGTGAGACCCAAGAATGTGATGACTTTGACATCGATGAAGCAGTGGAAAGGAGAGTCGCTCAGGGACTTCTTGACCAGATTCATGCGGAAGTGGCTTCGGTGGATCGACCTGATCCGTCGATGGTTTTGATGGCAGTGGTTTCAGGAATTACAGACAATTCGTATTTTAAGATATCATTGGAACGGGACCCACCGAGGGATCTTAGGGAGTTCTATCATGAAGCGGAGAGGTTTCTAAGGCAAGAAGATGCGCAGGCTGAGAGAGAAGGGAGAGAGGTTGAAGCTTATGTAGTAAGGGGTGGAGGCCCACCCAGGGAGGATCCAAATAAAGATGATAAAGGGAGAAGGAAAATGGACGACAACGGTAATGCTTCAAAAAGGCCATGGAGGAGTTCAAAGTTTACTTCCTACACGGATTTGACTAAGACTCTGGAAAGGATTTACTTGGATACTCAAGGGCGCCTCCAGTATCGAAGGCCGGCAAGAAGGGAACCTTCTGAAGAGACGAGCGGACATCAGGAAAGCATTGTCTATTCCATGAGCTGGATGGGCACAACACAAACGACTACAGGCATTTGAAGGATATCGTTGAGGAGCATGTAAGGAATTGTCATCTACAACAATACGTAAGGAATCGAGCTGTGGCAATGGAACAGGAACAGCCACCACCCACTTCAGGCGAAGATGGAACTGGATCTAGACGACGTCATCAGCTTGTTATCAACTAAATAGATTTATGGCTTTGAATAAGTAGTAAACCCCAAAGTGATGTGGCTAAGTCACTAACACATGTACGGGATCGAGGACGGTCACTAGGCATGCTTTGAGATGATGATAAACCGTGATGCTTGGGTTTATGAAATCTTGTTTTCTTTTTATTTACTGTGGAATCTGGTTTCATTCATGGTACTGTGGCTATTTGTTTTCTTGGTTGTAAAAAACTTTCATTTTGTTAGTTGGATCCTGTGATATTGGATTTGGATTAATATAATAAAGAATATCAGATACATGATTACGGTCCCGACCGGAGAGACGGGGAAGTAATCGCAAGTTATGGGTCCCTTTGCCAGAGAGTGATGGATGGACTCGAACAGAATATAAAAGTCCTTGGCCAGAGAGCCGAGGCCGAAGTATATAAAAGTCCTTGGCTGGAGAGTCGAGGCCGGAGAATATAAAAGTCCTTGGCTGGAGAGCTAAGGCCGGAGAATATAAAAGTCCTCGGCCGGAGAGCCAAGGCCGGAGAATATAAAAGTCCTCGGCCGGAGAGCCGAGGTCGGAGAATATAAAAGTCCTTGGCCGGAGAGCCGAGACCGGAGAATATAAAAGTCCTTGGCCGGAGAGCCGAGGCCGGAGAATATAAAAGTCCTTGATCGGAGAGTCGGGGTCAGAACAGGATAACGCGACCCGGTGAGGTCTATGGATTTAAAGTCAAACCCAGAAAGGTTATGTATTCGGATTAAGGATACGAATATCGGCTATGAACAACTAAGGATTCAGATATCAACCCGGAGAGGTCTTGGATTCGATTATTGGTTATCGGATATGGATGGATTAGAACTCGGTTGTCGATTTCGAATGGATATGAAATTGGCTAAGGTTTTGGTTACTGGATTCAAAATCGGACATCGACTCAGAACAGTCGTGGAAATGGATCAAGATATGGCTGTGGCACTCAGATAGGATAGCTATGGACGGATTATGGACTTCGGATATCAGATTCGGAACTATTCAAAACACACCTTCTTACCACAAGGCATGTTTTAGGGGGCAAATGTTATCCCACCTTTTGGTCAAGGCCGTGATATCAAAAGAATTAACTGGAAACCAAAGATAGTCATCCCGATTGCCAGTTACGTACAGGTGAGCTATGGGTATCAGTGAATTTCGACCGAATCTGGATTAAGCCACAATTAATATGACACGACCATCAAAGCAGTGGAAGCCAATGTTCCAAATTTCAAGTCAATCGGGGTTCGTATGCTCAAGATATGATCAATGCAAACTAAGGAAATCAACACATTCACATCATTTCTTATCCATCATCATGCATCCATCTGTTCGCATCCATCAGATGTCTGCTGTTCGTATCCATCACGAACCCGCAATGATGCGAACAGTGAAAGCATGGTTACACTTCGTATCCACCAAAGGTAAGGCTTCGTTCGTATCCATCTGTTGGTCTTGTTCGTATCCATGAAAAACCCTACTTCGTACCCATCATTTTGCGTCTTCTTCGTATCGATCAAGTGTGCACTCCACTCCCATCACTCAAGGCTAATTCGTATCGATCAACACGTATAGAATCAATATGAAATGCACAACTAGATCGATACGAACAGAACGACTGAATCGATACGAACAAGGCACAACTGGAGCGAAACGAACAAATGGATACGAACCGTATCGATGCGAATTCAGCAGCCTACATAAAACCATAGTTTGCATCGATCATAATTGATAATCTACAAGCCCAAATGCCACCAAATTTTCACAAGAGCTTGCGTACAACCAAAAGAATGTTCCTGCTCAATTTCAACTCGATTGGACCAAATCTTGATCGATACGAAATTGGTTCGTATCGATCACGGACCGAGTGCAAATCACATGGGATCGATCGCGTGGGTCCGCCCACATGCCAGAAGAAGTCTCACGAGATCTGAGTGAGATATTTGCATCCTACGCCTATAAATAGCATCCCAGAGCCTACAGTAAAATGATCTTTTGGCTCTCCGGCGTCCAGACTCTGCCGAAAACATTCTTGCACTCCAAGTTCACTGTTGTACTCGAAATTTGTTATTGTATTCCACTGTAATCAGTTGTAACCAGCAGGTAAAGTCAATAAAAGATTAACTTTTGAAATGGACGTAGGCCGGAGATAGCCGAACCACTATAAACCTTATGTTTTTCCCCGCTTTCTTCATTTTTCATTTTCTACATTACTTATATATGTGATTTGTGATCACATACTGCTGATCTGTGTTCATACACTGGTGCTTTCACGATATTTGGGATTTGTGACCAATTTTGACGTAAACACTTTGTTGCTTTCACTGAGAATTGAACTCAGGGATTCCAAGGCTTGCATTTCAGATTTAAAAGCTATAGGATTTGGATCTGGAAAGCTATGACGAGGAAATTAACAAGAAGACAAAGAACTGAAAGGAGTCAGCACGAAGGTAGTCAGGAGGCTTACTCGGGAGCGAATCAAGCCTCCATCTTCATCACCAGAGATGAGATGGAATCGATGCTAAAGAGATCAAAGGAGATGAAACAGAACCTAATTCAGCAAGTTGGACAAGTTGGAGTGCTGAATCAAGGGAACACAAGTGCAGGAGATGCTGGAGATAGAGATCAGGAGCATGGAATAACCATAATCCAGAATAGAGCAAGACCCTCAGGAGCAGCACTAGAACTAGGGGGCACTCACCCACGGCATGTCGATCCAATCCCGGGCAGAATACCAAGTGGAGCTGTGCAATCTAGCATTGATAGAAGAATGGACGCTCGTCCAGGAGAGCAAATTCCAAGAATCCCTCGTGAACTCGGGGTGCAGATTGGGAGCAACGGACAAGGACTGCAGCTTGGCGATAATGATAGATTGGCCGAGATGATTAGGTGAGCCATGAGAGGCGGATTGAGGAATAGAGACTTGGAGGATGTGAATCAGAGTCCCTTTGCTCCTACGATCAGGCAAGCTAGGAACCCAACGGATTTTAAACTACCAACACTGGAGATGTATGATGGGAGAACGGATCTTGCCGTTCACTTGACAAGGTATATGAGGCATATGGAGGATTGGGGGCATCGGAGGAAGTCATGGACCGGTGTTTCCCTTTGTATTTGACAGATGTAGCAACACTATGGTTCAAACAACTGGAAAGCGGTTCAATTGGCACTTGGACGGACCTGATTGAGAAGTTTATAAAGCAATTTTGGGTCCACAACTTGAGACCCAAGAATGTGATGACTTTGACATCGATGAAGCAGTGGAAAGGAGAGTCGCTCAAGGACTTCTTGACCAGATTCAATGCGGCAGTGGCTTCGGTGGATCGACCTAATCCATCGATGGTTTTGATGGCAGCGGTTTCATGAATTGCAGACAATTCGGATTTCAAGATATCATTGAAACGGGACCCACCGAGGGATCTTAGGGAGTTCTATCATGAAGCGGAGAGGTTTCTAAGGCAAGAAGATGCGCAGGCTGAGAGAGAAGGGAGAGAGGCTGAAGCTTATGCAGTAAGGGGTGGAGGCCCACCCAGGGAGGATCCAAATAAAGATGATAAATGGAGAAGGAAAATGGACGACAACGGTAATGCTTCAAAAAGGCCACGGAGGAGTTCAAAGTTTACTTCCTACATGAATTTGACTAAGACTCTGGAAAGGATTTACTTGGATACTCAAGGGCGCCTCCAATATCGAAGGCCGACAAGAAGGGAACCTTCTGAAGAGACGAGCGGACATCAGGAAAGCATTGTCTATTCCATGAGCTGGATGGGCACAACACAAACGACTGCAGGCATTTGAAGGATATCGTTGAGGAGCATGTAAGGAATTGTCATCTACAACAATACGTAAGGAATCGAGCTGTGGCAATGGAACAGGAACGGCCACCGCCCACTTCAGGCGAAGATGGAACTGGATCTAGGCGACGTCATCAGCTTGTTATCAACTAAATAGATTTATGGCTTTGAATGAGTAGTAAACCCCAAAGTGATGCGGCTAAGTCACTAACACATGTACGGGATCGAGGATGGTCCCTAGGCATGCTCTGAGATGATGATAAACCGTGATGCTTGGGTTTATGAAATCTTTTTTTCTTTTTATTTACTGTGGAATCTAGTTCCATTCATGGTACTGTGGCTATTTGTTTTCTTGGTTGTAAAAAACTTTCATTTTGTTAGTTGGATCCTGTGATGATTGGATTTGGATTAATAGAATAAAGAATATCGGCTACGCGATTACGGTCCCGACTGGAGAGACGGGGCAGTAATCGCAAGTTATGGGTCCCTTCGCTAGAGAGCGATGGATGGACTCGAACAGAATACAAAAGTCCTTGGTCGGAGAGCCGAGACTGGAGAATATAAAAGTCCTTGGCTGGAGAGCCGAGGCCGGAGAATATAAAAGTCCTTGGCCGGAGAGCCGAGGCCGGAGAATATAAAAGTCCTCGGCCGGAGAGCCGAGGTCGGAGAATATAAAAGTCCTCGGCCGGAGAGCCGAGGCCGGAGAATATAAAAGTCCTTGATCGGAGAGTCGAGGTCAGAACAGGATAACGAGACCCGGCGAGGTCTATGGATTTAAAGTCAAATCCAGAAAGGTTATGGATTCAGATTATGGATACGAATATCAGCTATGAACAGCTAAGGATTCGGATATCAACCCGGAGAGGTCTTGGATTCAGTTATTGGTTATCGGATATGGATGGATTAGAACTCGGTTGTCGAGTTCGGATGGATATGAAATTGGCTAAGGGTTTTGGTTACTGGATTCAAAATCGGACATCGACTCGGAACAGTCGCGAAAATGGATCAGGATATGGCTGTGGCACTCGGATAGGATAGCTATGGACGGATTATGGACTTCGGATATCAGATTCGGAACTATTCAAAATACACCTTCTTACCACAAGGCATGTTTTAGGGGGCAAATGTTATCCAACCTTTTGGTCAAGGCCGTGATATCAAAAAAATTATCTGGAAACCAAAGATAGTCATCCCGATTGCCAGTTACATACAGGTGAGCTATGGATATCAGTGAATTTCGACCAAGTCCGGATTAAGCCACAATTGATATGACACGA
Organism: Allium fistulosum; assembly: GCA_030737815.1. Taxonomy (NCBI): domain Eukaryota; kingdom Viridiplantae; phylum Streptophyta; class Magnoliopsida; order Asparagales; family Amaryllidaceae; genus Allium; species Allium fistulosum. The sequence goes on from CM060902.1 coordinate 528,214,929, forward strand.
CCATCAAAGCGGCGGAAGCCAACGTTCTAAATTTCAAATCAATCGAGGTTCATATGCTTAAGATACGATCGATGCAAACTAAGGAAATCAACACATTCGCATCATTTCATATCCATCATCATGCATCCATCTGTTCGCATCCATTAGATGTCTGCTGTTTGTATCCATCACGAACCCGCAATGATGCGAACAGTGAAAGCATGGTTACACTTCGTATCCACCAAAGGTAAGGCTTCGTTCGTATCCATCTGCTGGTCTTGTCCGTATCCATGAAAAACCCTACTTCATACCCATCATTTTGCGTCTTCTTCGTATCGATCAAGTGTGCACTCCACTCCCATCACTCAAGGCTAATTCGTATCAATCAACATGTATAGAATCGATACGAAATGCACAACTGGATCGATATGAACATAACGATTGAATCAATACGAACATGGCACAATTGGAGCGATACGAACAAATGGATACGAACCGTATCGATGCGAATTCAACAGCCTACATAAAACCAAAGTTTGCATCGATCATAACTGACAATCTACAAGTCCAAATGCCACCAAATTTTCACAGGAGCTTGCGTACAACCTAAAGAATGTTCCTGCTCAATTTCGACTCGATTGGACCAAATCTTGATCGATACGAAATTGGTTCGTATCGATCACGGACCGAGTGCAAATCACATGGGATCGATCGCGTGGGCCCTCCCATGTGCCAGAAGAAGTCTCCCAAGATCTGAGCGAGATATTTGCATCCTACGCCTATAAATAGCATCCCAGAGCCTATAGTAAAAGGATCTTTTGGCTCTCCGACGTCCAAACTCTGCCGAAAACATTCTTGCACTCCAAGTTCACTGTTGTACTCTAAATTTGTTACTGTATTCCACTGTAATCAGTTGTAACCAGCAGGTAAAGTCAATAAAAGATTAACTTTTGAAGTGGACGTAGGCCGGAGATAGCCGAACCACTATAAACCTTGTTTTTTCCCCGCTTTCTTCATTTTTCATTTTCTACATTACTTAGATCTGTGATTTGTGATCACATACTGCTGATTTGTGTTCATACACTGGTGCTTTCACGATATTTGGGGTTTGTGACCAATTTTGGTGCAAACAACGTGCAACATGGATATGTATGTATTATTTTAAATATCGAACCCCTATGACTAACGAACAAAATCCAAAGGATGTTGCCGTTTGTTGACCAATCAAATATTGATCGTTGACTAGTACGAGTAAAAGTATTAATCCATATAGTATGAGTCCCGTGTGTTGTACACGATAGATGGATCATCCTTTGTAAATAGCTTGCTCATGCTTAAAAAACGAGTCACTTTGTACGATGGAAATGTGTATCGGATCTTAGCCGTTATCGATTAATTCTCGATAACGAAACCATCGTTTGGAGTGATGCAAAATCTTTTCTTTACTTGAACACTACGATCATTCTTGAATTAAACCATCCTACTATAATTCAAGCGACAATGTGAGATTAGCCATGATTTAATGGAGTTAGTAAAAGATGGAAAGCCAAATGTCTCTCTGCACTGGCCCGAGCAAGATCTAGTCAAATTCAAGTCCACCTTAGGTTGAACCAAAACCAAACATGATCCAAGCTTCAAGAAAACCCATATCATCACCGCTGCCTAAGACGTCACCTCCAACGTGGATCATCTTGACATGAAACCCTTGCCCACCTTGAAGTCAAATCATGTTCTAAAAGCAAAAATTAGGGGTTTAAGCTTAAAGAATTGATGATTGAAGGTGGCTGTGTTTGAAATTGGTAATGAATGGTCGACACGATGGTTGGTTTAAGGCCGCGGTAAGTGAAGATCGACAGTGAAAGAATTAGTCATGGGAGGAATTAAAGGAGTCAGTGTTTGGAAATTTTAGGTTGCAATAAGATTCCATGCACGATGAAAATTGAGAAATTTTTTTCTAAGTGTTATTTTATATAACACTCAGTGATATGAAAGCTTTCTATATCGAGAGGACCTCTCAATACGGACACAAATTTTTTCCTTAAAAGTTAGCAGGAAGCTTAACAAGAGGAAAAGCACACTCAACAAAGGCATGGAATAGATTTCCGAGCATAGAACTTGCCCTAAGCACAAAGAATGGATTCTTAACTATACAAAGCAATTAAAGGAACATCTATTAGACGAATTCAATGCTTCAAAGTAATCCCTAAACGGTTAACTGGAATCACAAGATAGCAAGTCGGTACTTTTCTTGATCCAGAGCATGCTTTGGTCTCAACAAAATCATATTCTAAGGAGAAATTTGGTTAACAGGGTTTTTAACCAAGTAGAATTCAACTAAAAGTAGAAGACCAAATAACGATGAAGCGGCTCGCGAAATAGGAAACACACTTTGAAGTATTAGAAAAAAGAACTCAAAAGGTTGCAAGTCCATAGGAGTAAACGAGACCTCTCAATACCAAGAAAGACCTCTTAGTACTGGGAGATTTTTATTACCCTTTGGTCCCCTTCAATTTTTATAACACCTCAGATTTTTAGTAACATTATTTAGAAGATTTAGTTAGTTAAACTAAATAAAATAATGCTTTGATTAGGGGATTGAGATCTGATTTTTAACTAAGGTAGCCGTGCCCTTTAAGTGAATTAAAAGAAGGGTTTAAAATAAGTTAAATGAGGGGTATTATGGGAAAGAGGCATTTCCTATATCCCTAAACCTAGGCCGTGTATCATTTTACACGTTCATTTTCATTTCTAAAATTTTAAAATCAAGGCCGAATGCCATTAACAAGGAAAGGGGAAGAGGAAATTAAAATAAGCTAAAGGAAGAGCAAATTCAAATCAAATCCATTCAAATCTCAAGCTCCTTAATCTCTAAAGCAAAGGTAAATAATGTTTACATCTCTAAATTTTTATGGTTTTGGTTTTCAGATTAAATTCGAATAATTTTGCGAAGATTTGCCATGTTTTTGAATCATAAAATGATTATATATACATGTTGGCAATTTATGAATGTTCATATAGATTATATGACATGCTTTGAGAATAAAACACTATTAAATGATGTCCGTTAGCCTTGCAAATTTTTATGAGGATCTAAATAGATATTTTAGAGATGAGTTTCAATTTTAAGATTTTTTTGAATTTTTGTGGATTTATTATGAATTTTCTAAGGAAGAAATTGGTATTTTGGATTATAAATTTTTTTTACGAAAAAATAGTTTATTATTTGGATCCAAAATTTTTGTATGTTGAAAAACATATGGTATTTGATTTTCTGGAATTTTTTCAGATTTTTCCAAGGTGATTTAATAGTTATATAAAATTATTTAAGGTATGGGACTTAAATGTTTTATATAATTATAAAGGAGAAAGGCGATTTTATCTAAATTGTTTAAATTTCCAAATAAGGAAAGTTAGCAACATTTTTGAACATAAAAATCTGGTAACCAATCAGTTTTAGAAAAATAAGGCAGGTTAGGTACAAGAGGACAACTTTAAAGTACAAAGAAATAGGCGTTTTACTATTTCATCTCCTTTGCAAAGAAGTGCCACCTCTATTCCAAACCTTCTGAGAAAGTCGAAAGGTATCAAACATTTCGACTAGGTCAACAAAAAATGCACATGGTAACAGCCAACTGGTATGTAGTGAATTGAAAGGAGTCGAAAGCTTTAGAGTCGAAAGGTAAGAGCTTCCAAAAGAGATGAAACTTTGTTTTGGTTTTAAAGAAAATACGCCTGCTAGCTTTCGACAAAGAGCTTTCGACAAAGTCAAATGGTTTAAAAGAAAAAGGTTTCAATTTGTTTGCTTTCTTACTTTAAAGGAAACCTTCCGACAAAGTCGAAAGGTATAGCTTCCGACAAAGTCGAAAGGTATGAAAACAAAGTCGACAAGAACTTGGTTGCCGCTTCCTACCTTTCGATTCAGTTGCTTTCGAAGAGAATCTTTTGTTTTCTAAACCTTGTCGCCTCTCCATTGCTTTCGAAGGGTTGGTTCCAACACCATCACTACATTGTTTATGAAAAGGTTTTAAAAGAGGTACTTTTAAAAAAGGTTTTGAAGGAGTTGCTTTCGATTCTAATGTTTTTTGATCCTTTTGCTCAACTTGAAGGCATAATCCAAATGTTTTATACCGAAATGTTTTAAAGGTTTTCGAAGTAGTCAACTTCGAATGGTTTTGAAAGGCTTCCACTTGTTTTAAATTGAACCCATTGACTTAGAAAGGTTTTAAGTTTCAATGCTTTCGTAAGGTTTTATAAATGAATTCACAAGGATGGTTCCCCAGACCTTCTAACAAGGTCGGAATGAAACCTTCCGACAAAGTCGAAAGGTAAGACCTTCTGACAAGGTCGAAAGGTTAGGTTTTATTTGTCGAAGGCAAAGGCTAAGGGATTTCAAAGGTGGACGTCTTATATTTTAAACCTTAGAAAAGAAAGGCTTATTAATGATTTTGAAGGAGTTACCTTTAATGATTTCGAAGGGTTTTGTTAATAATTTTGAAGGAGTTACCTTAAACGATTTTGAAAGGTTGTTTAAATGCTCTGAACAAAGAATTCAAATATAATAAATAGGCAGATAGCCTAAAATGTTAAGTTATAAAGGACTTTAACTTATTTTAAAGGGATAGATAATCCTTATTGAACATCATCAACATTGTTTTGAGTAAAGTATATATATATCATGCCAAAAATAGCTTAGAATAAAGCTAAAGATATATTTTCCTTGAACATGTATGATTTGACGGACTAAATCATTTCTGAAAAGGTTTTCATGGAAAATTTAAACGGTAGTTAACCCTAAGAAAATTCGAGCAGTCAGCTCATTTAAATTCGGACAGTCAGTCCATTTTGAGGGCAGTCAGCCCAAAGGACAGTTAGTCCAGATAAGGGCAGATAGCCTAGATATGAACAATTAGTTTTTTGTTAGCATAATGGACCTTGCTACTTCCTAAGGAGAGTTAGTCCACCCTTTTTACCTGTTTCATGGACAGATAGTCCATTATTTAGCATAAAGAATATTGCTATTTTGGTATAATCAAATTTAGGACAGTTAGTCTAGTAGAGAGCAGTTAGCTCAGATTCCGGACAGATAGTCCATTTATTTCTTATTTTAGCATAATGGATTTTTCTATATTATATTATAATCAGTTGATTAACTAGTTTGGTTCCAGGAAAGGATTTGCAAAATATATGTTTTGAAAAGAGATATTAGTAAGGGGAACCCGTTCCGCTAAGCGGCATGGTCTCACTATGTATATGTAAACAGAGATGTAACAGAAACTATTCATACCAGGCTTTATGGCCGACTCAAAGTTTTATTTCCCCTTAAACTCTGGGTGCTCAAAATTTGAATTGAGTAGGCTAAGGGTTTAGCTTTCCAGGTTTTAGCAGATTTTGGCGAATAAGCTTCCGAAGACGAGCAAGTGGCTGATAGATAGCTAATTTAGGAATTCTATTTAATTTGTTTCCGATGTGTATTAAGACAATTATGTTTGTATTGCTTTGATCATCCAAGGGGGCATCTTCATATGTCGCTCTTGGCGTATTGTTGTAATTATATTTGATCATTGCCTGGGAATACGTTTGGGGATTTTTGTACTTGAATATGATATTATTTGAAATGTAATCACGGAAATTATTGTTTTTGGAAATATGTGACTTGTTCAAATTCAAGTACTTCTGATATTATAGATACCATTAACATTGCCGTATTTCGTCACCAAAAGTTAATACTGTGGATGACTGCAGCATCCATAGCACTTAGCTTTTGGCCTCCAAATACGGGATGTTACAACTTGGTATCAAAGCATAGGTTTATAAAAAAAATTAATTAAAAATGGTTTTGAAAACAAAAATCCAAAGAAATTAGAGTAAGATTTGGGGTTGGGATAACGCTATATTAACGTACTTGTATTTGCTATATATAAGTGTGCGCTTTATCTCCATTCATCTATCTTTGATTAGGTTATATTTCTATATCTCATGAGGTTTGAATACATATATGGATGGTAGAAGAAGTAGAGTTAACCCAAGAGGGGGAAGCACTGAAAGGAATTCCGGACCTAGTGTTGGGAGAAACCAAATTCAGGTGGAGAATGTTGGTGTAGAGGTGCCGCGGGTTGGAATGGAAGCCATGTATCAGTTTTTCAAGAATATGATGCAGGCAAGAGTTGCAGCCGAAGTGTTAGGAGGAAATGCTGCAGGAGCAGGGGTTCCGGAAGTTCCAGTAGTTAATCATTTCGCAAAGATGAGTGGTGATTATGTGAAGCTAGGAGGCAAGCAATTTATGAGAATGGAGGATGCCATTAAAGTTGAGAACTGGTTGTTGCACTGCGAAAGGATTTTTGCAGATCTTGGACTCAATGATGAGCAAAAGAGGAGGTTGGCATCCAGGCAGCTTCAGGTAGCCGCATTGTTCTGCTGGAACTGTGTAACAGCAACAGTTGATGAGGAGACAGTAACCTGGGAGGATTTCATGAGGAGGTTCCAGGAGATGTCCAGATCTATGATGGCACAGTCAGCTTTGATTAGGCAATTTGTCGAGCTGGTGTAGGGTGAGATGTCTATTGCTGAGTATGCTAGGAAGTTTGAAGAGTTAGCCCGGTATGGGCATTCTTCTATAGATACGATGTTGAAGCAGAATGAGAAGTTCATTAGAGGATTGAAGCCAGAATTGGCTAGTGCTACTTTGTCTCATCTCAATGATCCTTCTGATATTGTTGTAGAGATGGCTTCGAGGTTGGAAGAAGTCCTTGAGACTCTGGAGAAGAGCAAGGAAAAAGGGGTCCAGGTTGGGCAGGGCTAGAAGAGGAAGTTCTTTCCCAGTAGAGGAGCTCAGAAGGGAGGAGTAGCCAATAAAGCGAAGTTTGAGGTTGACTACTATAAATGCAATAAGAAAGGGCACTTTGCTAATGAGTGTCGCTCAGGGAGGACAAAGGATGTGTCTAAGGGGAAGAATGTATGGTGCTTCAACTGTGACCAGTTAGGCCATTACAAGAACCAGTGCAAGGAGCCCATTAGAGATGGTAAGGGCAAGGTGTATGCATTGGAGCCTGCAGCTTTTAAGCCAACAGCTAAGGAGAAGAGAAAGGCAGTTCTTAGAGGAACGCTTTAGATTCATGGTATGTCTGTTAGCATTTTATTTGTTACTGGTGCATCGCATTCTTTTATCTCTAAATGTTTGATAGATAAGCTTAATCTTGAACCCACATATTTAGTTACTTACTTACAAGTTGCCAATCTAATAGTAGGGTATGTAACTGTAGGGTTGAGGTGTGACCAGTTTAAGTTTGACCTGCTAGGTCATACTTTTGAGTGCAGTTTGCATGTGTTTGATTTTGTGGGATTTGGGATTATCCTAGGTATGGATTGGTTAAGTGAGTATGATGCTAAGATATTTTTCTAGGGTAGGAAGATATCTCTTAGACACCTAGAGTGTAGTAGTCGGATTGTTTCACCGTAGGAGGTTCTAGCGGTAAAGTGTTTGCTTTGTTGGGTGCTTCGGATTCAGATGATGTGTTAAGCCGAGTTTTCATGGTTAGAGAATTCGCAGATGTGTTTGGGCCTGTAGTTGGATTGCCACCGAAGTGGGATATTGAGTTTCAGATAGATTTGGCTTCGGGAGCAGAGCAGTAAGTAGGCCACCAAGCACGATGACCCCTTCAGAGATGAGGGAGTTGAAGGTGCAGTTAGTGGATCTAGAAGGCAAAAGTTTTATCAGGCCAAGCAGTTCGTCGTAGGGGTGCAGCGGCAGTGTTTGCTAAGAAGTCGGACGGATCTTTGAGGCTATGTATCAATTATCATAAGTTGAATGAGAGGACGATAAAGAATCGATATCAATTGCCCAAGAATGACGATTTGTTTGACCAGTTGAGTGGAGCAAAGGTATTTTCTCAGTTCGATTTGGCAACAAGTTTCCATCAGCTCAGGGTAGTAGAGGATAGTGTACCTTTGACAGCATTTAGGACCAGATATAGATCGTATGAATGTTTAATTATGCCGTTCGGGCTGATGAATGGTCCATCTTTCTTTATAGATTTGATGAACCGGATTTATTGAGAGCATTTGGATAGGTTCGTGCTAGTTTTCATAGATGATATCTTGATTTACTCTAAGGATGAAAGAGAGCATGAAGTTCATCTTAGAGTGGTGCTTGAGACGCTGTGGCAGCATCAGCTGAAAGTGAAGTTTTTGAACTGTCACTTCTGGAAGAAAGAGGTGAAGTTTCTTAGTCATGTAGTCTCAAAGGAAGGGTATCAGTGGATCCGACTATGATCGAGGCACTGAATGGTTGGAAGAGACCCGAGACAGTTTTCGAGATTAAGAGTTTCCTTGGGTTGGCTGGTTGTTATCGGAGATTCATTAAGGATTTTTCGCGGATAGCGGCACCGATGACCAAGCTAACAAGGAAGGATGTGAAGTTTGTGTGGACCGATATGTGTGAGGAAGCATTCCAGAGTTCGAAAAACTTATTGACCCATGCACCTGTATTGGTTGTTCCAGAAGGGAATTTGGATTTGGTAGTCTATACCGATTCGTGTGGAACATGATTAGGAGCTGTGCTAATGCAGAGAGGTAAAGTGGTTGCCTATGCTTCTAGACATCTTAGACCGCATTAGGGTAGATATCTAACGAATGATTTGGAATTAGCAGTAGTGATTTTTGCTTTGAAGGTGTGGAGACATTACCTTTTGGGAGAAAGGTTTAAGCTGTATACAGATCATAAATCGCTGAAATATTTGTTCTCTCAGAAGAAGCTGAAAATGACACAATAGAGATGGTTAGAGTTCATAGCCACTTATGATTTCAGGATTGAGTACGCACCAGGGGAAAGCAACAAGGTTACAGATGCACTTAGCAGGAAGCATCAAAATGCAGTGTTAGCGATGATAGCTGAGTGGAAAGACTTGGAAGCATTAGCAGACTGCAAAGTGCAGTGGAGATCCGAGGCTTGGTCTAGTGGTAATACAGTTGTATTATTTTGTTTGGAAGTTCGACCAGTTTTGATCGAACGGATTGCTTCTAAGCAGATTGAGGATCCGGTGTTAGCTGAACGAATCAGGAAGCTAAAGGAAGGAACCAAGAGTGATGATTTGAAAGATTTCATCCTTGACCAAAATGGATGGTTGAAAAAGAAAGGAAGATTATGTGTTTCAAGTGTAGGAAACATAAGGAAGGAAGTCTTAGAGCAATACCATCGTTCGAAGTTCACTATACATCCCGGAGGTACCAAGGTGTATCGGGGTATGAAGAGGAGTTTCTTCTGAGAAGGAATGAAGCGGGATATTGGTTTGTGTGTAAGGCAGTGCTTGAATTGCCAGTAGGCAAAGGTCGAACACCAGAAGCCAAGTGGTTTGCTTTAGCCGTTAGATATTCCAGTGTGGAAGTGGGATTCTATTTCTATGGACTTCATAGATGGGTTGCCAAGGTCAAATAGAGGCAATGAAAGTGTATGGGTCATAGTGGACAGACTGACCAAGAGTGCCCATTTCATTCCAGTTAAGTCAACCAGGACGACACCTGTTTTAGCAAGGTTGTTCATGAAGAATGTGGTTAGACTGCATGGAGTTCCTAGTAGTATAGTTAGTGATAGAGACTCCTTGTTCACTAGAGAGTTTTAGAAGAGTCTGTAGGAAGTTTTGGGAACCAAGCTTAAGATGAGTACTACATACCATCCGCAGACAGATGGGTAAACGAAAAGGGTTAACAAAATTTTGGATGCTTTGTTGCGAGCTTGTGTTCTGGATTTCGGGGGATCATGGGAGGACCATCTGCATCTAGTCGATTTTTCGTATAACAACAATTATCAGACTAGTATTGGGATAGCACCGTTTGAATCTTTGTAAGGAAGGCCATGCAAATCTTCTGTTTATTGGTTGGAGACTGGGGATAGGTTGATTCTTGGTCCAAATTTTGTTAGAGAGGCTACAGAAAAGATTGAGGTCATTCGGGCTAGAATAAAGGAGGCTCGGTCTAGGCAGAAGAGTTATGCAGATAAGAGATGGAAAGATTTGGAGTTCTTAGTTGGGGACTAGGTTTTCGTCAAAGTATCACTGAGAAAGGGTGTACTTAGATTTGGGAAGTCGGGGAAGTATCTCCTAGGTTCATTGAACCTTTTCCTATTCTTGATAGGATCGGGAAACTCGCTTATAGACTTTAGTTACCAAATAGTTTGGCGGGTGTCCACAATGTTTTTCATGTTTCTCATCTCAGAAAGTGTGTTAGAGATCTGGAGGCTGCTATTGCACCGACAGTGCTAGATGATTTAGTGGTAGAACCGGACTTGACCATAGTAAGGAAGCCAGTTCACATAGTTGCGAGAGATGAGAAGAGGCATAGAACCAAGACGGTCATATTAATCAAAGGCCAGTGGAGGGACAATGACAGAGACTGTACTTGGGAGGTTGAGAGCAGGATTAGAGATACTTATCCTGACTTGTTTGATGGTATGTTTTACCTTCTTGTTTGTTTTGTGTGGGCCTTATCATAATTTCGAGGACGAAATTCTTTAAGGAGGGAGTCTGTAACACCCCGATTTTTAGTAACATTATTTAGGAGATTTAGTTAGTTAAACTAAATAAAATAATATGTTGATTAGGGGATTAAGATTTGATTTTTAACTAAGGAAGCCATGCCTTTTAAGTGAATTAAAAGAAGGGTTTAAAATAAATTAGAGGAGGGGCATTATGGGAAAGAGGCCATTCCTATATCCCAAAACGTAGGCTGTGTATCATTTTACATGTTCATTTTCATTTCTAAAATTTTAAAATCAAGGCCGGCCGCCATTTCCAAGGAAAGGGGAAGAGGAAATTAAGATAAGCTAAAGGAAGTGCAAATTCAAATCAGATCCATACAAATCTCAAGCTCCTTAATCTCTAAAGCAAAGGTGAATGAGGTTTACATCTCTAAATTTTATGGTTTCGGTTTTTAGATTAAATCCGAATAATTTTTCAAAGATTTGCCATGTTTATATATACATGTTGATGATTTATGAATGTTCATATAGATTTTATGACATGTTTTGAGAAGAAAACCCTATTAAATGACGTCTGTTAGCCTTGCAAATTTTTATGAGGATCTAAACATATATTTTAGAGATGGGTTTCAATTTTCAGATTTTTTTGAATTTTTGTGGATTTATTATGAAAATTCTAAGGAGGAAATTGTTATTTTGGATTATAAAAATTATTTACGGGAAAATAATTTATTAGTTGGATCTAAAAAATTTATATGTTGATAAACATATGGTATTTGATTTTCTGCAATTTTTCCAGATTTTTCCAAGGTGATTTAATATTTATATAAAATTATTTAAGGTATGGGACTTAAATATTTTATATAACTATAAAGGAGAAAGGGGCTTTCTAAATTGTTTAAATTTCCAAATAAGGAAAGTCGGAAATATTTTTGAATATAAAAATCTGGCAACCAATCAGATTTGGACAAATAAGGCGGGTTAGGTACAAAAGGACAACTTTAAAGTACAAAGAAATATGCTTTTTACTATTTCATCTCCTTCGGCAAGAAGTGCCGCCTCTATTCCAAAACTTTCGACAATGTCGAAAGGTATCAAATCTTTCGACTTAGTCAGCAAACGATGCACATGGTAATAGGCAACTGGTAAGTAGTGAATGGAGTCGAAAGGTTTATAGTCAAAAGGTAAGAGCTTCCGAAAAAGTTGAAACTTTGTTTTGGTTTTGAAGAAAATACGTCTACTAGCTTTCGACAAAGTCAAATTTTTTAAAAGAAAAGGTTTCGATTGGTTTGCCTTCTTACTTTAAAGGAAACCTTTCGACAAAGTCGAAAGGTATAGATTCCGACAAATTCGAAAGGTATAGCTTCCAACAAAGTCGAATGGTATGAAACCTTCCGACAAAGTCGACAAGCACTTTTTTGCCGCTTCCTACCTTTCGATTCAGTTGCTTTCGAAGGGAATCTTTTGTTTTCTAAAACTTGCCGCCTCTCCATTGCTTTCGAAGGGTTTGTTCCAACATCATCACTTTATTGTTTATGAAAAAGTTTTAAAAGAGTTACTTTTAAAAAAGGTTTCAAAGCAGTTGCTTTCGGTTCCAATGTTTTTCTGATCCTTTTGCTCAACCTGAAGGCGTAATCCAAATGTTTTATACCGAAACGTTTTAAAGGTTTTCGAAGTAGTCAACTTCGAATGGTTTCGTAAGGTTTCCACTTGTTTTAAATTGAACCCATTGACTTCAAAAGGTTTTAAGTTTCAATGCTTTCGAAAGGTTTTATAAACGAATTCACAGGGATGGTTCCCCAGACCTTCCGACAAGGTTAGAAAGAAACCTTCTGACAAGGTCGAAAGTTTAGGTTTTGATTGTCGAAGGCAAAGGCTAAAGGATTTTAAAGGTGGACATCGTATATTTTAAAGCTTATAAAAGAAAGGCTTATTAATGATTTCGAAGGAGATACCTTCAATGATTTCGAAGGGTTTTGTTAATGATTTTGAAGGAGTTACCTTCAATGATTTCAAAAGGTTGTTTAAATTCTTTGAAAAAAGAATTCGAATATAATGAATAGGCAGATAGCCTAAAATGTTAAGTTATAAAGGACTTTAACTTATTTTAAAGGGATAGATAATCCTTGTACATGTATGATTTGACGGACTAAATCATTTTTGAAAAGGATTTCAAGGAAAATTTAAAGGTAGTTAACCCTAAGAAAATTCGGGCAGTCAGCTCATTTAAATTTGGACAGTCAGTCCATTTAAATTCGGATAGTCAGTCCATTTTGAGTGCAGTCATCCCAGAGGACAGTTAGTCCAGATAAGGGCAGTTAACCTAGATATGAATAGTTAGTTCTTTTGTTAGCATAACGGACCTTGCTACTTCTTAAGGATAGTTAGTCCACCCTTTTTACCTGCTTCCTTTTTGACTTCGAACTATGTGGGCCCCTAGATGTGCAGAGTAGTTTACCTATAAACATCAACCCTATGGCAACTGAAAAAGGACTTCATCTGTGGATCTTCTTCATCTCCTATCTCTCCCTCACAATAGTCACCTAGGCAGGCATTGTTAGCAGTTCCAAGCTTGGGAACCTGTCAACCCCTTGTACTAGTGACTCTAAAATTCTCTCTAACTCTCTTTAGATGTCTATCAAAATCTTAATCAATAAAAATATAAAGTGGATGTAGGCTAGAGATTGTCCAACCACTATAAAAATCTTGAGTCTCCTTTACTATTTTATTTACTTTGCTATATCTAGGTCTACTAAGGTATCATTTAGGTGTTGATCCACTTTTGGCATCAATAGATGCACTCATAGCATGTGACGAAACCGCTAAGTACATATAAAGGTCTTCTCCCTTGACTGGTGTAAAAAGTAACGGTGGCTTCTGCAAATGTTCCAACAAATTTAAGAACGCAGCTAAGCACACATTTATCCATGTAAACTAGCCTTTTTCTTTATTAGGTGCTTCAAAGAATGGAACACATTTATTCGTTGCCATGTATATGAACCTGCTTAGTGTTGCTAATTTCCAGTTCAGAATTTGCATCTCTTTCTGAGTTTCGGGGATTTTGATGTCCTTTAAAGTCCGGCCTGTTCCGGGTTAGCCTCAATTTTCTTAGCATGTACGATAAATCCCAAGAACTTTGCAAAGGATACCCCAAAGGAACATTTTTGTAGATTCAACTTCATTTTAAACTCCCACAAGATTTAAAAGATTTCTTTGTAGTGTAAGAAGTGATCTTTAGGCTTTTTCAACTTCACAGGCATGTCGTTGACATATTAACCAAGCGTTTGTATGTTGCTCCTACATTCTTAAGCCCAAAGGACATGACCTTTTTAGTAATATAGCCTCCTACCAGCAATAAAGCTAGTGTGCACCTGGTCTAGGATGTGCGTTGGGATCTAATTGTATCCCGAGTATGTATACTTGAAAATTAAGAGCTTGTGCCCTACTTTTTCATCTATCAGTTGGCCGATCCTCGAGAATGGAAATCAATCCTTAGGACAAGCACCTTTTAGGCTAGAGAAGTCGATACATGTCCACCATTTTCCATTCGGCTTCCTAACAAGGACCAGATTTGCAATCCATTCCGAGTATTGAGACTCTCTAATGAACTCCTTAGCTAACAATGTTTTTACTTCTTCATTAAGGGACGCTAACTATTCGGGGCCCATGCTTCTCTTGTCTTTTGCTTCACTAGTGGTTTCCTTGGATCAATATTTAAGGAATGGCATGCAATTGAGGGAGAGATTTCGCATGTGTCTACATGCGACCATGCAAACAAGTCCTAATTATCCTATAGAAATCCTACTAACAATAGCTTAAGGTTTTGTTCCAATCTAGACCCAACCTTCATAAACCTTGTCGGGTTACTACTATCCACCTCTATAAACTCCATCACTTTCTTGGCTCCACAAAGGCATCCTCTCCTCCATCCATCAGGTCCAACTCATTATCAAGATCGCTTGTTGACCTGAGAAGGGCCCCTCCTTTAATTGCTATGTGATGGAATTCTTGGTGCAAAATGAAACCTGTGCACCCTTCTCTTTCTCTCGATATTTGTTTTCTCTAAGTTTTTCTACATAGCACTCTATGGTGGCATGATTTTCCTCCACCACACCCACTCGTTGGTTGTTGTAAACTTCATGGTTAGGCACCGTTGAGCTACTACTGCATGTAAGTCGGATATAACAGGTTATCGCAGGAAAGCATTATATATCGAGATCTGTCGACCAACACGAAAGTCTGCTTTTGGGTGGCTGATCGGGGTGGGTTTCTATCTCTACAAATAAGTCCAACCTTGTGCCCTCTCTTGTGAAGTCAAGTAATCATAGGTTGCACGATGTGACATCGTCTATGGACAACCCCATCTTATTGAGTGCATCCTTAAACAAAATGTTTACTGAACTCCCATTGTCTACCGGAATACGATGCACCTCGGCCAGATCGAGGATAGCTGAAATCACCAAGGGTCCGTATGCAGTACTTTTTACCCTATAAGTCATTATTACTAAAGGTAATCTCGTCCTGTTCTTGGCACGTGACCTTGTTTCTCTATTCCTTGCCCACATCATACACAAAATCCTCTCCGTTTCTTAAAGATCGTGCATATCTTTCCATCTTCACCCAGCTCCTAATAGTTATGTGTGGCCCTCCTACCATGGTGTTGATTACCAATCTCCCATCCTTCTCACGGTCGACACTGGATCCATCGCCCCCACACCTAAATGGTGCCTACTTGGGACCTATTTTTGAGGAGCCGGGGAAGGAGTCATATTCTTAACATACTTGTCCAATTTCCTTTTCCTGATGTGTTCTTCAATTATCTCCCGCAGATGACAACACTTATAAGTGTTATGTCCATAGGAGCCATGAATCCTATAATACTTCTCTATGTTAATTTTGGCTTTGGCTTTTTTCTTGATGTAGGTTTGTTATATTTGAGCTCTGCTTGGGCGGCGAGGTAGATTTTCTTAATAGTGTCATTCAGATCTATATGAGTATCAAAACTAGTTCCTGGCCTGAATCTTTTGCGATCAACTTTCTTCCCGCTGGAGTTACCTTGGTTGTTTTTTTCCTTTTCCCAGGTCCACTACCTTCATTGTCCTTGATTGTGGCATTCATGCTATTAGACGTGTTTAATGGCTTAAAATTTTCTCCATTTTTCCCTCCAACAACGGTATCCTCCAGTGCCATATACTTTGCTTCCTCATAAAAGAAATCCTTTAAAGTAGCTAGTTTTTCCATAGTCAATCTCTGGGCCAACTTTATATCAGGATGAACTCCATCGCATAACACAGTAGGAGTCAAACACTCATTCACGATATGAACAATGGCAGTTGTAGCTTTAAAGAAGGTTAGGTATTTCCATAGAGTCTCATCCTCCCAATTTTCATATCTGATAACTAGTACGGGTCCTTAGGCTGTTCTACATGAACCTAGAATTAGATGATAAATTTCCCCTTTAACATTTCCCAAGAGTCAATAGAACCGGGGGAGGCGACAGAACTACAAGGTCACTAAGTCTGATAGGAAGAGAGGGAAACATTTGCAAAAAAATTCTTCGATAGCTCCACTCATTAGCATATGTTGAGTATATTGTTGCACGTGCACTATCAGATCGGTCAGGGCTTGAGAGGGATCCACAATGGGCATTCAGAAACTCCTAGGATTCCTGGAAGTTTCTATCTGTATATATAACAGACTATCAATCCTTGGTCCAATTACCCGCTCTATCTGCTTGCGACGTACACACTTCCTTATGATTCGGGCCATCCAGTCGTCTAGCTCAGGTGTCTGGAAGAGTTGAGCTGATCTCTCTTGCCTGGGTGAAAGACTCCTTTCACTTCTGCCATGGTAGTTTGTTCTATGATCTCTGATATGTTCTCTACTCTAGGAAAGTTCACGATGATCATCTTGCCTTGCTCTTGTTGCCATCTGCTTCAAGATGTGAGAGTGCTAGATCATAGAGGTCCAACCATTGTTGCCCTTTATTCACTACCTCCCCTATTCGGTTCGATTCTGAACCAGTCCTCGGGTACGGGCTTAGGTTGGATCCTCGGTCGATCTATTTCTGCAAAACTCACTTGTCCTTCCCCTCGGTTCTCCCAATCTGAGCCACTACCTGAGTGTGTCCTCCTCATCCTTTCAGATTCTCGAAACAAAGTCCTTCCTCTTATTTCAATGTTGTGCTCAGTTGATTGCTTATGCCCAAATCCTAAGAAAAAAGCATCATAGCCGAACTCAACCCCTAAAATAAATAACTTCAAACCCCTACATACCATAGACAAATAAGATGATCCTTCTATGGGGCGTGACATAACTTATGGGTCTGCAACTAGTGCCAAAGTGTAACTTATCCAAAAGTCTACTAGAAATGAAAGAATGTGTCATCCCAGTGTCAAATAAAGTGCGAATAGATAACTTTGATATAGTCAACACACCGTATTACAACGTTCTTCCCCTTATCCTCAACTTGCTACGCACTCGATCTTGGTACCATATCTGGTACGTAAGTTGGAACCACCTGAGTAGAGGCCTACTTAGGTGCTGGACACTCCCGCCTCATATGTCCAAACTAATTGCAGTTATAACATTATCTTTGATCCATCCGACTTGCACTCCTTAGCAAAATGTCCCTTATTTCCACACTTCATACACTACATATCCTGCTTCCTTATTATTCCCTTATTCCCAAATCCTCCTTTGCGTCGATTATACTGTAGCGCCTTCCCTCCAGTCTTCTTAGGTTCCTCCATTGCTTCCTCCTTGGACATGGTATGTAGCAAGGGTATCACCACCAAACCCACATACATCGCACCGTAGGAATATGGCTTAGGGATAAACCTTGAATTAGTTGGCTCAGTCCTTTAGTAAACTTCAAAGCCCTTTTATATGGGGTATTGATCAGCTCCATCCAAAATCTAGTCAGTTTATTGAATTGGTTCGCATACTCCTTTACCAACATTTCTCTTTGCTTTAGATGTATTAGCTTTTCCAATTGCACTCCCTCCTTGGCTCTCGAAAGAAACTTCATCTCAAAATGTCTTTAAAACTTTCCCTAAGTGATCTCTCCTCCATCAGTCTCTACCTCGACTACCTCGAACCAATACAAAGCATGTCCCTTTAACTGCTAAGTAGCTATCTTCCTCCTCACCTCATCAATAGGACCCACCAAACCAAAATTCCTCTCACAAGTATGGATCCATTCCTCGAATCTATGTATAACTCAGTCCCCATATACAACTTTCCTCATAGGCTCATGAAGTCCTTACATAACTTAGCAAAATCGGAAGCGCGTGGGTGAGAAGGAAGTGCACCTTTGCTCCCTCCATGGGTTCTTTACTGGGATTAAGGTTGGCTTGTCCCTTCACCTAAAGATACCGACGAAAATAAATCAGGACGTTCATGCCCTGAGTCTCGGCTGTATCGCCTGAGCTTGAAACTGTGGGATCATTCCTCTTCTATTTGTGAATTTTTGGAAATTATTAGCAATTTTTCATAATAAAGGTGATGAAATTGATGTTGTTTTTATATTGTAAAACCTTTGAAAAGATTTTATATATATGTCTGTATATATTTATTTATTTGTTTGAAATACATTTTGAAAACTTTTTGGAAAAACATTTGAAAAACCCTTATTTTTGAAAATCTCTTTCAAGTATTTTCTCTCAATATGCTCCTAGTGCCTAAGGAATTTTAAATCTTGGCTCTTTTACAGATGTGACAACCTTTACCTCCTGACATATCGATTCAAAGCCTAAAATGACTTCTATACTAGCGTCGATGCCAAGAAGTACAAGCTATTGATTTTTTCATTACAATGAGTAAAATAAAAGATATGGTCTAGATACGTTACAGTTTCATAACTATAGTGGAAACAATATAATATATAAATATAGAAAATAACCATCTTAGAAAATATCTCAAAGCACACTCTTAGAGAATAGTACATAGTCAAATACAGTGTACATAAAATTACCACTCATAATTAAATAGAAATACAAGTACTGATTAGATAGAGAGTTATATGGAGATTAATAAATGATAACCAACTCCTATGATGAGCTTGCCTCTCCACGTACTGAATTCGAACCGATCACCTACTATTCTATCTTCCTATGGTGAGGAAAAGAAAGGAAAAGAATAGAAAAAAATCTGGTGAATGTGTACATGTTTAATATATGGCGACCATGTGTAGTTAACTTTAATTATACTCTATGCGATCCAAGGTGTTCTATAAGTGTTTGTGTATTCCTAGGGCTTTTACTTGACACACACCTAAACTAACAACTGGTGCAGGCTCCTACAAGGATCGAACTATGGATTGAACCTTAATAACTAACGATCAGCTACTACTACTAGAGCTACTCAACATAGGATCATCCTACAACTTTTTCGTATGGGACTCTATCTCACATTATGACTACATGTAACTTTCTCACATAGCTTTCCCTACAATTTACCCATAGGAATAAATATCCCACAACTACGACTAGAGGAACCCCAACTATGCGTTAAGGGAGAGCACACAATGCTGACTCGTCAGTATGTCCATTATCTACATCCGTGTCCACCTCTCGATGGTAGTTTCCACCTCCTATTGCATGCGCTAGGATACATCTACCATACAGTATCACATCATGGCAGTATTAGTGTATACCAAGGAACTCCCATTGTGTCGGGCCCACACACTTCATTAGACATCGGTTAGTGCTGCGTGTCCACCGTAGAACCTCCTTTGAGTGCCATGTGTGATAGAATTACCCCTGGTCCAACAATCGTCCCCCATTGGGTAAAGAGCATTTACCCAACACCGCAACATATTAGCATCACCTCAAAGGAAACTACCTTCCCTACTATCCATAACAAGCATACATACATTCACACACACACACACACATATATATATATATACCCGCTATATGTACACATTTAGAATTAAATTAATTATATTATTAACCTAGGCCTTAGACTGAGGTTTAGAGTGCGCATCTGGGCTTTCTGCCGATCGACTATATACCCTAGGGGTCGATTGCTTGTCCGCCATTTAGGGTAAAAGGTCAACCGGTCATTTTGTAAATTTTAGGGTTTTTGTTATTTCTATCATTTTAATTTTTGATTGTCTTTTAACTCCCTCCATTCTCTTGTTCTACAATAAACTAATTATAATTACATTTTTGTAATTTCATGTTCCATTTGCAAATCAAAATAATTTTATAGTAAATCAATTTAATCTTGGTTTAACCAATTTTAGGGGCTTCTAATCAATTACAAGGGGTTTTAACTTGGATTAATCCTATATCAACCAATTTATACCAATTTCAATTTAAAATTCGAATTTAAAATTTAAATAACTAGTGTTTGCAATTTAATTACTAACATCCTAGATCAGACAGTGTAAAGTTAAAATCAACTTTAAATAATAGGATTATTAAAGATGTTCCCACTCACCTTGGATCCAAATACTAACCATATTGCTCGTCCAACAATCGACACCCGATAGCTTGCCTCCTCCTTTATCTGATCTCCCTGTGTTATCTTTTCTTTGCTTTAATTTTATTTTTGAAGAATTTATATAAGTGGAGGAGAAGAGATTTTTACATAGTTTCACTATACTGATAATTTTCTAATGAATTAGGATTTAGGTTAAGTGTGGATTTATAGGGGTTTTAGGTTAATATGAGCATTATATTAAACCTAAAGAATATTTAACTTCATCCCGACTTTAACTTATTACTTCACGTTGAAGGAAAAGTATCTCGTTTAATCTACACTGTGCATCACTTTAGATCGTCCAATTTTCAACGTCAACCGTTCGACCACTTGGTTAGACAGATCGACCACTTCATGCCGATTGGCACGCACTAGGGTTTCGATGGGTGAAATAGTTAAATTAAGGTAAGTTTATTTATTTAATTAGTTTCTTTTTCAAAATTTGAAAATGTAGGTAACTTATCCATACCAATTCAAATTTCAAAATGTTGTAATTATTGTGTAGAAAATTACTATGATTGTAATGGTGCAAGTTCTGTAGCCAAAATCGGATGTTTGTGAAAAAATTATTTTATCCTCTGTTATATTTAATTCAATTTACTTATTAAATTTTCCACTTAAACTTTTAGGGTGTTACATTTATAGATACCATTTGTTGATAATACCACTTGTTTGCATTACTAGAGTGCTATTGTAACAACCCAAAATTTGAGCTATAATAATTAATTAATGAATTAATTAAATAATAAAATAAGTTTGTGAAATTGTCAAAATCGAGCTATGGGAGTTGCACCATTGTGTCCATGGCAATTTTCTGGTCTATTTCCATATATAACTTGTCAAAATCCGAGTCAGTATGGAGAAGATACGAGAGAAACAAGAATTCACAATAAAACGAAAAATAATATAACAAGGCTTAGGTCGACCCAAGCCTTGGTCAGGTCGATCCCCATAGACCAAAGGTCGACCTATAGGTCAACCCTCATAGATTATAGGTCGACCCGCCTTAGTTTTTGGACGTTATATCGTCCAGGTCGAAGCGTACACCTCATAACTTGATTTTTCTCAAATCCTGTGCGTTCGTGCTTCCATCCGAGGGTCCCTAGTGAGCCTATGATGAGGTTGCACCAGGTTTAATCTTCAAATCCAACGGTCTGAGATCCCAAAGTTACACTATAAATAGAACCCTAGGCCTAGCTATTTTTCTCATTCAAATTTTCTTCCAATTGGGTTCATTGCCTGAGACTGGACCCTAAATAGAAAAAATTTCTAGGAAGAAGATCTTTTTGATAAAAATATTCTACGCCCTAGAATTGTATCCAGGAAGGCCAAGGACTAGAGATAAGGACCACATGTGAGTGTTTTGTAATTATTTTAGTTTTTTAAGTAATTTAAAATAATAGGGTTCTCAATAGTTGTAGTTTTTCTGCAATTTTGAGACAGTTTTTATATAAGTTATTTACAGTTAGTTTCTATGTAAATTTCAGAAGTTCTTTCGGTTTATTTTATTCAGCTATTTTTATTCAGTTATTTTATTCAGTTATTTACATTTATTTACATCTGTTTTAAGTTGGTATTTAAGCTGTAAATGTTAGTTTCTTTTTATTCCTTTTTACGCGAATAGAATATTAAAAAGAGAATAATTTGCTAATATGGATTAAAATAGAAAATAACTAAATTTACAGAAATCGGATGTGCAATAAGAAGAATTGTAATAATATAGAGATAGACTGAAATAGGCAAATTTAAGACATTTGCAAGCATGATTATAACAAGTGGTTATAACTAAACAGAGAAAATAGAAGACTAACAATTATAACATAGGTTATAATTAGATATAACATAAAATGCTTATTTTAAAGCTTAGATTAAGTTAATAAATAAATATAGTAGAAATAACAGAAGAGGCTTATTTTAAAACTTACACTAAGTTAATAAGCAAATATAAGTAGTAGGGCCCGTACCAACAACATTCCCTTTCAGTCATGACTGATGGTCTCACAATAGTTAGGTGAGGCTAGGGCATGCTTATGCTGATTAAGGTAAACAAGTGGCCAATAAATAGAGACTCAAATCTAGGATTTGAGCAAGGGGTGGAAACTATAATTTATTTGTTAGGACCAGTACCGGCAGCATTCCCTTTCAGGTCTAGGACTGATGGTCTCACAACACTTTGGTGAGGCTGGGCAGCATTCCCTTTCAGGACTAGGACTAATGGTCTCACAACAGTTATGTGAGGCTGGGCACGCTTATGCTGATTAGGGTAAATAAAAGGTCAAAATAGGGGGCAACAGTTAGTGTGTACCGGCGATGACCGAGCGTGCGACATCGATTAGGGTAAATAATTCGCTACTGCGTTTCAAGCGCTAAACAGGTGTCTTTTGTTGTGACCAACATGATTGGTTCACAGAGGCATAACAGAGATAAAAGGTCGATGAACGGGTAGAATTAGGATTTCAGCCTAATCAAAGCAGTTTAAGACAATTGCAAACAATCGAAACAATCCAAGCAAACATTTAAACAGTATTTTATCCCAGTTTTATCTTTTCTGTGTTTTCCTTTTTAAACTAGAACTGTTGCTTAGTCTATTATCTTTATCTTGCTTAGAAATGCTAGTAATTACTTTCATTCACCAAACTTATAGTCTGACCCACTTCTCTATTTCCCCTTCCCCCTTATAGGCCAACAGAGTCGAGGACAGTAGATTCAGATTTCTTGGAGATTTATCCCCGGAGCTTTTTATGTATTCTTCTTCTTTCTTTTTTTTCTTTTCCTCTGGCTTTTGATGTACTGGTACTTATGAGAGGGATGATTATTATTTATGTACTTTGATGATGTGATTGAGATGTATTTTTCATAAGACATGAATATTTGGTTTTTCAGACATATTCTGTTTTTATGACTTATCTTGAAATGAAGTTTAATTTTGAATTTCAAGTTATTATTTAAATGTTTGTGCTGTTTTTACTTATTTGTCTTGTGAATCTTAGTCTCTGTGATGCTTCAGCTATACCTATAACGCACCATATCTTTTAGTGTGCCCTCTTTGGGTATACTAAGAGGTGTGGGGTGTTTCACTTAGTATCAGAGCCTAAGGTTACAGGATTCCTAAAAACTTGTTTTAAAACTAAAGTATTTTTCAAAGATAACATATTTTGAAAGTATTTTTCAGAAAGAAACTCTTATTATAGAAATGGTTTTCAAGTATAAAAGAGTTTTTATAAAATTCCCCTCAAAATCCAGTTCAACCTTCTTCGATTCTTTCTAGCGTAAAATTTCTTTTCTTTGCATAGAGTGGCAGACGCCCTAAATCTTCCAAAGGGTGTCTAAGTCCCTGGCTGGTTTCGTAGATACCTCTAAGCTACGACACCAGAGGTGCAAGGGCAAGTGCCTAATGCAGCACCGGTGGGTGGAGATTCCATTAATCCACTTGCACCAACCAATTTTTCTAAGCTATGCAAGGACTTCGCTAATCTAGGAGGCAAGACGTTTTCTAACATGGAGGATTTCGTAGAGGCACGAGCTTGGTTAAGGAATACAGAGCGGATATTTGGGCTGTTAGGATTGGAGGACCAATAGAGAGTTCAACTTGCATCTTGGCAGCTGAAGAGAGAAGCTTCTTACTAGTGGGAAATTTTAGAGATGGAGGGTAGAGGCATTGGTTAGGTTGGATTTCGAGAAAGGTTTGAGAGAAAGTTCTTGTCGCAAGCCGAGGAAAGCATGTAGTTGGAGAAGTTCATTAGTTTGAAGCAGGGGAATCTTTCGCTGAAGGAGTATATAAATTAGTTTAATGAGTTATTGTGGTTTGGGATGGAGCTTGATAATACACCGCATTAGAAGGCCATCAGGTTTGCTAAGGGTTTAAACCAGCCCCTCCAAGGGTTGCCATTGACATATGTACCTATGGGGGCGACGTACGAGTCACTTGTGGAAATGTCTCTCATATCAGATGCTGCTAAGGAAGGAGAGCTTAAGGAGGTTCCTAAATCAGAAAACTCAAAGAAGCAGTGGTGGAAGAATAAGAAGGATAAGGACAAGAAGAAAGGAGGAGAACCGCAAAAGAGACATATCAAGAAAGGCGATAAATGTCATAGTTGTGGATTTCTTGGGCATTTCACAAAGGACTGTAAGAAGGACACAATGAAGGGGAGGTGTTACAACTGTAGGCAGCCTGGTCACCTTAGTAGAGCTTGTCCTCAGAAAACAGGGTAGAGAGAAGGCGCACCTACGGCACAAGTACAAGCTTTGGATGCAGCACCTTCTAGTAGTGAACCGGATTGAGGTAGGAAAGTCTCTATAGAAGGTTTGATCTCTATTTCGGATTTTCCTATTCAAACTCTTTTCGACTCCGGAGCATCGCATTCTTTCATTTCTAGTTCCTTGGTTGATTGTTTGCACTTAGATATTTCTCTAATTGTAGACCCTATAGTTGTTTCAAACCCCACAGGAGGATCAGCACATTTATCCATGATTTGTATGCGTTTGAAATTTTTTATAATGGGCATAGAATTTGATTGTGACACCTATGTACTGGGATTTTCGGGATATGGGATGATTTTGGGGATGGACTGGTTATCCACTTAAGGTGTGATATTAGACTGCAAGAGGAGAGTCGTCAGACTAGAGACATGTAGCGGAAGGACTCTCGAGGTTTCTTGCGACCCAAAGGGGTCAGTCATGTTGAGCTTCCTTTATTCCCTTGATTCATCACTCTGAGAGTTAGATTCAGTTCCAGTTGTTAGAGATTTCCCAAACATCTTCGAGGAGGTTAGGGGACTACCCCCTAAGAGAGAGATCGACTTTAGGATCTATCTGAATGACAATGCTAAGCCAGTGGCATTGCCCGTGAGACATATGGCTCCTAGGGAGAGGAAGGAGTTAAGTAAGCAGATTGGTGAGCTATTGGAGAAAGGATTCATCGGACGGAGCATATCAGAGCGGGGAGCACTAGTCGTCTTCACTACAAAGGCGGATGGTTCCCTTCGACTTTGCGTAGACTATAGAAAGTTTAATAAGCTCACAAAGAAGAATCGTTACCCACTTCTTAGGATAGACGATCTTTTCGATCAGGTAGTTGGCTCTTCAGTATTTTCTCAGCTTGACTTAGCTATTGGATTTCATCAGCTTAGGGTCACTAACGATAGCATCAATAAGACAGCATTTTCAGACACCCGATGATTCTTTGAGTGGTTGGTTATGCCGTTTGGGATGACCAATGCCCTAACCTCTTTTATAGATTTAAAGAGTCGTGTTTTTCGAGATGTCCTAAATAAGTTCGTTGTAGTATTCGTGGACGACATTTTGGTGTTTTTCAAGAGTATGGAAGAGCATGCTATTCATCTTGAGGAGGTTTTTCGTACACTTCGATTTCATCAGTTGAAAGAAAAATTCTTGAACTGTCACTTTTGGCGTGGAGAGGTGCGTTTCTTAGGGCATCTAGTCTCAAGAGAGGGTTTAGCTGTGGATCCCGCTAAGATAGTAGCTGTACAGGATTGGAAGGCCCCAAAGAACGCAATCGAAGTTAGAAGCTTCCTAGGTTTGCCTGGCTATTAGAGGAAGTTTATCAGACATTTTGCTAAGATTTGAACACCGCTTCCTCGCCTCACTAAGAAGAATGTGGCATTTGTGTGGGACGTAGATTGTGAGGATTCCTTCATGATGCTAAAGAGGGCCCTTACTAGTGCACCAGTGTTAGTTTTACCCGACGGAGCTAAGCCTTTTACAATATACACTGTTGCATGTGGGATGGGTCTTGGAGCAGTAGTGATGCAAGAGAAGAGGGTAGTATGCTATGGAAGTAGATAGTTGAAAACTCATGAGAAGAACTACCCTACCCATGATTTGGAGTTTGCTGCTATTATTTTCGCGCTCAAGTCTTAGAGACATTACTTGCTAGTAGAAAGGTTCAAGCTTTTCACTGACTACAAATCATTGAAGTACATGTTCTCACAAAAGGATTTAAACTTGAGGCAGCTGCGTTGGATGGAGTTTTTGGCATCATATGACTTTGAGATAGCCTACACCCCTGGTAAAGGGAACATGGTTGCGGATGCGTTAAGTAGGAAGAGAGCAAACCTTAGTCCAATATTCATGGAGTGGAAAAGCCTAGAGTTTATTTCCACCTTTGATTTTAAGCCCTCTATGGACATTACTCTTGGATTATTGGTAGCACTTAAGGTTAAGCCTACCCTCATAGATCAGATTGGCTCAAGGCAACGAGAGGATTCAGAGCTTATGGATATTCTAGAGAGGATTTGTAGAGGAGAGGTCTCTAGACATCTCCAACGCTATTCCATTGATAGTAAAGGGTGGCTAAAGAGAGATGGAAGACTTTGTGTCCCTCTCACTAGTGATTTGATGAGAGCAGTTCTAGTAGAGGCACACAATTCTCGAATGACTATCCATCCGGGTGGTGATAAGATGTATAGGGACATGAAGAGAGTGTTTTATTGGAGCAGCATGGAGAAGGATGTAGCAGAGTTTGTAGCTAAGTGTCTTGTATGCTAAAGGGTTAAGGCGGAGCAGAAGAGGCCCGGCGGATTGCTTCAACCATTGGATGTACCCGAATGGAAGTGGGATAGTGTTTCGATGGACTTCATAGATGGTTTACCCCGATCTAGTAAGGGGAATACCAGCATTTGGATGATTGTAGATCGTTTGACAAAGAGCGCCCACTTCATTCCAGTCAAGTGTAAGAGGACGGCACCTTATTTGGCATCCTTATATGTTCGTGAGATAATCCAACTTCATGTAGTTCACTCTAGAATGGTGAGCGATAGAGAACCTATCCTTACTAGTGAGTTTTGGAGAAGCTTGCAAGAGGCCTTAGGTATACAGTTTAGAATGAGTATAACCTATCACCCTCAAACGGATGGCTAAACAGAGAGAGTTAATAGAGTTTTTGAGGATTTGTTAAGGATGTGCATTCTTGATTTTGGAGGAACTTGGGAGGAGCACTTTCCTTTAGTGGAATTCGCATATAATAATAGTTTTTAGGCTAGCATTGGGATGGCACCATTCAAAGCTCTTTATGGAAGACCGTGCAAGTCGCTTTCGTGTTGGTTGGAGTCTATAGAGAGATTGCTACTTTTCCCGACATGGTTAGAGAAACTTCGGAAAAGGTTGACTTGATTAGAAGGAGAATGAAGACGGCCCAAGATAGGCAGAAATCTTAAGCAGATAAGCGGAGAAGGGATATTGAGTTTGAGGTAGGAGACTTTGTTTTCATTAAGTTATCTCCGCTAAGAAAGGTAGTGAGGTTTGGATCAAGTGAGAAACTTTCTCCCATATCCGTAGGACAGTTCCCCATTGTGGAAAGGGTAGGGAAGATGGTGTATCGGATAAAGCTACTGGAGAGGCTCACGATAATTCATGATGTTTTTTTTATGTTTTTCACTTGAGAAAGTGCTTACATGATTCAGCAGAGGTAGTGGAACCTAGCCAACTTGAGGAAGTTGAAGAAGAGAGAGAGGCATCAGTTCATCGCATTCCTACCAAGATCGTTGGACATGATATCAAGAAGCTTAGGAATAAGGAAGTCCCTTTGGTTAAGGTGCAGTGGGGAGATAGTATTAAGGACGCTACGTGGGAGGCTGAGGAGAAAATACGTGCCTCTTATCCGCATCTTTTTGATGGTACGTTTTGAATTCCCTATTTCCATCTTTAGTTTTGAATAGGTTCTTTCCTTTAGTATCTTTTGGGAGGGTAGATCATAGGATTTAACCTATGGATGGTAGGACCAAATGTAAACATGTTATGTATGATGGACGCTAGTGGTTGCAAGTTTTTTCTAGTGGATGCTAATGGACGGATATACGCACACTAGGCACTATTATCTCTTAGGGATCGGCCTAACTAGGTCACTAAAGCATATGCATATGGATGTGTGTACATTTGCAATTTTATTTTTATTTCATGGTTGCTACAAATGGATGATTATCCTATGATTGTTTCATCTGGATGATGATTGTAGCATGCATATAGAACTACCAGTTATCATTAGGAAATTTGCATTCATTTGGATATATGGCACGGACATGATTGCATAAAAGGAGGCCGATAGAATCAGTAGACCGCCTAATCTTATGCATTAGTTAGGAAATTGACACTACACTATTGCATATGACATAAGTTTCATTAGAAAGCTTAAGGACAATGGATGTAATGAATGATGGTTGAATATGTGGTTGTAGAAATTGGATGAAAATATTTATTTCATTTTTCTGTCCTTGAGATTTCAGGGACGAGATCTTTTAAGGAGGGGAGAATGTAACAACTCAAAATTTGAGCTATAATAATTAATTATTAATTAATTAAATAATAAAATAAGTTTTCTAAATTGTTAGAATCGATCTATGGTAGTTGCACCATTGTGTCCGTGGCGATTTTCTGGTCAATTTACATATATAACTTGTCGAAATCCGAGTCAGTATGGAGAAGATACGAGAGAAACAAGAATTTAGAATAAAATGAATATATATATATATATATATATATAACAAGGCTTAGGTCAACCCAAGCCTAGGTCAGGTCGACCCTAGGGTCGACCCCCATAGACCAAAGGTCGACCTATAGGTCGACCCTCACAGATTATAGGTCGACCTGCCTTAGTTTTTGGATGTTATTTCGTCTAGGTCGAAGCGTACACCTCATAACTTGATTTTTCTCAAATCTTGTGCATTCGTGCTTCCATCTGAGGGTCCCTAGTGAGCCTATGACGTGGTTGCACTAGATTTAATCTTCAAATCCAACGGTCTAAGATCCCTAAGTTACACTATAAATAGAACCCTAGGCCTAGCTATTTTTCTCATTCAGATTTTCTCCCACTTGGGTTCATTGCCTGAGGCTGGACCTTAAATAGAAAAAATTTCTAGAGAGAAGATCTTTTTGATAAAAATATTCTACGCCCTAGAAGTGGATCCGGGAAGGCCAAGGACTAGAGCTAAGGACCATATGTGAGTGTTTTGTAATTATTTAGATTTTTAAGTAATTTAAAATAATAGGGTTTTCAATAGTTGTAGCTTTTATGTAATTTTGAGACAGTTTTTATATAAGTTGTTTACAGTTAGTTTTTATGTAAATTTCAGAAGTTCTTTTCAGTCTATTTTATTCAGCTATTTTTATTCAGTTATTTACATCTTTTTTAAGTTGGTATTTAGCTTGTAAATGTTAGTTTCCTTTTTTTCCTTTTTACGTGAATAAAATATTGAAAAGTGAATAATTCGCTAATATTGATTAAAAAAAGAAAATCACTAAATTTACAGAAATCAGATGTGAAATAAGAAGAACTGTAATAAAATAGAGATAGACTGAAATAGGCAAATTTAATACATTTGTAAGCATGATTATAACAAGTGGTTTAACTAAAAGATAAAATAGAAGAGGAACAATTATAACATAGGTGATAATTAAAAATAACGGAAAAGGCTTATTTTAAAGCTTAAATTAAGTTAATAAGCAAATATAGCAGAAATAACCTAAGGGGCTTATTTTAAAACTTACACTAAGTTAATAAGCAAATATAAAAAGTAGGGCCCGTACCAACAACATTCCCTTTCAGTCAGGACTGATGGTCTCACAATAGTTAGGTGAGGCTAGGACATGCTTATGATGATTAGGGTAAATAAGTAGCCAATAGATAGAGACTCAAATCTGGGATTTGAGCAAGGGGCGGAAACTAGAATTTGTTTGTTAGGACCAGTACCGGCAGCATTCCCTTTCAAGTCTAGGACTAATGGTCTCACAACACTTAGGTGAGGCTGGGCAGCATTCCCTTTCAGGACTAGGACTAATGGTCTCACAACAGTTAGGTGAGGTTGGGTGTAACGACCCGACTTTCTATGCCCAGAAAGTCGCATCGTTATGAAGAAAGAAAGGGGTAGAAAATAGAAAAGAAGAGAAAGAAAGAAACAACACATCAGAATCTCACAGCGGAAACGGAACAAATTATAATATATCACATAACTAATACATAGTCTTTACATAATCAGAGTACACAACTTTATACATCACTTACTAGACAGTTATAAACATCTGTCTAGACATTACAACTCAAATACAAGACAAGACACTATCACAGATATCAACACAGCGGAATACTATATCTACGAACGCCGAAGCCTCCTGCTCCATTGCTCCTCCAGAATATTCGTCAAAACTAAACCTGAATCCCTTGGCTACTCGTAAAAATTTGAGTACCCAAGAGTTTAATAAAACAGAAAATAAACACTTGGGTCAGACATGGGTCTGGTGTGAGTAAACGGGTTAAAATTGTTTAACTTCAAAACCTTTTGAAAACAAAGGTATCACGTAAGACTTTCCACACATAAACATGGAAAAGTTTTTACCTTACGCTAACCAAAACATTTGATAGGAAATTCGATTGTATTATAATAGGGTCTAGGGTTTTCAAGTAAAATACAGAAATAGCTGAAATGCTTACATCTCACATTCCAACATAGTTGGGCACAACTAATACGTACGGCGCTTATTGGAGTTTGGATTCCATACAATGGCAGGGCTACTGGGGTACCGCCCGTCACAGTACGTGGCCTAGATCACCGTATCGAGGATCACTCCCAATCCCCTGCAACACAAGGTCGGAATATCCCTTACTGGATAATTCCCGCACAAGATACCTCACGGTTGGGATCAGCAACCGCACACACTAAGCCGAAATAAGAAGGGACTTCTAGACAGAGGTAATCTTGTCCTACTTGGGTGCTACCCACTAACCTTGCTGCACCTCCCCTGTTTTAGCCATTCCCGGTTTGTGAGGCTTGAGGTCACGATTACCTTAGAAAAGAACACATCACTTAGAATGCTCATCGTCCACCTGACGATGTTCTGAAAGCATTCAATCCATACAAGTTCGTTCCGGGTTCGAACGAAACCGAAGGCATTATCTCGTTACACTCGTTTTGGAATCACCCTCAGAGTTAACGACAATAACCCTTGCACTCTGAATCTTCATCTTCACTTGATTCACGACCTATCGTTAATTTGGATCGATGTGGTATTCGGGTCTCCAGACCTGGAAATCCGGTATACGGAAACCCGATCCCGGTCTCATCGAAATCCAAAGACGTATCTTTTAAGGCCAAGTTGTTTTAAAGGTTAAAACAAATTCAATTCATTATCTTTATACACAAAGAAAGATAATTCACAACAGATAATCAACATTATCAGATAATCCATACAATTCAACTAACATCCATATCATACAGCATATATCTCATCAGAGATATCAATCAATGCCAAGTATTCAATACTATCACCCATTCATAAGTAATGATTTATATCATCTTAATTTAAATTGAATTAAATTAATTACTTCATTTTATAAATCCTTCTTACTTAACCATTAATTAATTACAATCAATTAATTAATTATTCTCTAATAATTCATTTCAATTAATCATCTTGATTAATTATCTTTTGATTACATTCAAGTAATTTATCTTTAATCAATTATTTAAATTAATTATCCTTAACCACTTATAGTAATTAACCTTTAATTACTTCATTAATTAATTAACTAAAATTAATTAACTTAATCAACTATAATTAATTACATTAATCCTTAATTAATTACATTGATTAATTACTTCATTTATTAATTATTACTTAATTAACCAATCTTAATTACATCATTAATTATATTAATTAATGATCCTTAATTACTCTTAATTAATTATCCTATTTAAATAAATTACATTAAGTAATTAATCTTTAAATTAATTACGGAAATCAATTAACTATTAATCACTTACCTTTAATTAATTAACCTTAATTAATTAATTATACTAAGTAATTATTCCTCAATTACTCCCATTGATTATCCTCAAATCATTTCCATTAAGTAATTATTCACAAATTACTTTCATTAATTATCCAGTAATTACTTTTAAATTAAGTAATTATTCTTTTATTAATCACCTTTATTAATTAATCACAATAATTAATTTATACTTAATTAATCACATTTATTAATTAATTAACCTTAACTTATCACATTAATTATTCTTAATTAATCATATTAATTAACCTTTATTAATCACATTAATTAATCTTTATTAATTATCTAAGTAATTAACCCTTAATTACCTTTCATTAATTACTTCCAAAAGTAATTATCCTTTTATTAATTACATTCAATAATTTTACTTAATCAATTTCCAAAGTGATTATCCTTAATTAAACCAAAATAATTATCTTATATTAATTAATTAGCTATCTTCAATTAATTAAGTAACTATAATTTAATTACTTAATTAAACCTTAATAAATTAAGATAAACCATTTACCTTAATTAAAACTCTAATTAAATATCCTTTAATCTTATCTCCTTTAAATATATTTAAAAACTTTGTTTAACCTTTATATATATATTTTTTTAAACTTACTTAGAAACTTGTTTTAATTTCTTTTCTTAAAAACTTGATCTAGTACATTTATTTGAAAACACTTTTGAATTCAATTACAAAATTAATCTAGTTTATATTTACTTTTAAAAACAAACACTTTTAAACATTTAAAATTTTGAAACATATTCAATTTTAAAACATACTTTTAAACTTGACTAACATTCTTTTGGGAAATTTAATAAATTCAACTTGCTTTTTCTTTTTAAACTTGAACTTGATTTCCCTTTTTAAAATTTTAAAACCTGGAAATTAAAATTTACTTTACAATTTGAAACCAGGATTTTATATTTACAGAATACCCGAGCAAACGAACAAAATTCCCGAGCCTACCCCGTGTCTCTTGCGATCACTCGCGTTCTTCGAGTCGCACTCACGTTTCCCCGAGACCACTCCCGAGCATTCTTCTCCTTCCCCAATCTATCGAACAACATCAGTTACAACCGGGCACACATGCACGTGCACGCAAACTACGGCCTCCAGAGATCAATGCTCCGACCACCCTCAAGTCACCCACGTCCCTACTGAAGCTTCTGACCACCCAGCTCGAAGAAAACAAAAGCAAATCGAAATCGAGCGATTTGATTCCACTGGAACCCAACATCACATCCAAGAATTGCCTCGACCAACCAACGCCGATCACCGGAAGTCCCAAGATTCCTACCACACATCCCCCGATCACCCACGCTTCTGATCGCCCATATGCGATCGTCTCCAGTTCAACCACGACCACACAAAAGTCTCGACTACTTCAACGACCAAGACAGGTTATTGAACCCTAGTTCGATCAACTACTGCCACCACAAGCATCTAGAAATTAAACCAGTATTTTTCTCGAATTCGAAAACCATTCCAGCAGCTACTACCACGATCTCGAGGTCCCCTACCGTGTTGATCACCAGAAATCGCCAATAAATTCTTTTCCGTTCAACCAACTCCTACGACCCTAAATCGTAACTAAAAAATCTGATTTTTGTTTTAAAAATCATTATTTTCGAATGCAAACTAAGTTATGAATTCAAAACATAAAATTTTAATGATTGATTTTCTGATATAAATTTATTTCCACTGTGTTTCCTTAACTTTTATAATGTTATTTGTTATTTTTATTGGAAACCCCTTTAGAAACAATTACCTTGCAATTTCAAACATCTTTTATTCATACAACAAAGCTTATAAATGATTGATCAAAGAGAATTTGATTTTTCTCTTTTATTTCTAGTCTGTAAACATAGGAACAGAGGAATGTATAACATATACACAAGGTATACAGGCATGCAAGCAATTTCACAGCATAATTTCAAGTATAACCACAATTATATACTAGACATAACATATTCCAAATTTAAATAGGTAGTTTATTCACAAGCATCAACATGAAAATAGATTTTAGGTGGGAAGTTTGCTCACCAGGTTATAAACAGAGACAGGTTCTAAGTTTATCTATATATATCCACTAATAAAATATATATACATGCAATTCAAAACAAAGTATTCCTGTAAAAGCTTTAATCACAGAAATTTAAACTGTTTTTAAAATTAAGAGTTTACTCACTTGATTTAAACAGAGGCAGCCTCTTTAATTTTTGAAAAGCTTTTGAAACTGAGAAACTTGAATGCTTTTGCTTTTAAAACTTTAAACTTGCATGCCTCTTAAAATCTGATTCTAAACTTGAGTTGCAGGGCTTAAAACTTGATTTAAACTACATGCATGTTGCTTCCAGGTTGAAGAAAGAATGCAGAATGACTTTTGAATTGATTCCAGAGATGAAAAGAATGATCAGGCTGAAGACTTGGATTAAATCTCAGGTTTGCAAAGGAACAGGCTTTGAGTTGTATTTTTGAATATGAGATTACAGGGATTTGATTTTGAAAACTTCTGGTTTTGAGGAGTTTTGATTACTGATTTTCAGGTTTTTGTTTGAGAAATGGTACTGATTTCAGATTTTTGCATTTGAGAAAGGGTTTGAGAAATATGGATTACTGACTTGATTTTCAGATTTGTATTAGAGAAAGAGGTTTGAGTTTATTTTGGTCTTAAAAAGAAATTTGAAAGAAATGAAGTGAAGGAATGCATATGTGTATATAAGTAAATTTATGATTTTATAAAAATAAAAGAAAAATGAAAATAGATAAGGACACTTGTCCTATACATTTGTTTATTTAATTACACATGTTTTACAAAGCTTTAGATAAATGACACATGTCTTATAAGTAATTTATCCTATTTTTATTTAGTTTAAAAGTATATAAAAGTCTTTTCTTATTTATTAAAATACTTATCTATATATATTAAAGAGAAACAAAAGCTAATTACATTTATAAATAAAAGTTTATACAAATATTATAAAATTCAACAATTTAAATATTTATTCTTTTGAACTTCAACTTTAAATTCAAATTTAAATAAAATTAAATCCTAAGATTCCATTTAAAAGTCAAGTTATATATATTTACATACACTATTTATTCAATTTAAAATAACAATTCCTTTTAGCATTAAAATTCATACATATTAAAAATAATACATTATACTTGTTATTTGAAAATAACATATTTTATAATTTAAACAAGAGATTATATTATCAAGAAATATTTAAAAAGAAATAAAACAAACCATTTTTGTAAATCTTATTTATTTAAACTTAAGTTAAAAATATCTTAAACCAATTAAAATATTTACCTGAAGTATTTTAAAACTATAAAATTACTTATTTAAATATCTTTGAAAAGTCCAGATTAAATTAAATATAAATTTCCAATTTACCAAAGCTTCTATTTAAAAATATATATAAATAAATATATATATTCAAATAGAAAATATCTTATTAACTTTTAAAAGATAAAATCATCAATTAATACTAATTTAATCAGATTATTAAATTAAATTCAAATTTTATTATCAAAGATTATCCATATCAATTTAATTATTCAACAGATTATTAAATTGATATCGTTAAAATTTCCGGGATATTACATTCCTCCCCCCTTAAAATAATTTCGTCCCCGAAATTTAAACAAAGGTAATTTAATAATCTTATTAAAGATTTTAATTTCAAAACACAAGCATATACTATCATCCATATGCTAACAACCATAGCAACCAATTCATCCAATCAAACAATTCTAACTATCTAGACTAAATTCTAGATAAAATTCCTCGAGTTTCCCCAAGTATATATATATACCGGGATACTCGCTCTACAAACAATCTAAACTACTAAGCTATAGATCTCCTACTCATCTAGATCTACAGAACTAAACAGAATATCAGACTACAGACGAGTCTGACTCAACTACCCAACTTCCAGAACTGCTGATTCTAAAACCAAAGATAGATCAAATACGTACTCCCTCAGAGATACGTAAAACACAATGAATTCCAGTTATCCAAACTGACAATTCAATCAAGTAGACCAATTACTTATCCAAATCAGAACACAGACGAGATCCAAACACAACTCTACTTCACAATATCAGTAGATTCCAAACTTACTTCTCCCATCCAGAGATACACTCCAAACTGCTTTCGCTGCTCAACTCTGATCTGAGGTAGAACACAAGCACAGACTGGACAACTCATTCCAGAAATAAGATTCACTGATCCATAAAGAAAACTCAGATATTCCAGCAAAACTTGAGCTGCTTCACCAACTCCATCTCTAGGAAACATCCTTCCACTAGACTGAACCACCGGTATCACTCATGGAATCCAGTTGATAAGAAAACTCAACCTCCAGATGCGGACAAACTTCTGACTTCCCTGAAGACATCAGAAAAACTCTGACAACCCAAGAGAACACTCAGACAATCGCAAGTCACTTTTGCGATCAACCCAGCCTAATTCCAAACAGACTGTTCTCTCTTTACCAATCAGAACAGCTTACACTTATTTATCCAATTTATCGAAGAAATGGACCCACTCTTACTGCTTCTGAACTTCACCTTCAGAAAAATTGCTCAGCCAGAAAACTTCCTGCCATCACAGAACACTCCGAGCTGCACTGCTGACACTGATGCTCTTATCCAAAGTTCTTCGAGAAACTCGGACTCCAAACCAAAGCAGAACTTCATGCTGAACTCAGCCACAACACCGAAGCATTCACACTTCCTTAATCTTGTTCCAAAGAAAACATCTTCGGGAACATCCATCGTCACTGTATCTCATCATACAGCTACTATTACCTGAGGTATCAAGGTACCATCACTCGCTTCTGTTCAACCGACAGATCCAACTTTACTCATCCAAACTTCAAAGATAAACTCCGAACCATTACAGTTTCCTTCGGAGATTGATGAAATTCTTCACCACAGCAAAGCTTACTCGAGACGGTATTGGGTCTACAGTCTCGACAAATACACTTCCAACCTCAACATTTAAACTCCAACTATTGGTAATTCTGTTTCACACACCACTACCCCATCTACCTTTATAACTTATATTGGAAAACCCGAACAGGTAACCCAACAAATAGGTAGAAATATATATATTTAAAATGATACTTTTTATATAGAAATTATTTCTGGGTAAAATTATTTCATTTACCTCTTTAAAACAATATTGTGTCAAATTGTTCTATACAAGTGTTTAGAGATCCCTATCAATGTTGTGGCGTCCCACACATCGACCAGAATCCATAAACTACTCAATAAACCAATCAACACAATATAAAACAATTTTATATTCACTAACAAATACGCGCTCATATCTATTAATACTCTCAAAATTCCCACCAGAGCCAAGGTTATCGCCAACCTAAGCTCTGATACCATATGTAACGACCCGACTTTCTATGCCCAGAAAGTCGCATCGTTATGAAGAAAGAAAGGGGTAGAAAATAGAAAAGAAGAGAAAGAAAGAAACAACACATCAGAATCTCACAGCGGAAACGGAACAAATTATAATATATCACATAACTAATACATAGTCTTTACATAATCAGAGTACACAACTTTATACATCACTTACTAGACAGTTATAAACATCTGTCTAGACATTACAACTCAAATACAAGACAAGACACTATCACAGATATCAACACAGCGGAATACTATATCTACGAACGCCGAAGCCTCCTGCTCCATTGCTCCTCCAGAATATTCGTCAAAACTAAACCTGAATCCCTTGGCTACTCGTAAAAATTTGAGTACCCAAGAGTTTAATAAAACAGAAAATAAACACTTGGGTCAGACATGGGTCTGGTGTGAGTAAACGGGTTAAAATTGTTTAACTTCAAAACCTTTTGAAAACAAAGGTATCACGTAAGACTTTCCACACATAAACATGGAAAAGTTTTTACCTTACGCTAACCAAAACATTTGATAGGAAATTCGATTGTATTATAATAGGGTCTAGGGTTTTCAAGTAAAATACAGAAATAGCTGAAATGCTTACATCTCACATTCCAACATAGTTGGGCACAACTAATACGTACGGCGCTTATTGGAGTTTGGATTCCATACAATGGCAGGGCTACTGGGGTACCGCCCGTCACAGTACGTGGCCTAGATCACCGTACCGAGGATCACTCCCAATCCCCTGCAACACAAGGTCGGAATATCCCTTACTGGATAATTCCCGCACAAGATACCTCACGGTTGGGATCAGCAACCGCACACACTAAGCC
Source organism: Allium fistulosum (assembly GCA_030737815.1). Lineage (NCBI taxonomy): Eukaryota > Viridiplantae > Streptophyta > Magnoliopsida > Asparagales > Amaryllidaceae > Allium > Allium fistulosum. Next base: position 528,252,914 of record CM060902.1, read on the forward strand.
GAAATAAGAAGGGACTTCTAGACAGAGGTAATCTTGTCCTACTTGGGTGCTACCCACTAACCTTGCTGCACCTCCCCTGTTTTAGCCATTCCCGGTTTGTGAGGCTTGAGGTCACGATTACCTTAGAAAAGAACACATCACTTAGAATGCTCATCGTCCACCTGACGATGTTCTGAAAGCATTCAATCCATACAAGTTCGTTCCGGGTTCGAACGAAACCGAAGGCATTATCTCGTTACACTCGTTTTGGAATCACCCTCAGAGTTAACGACAATAACCCTTGCACTCTGAATCTTCATCTTCACTTGATTCACGACCTATCGTTAATTTGGATCGATGTGGTATTCGGGTCTCCAGACCTGGAAATCCGGTATACGGAAACCCGATCCTGGTCTCATCGAAATCCAAAGACGTATCTTTTAAGGCCAAGTTGTTTTAAAGGTTAAAACAAATTCAATTCATTATCTTTATACACAAAGAAAGATAATTCACAACAGATAATCAACATTATCAGATAATCCATACAATTCAACTAACATCCATATCATACAGCATATATCTCATCAGAGATATCAATCAATGCCAAGTATTCAATACTATCACCCATTCATAAGTAATGATTTATATCATCTTAATTTAAATTGAATTAAATTAATTACTTCATTTTATAAATCCTTCTTACTTAACCATTAATTAATTACAATCAATTAATTAATTATTCTCTAATAATTCATTTCAATTAATCATCTTGATTAATTATCTTTTGATTACATTCAAGTAATTTATCTTTAATCAATTATTTAAATTAATTATCCTTAACCACTTATAGTAATTAACCTTTAATTACTTCATTAATTAATTAACTAAAATTAATTAACTTAATCAACTATAATTAATTACATTAATCCTTAATTAATTACATTGATTAATTACTTCATTTATTAATTATTACTTAATTAACCAATCTTAATTACATCATTAATTATATTAATTAATGATCCTTAATTACTCTTAATTAATTATCCTATTTAAATAAATTACATTAAGTAATTAATCTTTAAATTAATTACGGAAATCAATTAACTATTAATCACTTACCTTTAATTAATTAACCTTAATTAATTAATTATACTAAGTAATTATTCCTCAATTACTCCCATTGATTATCCTCAAATCATTTCCATTAAGTAATTATTCACAAATTACTTTCATTAATTATCCAGTAATTACTTTTAAATTAAGTAATTATTCTTTTATTAATCACCTTTATTAATTAATCACAATAATTAATTTATACTTAATTAATCACATTTATTAATTAATTAACCTTAACTTATCACATTAATTATTCTTAATTAATCATATTAATTAACCTTTATTAATCACATTAATTAATCTTTATTAATTATCTAAGTAATTAACCCTTAATTACCTTTCATTAATTACTTCCAAAAGTAATTATCCTTTTATTAATTACATTCAATAATTTTACTTAATAAATTTCCAAAGTGATTATCCTTAATTAAACCAAAATAATTATCTTATATTAATTAATTAGCTATCTTCAATTAATTAAGTAACTATAATTTAATTACTTAATTAAACCTTAATAAATTAAGATAAACCATTTACCTTAATTAAAACTCTAATTAAATATCCTTTAATCTTATCTCCTTTAAATATATTTAAAAACTTTGTTTAACCTTTATATTTTTTTTTTAAACTTACTTAGAAACTTGTTTTAATTTCTTTTCTTAAAAACTTGATCTAGTACATTTATTTGAAAACACTTTTGAATTCAATTACAAAATTAATCTAGTTTATATTTACTTTTAAAAACAAACACTTTTAAACATTTAAAATTTTGAAACATATTCAATTTTAAAACATACTTTTAAACTTGACTAACATTCTTTTGGGAAATTTAATAAATTCAACTTGCTTTTTCTTTTTAAACTTGAACTTGATTTCCCTTTTTAAAATTTTAAAACCTGGAAATTAAAATTTACTTTACAATTTGAAACCAGGATTTTATATTTACAGAATACCCGAGCAAACGAACAAAATTCCCGAGCCTACCCCGTGTCTCTTGCGATCACTCGCGTTCTTCGAGTCGCACTCACGTTTCCCCGAGACCACTCCCGAGCATTCTTCTCCTTCCCCAATCTATCGAACAACATCAGTTACAACCGGGCACACGTGCACGTGCACGCAAACTACGGCCACCAGAGATCAATGCTCCGACCACCCTCAAGTCACCCACGTCCCTACTGAAGCTTCTGACCACCCAGCTCGAAGAAAACAAAAGCAAATCGAAATCGAGCGATTTGATTCCACTGGAACCCAACATCACATCCAAGAATTGCCTCGACCAACCAACGCCGATCACCGGAAGTCCCAAGATTCCTACCACACATCCCCCGATCACCCACGCTTCTGATCGCCCATATGCGATCGTCTCCAGTTCAACCACGACCACACAAAAGTCTCGACTACTTCAACGACCAAGACAGGTTATTGAACCCTAGTTCGATCAACTACTGCCACCACAAGCATCTAGAAATTAAACCAGTATTTTTCTCGAATTCGAAAACCATTCCAGCAGCTACTACCACGATCTCGAGGTCCCCTACCGTGTTGATCACCAGAAATCGCCAATAAATTCTTTTCCGTTCAACCAACTCCTACGACCCTAAATCGTAACTAAAAAATCTGATTTTTGTTTTAAAAATCATTATTTTCGAATGCAAACTAAGTTATGAATTCAAAACATAAAATTTTAATGATTGATTTTCTGATATAAATTTATTTCCACTGTGTTTCCTTAACTTTTATAATGTTATTTGTTATTTTTATTGGAAACCCCTTTAGAAACAATTACCTTGCAATTTCAAACATCTTTTATTCATACAACAAAGCTTATAAATGATTGATCAAAGAGAATTTGATTTTTCTCTTTTATTTCTAGTCTGTAAACATAGGAACAGAGGAATGTATAACATATACACAAGGTATACAGGCATGCAAGCAATTTCACAGCATAATTTCAAGTATAACCACAATTATATACTAGACATAACATATTCCAAATTTAAATAGGTAGTTTATTCACAGGCATCAACATGAAAATAGATTTTAGGTGGGAAGTTTGCTCACCAGGTTATAAACAGAGACAGGTTCTAAGTTTATCTATATATATCCACTAATAAAATATATATACATGCAATTCAAAACAAAGTATTCCTGTAAAAGCTTTAATCACAGAAATTTAAACTGTTTTTAAAATTAAGAGTTTACTCACTTGATTTAAACAGAGGCAGCCTCTTTAATTTTTGAAAAGCTTTTGAAACTGAGAAACTTGAATGCTTTTGCTTTTAAAACTTTAAACTTGCATGCCTCTTAAAATCTGATTCTAAACTTGAGTTGCAGGGCTTAAAACTTGATTTAAACTACATGCATGTTGCTTCCAGGTTGAAGAAAGAATGCAGAATGACTTTTGAATTGATTCCAGAGATGAAAAGAATGATCAGGCTGAAGACTTGGATTAAATCTCAGGTTTGCAAAGGAACAGGCTTTGAGTTGTATTTTTGAATATGAGATTACAGGGATTTGATTTTGAAAACTTCTGGTTTTGAGGAATTTTGATTACTGATTTTCAGGTTTTTGTTTGAGAAATGGTACTGATTTCAGATTTTTGCATTTGAGAAAGGGTTTGAGAAATATGGATTACTGACTTGATTTTCAGATTTGTATTAGAGAAAGAGGTTTGAGTTTATTTTGGTCTTAAAAAGAAATTTGAAAGAAATGAAGTGAAGGAATGCATGTGTGTATATAAGTAAATTTATGATTTTATAAAAATAAAAGAAAAATGAAAATAGATAAGGACACTTGTCCTATACATTTGTTTATTTAATTACACATGTTTTACAAAGCTTTAGATAAATGACACATGTCTTATAAGTAATTTATCCTATTTTTATTTAGTTTAAAAGTATATAAAAGTCTTTTCTTATTTATTAAAATACTTATCTATATATATTAAAGAGAAACAAAAGCTAATTACATTTATAAATAAAAGTTTATACAAATATTATAAAATTCAACAATTTAAATATTTATTCTTTTGAACTTCAACTTTAAATTCAAATTTAAATAAAATTAAATCCTAAGATTCCATTTAAAAGTCAAGTTATATATATTTACATACACTATTTATTCAATTTAAAATAACAATTCCTTTTAGCATTAAAATTCATACATATTAAAAATAATACATTATACTTGTTATTTGAAAATAACATATTTTATAATTTAAACAAGAGATTATATTATCAAGAAATATTTAAAAAGAAATAAAACAAACCATTTTTGTAAATCTTATTTATTTAAACTTAAGTTAAAAATATCTTAAACCAATTAAAATATTTACCTGAAGTATTTTAAAACTATAAAATTACTTATTTAAATATCTTTGAAAAGTCCAGATTAAATTAAATATAAATTTCCAATTTACCAAAGCTTCTATTTAAAAATATATATAAATAAATATATATATTCAAATAGGAAATATCTTATTAACTTTTAAAAGATAAAATCATCAATTAATACTAATTTAATCAGATTATTAAATTAAATTCAAATTTTATTATCAAAGATTATCCATATCAATTTAATTATTCAACAGATTATTAAATTGATATCGTTAAAATTTCCGGGATATTACATTGGGCATGCTTATGCCGATTAGGGTAAATAAAAGGTCAAAATAGGGGGCAACAGTTAGTGTGTACCGGCGATGACCGAGCGTGCGGCATCGATTAGGGTAAATAATTCGCTATTGCGTTCCAAGCGCTAAACAGGTATCTTTTGCTGTGACCAACAGGATTGGTTCACAGTGGCACAACAGAGATAAAAGGCCGATCAACAGGTAGAATTAGGATTACAACCTAATCAAAGTAGTTTAAGACAAGTGAAAACAATCGAAACAATCCAAGCAAACAGTTAAACAGTATTTTATCCCAATTTTATCTTTTCTCTGTTTTCCTTTTTAAACTAGAACTGTTGCTTAGTCTATTATCTTTATCTTGCCTAGAAATGCTAGTAATTACTTTCACTCACCAAACTTATAGTCTGACCCACTCCTCTATTTCCCCTTTTCCCCCATAGGCCAGCAGAGTCGAGGACAGTAGATTAAGATTTCTTGGAGATTTATCCCCGGAGCTTTTCATGTATTCTTCTTCTTCTTTTCTTCTTTTCATCTGGCATTACATGTACTGGTACTTATGAGAGGGATGATTATTATTTATGTAATCTGATGATGTGACTGAGATGTATTTTTCATAAGACATGAGTATTTGATTTTTCAGACATATTCTGTTTTTATGACTTATCTTGAAATGAAGTTTAATTTTAAATTTCAAGTTATTATTTAAATGTTTCTGCTATTTTTACTTATTTATCTTGTGAATCTTAGTCTCTGTGATGCTTTAGCTATACCTATAACGCACCATATCTTTTAGTGTGCTCTTTTTTGGTATACTAAGGGGTGTGGGGTGCTTCAACTGTGGTTGATATTATGTATGTTTTAGCGAAAGAAACATAGTGAATCATCTCAAAATTTCTCCAGGAAAGTGGTACGGAAGGTGTCTATTGATTTCAAAATGTGGATTTTTCATATAAATTTAATGATTTGATTTAATGGTTGCCTTTGATGTAATCGGTTGGCTTACATATGTAATTAGTGCTTCAACTAAAGACATTATTATTCTTACATTCATCTCCATCATAGATTATGTTGTACACTATAGTGTGACTATTAAATTTTACTATTTTGACATAGTTCACTAATACAAAACTAGTCATTTACTTCAGTTGTTTATCCCTTGTTGCTTTAGTTCAACAACCGAAGCAAATGAAGATGAAGAAATTTGCCAAAACATATTGTTTCAGTTGTTGAACCAAAGTAACATAGGTTAATTGCTTCGGTTATTTGAAAACTAAAGCAACTGATTGAGGCTTTTGCTTCGGTTGTTTCGTGACAACCGAAGCATCTGACCCTTTTTTGCTTCGGTTGTCACATGACAACCGAAGCAAAAGAAGATCGATTGCTTCGATTTTCACATGACAACCAAAGCAAATGTAAGCCGAAGCAAAAGGTTTAATTAAAAATTCACATATCAATGCACAATTCAGCTCATAGATCAATGTTTGTACAACTTATACATAAAATCAATATCTCTAATAGAGAAGGGATCTGAAAATTAAAATTAGATAATTTAGCTCATAAATTCAACATATACATTAAATGAGTTAAAGTAATGGAAAATTTGTAAAATATATTTAAATGAGATATAGCTGTTATTACAAAATAAAGAAGCATTACATTAAATTAATAAAGCAAAATTCATTCTTTGTCGTTAATCATCCTCCACATCATCAATTCCTACCCAATGAGTGAAAGCAAAACGAAACTGTTTGAAAGTTATCATACCATTTACATTTATTTTTACTTGTAGAAATAAGTGCAAAATGAAGAAGTTGCGACATTTTATCAATTTTTTACTATTACTTGACAAAGCACATTAATCTACAATATGTAATTCCACCTCAGGTTAAGTTTAGCTTTCATCTGTTCTTGTTTTGTTAACAGTAGAAAGTATGAATTTACTTTCAATAAGTAAAAGAGTAGATCACAAAATTAAGTTTCAATCCAAAACTTGTTTCATAAATATAGTAGAACTTACTATTAAAAATATTATTTTTTATAATAAGTTTGAGAGGATAAAACTTATTGAAATAACATTTTTAAAGGAGGTTTATATTCAAAATGACCCATAAATAAATGGAAAAACAAATTAACGCATTTACACCTTTGACTATAGTGCAAATATAGTTGAAAGAAAATATCATATGTAGGATATTTGTGTCATTTACGATATAAAATATGGACATGGATGGATAAATGGATTTTAATAAGATCTTCTAAAACTGTGGGAGCAATCTACATAAACTATTTTCTTATTTAAGCCAGGGTAGTATGACTAAATAACACAACCAATTGTTAGGATAGACAAAATGTAAAAATAAAAATAAGGGAAACTTTAATGTGAACTTCATGGCTCTACAAAGTTAATGGAGAAAAGAGTGAAAAAGTAACTCAATCATGTTTACTATGACAACTCTAACAAACTTGTAAAAATGAACTATCATTTTTGGTATTACTTTTTTTATCAACGTAAATATATTAATAAGGTAAAGAATTCACTACTTAGAACAGTAAAAATATTTGGAGGCCAAACTTACCTACTTTTAGCTTAATGACCCATTACAATATTTGACTAGAATTGTTTAGCTTGTAACCCAATGATTAACCTCGACTCAATTCATAAATGGAGCCGATTATTATTTTACTTTTTGACTAATATGCTTTGCAACTTATGTACAAGTTCTTCAACTGTTTTCACTAAAATATGTCTTTTTCCAATAATCAAATTATCTCTAATAGTCATAGCTATGTGCATATATTTAATCTGCAACTCATTTCATTACTAGAACGCAATCACTCATTGTCAATCAATACCCAAGAAAACAAAGGTGCCATTTTGTTCAATTTTCTACTTGTATGATTCTTTTAAGCAAAAATATAACTTAAATTTTTAACTTCATCGTTTTCTCTCTCTCGGGTTGGAACTATAAAATAAAAGACAGAAATGTCAATGTGAGGGAATCTATGTAAAGCAAGGAGAACTAGCTTTAATTGGTCATACGAAAAAACTCCTAATGGTTTATTTCTGAAATGTATAAGAAATCAATCTTGTATGAACCCAAATGACTGTAATACGTAACTCAGTTTGCTTATGGACTTTATCGTATTAGTTTTCCTATTATTAGCCTAATTTTCACATATTGAAAAGAATAGGAAAAACCCAAGTAGTCCTGTTTCCATGGAACTATTGAATAAGTTTCTCAAGCTTAAGAAGAATTTTAGCGAGAATTATTTAACTATTAGGACGTCTCAGTTAGCAAGACATTGTTTTCTCGGAGATCTTCAACAAGTTTACATGCGATTTCTTTATTTCTGCTTTGACTTTTTGGGTGATGAGAAAGACAAACTACTCATTGAAATCCGAACTGATCATGCCAAACTAATATGTGATCACGCTGCCTCTCCAATTTGGGAATGGGATTATCACCGATTCGCTCTAGTATATACCCCAGAAGGAACTAAAGCTTCCTTTGATTCTACCCTTACTCTATCGACTAGGTCATTTGATAGAGTTAAAACCGCATTTTCAAAACTTCGAGCTTCAAGTGAATGTTTAAACATAGAACTGCGATGTAACTTGTTTTTATTTTTCATTTGTAAACATTGATGTTATCAATGAAAAAGCTTATTTCCATGTGTTGATTTTTATTTACTTTGCTTAGGAAAACCAACCAGCACTCGCACCTGATTCTGCAGATGTTCGCTCATGAGTATTAAAATTAAAGATAGATTAGTTACTGACATTGAAAAGAGGCGTTCTTCTCCAGATGCCTCAACTTTACGATTTCCTGACAACCCAAATGCACAAGAATGTCACAAATTAACTAAGTTCGACATTTAGAAAGCATAAAGAAGTAACCTCGAGCTTAGAGGATCAAATTGACAAGAAGATCAAAGAATCTCAAGCCTTGAGAGAAAAAATAGACATGATTCTACATTCTAAGCCCTCAATTGATATCGATGCCGAGATGGTCAAATTACATCAACGAATAAATGACCTTGACATGATATTAATGAATAGTCAAATAACTTATTGATCTCCGGAACTTATTGCGAATGGAGGCAATTCAAGCCTTCCCACTCCTATACTATGAGATCTCAATCTTAGGCTAGTCAAGAATTCCCTACTTTACAATATCCACCTTTGGGTCTAAGTGGTGACATGATCTCCAAACGGAGTAGACAAGTCAAATTTGAATGCATATGACATTTTAATAAGCAATGAAATGAAAGCGTGTCTCACCATATTAATGAATATGAAAGAAAAGTTTAAAAGCTTGAGCGTGAGATATATAATATATTGTCTTAAATAAGAGATTGAAGAATTAAAGAGCATAGCTCAAACATTACGAGGAGCCAACAAGACTCTCCAATACGCTTTGAACATTCAAATTAAATCACTTAATGATGTGGATACTATTCGAAAAAAGGAAAAGAAATTCAAAGAACTTCTGGACGTGGCCATTCGCTACATTACTGATCCTCTATTGCCAAGGATTTGGAGAAGACAACATGAAGCCTTAAGCTTTAGCAATGACTGTAGATGTATTAGATTTCTTATTACCATGAGTTTTTCTTTTATTCAATTTATGTAACTAAAACTTTATATACAATGCATTAGATTGCAAATGAATTTGTACTTGAATGAATGTTACCTCAGTTGTAAGGTATGTAGCTTTGGATCAAACACTAATTCTTACTTGAGATCGTTTGATGATCAATATCTTGCTTTTCTGTATTTTGGCCTTTTTATGTATAAATTAATATTCTACTTGTTAAGAGAACCAAGGAGCTTGCTAATTAAACTTTTTAGAATTTGTTATAATTTCCACTAGTAGATATTCAATAGCTTATTGGGTAACAAAGTTTCTCGTTAAATGAATTCAAATCTGAATTGAGAGTTGATTTAGCGATGTTCTGCTATTATAGAATCCTTCTGTTAATAATTTGAATAGAAGTTCTAAGAGCCGCTCTGTCTAGTAATAGTAAAAGAAGACTAGAATACATATCTGGAAATAATAATAGGAGACTGAAAACTCTCATCTGGCAATAATAATAGAAGACCAGAAACCCTTATTTGGCAATAATAAAAGACCAAAAATTCTTATCTGGCAATAATAATAGAAGTCCATAAATCCTTATCTGGCAATAATAATAGAAGACCTGAAATCCTTATTTGGCAATAATAAATGACCAAAAATTCTTATCTACCAATAATAATAGAAGTCCATAAATCCTTATCTGGCAATAATAATAGAAGACCAGAAACCCTTATCTTTAAATAATAATAGAATACCAGAAATCCTTATCTGACAGTAATAATAGAAGTCCAAAAATCTTTATCTGACAGTAATAATAGAAGTCCAAAAATCTTTATCTGGCAGTAATAACAGATGACCAGAAACCCTTATCTGGTAATAATAATAGAATACCAAAAATCCTTAACTGGCAAGAATAATAAAAGACCAGAAACCTTTATTTGGCAATAATAGAAGACCAAAAATTCTTATTTGGCAATGGTAGTAGAAGACCATAAATCCTTATTTGGCAATAATACTAGAACACTAGGAATCCTTCTCTGCCAATAATATTGAAGACAAAAAATCCTTTTCTGGCAATAATAATAGAAGGCCAGAAATCCTTATCTATCAATAATAATAAAAGACCAAAAATCATTATCTGGTAATTGAAGATATGTTTTCTAAGGAGCACAAATGGCTCATATTCGATGGATCTTTCTTTAGAAGATTGTCCGAATTGGAGAGCTAACTGGCTTTGATTTTTGATAGATCTTCCTCTAGAAGATTGATTGATTCGGAGCGCTACTTGTCTCCGATTTTTGATAGATTTCCCTAGAAGATTGATTGATTCGAAGCACTACTTGGCTCTGATTTTGATTAATTTGTATGGCACTATCTTAAGTGGTGATCTCTACTTGGATCGGACCGCTTACCACTATCTTAGGTGATGATTTATGTGTGTTGTTCGGTGTGTTTGGTTAGCTATCTTGAGCAGATTCAAAGACTTATTGGATCTCCCTCTAGGAGATGCTTCAGTGAGGCCTTTGCTGATGGCACTAAAGGCTGGTTTGGTGCTTTGGACAAGACAAAGGTTACCCATCCTCTCTCTAAAAGCGCTTTAGTAAGGCCTTTGATGATGGCACTAAAAGCTTGTTCAGTTCTTTGGACAGGCCAAAGGCTTACCCATCATCCCTCTAGGAGGCCCTTCAGTAAGTTCTTTGATGATGACACTGAAGGCTTGTTCGGTGCTTTAGTGAGGTTTTAATGATGGGACTAAAGACTTACTCCATCCTCCCTCTAGGAGGTGCTTTGTCCAGGCCATCTTGTCAGGGGCAAAGTCTTTAGCCCCTTACTGCCATCTTAGGTAGTAGCTTAGGCTTTCCATTATTTTAGCGGAGTTTTACTCCTCGACCATGTAGATATACTTATTTTGTTTGGAAGATCTTATTTTTTTAATTTCCTTAACATCTTCGTACAAATTCATTTTTCTTTCCTTTCCCTAGGAAATTATTGATCAAGCCCTCCAAGCTTCGACATTGGTTTGTGCTATGCCTATTGGCTCAATATAGTCCTCCAAGATTCATCTCATTCTTTGAACACTTCTTTTGCAAAGGCTAATAGTTGAGTTCATCCTTAGTTAAGAGATATATATTCTCATAAGATGTGGTAAGAGAGCTATTTTTAGGAAGTCATAATTTCCTGGAAAATGACCCTCTCCATTGATGCTTAACTCTTTTGTTACTTGTGATGGTGCCTTCACTCTCGATGGTCAGTTGTCTTTTTAGCGAGTCTTGTGCTTCACTAGTTTATTAGGATCTATCAAATACACCCCTCCATTTTCTAGTGAACCATTCAAAGTCACTTTCAATTTCTTTCTCGGAAATGGCCCCTTTGGCTTTGAGTTGAATCTTTATCCTTATTTTCAAGAATATATTATCTTTTTCGTATTGCCTACTCAGAGCAAAGGTTGGTATTGGCCCTACATGAAAGTTATTCAAATTCCATTTTTATGGATTGTATGGAGCCACTTATCCTTTCTTCTCTTCCACAACTTGTAATGCTACAAATCTTAGCACTTTTTCTTTATGAAACCAGGGATCATTAGTAATTTGATAGGTTGGACCAGTCATTTGAGGCTCGAAGGATCCTTGTTTGTGGATTTTAACTCGATTAATTAGCATGACTAAGTAAAACTTAGTTGATGCGATTAATTAGTGTTGAAAATCAATGGTATGTTAGCTTGGAATGGGATATGCTTGGTAAGGGAAAGTCCTTTAAGCCCAAAATATGCAAGCTAGGGTAGTTCCACTTAGGGTTTTAACAGAGTCAGAGATTCGGGCCCTTCTTCTAGCTCCAAAATGTTATCAAATTTCTTTATCAACCCCAAAAGGGTAGGAAATGTTGATTTAGTTAAGGTATGGATGAGTCAATCCTATGCTAAATCACTAGTATCGCTTGATGTTGCTAGGATGAAGTAGGTTAGCCAGTTTGAAGTCATCTCTTAATATCAACATTGAAATGGTGTGGAATATCAAAGAAGATCCCAGTTGATATGCGAGTCACAAATCCAGTCAATATGAATATTATGAGTCAAAGTTAAGTCAATATGCAAGTCACAAATTATAGATCATTTCATCAAATATGCCATGCAATGGTTCAATATTCAATCCGTTATGTATATAAAGTGTAAGTGCTATAATCGACAAAACTCCCCAAATTGATGTAGGGTTACAAAGTGAAAAAATGTAAGAAGAGCGAGAAGAATGATTCACCCCCTCTCCATAACCCCTTTGTCTATATTTATAGGGATAGGAAGGCAGCATGCCGCTTGGTTTCAACAACATATTCGACGTACTTGGCCTCATTGATGAAGGCATGTGACCTCATTGCCTCTGGTTATTAATAGCTTCTATTGTGATGATTGGCACTCTCCATTAGTTGTTGGCGGCATCAGTTGGGAGCAGCATTGAACATTAATGAGGAGCGGCGTTAATATGAAGTAGTATTGAGAAAGAGCAACTTCACCTAGAATAATGTCCACGTTGATAACTCTTGGAATCATCATGGCCGGTATCCTCTAAGTATTGTTGGAGTGCAGTACCAATACATATGGACATAGAATAATGGCGGCATGGAATAAAAGTGACACCAATGGTTACCGTGGATATTAACGACGTTCGCCATCAACATCTTATGTGTAGCCTTTGTAGATGTTGATGACATTCTTCATCAACATTGTTGAGTGGCAGCTTTGATCATAGGCGACGTTAATGATAAATGGTTCTCTATGGAAAACAACTCTAAGGAGCGATGACATTAGAGTGGAAGCAACATCAAAGAGATGCAACACCATTATTTAATGTCACCGATTGTAGTGGTATCATCAATGGGCGACGTCGATCATTCTTGATATCATTGCTTTCTTTAATAACTTATGATGTTGATTCCATTCGGCGTTGCTATGCGATGCGGTTCCATCTAATCTTATAGATAAGGGGTGGCACTATTGTTGTTTAGGGTTCTTTGGCTTTACTGATGACATGCGTTGCCAATGTTGATGAGAGTCGGCACCGTTGGTGTCGGTACTAACCCATTCCATCACTTCATCACTACTTATTGATGCAGTGTCGTGATTGGGTAGTAAGTCGAACATCATTGAGATCAATAATGGTGATAATAGGTAACATTACGTATTAAATACCTTGTAAATTCTAATAATATGATTGGGGCCCTTAAATGTTTTAGGCTATAGAAGACTGCCTTGTTTGCCTAATTATTGAGATGACCCTACACACATTGAACCATACTATACACTAATAACTATATGTTGTAGCTTAAACCATAATTGAGTATCTGCTAATGAAATATTTTCCTGGTGCCTCACATTATTCACTATCAAATTACCAAAGCACAACGGAGTCATGGAAAAATTTCTGGGAACATCAATGGAAGAACCATGGCACGATACTGATCTTACCCAGTATGAGTACTTTGGTATGACATTGCAGTTGTTTATCCAGGCACACTGAACTATCAAATATTCATGTTCAAGTATAAGTCGGGTACAAATATCTATACAATACCATTATGGCATAAATTCGCATTTCAAAACATGGAACCAAAATTGGTATGCCGTACGATCGGAAATATTGTCCATTTACATAAAATGTGTTTGGTTTTGGAGAAAAAAATATACATTGGTACCTTCCGACCGTATATCGAAATTCAAAGATGTGGTCCTATGGTTTTCTTAGCAAACTAGTTACATTGCTTTGGTTCATCGTAAGTTTACATGGTAATAATTGAAGCATGTCTATGTTGAAATAATAGCTATTTGTTACTTAGTTCTACAATGACATACATGCACTCTGTTTTGAAAGTTGATGTACAGTTGTCATTAACACATGTTAAATCACTAGAATGAGGTTGGCAGTTGTTATTGTTGTCCCTTACTATTGTTGAATTGAAGATGCTATAGGTCTAACTTTCTTATATTATAATGATCCATCCATCCATCCAACTAAATTATAATGGTAATATATTACCACGAAGTTTTTCTAGTTACCAAAATGCTCCAACATTTTAAAATTTTAGGCACTACATATTAAATGGTATTTAAGTCATTTCGCTTTCATATTTTTAGACTATTTTTGAAGGATACTTAAAAAAATTTACTACACTATTAATTCAGAATAGAGCTCCCTTAGCGCTGAAGCCCCCCACCCCCCGTGAAAGCGATTAAAATTGAACAAGCTTACATCAAATGACAAAAGCTAGGGCTTGCACAATTATGTCATATGGATGATTTCTTGCTAGCATCCAATCTCATGCCAACACACACATATATACCTACAAACAAACATAAATTTATTGGTTGGTTTACAATAAAATGAACTCGCTTACCTTTTTATTCGCACCCGTCTTGTAACGACTCACAAAATTTGACATGGTTAATATTAAATTAATTAAATGGTTTTTTAATTAAAAGCTTGATTGATTATCGTATTTTTAACGTTGCGCAGATCTTTCTGAGCTGATCATTTTCAACTATAAATTTGTTAAATTTGAGTGTATGGTTTGAAAGATATGAGACTTACAAGCCAAAAATCACGTACGTAGCTATTTTAGATCAAACATGATGCACATCTCATAGTCTAGCATACGACTATATAAGTAAGGCTACGGAACCTTAGCCTTTGCCACCATCCTTATTTTTCAGCCAAATCTTCAAATCCCCTTAATCCCTCTCTAATTTGAATATTAAATAATCAATTAAAATTCATTCAAAGTTCAAAATACTTGAACCCTACCTTATAATATATGGATTCGATGCTCTTGACGAATGACGGTATATTAATTGTGGCAGGATGCTATGCAATTGTTATCACTATTAGAAAATTCATTGTTTACCTCCATGGTATTACCGATGCCTTTCCAACAACAAAACATTGACGTCGATGGGGCATCAATATGTTGTCGATAAGTGTATGCCAACGTAGCTTTACTGATGCCTTGCCCATGCCTTTATAATTATATCGTTGCATCGTCGGCATGACGTCGCTCCCAACCATACTTAATATTTGACGTTTTCTCCTCCATCAAATTTCGATATAAAAATATACAAATCCACCTTCTCCTTCCTATAAGTCGTTACAAGCATCTCCTCCTTCCCCAATCCACCGTAAGCCAAACCCCTCCCTATGTTGCCATCTCCAAGCCCATCAACTCCTCCTTAGAGCCAGCCAACTACTACCTCCCAAGCCACTACAAGCCACCATCTCCCAAGCCTCCATGCCCAATGCCTCTTCCAAACCTCCACCTCGCTGCATATCTAAGACTCCAAGCTATAGCAAGTCGGCTACCTCCTTTTAAGCATCCTCCAAGCCTCCAAGACGCTACAGACACCACCCTCCATTGGTATGATTTATTGCTTCGATTTAGTTTTATTCACTATTATGATTTGATTCGATTTGTATAGGATATAGATTCGTTAGTATATGATCATTGACGTAGATTCATTGGTATGGTGATTCATATATGATTCGAAATATTGTTGATATTTGGAGGTTTGACCAGGCAACTAGGTCGGTCGGCATTCAACCTAGTTCGACATTCATAGGTCGACCGGCATTGGAAGCCTCGTTCGGCATTCATCCTTGTCTAGCATCCAGCCTCGTTCGTCAAACAAAGGTCGTTCGGCATTCAGCCTCGACCGACATCCATGCCTCGTTCGACATTCAGGCTCGTTCGGCATTCAGTCTCGTCCGGCATGAACCTCGTTCGGCATTCATCCTCATCCGGCATTCAGTGGTCGTTCGGCATTCATGAAGTCGTCCGGCATTCAGTGGTCATTCGGCATTTCAAGAGGTCGTCCGGCATTCAGTGGTCGTTCGACATTTCAGAGGTCGTCCGGCATTCAGTGGTCGTTCGGCATTTCAGAGGTCGTTCGGCATTCAGAAGCCGTCCGACATTCAATGGTCGTTCGACATTTCAGCTTCGCTCGGCATCCCAGCCCTGACCTACATTCATGCCTCGCTCGGCATTCATGCCTCGCTCGGCATTCATACCTCGCTCGGCATCTACATTTCACTCAACACAGTGCCTCGTTCGGTTTGGAGCCTGGCTCGACATTTGCCGTTCGGCATTTGTGGCTCGGCACTCAGAAGTCACTCGCCATGGGCCGAAGTATCTCACTCCTAGGCCCAAGTGGGAAGTCCAACCCATCTTCGTCTATAAACAGAGGGGTAGGGGCATGCTGAAAAGGGACTTTTTTCGAGAACACTGGGGAGACTCTGCCGCTTTCAAGACTCATTCTTTCGACTTAGCAATTGTATTCGAGTAATTGGTGTACGGATTGTATCTGTAATCAGTTATCAAGTAAAGCAATAAAGATTAGCCACAAAGTGGACGTAGTTAGTTATGCCGAACCACTATAAATCTGGTGTTCTTATTTTCTGCATTTGATTTTGCATTCAATCTTCTGTTCACATTTACTTTCTTCATTTATCTCTCTACACAATCTTTCTCAACGAGGTTAGTGACCAATTTTGGTGCTAACACTTTGGTACTTTCACTGAGAATCGAATTCTCAGGCCATAAGGATCTGCTTTAAAGCTACTGGATTGAATAAATCCCTTGAAGGAGATCCAAGTCATTCATAAGACGTCCGTTGATTCTACTCAGAGTTCCTACCAATAACTTTACAATGGGAAGACCACGTACCAGATCAACCTCTCATAATGCGGACGCCCATGAGACCGCTAGCATACAACAAGTAGGACCTAGCAATCAGCAAGCAAATCAAGGCGCAGGGACCGCCGCCCAGGACCAAATGCAAGTTGTCACCAGAATATAGTTCAACGACTTGATGAGAGAGCTCATGGAAAGCAGGAGACAACTTGGAGAGCAGATGCAAGCCAACGCCAACCTTATGGCACAGCTTACTCAACAACAGCATCAGAATGCTGGGAGCAGTCCAGCTCCTTACTCTTCATCTGATAGCTCAACGTCATCCGATGAACCTCCCAGGCGTAGATGCCGCAAGACTGAAACTACATAGGCAGGTGCTGCCGATCGAACAACTGGGTATCGTTTACACCTCGAAGACCGCAACCAAGCAGGAACGGGAAACTTAGGAACTGGAGCGTAGGTAGAGGCTGGACGCCCGGCTCACCAAGATGCCAATGATGCCGAACCTCAAGATGCACGTCTAGTAGATCACCAACAGAGGAGGCATCAACCTGATCAATCCCAAAGGACAGACTCCAACCTGCCATCTTCCATACAAACCCCAGACTTATCAGCTACGATCAAACAACTGATGAGAGAAAATCAAGGCATGACAAATGATGATTGGGGGGTATCCAGGAGTCATACTCCGTTCATAGACACTGTTCTACAGGCAGAATACCCTAAGAAGTTTAGCATGCCAACTATCCCGGCCTACGAAGGAAAGACCAATCCCTGATAGCATGTGATGAGATATGAGTGGATGATGGATTCGGCTAGAGCGAATAATGCAACCAAGTGTAGATGCTTTCGAATAACTCTATCTGGGATCGCTACCATGTGGTTCACCCGACTTCCTCCGCGGTCCGTATCTAGTTTCGAGGAGTTGGCGAAGAAATTTATAGACTTGTTCAGAATACACACTACTCATCCAAAGGACGTGATGTCTCTATCAAGTGTAATCCAAGCTTCTGGAGAGTCATTGAAGGAGTATTTGCAGAGATTCCATGTTGCGGCTACTGAAGTCAGTAATCCTAATGATCATGCAATTCTTATGGCTGTGATGCGAGGTGTGGATCTGGATTCAGAGTTTGGAGATTGGCTAGCCGGAAAACCTCCAACTACGCTAGAGCATTTTTACTCAAAGGCACATCAGTTCATAAGAAGAGAGGAAGCCAGGTGGATAAGGCGAGATAAGGCACTGGGGCCTGTTCAGGAGTCCGTGAAGAGCAACATTGCTGTGAAGCAATCTGGAGACAACTCGAGGAAAGTTCAGGTCAATGTCCAGAACAAGCCCGGGCAATCTAAGGAATCCGGAGGAAGAAATCAGGGGAAGAAAAGAGAAGCAGAAAATGGAAGCCGAGAATTCCAACCTACAACGAATACACCCCACTAAATGCATCCCTGGAGAATATTTACCTGTCAACTTGTAATACCTTTCAATACAGAAAACCACGCCCAAAGGAGTCAAACGAGGAGCAAAAGTTGACTGGGAAGTATTGCCGCTTTCATGAGACTTATGGGCACAATACTGAAGAGTGCAGACACCTACACGACGCTATAGAGAAGTTGATTAGGCAGAAAAAGTTACAGGAGTTTGTAAAGAATCCGCAAGAAGGTGGACAGGGAATGTACAATCTCGGTCATGCACCAGCTCCGCGTCACCCTAAGGAGCCTGCTCGGACCGTGGGCAGACTATTCATAAACACGATCATCGGTGGACCTCACCCTGTAGATAAGAACTGGCAAGAAATGGAGCGGTATGCAAATTCCTTTAGCCATGTAGATTTTGAGTGTTGTTCCAACGTGGAGGATGGGACCCCCACTAAACAACTGCGCATGATGACAAACGATATAGTATTCAGGAGCAGAGATGCTGACCAGGTGGAGGCTCCTACCATTGACCCGATGGTCATATCTGCGACAATCGGGCCGGCTTTTATGAAAATAATTTTGATTGATTGTGGAATTTCCATCAATATTATCTTCAAGAAGGCTTATGATCAGATGAAGATGGAGACGAAGGATTTGAAGCCATCTAAAGCTCGTATACATGGCTTTAATGGCGCAGCGACTGATGCAGTGGGGTATGTTGAGTTGCCAATTGAACTGGGACAAGGTGAGCATAGGAGGGTGCGAATCCTACCTTTCGTAGTTTTGGATGTGGATTCTCCATACAATGTGTTTTTGGGCCGACCGGCCCTGGCTGAGTTTAGGGCAGCATTGGCCCCGTGGTGTTTGACTTTAAAGTTTCCGACTGACAAAGGAGTAGGTGTTGTTCATGGCGACCAGGCGACCGGTCGTGCATGTTATATGGCTGAGCTCCGAGAGGCCCAGCGGAGAGAGAAAGGGAAGGTTGCGGACAATTCCGTCCGCATTCAGAATACCGACAATTGAAAAATAATGCCCGAGCCCTGGCTCGGGCAAAATTCTCGAATCTACAGAGACATAGATCCGAGAGACGATGATGAGGAACCCAGGGAAGAAAAAGCAGCATCGGATGAACTGACGGTCGACATTTCAGTCAGCCGAGACGATCCATCGCAAGTATTGAAGATTGGATCACCACTCAGCCCCTCAATGACTGAAGACCTCAGTGATTTCCTCCGAGCGAATCTCGATGTTTTCGCTTGGACACATTCCGACATGTGCGGGATTTCTCCTGCTATTACGAGTCATATGTTGAACATAGACCCGAAGTACATCCCAGTTAAGCAAAAAAGGAGAGGAATGGACCCAGAGAGGTCCGCTGCTCTCAAAGAGGAGGTGGACAAGCTCAAAACTAATGGGTTCGTCCGCGACGCCCTCTACCCCGAATGGGTGTCAAACCCCGTACTAGTGAAAAAAGCGAATGGGAAGTGGAGAACCTGCGTAGATTATTCTGATTTAAACAAAGCATGCCCTAAGGACAATTTCCCATTACCTAGAATTGATCAGTTGGTCGACTCCACTACAGGACACGAGTTGTTGTCATTCATGGATGCATACTCGGGATACAATCAGATCCCGATGCACATTCTAGACCAGGAGCACACCAGTTTCGTCACAGATGTTGGGCTATATTGTTATGTAGTAATGCCTTTTGGATTGAAAAAAGAGGGAGCGACCTATCAACGTTTGGTGAATCGAATGTTCAAAGATCAGATTGGTAGAACGTTGGAAGTCTATGTGGATGACATGCTCGTGAAGTCACGACAGTCAAACAACCACATTCGAGACTTAGAAGAGATGTTTGGCATACTCAGGTATTATGGGATGAAGATCAACCCTCTGAAGTGTTCCTTCGGCGTTGCATCGGGGAAGTTTTTGGGATTCATTGTTAATGCCCAGGGAATTGAAGCTAACCCGAAAAAGATTCAAGCTATTCGAGATGTACAAGTGCCCAGAACTATAAAACAGGTACAAAGCTTGAATGGAAAGGTGGCTGCGCTGAGTCGATTTATATCTAGAGCCACAGACAAGTGCATTCCCTTCTTCGATATAATAAAGAAAGGAAAGAGGAATTTCAAATGGACATCCAACTGTGAGGAAGCATTCCGAGATCTGGTGAGGCATTTGGAGAGTCTCCAGTGCTGTCGAAACCAGTAGACCATGAAATGCTGTATGTATACTTGGTCGTATCCCCGCATGCTATAAGTGCGGATTTGGTCCGCGAGGAGGACCACGTTCAAAAGCCGGTGTATTACGTTGTAAACGTTTAACGTGGGTAGAAAGAAATTATCCTAAAATTGAGAAATTGACCTATTGCTTGGTGATTGCATTACGCAAGCTGTGTCCGTACTTTCAAGCACACTCAGTCAGTATTTATACCGATCAGCCCTTGCGATAGGTACTCCAGTGACCAGAAACTTCTGGAAGGATGTTAAAATGGAATATCGAATTGAGTCAGTTCGATATTACCTACCTTCCACGAAGATCCATACAAGGGAAAGCATTAGCGGATTTCATCCCCGAATTTACTATATTAGACGAACCAGATGGTCACAGTGTCATTCCCTCCATTCGATGGAAATTGTATACCGATGGGGCATCAAACGACCATTGCTCTAGGGCTGGTGTAGTTCTTGTGACCCCAGAAAACCGATTGATTTGTTATGCTTTGAAGCTCAATTTCCCAGCTACGAATAATGAAGCAGAATATGAAGCATTGATTGTTGGTTTAAAGCTTATTGGAGAACTCGGGTTAAAGTCAGTTGAAATATTTTGTGACTCACAGTTGGTGGTGTACCAAGTACAAGGAGGTTACCAAGCAAGGGGACAAAAGCTTGCTCCGTACCTTGCTCTGGTTCAGGAACTATTGATGAACTTCGAACATTATGACATTTCGCACATCCCGCGTGAACAGAACAAGGAAGCCGACTCGTTGGCCAAATTCGCAAGTACTGGCGATGCACAGCAAATGGGATTAGTTCCCGTCGAAACCTTACATGCTCCGAGCATAGATGTGATGGAGGTTGATTTTGTGTTGGAAACAGGAATCAAGAGGGAGTCATTGATAACCCCATTCAAACTATACTTGATAAACGGGACTTTACCCGAAAGAAGGAGCGAAAGACGACAGGTCATTCGTAAAGCCGTGCGATATGTGATGCAGGATGGAGTAATGTATCAGAATGGGTTCTCGGTCCCTTTATTACGCTGCATTTCCCATGATGAGACAAAGCGGGTCTTGAAGGAAGTTCATGAAAATTTGGCGACCACACTGGGGGGCAGACACTAGAAAAAAAGTTCCTCTGTTATGGGTACTATTGGCCAACTGTGAATCGAGATGCTGCAGATTATGCAAGAAATTGTGACAAGTGTCAAAGATATACGAAAATCCTGAGAGCTCCACCAATGGAACTCATGCAAATGGTTAGTCCCTCGCCATTTGCAACCTGAGGAATCGACATAATCGGTTCTTTGCCTATATCCAAAGGTGGTGCAAAATACGCGATAGTTGCGGTCGACTACTTCACAAAATGGGTCGAGGTAGAGCCTTTAGCCACAATCACCTCCAAGAAGGTCATTAACTTCATTGTACGAAACATTATATGCTGCTTCGGCCTCTCGCGAACCATCATTACAAACAACGGAACTCAATTTGAAAGTAGAGAATTCAAAGATTTCTGGTTAAAGTACGACATTGAGAAAAAGTTTGCCGCCGTTGCTCATCCGAAGGCTAATGGACAAGTTGAAGCCGTGAACAAAATAATCAAGTCCATATTAAAGAAGCGTTTGGAAACGGCTGGAGGCAAGTGGGTAGATGAACTTCCAATAGCGCTATGGACTTATAGAACTACACACAAGTCCACGACCGGCCACACCCCATTCGCATTGGCATACGGCTCAGAAGCTGTTATACCCATGGAGCTTGAAGTTCCATCACATCGGGTGATACATTATGATCCTAAGACGAATCAGGATCTCCTGTTGGAATCACTGGACTTCGTTGATGAATAACATGAAGAAGCCGAGTTAAGGGCGGCATCATATAGGCACCGAGTCAAGCGATATTACAACGAAAAAGTCCGCCCTAGAATCTTTGATGTGGGTGATCTCGTTTGGAAACGAGTTTTCCCAGTACCATCACGTATGAATCCCAACTGGGAAGGACCATATGTCGTTGAATGGAAGCTTGGAGAGGGAACTTTCAAGCTAGCGACCGTTGATGGCATGATACTCCCCTGAGCATGGAATAGTGAACATTTGCGACGTTATTATATTTAGCTTGTTTCTTTCGTGTTTTAGGTGCAGTTATTTCCTGTATGTTTTTGTTCCATTGTTTCTTAGTTTCTTTTTGACCGTGTAATCAGACAATTTAGTTTGTTTTCATTAATAAAGGCTTGAAGCTGTCTTTTCCATGAATTACCGATGTTCCTGTACCTTATAGTCCGGTAACAAACAACTGGAGTTACACTATTCTGTCTGACGTACGAACTCGCATAGCCGACTTAAAACTCCAAGTCCCCTGAATGTGGACTGGAGTACTCTACGTCTCCAGAGTACGGACTAGAGTATAATCGACTTGAATCTTCAAGTCCCCTGAGTGCGGACTGGAGTACTCTAAGTCTCCGGAGCGCGGACTAGAGTATAAACGACTTAAATCTACGAGTCCCCTGAGTGCGGACCGGAGTACTCTAAGTCCCCGGAGCGCGGACTAGAGTATAAACGACTTAAATCTCCGAGTCCCCTGAGTGCGGACCGGAGTACTCTAAGTCCACGGAGCGCGGGCTAGAGTATAAACGGCTTAAATCTTCGAGTCCCATGAGTGCGGACCGAAGTACTCTAAGTCCTTGGAGCACGGACTAGAGTATAAACGGCTTAAATCTCTGAGTCCCATGAGTGCGAACCGGAGTACTCTATGTCCCCGGAGCGCGGTCTAGAGTATAAACGACTTAAATCTTCGAGTCCCATGAGTGTGGACCGAAGTACTCTAAGTCCCCTGAGCGCGGACTAGAGTATAAACGGCTTAAATCTCTATGTCCCATGAGTGCGGACCTGAGTACTCTAAGTCCCCGGAGCGCGGACTAGAGTATAAATGACTTAAATCTCCGAGTCCCCTGAGTGCGGACCAGAGTACTCTAAGTCCCCGAAGCGTGGACTAGAGTATAAACGACTTAAATCTCCAAGTCCCCTGAATGTGGACTGGAGTACTCTAAATCCCTGAAGTGCGGGCTAGAGTATAAACACTCATAATCTCCAAGTCCCCTGAATGCGGACTGAAGCACTCTAAGTCCACAGAGTGCGAATTGAAAAGTATTCTAAGTACCAGAAATGTGAAATAAGAGATGTACAATTCCAAAGAATGTCCGAGCAATGTGAAAATGGATTGGGAATTTATGTAACTAATAAGAACTTGAGTTTCGACCACAGTTATACAGAAAGCTAAAAAGCAGAAATCGTTCGAAAGATAAAGTAACCAAACTTTATTCATTAATCCAAAATAGGGTTATACAACCACTCCTTCAAAGCTCGAAGTCAAAAGTCTATCTACATAAACTACGAAAATGAATAAATAAAAGAAGTTGCATGATCTAAGCTAGCCCTCGTCAAACGAGTGTAGCGGCTACTTCTTCGGTTTCTTTAGCTTCTTGTCTTCCTTCGTTTGTTCGGACGACTCCTCCCCCACGCGCTTACTCTTGGACGTTTTGCTCGCCAGAGAAACAGTATCAGGAGTGGGAGGAGGAACATCTAGTGGTTTGGATCTGCCGGGAAGAATGACTTTTAGAGGCATGTTCAACGGATCGTTAAGTTCTACTACTTGAGACTTGATCTTGACCTCAACTTTCTTCTTTTTCTCTTCCTCAAGTTGTTCCTTCATGCTCAATTTAGAGGTATGTTCAGTGGCGCAAGTAATCTCAATTTCGTAACTCCTTTCGACGGGAGATAAAGTTTCGGACTTATCATCGTCAAGCGCCCCAATCACCTGAGCATCGGGACCGGGGGTTACTCCCGCATGAGTAGCCTCGCTTGTTTTCACCATCTCCTCCTTGGAGTCAGTCCAGGGTCAGAGCGGTCTGCATAAAAACACAAGGGACGAATGTTAGAATCAATAACTTCTCGCCGAAAGCGACAGATTTTTGAACTTCAAGAAGAAGAATTTTATACCGGTTTCTTGTTGGCTTTCAGCCATGCGAGGAGTCTCGCCCTCTAGAATGGGGGATAACACGTGAATGCCGAGGCCGGGATCCTCCGGATCGTAACCGGCGTGTTGTTCGAACGGATCAAGCACTGGCCGTTCAGCCGATTGAGTAGGAGAAAGAGTTGAAGGTCCGGTTCCAAACGGACCGGCCATGTCGTTTTTCTCCTTTGATGGAGAAGAGCCTTTGCCAAAAAGAGCGATTGCTGCAGACAAATCTGAAGGATCGTCCCCCTTGAGAAACTCTTTTACTATAGCTTCCTCATCCACCTCCTCAGTACCCGACTCCACCTTTCTAATCTTTATTAAAGTCTCCCAGGCCTCGGCTAAAGATTCAAGGTAGCCCTCGCCTAACAAAGTCAAGTCCCGGTGCATGAGGATACTGGCGTTGTATTCAGCTATCAATGGGTCAAACATACACTTGACCTCCTCTCTGCCGGCCTCGGTGGCCGCCTCAAGGTAAGAGTCGATCTCCGCGGACGCTATTCTTTTGACCTCTTCACGGGCTTCGTCCTTCATCATCCCGACCTTAGAAATCTCATCATCGAGCTTTGCTTTCAAGAGTCGTGTAGCAACAATCTCGTTGCAATATCGTTGGGAATCTTCTTGAGCAGCTATCTTCTCTTCTTTCTCCTTAGAGAGTAGCTCCTTCAACTCTTTAACCTTATGGGCGAGTGCATCCTTTTCTTTTTGAACTGAGTCCTTTTCTAAAGCCAGGGATCCATGGCGTTGAACCGCTTCGTCAACTTCCTTTTTATGAGTCATCTCTAAGCGAGTGACGGCCTCTGCAGTATCTTTAGCACTCCGTTCAGCAGCCTCAAGCTGGGATTTATACGAAGAGAGCTCTTCGTCCAGATTTTTGATAATGTCCTTATCGAAGATAGCTTCAAGTTTCAGGCGGTCGATTTCCTGTTGACGCTCGACAGAGATTTCCGAGACTTTTTCGACCAGATGAACAAGCGCGTCATGTTAAACATAAACGTCGTTGTTGTAAGCGATGGCACTCTGCTTAACATGTCCTGGAATGTGGTGGATTGCTGGAAGAAACTTCAGGCCATCGAAGCAAATTTTGGGAAATTTAACTTTAAGCTCGGCCAGTTTCTCCGAAATCGTCGGGTCTGCTGCAGGAACAGGGGGAGGTGGCTTTGAAAGTTCCATTCTCTTACGATGTTCCCGGGACTGCTGTGTGCTAGATTAACCAGAATGTTGATCACGGGAAACATCAGGTTGAGACCCCTTCTGCGAAAGCTTCTCTTTGCCTTGCTCTGTTTGAGAAGGGAGATCACGAGAGTATGAAGATTGGCTGTGTGATTTCTTTCGATAAGTCGACTCTCGGGGACGGTTGTCTCGGTCTCCGGAGTCGTCTCTGTCCCGGCGCTTGCCGGAGCCCGAATCCCGGCCAGAATGGTGAAAGATGGATGAGCCGTGAAGACGATCGAATCCATGGGGGCGTCCCATGTCACCTGCATAGAATGAGAATAACGACAAGTTAGAAAAGATCAGGGTGACGGCTAAGATTGAAGTGCAGGGTGAAGTGCGCATGTCCGTGTGTGTCCTAGTGTTTCCCCCCGACGGACCAGTTTCTTTACTAATTGGAGTATTATCTCCCTGGCTCGGGCTTGAACTCGCGTATCGCCTCTAGCGGGCGGATGAAGCTTGAGGGCCTCTGAATCGTCGAAACCGTAGTTGAGTAAATCGTCAGGAATGGTAAGGTTCGATAGGCCCTTTAGAGAACTTTCTAAGTGCTGCGAGGAAGATTCTTTTTCCATTGGAATAAGGGTAACTTTAGAAGTTCCGCCCACTGTTTTCTTCCTCAGCTTGTACGTCAGTTTCTTCTTCCTCTTCGAAGGGGAAGACGATGTTTCAATATCATGAACTTCAACTATCGGGTTCTCTCCCTGTACTTCGGGCGTTTCTGCTTCTTTAATCTCCCCCTCCTCTAGTGTGTCAGGGGCGTTCTATGCTGAAGACTCGGCCTGCCTTTTCCCTTTGCCAGCAGCAGGCCTAGGTATGGTAGCACCCTGAGGGAGGCCTATCCGATGACCTTCTGCCAATAGCCCAAACTGTGTAAGTGACTCATTTGAAATGAGGGATTTGATGTCTCGGATAGTTGCCACTGCTTCAGAGTATCCGGAGCATTCGGGACGTGGAGCGATACTTGAAAAAGTGGATAAAGAGTCAGAAAAGATGCGGATTCCGCCAAATTCAAGTGTTGATCTAGAAAACAAACTTACTCCCTTCCACCCATCTCCTAGCGAAGCCGGAAGGGCAATGGACATAGAACCACTCTTTCTTGTACTGGGTGAATTTACTCCATGCCCCAGTCAGGATTTGGCATTTACTATATGGCTCCAGAAATATGAAAGACGGGCTATTCGACCATCTCTTAAAGCGATAAATATAATGGATATCGCCTGGAGTCGGAAGCCTGGAGAAGACACTCATAAAGAGGATGCAAGTCCCATATAAGAAAGCATGACTGTTCGGAGGCAGTTGTGAAGGAGCGATCTCGATATATTGCAATAAGTCGCGAAGGAAGGAGTTGAAGGGTGGAACACTACCGACCTAGCACATAAACTTATTGCAAGCTGTATACCCGGCTGGGGGCAAATGCGGATGATCATTCCCTGAAGGAACTAACACGTCGTCGAAAGGGATTCCATGGACAGAGCATATTCGACGGAGTGTAGTCTCGTTAATCTTTGAGAACTGTGAATCGATTGGGTCGTCTAGGAAAATTGCTGCCTCCAAAGCGTCAGGAGCCAAGTCGACAGACGTCGTCGCGGCGCTCGGTAAGTTTTGAGTAAGGGTAGATGACGGATTCGAAGTATCTACAGCTTCTTGTCGAGAGGATGGCCCAGGTCTGTCTGAGATCATAGCAGAGCTAGATTTTCTTGACATCTCTGATAAAGATTGAATCTGATAGAGCACCTGTTTGAACTATACTTGAAAAACACCCAACATTAGACTTAGCAACATGTATATTCCCCCTTGTGTGGTGTGTGAACTAGTGCGATCATTCAGATAAAATGCCAAACATTGAAAAGACGCCGGATTGAGAAAATAGGTTTGGGCTTCAAATTGTCGTCTTCGAAGACCGTTATCGCTAACCGTCTACGAAGGCTTGTTGCAAGGCAGTTTATATTTTGAACTCAACATCGTCACTGCATTTGGATGATTATTAACTATTAAGTATAATTAAGTCAAAGTACACAGAAGTTATCAGTTCGGATTATTTGACATGCTTTGTTGTTTAAGTTCGTCCTTGTTCATTAACGTGTGTTCGGGCATGGGATGTGTTAAGTCAACTGTACATCAGGTTCGACTAGTGTTGCTGTTGTGCACAACTCTCGTACCATCCATCATTACCGTTCGGCATGCGGCAAGACATGCTGAACCACAATCATGCCAGGCTGTGTCATTCGGCACTCCACTCTCCCATATGCTCTCTCCCCTGTTCGGCATAAGGGTGTCATGCCGAACCACACTCATGCCGAGCCGCCTCGCTCGACACTTCACCCTCGACATCAACACTCTTCTACCTAACCACTTCATCGTTCGGCATTTAACAATCATGCCGAACCACAAACATGCCGAGCCGCACCGTTCGGCACAACACTCTTCCAACTCTTCCTTTTCACCGTTCGGCATGCAGCAATTCATGCCGAACCATGCTCGTGCCAAGCCGCATCGCTCGGCATTCTGTCCTTAACACCACTTTTGCTCCTTCCCTCCATCCCTACCGACCGGCATGGTCATGTCCTTCGACAAGTCATACCAAGCCACGCCGCTCGGCATTCTACCTAATTACTACTTTTTTCTGCTTTTCCCTCCAGTCTTGGTCGGCATATAGAAATTATGCCGAGCCGTAACTGCGCCGGGCCGTATCGCTCGACACATAAAGCCATAGCTCCTTCTAGCACCTCCAACATTCACTCCTTTCCTCCACTCCGCCTGGCCTTAAACTCCTCTCAACGACAACGCCTCACCCTTCACTCTTGTTCCACGCGATTACCACTGACCTCGATTTTGCAGAGGTCAAAGAATGTGAACCTTGTGATGGTTTTCCTAATCGCTGCGGAGTGTTAGAGGAAAAGTTTCTCACCTAAAGGAAAGACGAGTCGAAGCTCGGGAAGATTCTGGAATAGGGAGTGCGGTTTTAATTGAATTCGATTGACTGGGAAAGGAAGTGAGACAGCGCGTGATTTTTGAGAAGGAAGGGGTATGTAATTCGGAGGAGTAAGAGGCAAGTGCATAAATAGGACGAAGGTAAAAGTAAGGAAGAGGAAAAGAAGTGAAGTGCCGGCCTTTATAGGGCGAAGAAAGGACGTCGAAGGGACAACGACCGGTGGAACCGGTCAAAACACCTCCCTCGCTCGGCATTGACCTCGTTCGGCTTCAATGTCGTTCGGCATCAATTAAGTCGTTCGGTATTTGAATGTCATTCGGCATTAACATGTTGCTCGGCATACGATGCCTCATTCGACATCTAGAAGAAGGCATTATCAAGAAGACGAAGCCAAGGCTTGAAGCGAAGCACGGAGAACTCATGATTCAAAGCGCATCACGATCGGCCGCATGATGCACTTTGGGGGGCAAGTGTTACCTTGAGGTTTAACCAGGCAACTAGGTCGGTCGGCATTCAACCTAGTTCGGCATTCATAGGTCGACCGGCATTGGAAGCCTCGTTCGGCATTCATCCTCGTCCGGTATCCAGCCTCGTTCGTCAAATAAAGGTCGTTCGGCATTCAGCCTCGACCGGCATTCAGCCTTGACCGGCATCCATGCCTCGTTCGCCATTCAGGCTCGTTCGGCATTCAGTCTCGTCCGGCATGACCCTCGTTCGGCATTCATCCTCGTTCGGCATTCAGTGGTCGTTCGGCTTCATGAAGTCGTCCGACATTCAGTGGTCGTTCGACATCTCAAGAGGTCGTCCGACATTCAGTGGTCGTTCGTCATTTCAGAGGTCGTCCGGAATTCAGTGGTCATTCGGCATTTCAGAGGTCGCTCGGCATCCTAACCCTGACCGGCATTCATGCCTCCCTCGGCATTCATACCTCGCTCGGCATCTACATTTCACTCAACACACTGCCTCGTTCGGTTTGGAGCCTGGCTTGGCATTTTCCGTTCGGCATTTTTGGCTCGGCACGCAGAATTCACTCGCCACTGGCCGAAGTATCTCACTCCTAGGCCCAAGAGGGAAGTTCAACCCATCTTCGTCTATAAATAGAGGGGCAAGGGCATGCTGAAAAGGGACCTTTTTTTGAGAACACTGGGGAGACTCTACCGCTTTCAAGACTCATTCTTTCGACTTAGCAATTATATTCAAGTAATTGGTGTACGGATTGTATCTGTAATCAATTATCAAGTAAAGCAATAAAGGTTAACCTTAAAGTGGACGTAGGCAGTTATGCCGAACCGCTATATATTTGGTGTTCTTATTTTCTGCATTTGATTTTGCATTCAATCTTCTGTTCACATTTACTTTCTTCATTTATCTCTCTACACAATCTTTCTCAACGAGGTTAGTGACCAATTTTGGTGCTAACACAATCATGCTAGGTTGTGTCGTTCAGCACTCCACTCTCCCATCTGCTCTCTCCCCCGTTCGGCATAAGGGTGTCTTGCCGAACCACACTCATGCTGAGCCGCCTCGCTCGGCACTTCACCCTCGACATCAACACTCTTTTACCTAACCACTTCATCGTTCAGCATTTAACAATCATGTCGAACAATAAACATGCCGAGCCGCACCGTTCGGCACAACACTCTTCCAACTCTTCCTCTTCACCGTTCGGCATGCAGCAATTCATGCCGAACCATGCTCGTGCCGAGCCGCATCGCTCGACATTCTGTCCTTAACACCACTTTTGCTCCTTCCCTGCCAACCGGCATGGTCATGTCCTTCGACAAGTCATACCAAGCCATGCCGCTTGGCATTCTACCTAATTACTACTTTTTTTTTGCTTTTCCCTCCAGTCTTGGTCGGCATACAGAAATTATGCCAAGTCGTAACTGTGCCGGGCCGTATCGCTCGACACATAAAGCCATAGCTCCTTCTAGCACCTCCAACATTCACTCCTTTCCTCCACTCCGCCTGGCCTTAAACTCCTCTTAACGACAATGCCTCACCCTTAACTCCTGTTCCACACGATTATCACTGACCTCGATTTTGCAGAGGTTCAAGAGTGTGAACCTTGTGATGGTTTTCCTAATCGATGCGGAGTGTTAGAGGAAAAGTTTCTCACCTAAAGGAAAGACGAGTCGAAGCTCGGGAAGATTCTGGAATAGGGAGTGCGGTTCTAATTGAATTCGATTGATTGGGGAAGGAAGTGAGACAGCACGTGATGTTTGAGAAGGAAGGGGTATGTAATTCGAAGGAGTAAGAGGCAAGTGCGTAAATAGGACGAAGGTAAAAGTAAGAAAGAGGAAAAGAAGTGAAGTGCCGGCCTTTATAGGGGGAAGAAAGGAAGTCGAAGGGACAACGACCAGTGGAACCGGTCAAAACACCTCCCTCGCTCGGCATTGATCTCGTTCGTCTTCAATGTCGTTCGGCATCAATTAAGTCATTCGGTATTCGAATGTCATTCGGCATTAACATGTCGCTTGACATACGAAGCCTCATTCGGCATCCAGAAGAAGGCATTATCAAGAAGATGAAGCCAAGGCTTGAAGCGAAGCACGGAGAACTCATGATTTAAAGCGCATCACGATCGGCCGCATGATGCACTTTGGGGGGCAAGTGTGACTTGGAGGTTTGACCAGGCAACTAGGTCGGTCGGCATTCAACCTAGTTCGGCATTCATTGGTCGACCGGCATTGGAAGCCTCGTTCGGCATTCATCCTCATCTGGCATCCGGCCTCGTTCGTTAAACAAAAGTCGTTCGGCATTCAGCCTCGACTGGCATTCAGGCTCGTTCGGCATTCAGTCTCGTCCGGCATGAACCTCGTTCGGCATTCATCCTCGTCCAACATTCAGTGGTCATTCGGCATTCATGAAGTTGTCCGGCATTCAGTGGTCGTTCGGCATTTGAAGAGGTCGTCCGGCATTCAGTGGTCGTTCGACATTTCAGAGGTCGTCCGGCATTCAGTGGTCGTTCGGCATTTCAGAGGTCGTTCGGCATTCAAAAGCCGTCCAGCATTCAGTAGTCGTTCGGCATTTCAGCTTCGCTCGGCATCCCAGCCCCGACCGGCATTCATGCCTCGCTCGGCATTCATACCTCGCTCGGCATCTACATTTCACTCAACACACTGCCTCGTTCGGTTTGGAGCCTGGCTCGGCATTTGCCGTTCGGCATTTGTGGCTCGGCACGCAGAAGTCACTCGCCACGGGCCGAAGTATCTCACTCCTAGGCCTAAGAGGGAAGTCCAACTCATCTTCGTCTATAAATAGAGGGGCAGGGGCATGCTGAAAAGGGAACTTTTTTCGAGAACACTGGGGAGACTCTGCCACTTTCAAGACTCATCCTTTGTACTTAGCAATTGCATTCAAGTAATTGGTGTACGGATTGTATCTGTAATCGATTATCAAGTAAAGCAATAAAGATTAACTTCAAAGTGGACGTAGGAAATTACGCCGAACCACTATAAATTTGGTGTTCTTGTTTCCTGCATTTAACTTAGCATACAATCTTATGTTCAAATTTACTTTCTTCATTTATCTCTCTAGACAATCTTTCTCAACGAGGTTAGTGAAAAATTTTGGTGCTAACAATATTATTTTGAAATTGTTCTATTCATTATCATTAGCATGATATTACTAGTGAAACCCCACAGATGGTTAATTTGGCCTAGTTTAACAAGTACCATACAAGATTGTTATAAAGACATTCATTTTAAAAATTAGATGGAAATCGATATTTATCTAATATATTATTTTTCAGATTTTTCCCAGTATCAGACATGTTATAAACATAATAATATTTATCTTTCTTAGTTCAATACTTCAAATCAAATAGAACATAATTTTGACAACACTTTCTTCTTGATCCCAATGCTCTTTTGCATGTGATAAACGGAAAAAGGAGAAGTATGGTTTAATTTTTTAATCATTTGATTTGAAATTATTTACAAAACATAAAAATCATTGCGTTTATAATGGAAAGTAGGTTGACAAGCCATTTACACAATTATTGAAATCCCTATGTTATATATAGCTTTTTTGTGACTTCCATTTTTATAGTAATTTTTTAATTTTATTGAAATTAATGGTAAAATTAACAATGTTATTAAATGTAATAATAGATTTAATAATGTTATTGAAATTAATAATAAAATTAACAATATTATTGAATGTCATAATAAAATTAATAATATTACTAAAATTAATAAGAAATTTACTTACGTTTTTTAATATTTATATCATTTTGTTCATAATATATTCATTTGCATTTATAGAGAAAATTTATTTAGAAGAGTGTTTTTAACGATCTTATGCGAATGGCGGCGACAACATCCAAAATATCATGAATGGATGCATGGTATGTTTAGGACTGGCAAAAAGCCTCCATCCTTTCCAAGAAGATATACGAGAAATTATTCAAATATTAGGAAATAGATGCCTTAGAAAAAAATAGTGAAACAGTGTTCTTAAAGCAAAAACGAAATTCCTCGATTACATACTGGTAGCTCCAAATCATACACATATCATCTTAAAAAATTTATTCGTGTTTATTTGTTTAAGTTATTTAACATTTTGAATAAATTAAATAGGCTTATATGATAGTGTTTTTAATTCATACGAAGAGTGGGTCAGTCAGCCTAAATCATGATAGGTCTAGTGTAAGGCTCACAAGATTGAGTAATCAGATGGGTCTAATGTAAACAGCTGGGTAGATGATAATTCCACTTCGGTTGCAAAATGTTATCCATAAAATAATATTTAAATACTACTTATGTATTTGTAGACGTAGAAATTTCTAATAGATATGTAAAATGCAAAATAGGCGAAATGTCGGCGTAGAATTGAAGAACTTTGGAGCTATGGTGTAAAGATAATAAGAGAAGTGGATGAAGATGTCGTAACACCCCTAATTTTTAATAACATTATTCAAGAGATTTAATTAGATAAATGAAATAGAAAAATGTATATATTAGAGTGATAAGGGGATTGAGATTTGAAAATTCAAAATTAGAGGCCGAGCTTAATGATATAAATGGTTTTATATGTCAAGTAATTAACGCAAGGGTATTTAGGGTAATTGCACACCATAACCCTTATATATTTCGTTCCCTTCATTATGCATGTTCATTTTCCATTTCATAAAAACCAAAGAGGACAAAGCCGGCCATTAGGAGAAAGAGGGGAAAATCAATATAAAGCTAAAGAATTAAAGAAAGGAAGATTAATCTTAATCAAATCTCAAAGTCCTGATCCTAATCTAGGTGAATAATTATCTAACTCATCTCTATTTTGTTTTTATGCTCATTTTATTTTTGGGTTTAAGATTAAATCCATTATAATGTTGATTTTGATGATGATATGCTTGGATTTTATAACATGTTTGTCTTAAACAAGATTGTTTGAATATAGTTTTATACGATTTTAAGGGTAAAACCGATTATAATGAATTTCGAATGCCATGAGGAAATTATATGTTATGTAAAACATGATTTTGAAGATGATTTTTAATTTTTATAATTTTCCAACATATGGGAAATTTATTATGAATTTTCAAACGAAAATATGTATAATTGGGTTTAGAAATTAATTTCGATTATTTTATGAAGAATTTGGGTTTGGAAATTTTATATGTTAGATAACATAATGAAAGTGAATTTTTGTAATTTTGAGGATTTTTCCTAAGTAATTTACAAAGGAAATAAAATTATTTTAGATAAGGGACTTAATTGTTTTATTGGTTTTCCTTAATGGAAGAGCTTATTTGTTAAATTAATCCATTTTTAGATTTGAAATTATGCAGCAGTTGTTTTTGTAAAGAATTTGAAAAGTTATTGCAACCAATTAAATGTTTACAAATATGCAGGTTAGTTATAAAGTATTCACTTTAAATGGCAATAAATCCGACTTTATTTAGAAAATATGTTCCGCCTCTTTTAGGTACCACCTTTCAACCCTATGCTTATGCTTTCAACCAAGTCGAAACCTACTAGGTCGAAACTAGCTAAGCCGAAACCAATACACAAGGTATCACAATGTTGATACGTAGTGGATTGGAGAAGGACGGAAGTCATGGTGTTGAAATATAGCTATCGATGGGGATGAAACCTTTGTTTTATTTTCAAAAGAAATGTGTTTGCCTGTTTTACTAAATGCTTTCGATGGGGTCTTTTTAAATTGCTTTCGAAAGGGGTTGCGGTTTCTTGTTTAAATAGTAGCTTTCAAATGAGTTACTTAGTTTAAAATCAATACTTTCGAACAGTGTAGTTCCGACCAAGTCGAAACCTTCTGCCTTCCTATGCCTTTCGATGGGATTTAAGTCATCTATGCTTTCAAAAGATAACTTTGTTTTATACTTGTACTAAACCACTTCCTAAAAGATTTGGAAAGGATTTAAGGGTTTCGAAGGCAATGGCTTTGAAAGGGGGTTCGAAGCTATTCTTCAATTTTTTTACTTAAATGGTTTGAGATTTCAAAAGGATGATGCCGAAGCCATCTGTTTTTCCCCAAACTCTTTCTAATGGTTTCAAAAGGGGTACTTCCGCTTGTATTCACTAAGACCTAATAAGAAATGTTTTAAATTAAACCCAATGGTTTCGAAAGGGGTACTTTTAAATGGTTTCGAAGCCATGCTTCTATAATTGAATGGTAATACTTTAATACATTCGAAAGATTTCAAAAGAAAGGTTTTAAGGTGTTTCGAAAGGCAGGTTCCTAGAGTTTTGAAAAGAAGATTTGAATTCTGTCAAAAGGAATTTTTCCAATGGTTTCGAAAGTAAAGATTAAAGGTTTTGAAAGTCTCAGTTTTCAAAACAAAGAACCCAGTCTCAATTTTTAATGGTAAAATCCATGGCATTATAAAATAGCTTTTAAATACTTCTAAATTGGAGTTTTTGAAGAAGCTTTCCTTGATATAGTAATAGGTTAAAGGGATTAACCATGTTTTATATGAAATTGATTTCAAGGATATTAAACCATAGGTGTTGGTATTATTATGTTATTATGTTTGCTTCTTTTAATATACATATTCACTTTAATATGGACCCATAAATGAACTTTGGGGAAAAGGGGCAGAATAACTAGCTATGTTGACCCAGTAGTGAATATAAATTGAGTTAACTCCTGAATGAGTCAAATTTCATCCATGAGCTCAGGTAGACTAGAATATAGGATGCCTAAATACTAGTTAAAGAAGTTGTCAGATGGACAGGTTCATAGTAAACCCATGAAAACTATGCCTAAAGTAAGTTATTGGAAGGGGCCTATAGTTTCATGGTAAACCCAAGAAAACTATGATTAAAAAGGGTTATAGGCAAAGGCCAATTGTTTGTATTTAACCCATGAAAACTATATTCGGATTAAGTTATTGACAGATATCAATAGGTTCCTATTTAACCCATCAAAACTAGGATAAGAGGGAAGTTATTGGAGATACTAATAGGTTTAGGGAGAACCCATGAAATAATGAAGTTATTGGCAGGGGCCAATAGGTTCCTAGTGATCCCATGAAAACTATGAAACTGGACAAGGAGTCCATAAGTATTAAACAAGTTATTAGTTAGCCCGTGAAAACTATTAGGTTAATAGTGACCCTAGAAACTATAAATGAGACAGATAGTCAGGAATGAATATGGACGGATAATCCAGGACGATTTACTTGTTTGCATATCATCATAATATTTTAAATTGCTGTGTTTTAACCATTGTGGATGTAGGAGCATAGTATATGGTTTTATAAATTTTTGAATAAGATACTATTGAGGGGAGAACCCGTTTCGCTAAGCAGCATGGTCTTACTAGATATCTAAATGGTTTGAGATTGTAGATTATTATTCATACCAGGCTTTATGTTTGACTTGAAGTTTATGATTTCCTCTTAAACTCTCGGGTGCTCAATTGATTTTGAGTGGTTTGAGAGTTGAGGTTTTCAGGTACCTCTTTAGACGAATAAGCTTCTAGAGATGTGCAGGAGGCATGATAGCTATTTAGAGTTCATTTCTATTTTGATTCCGCTGTGTTTTGTTGTAAAGGCAAAGTTGTTTTAATTGCCAAGTTATATACTCTGATCATCTAAGGGGGCAGCTTTATATATCGCTCTTGGCTTATGTTGTAATAATTATATTTTCACTGAACGTGTTTAATGTTTATAGGATTATGTATTGAATTTGAAATGCTTTGAAATGGAATGAGAACGTGTTTGTTGATTTTAATTTTTTTTCCATATTCATGTGTTTCTGTTATATCAATGTATCTAACATTACTGTATTTAGTCGTCGAGGAGTAATAACTATGGATGACTGCAGCATTCGTAGCCGTTAGTTTTTGGCCTCCAAATGGGGGATGTTACAAGTTGGTATCAGAGCATAGGTTTATGAAAACACAAAAGAAATTTAAACCTAAAAGATTTTCCAAAACATAATCCAATGACTTAGAAAATAAGATTGGGGTTTGGGATGACGCTATAGTAATGTACTTGTATTTGATATATATATATATATATATGTGTGTGTGTGTGTGTGTGTGTGTGGGTGTATATGTATAAGTACATATTCCACTCTCTCTTAGACCGTTCTTCTATATCTTACTAAGGCTCGTATGCAGATTAATGAGAAAGAAGATATGGAGGCAGGAAACGGAAGAGGAAATCTCAATTGGGGAAGCACCACAACCAACGAAAATGTTCGAGCCACCATGAGGAACCCAGTTCGACCGGTTAATGCTAACCAAAATCAGAGACTAATGTGGGTGCTGGAAATCCACCAGGGGATATGGGGGCGATGTATCAGTTCTTCGGTAATATGATGCAAGCAGGAGCTACTGCTGGAGTTGCTGGAAATGTTGGAGAGCTAATCCTGTGGCTCCATTTAGGAATAATTATGCTAAGCTAAGCAGAGACTACACTAGTCTTGGTGGGAAGCCGTTTATGGGTACAGACGATGCCATAGAAGTGGAGAATTGGTTGTTGCATTGCGAGAGAATCTTTGCTGATTTGGGTTTAGATGATGAGCAGAAGAGGAGGCTAGCCTTTAGGCAATTGCAAGGGGCAGGGCTTCATTGTTGGAATAGTGTTACTGCTGGAGTTTCAGAGGAAGATTTGACTTGGGTAGATTTTAGAAGGAGATTTGAACAGAGGTTTTTATATGAAGTTGCTACATCAGCATTGATGAGAAAGTTCATGGATTTGGTGCAGGGAGAAATGTCGGTAATTAAGTATGCTACTAAGTTTGATGAGTTGTCCAGATATGGGTATGCTACTATAAACACTATCATTAGAAGGAATGAGATGTTCATATGGGGAATGAGGCCTGAGATTGCTAGGGCGACCTTGACACATATCTGCGATCCTTGTATTGTAGTTATGGAGATGGCAATCCGACAAGAGGAGATGCTTGATATTTGTGCAAGAGAAAAGCTGGTTGAAACCCATGGTTCTCAGGGAAAGAAGAAAAAGTTCTTTAAGAATAATTGAGCCCAGAAGGAAGAATCTGCCAAGAAGGCAAAAGCTGATTTAGTTTGCTTCAAGTGTGACAAGAAAGGTCATTATGCTCATGAGTGTCGGCCAAGCAAGGGGAAGATGGCTGTAGAAAAGAAGAATGTGATGTGCTGTAACTGTGACCAAGTTGGACATTATAAGAATTAGTGCCAAGAACCAGTCAGGGCAGACAAGGTAAAGGTTTTGCTGTTGGACCATCATCTGCTAGGCAACCTGCAGCTGAAAAGGGAAGACTATAATGGAAGATACGCTTTTGATTCAAAGTATACCAATTAGGATACTACTTGACACTGGTGCATCACATTCATTTATATCTCAAAAATTTGATTGATAGGTTATGTTTAGAACCCACATACCTTGTTACTTCTTTAAGGGTTTACGAATCCAATAGGAGGGTATGCAACTCTAGGGATGAGATATGACCAGTTAGAACTTGACTTGTAAGGTCATAAGTTTGCATGTAGTCTGTTTTCAATTTTGTAAATTTCAAAATCATTTTGGGTATGGATTGGTTGGATAAGCATGAGGCTAGAATATTCTGCCAGGATAAGGGGATATCACTAAGAGACCTTGATAATCATAACCGAATTATATTCCCAGTAGAAAACTCTGACTGGAGTAGTTGTGTTTTGTTAATTACTATGGAAGGAGGAGAAGAATTAAGTCAGGTTCGATAGCAAGAGATTCTGCAGATGTCTTTGAGCCGGATATAAGGCTACAACCGAAACGAGCTGTTAAGTTTCTAATAGATCTTATGCCAGGAGCTGAACCTATGAGTAGACACCTAGCAATATGACACCGACTGAGATAAAGTAATTGGAGGTGAAGCTAGTGGATCTAGAAGGGAGAAATTTTATTAGACCAAGCAGTTCGCCTTGGGGAGCGACAACGGTGTTCGTGAAGAAACCAGATGGATCATTAAGGATGTGTATCGACCATCGTAAGTTGAACGAGAGGATGGTTAAGAATAAGTATCCTTTGCCGAGAATTGATGATCAATTTGATCGGTTGTGTGGAGCCAGAGTGTTTTCCCATTTGGATTTGGCGATAGGTTTCCATCAGTTAAGAGTGGTAGAGGACAGTATTCCTTTGACAGCATTTCGGACTTGGTATGGTTCGTATGAGTGGTTAGTAATGCCATTAGGATTAACGAATGCACCTGCTTTCTTCATGGATTTGATGAACTGAGTTTTCCGAGTGTCTTGAATAGGTTCGTGTTAGTGTTTACAGATGACATTTTAGTATACTCTAAGGATGAAAGAGAGCACGAGGATCATCTTAGAGTAGTGCTTGAGACATCGAGGTAGCATCAGCTGAAAGTGAAGTTTTCTAAGTGTCATTTTTGGAAGAAAGAGGTTAAGTTTCTTGGTCACATGGTTTCAAAGAAAACGTTGTCAGTCGATCCAAATAAGATCGAAGCTGTTAATAATTGGAAGACACCAGAGACGATGACTGAGATTAGAAGTTTTCTTGGACTTTCTGGCTATTACCGGAGATTCATCAAGGATTTCTCGTGGATAGCAGCGCCTTTGACTAAGTTAACCAGGAAGGAGGTGAGACTTATCTGGTCTGACAAATGTGAGGAAGCCTTCCTTAAGCTAAAGCATTTGTTGACTAATGCACCTGTGTTGTAATTCCAGACGAAAACCAAGGGTTGTTGGTGTATACCGATGCATGCTGAACTAGATTGGAAGCTATGTTAATGCAGAAGGGTAAAGTGATTGCCTACGCTTCATGACAGCTTAGACCGCATGAAGTGAGATATCCTACTCATGATTTAGAGTTGGCAGCGGTGATCTTCGCATTGAAGATTTGGAGACATTATCTCTTAGGGGAGAGATTTGAGCTATATATAGATCATAAGTCTTTAAGGTATTTATTCTCTCAGAAGGAGCTGAATATAAGACTGTAGAGGTGGTTGTAGTTTTTGGCTTCTTATGATTTTGGTATAGAGAATACTCTTAGGAAAGGAAATAAATAGCGGATGCTCTTAACAGAAGACATTAGAATGTGGTGTTAGCTATGTTGGAAGAGTGGAAAGATTTAGAAGCTTTGACTACTTGTAGTGTGCAGTTAAGATCGACTGCTAGTTCTAGTCAGAGCACATCCATGTTGACCTGTTTAGAAGTTCGACCAGTGTTGATCGGAAGGATTTCTTCTAAGCAGAAAGAGGATCCATTGTTAGCCGAGAGGATTAGAAGGCTTGAGGTGGGAACTGAGATCGATGATCTAAAGGATTTTAGTCTTTACCAGAGAGAATGGTTGAGAAAGAAGGAATAGTTGTGTGTTCTGAATGTTGAGAACTTAAGGAGAGAAATTCTTGGAGAATGTCATCGGTCCAAGTTTACGATTCATCCTGGAAGGACCAAGATGTATCAAGATATGTAGAGGAGCTTCTATTGGGAAGGTATAAAGAGGGATGTTGGCTTGTGGGTTAGGTAGCGTGCAAACTGTCAACAAGTGAAGGCCGAATATCAAAAGCCGAGTGGGTTGCTTCAGCCTTTGGAGATTCCAGTTTAGAAATGGGATTCGATATCCATGGATTTTATTGACGGGTTGCCAAGGTCAAATAGAGGAAATGAAAGTATATGGGTCATAGTGTACAGATTAACCAAGAGTGTCCATTTCATTCCAGTTAAATCAACCAGGACGACACCTATTTTAGCTAAGTTGTTCATAAAGAACATAGTTAGACTACATGGGATTTCTAGTAATATAGTCAGTGACAGAGATGCTTTGTTCACTAGTGAATTCTGGAAGTGTCTATAGGAGGTGTTAGGTACCAAGCTTAGGATGAGTACTGCACATCACCCTCAAATGGATGGGAAGACAGAGAGAGTCAATAAGGTACTTGAGGATCCATTGAGAGCTTGTGTATTGGACTTTGGTGGATCTTGGGAGGATCATCTACAGTCGGTTGAGTTTTCCTATAATAATAGTTATCAGACTTGTATAGGAATGGCGCCTTTTGAAGCTTTGTATGGAGGGCCATGCAAATCACCAGCATGTTGGTTGGAGACTGGAGACAGATTGGTCTTAGGTCCAGATCTGGTTAGCGAGGCGATAGAGAAGATTAAGTTGATCCGAGAAAGGATGAAGGAAGCTCAGTCTGGACAGAACTTATGCAGATTAGACGCGTAAAGACCTAGAATTCTCAGTTAGAGATAAGGTTTTCATTAAGGTATCACCGATGAAGGGTGTGGTACGATTTGGAAAGTCAAGGAAACTGGCATAGAGATATGTTAGTCTGCTTCAGATTATAGAGAGGATTGGATAGCTCGCATAACGAGTAGAGTTGCCGAGCAGCATGGCAGGAGTCCATAATGTATTTCATGTGTCTCATCTTCGCAAGTATGTGCATGATCCAGAGACTACTATTCCTCTGGCAGGGTTGGAAGATTTGATAGTAGAGCCTAATTTGACTTTTGTTAGAAAACCAGTTTGGGTTGTAGCGAGAGATGAGAAAAGATTGAGGAACAAGATAGTCAAGTTGGTGAAAGTTCAGTGGAGCGACAACGAAAAGGAGTGTACTTGGGAGACAGAAGACGGGATTAGAGATACTTATCCTGATCCGCTTTGAGGGTATGTCTATATTAGATTTATATAGATAGTTGCTAGTCAAGTAGGCCAGTATGGTTGTTAGGAGTGGTTACAAATGATTACTATGTTTAGTATTTAGTCCTTACTGAATTTCGAGGATGAAATTCTTTAAGAAGGGGAGCCTGTAACACCCCTAAGTTTTAATAACATTATTCAGGAGATTTAATTAGATAAACTAAATAGAATAATGTAAATGTTAAAGTGATAAGGGGATTGAGATTTGATAATTCAAAATTAGAGGCCGAGCTTAATGATATAAATGGGCTTATAAATGGTTTTATATGTTAAGTAATTAACGCAAGGTTATTTAGGGTAATTGCGCACCATAACCCTTATATATTTCATTCCCTTCATTATGCACGTTCATTTTTCATTTCATAAAAATGTAAACAAAGAGGAGCAAAGCCGGCCATTAGGAAAAAGAGGGGAAAATCAAACTAAAACTAAGGAATTAAAGCAAGGAAGATTAATCTCAATCAAATCTCAAAGTCCTTATCCTAATCAGGGTGAATAATAACCTAAATCATCTCTATTTTGTTTTTACGATCATTTTATTTTGGGTTTAAGATTAAATCCATTATAATGATGATTTTGATGATGGTATGCTTGAAATTTATAACATGTTTGGTTTAAACAAGATTGTTTGAATATAATTTTATAAGGTTTTAAGGGTAAAACCAATTATAATGAATTTCGAATGCCATGAGGAAATTATATGTTATGTAAAACAAGATTTTGGAGATGGGTTTTAATTATTTTAATTTTCCAAGCTATGAGAATTTATTATTAATTTTCAAAGGCAAATATGTATAATTATATTTAGAAAATAATTTCGATTATTTTATGAAGAATTTGGTCTGGGATTTTTGTATGTTTGACAACATACTGAAAGTGAATTTCTGTAATTTTTGGGGATTTTTCCTAAGTAATTTAATAAGGAAATAAAGTTATTTTAGATGAAGGACTTAATTGTTTTATTGGTTTTGTTTAATGGAAGGGCTTATTTGTTAAATTAATCCATGTTTAGATTTGAAATTATGTTGCATTGTAAATAATTTGAAAAGTTACGGAAACTAATCAAGTGTTTACAAATAGGCAAGTTAGTTATAAAGTATTCACTTTAAATGGCAATAAATCTGAATTTATTAAGAAATTATGTTCCGCCTCTTTTAGATACCACCTTTCGACCCTATGCTTCCACTTTCAACCAAGTCGAAACCTATCAGGTCGAAACTAGCTAAGCCGAAAACAATACACAAGGTATCACAATGTTGGTACGTAGTAGATTGGAGAATGGCGGAAGTCATAGTGTCGAATATAGCTATCGATTGGGATGAAACCTTTTGTTTTATTTTCAAAAGAAACGTGCTTGCCTGTTTTACAAAATGCTTTCAAAGGGGTCGAAACATATGCTTTTGAAGGGGTCTTTTTAAATTGCTTTTGAAAGGGATTGTCACTTCTTATTTAAATAGTAGCTTTTGAGTGAGTTACTTAGTTTAAAATCAATGCTTTCAAAAAATGTAGTTCCAACCAAGTCGAAACCTTTTGCCGTTCCTATGCCTTACGAAGGGATTAAAGTCATCTATGCTTTCGAAAGGTAGCTTTGTTTTATACTTGTACTAAGCCACTTCCTAAAATCTTTGGAAAGGGTTTAAGGGTTTCGAAGGCAATGCTTCGAAAGAGGTTTCGAAGCTATCCTTCAAATGTTTTACTTAATTGGTTTGAGCTTTCGAAAGGATGGTGCTGAAGCCATCTGTTTTTCCCCAAACCCTTTTTAATGGTTTCGAAAGGATGGTGCTGAAGCCATCTGTTTTTCCCCAAACCCTTTTTAATGGTTTCGAAAGGGGTAATTTTGCTTGTATTCACTAAGACCCAATAAGATATGTTTTAAATTAAACCCAATGGTTTCAAAAGGGGTACTTTCAAATGGTTTCAAAGACATGCTTGTATAATTGAATGGTAATACTTTAATACATTCGAAAGGTTTTGAAAGAAAGGTTTTAAGGTGTTTCGAAAGGCAGGTGCCTAGAGTTTTGAAAAGAAGATTTGAATGCTTTAGAAAGGAAGTTTTTTAATGGTTTCGAAAGTAAAGATTAAAGGTTTCGAAAGCGTCAGTTTTCAAAAAAAAACCAATGGTTTCAAAAGTAAAGATTAAAGGTTTCGAAAGCCTTAGTTTTCAAAACGAAGAACCCAATCT
Organism: Allium fistulosum; assembly: GCA_030737815.1. NCBI lineage: Eukaryota > Viridiplantae > Streptophyta > Magnoliopsida > Asparagales > Amaryllidaceae > Allium > Allium fistulosum. The sequence goes on from CM060902.1 coordinate 528,296,958, forward strand.
CGATTTTTAAAGGTAAAATCCATGGCATTATAAAAGAGCTTTTAAATACTTTTAAATTGGAGTTTTTGAAGGAGCTTTCCTTGATAGAATAATAGGTTAAAGGGATTAACCAAATTTTATATGAAATTGATTTCATGGATATTAAACCAAAGGTATTGGTATTATTATGTTATTATGTTTGCTTCTTCAAATATACATATTCACTTTAAAATGGATCCATAACTGAATTTTGGGGAAAAGTGGCAGAATAACCAACTAGGTTGACCCAGTAGTGAATATAAATTGAGTTAACTCCTGAATGGGTAGAATTGCATCTAGGAGGTCAGGTAGACCGGAATATAGGATGCCTACATAGTAGTTAAAGAAGTTGTCAGATAGACAGGTTCATAGTAAACTAATGAAAACTATGCTTAGAGTAAGTTATAGGTAGGGGCCAATAGGTTCATAGTAAACCCACGAAAACTATGATTAAAAAGAGTTATTGGCAGGGGCCAATAGGTTTGTAGTGAACCTGTGAGAACTATTTTCGGATTAAGTTATTGACAGATGACAATAGGTTCTTAGTCATCCCATGAAAACTAGGATAAGAGGGAAGTTATTGAAGATACCAATAGGTTCAGGGAGAACCCATGAAACAATGAAGTTATTGGCAGGGGCCAATAGGTTCCTAGTGATCCTATGAAAACTATGAAGCCAGACAGGGAGTCCATAAGTATTAAACAGGTTATTAGTCAACCCATGAAAACTATTAGGTTAATAGTGACCTTAAAAACTATAAATGAGACAAATAGTCAAGAATGAATGAGGATGGGTAATCCAGAATTTATTTACTTGTTTGCATATCATCATAATATCTTAAATTGCTATGTTTTAACCATTATGGATGCAGGAGCATAGTATATGGTTTCATAAAGTTTTGAATAAGTTACTAGTGAGGGAAGAACCTGTTCCGCTAAGCGGCGTGGTCTCACTAGATATCTAAATGGTTTGAGACGGTAGATTATTATTCATACCAGGCTTTATGTCTGACTCGAAGTTTATGTTTTCCCCTTAAACTCTCGGACGCTCAATTGATTTTGAGTAATTCGAGAGTTAAGATTTTCGGGTGCCTCTTTAGACAAAAAAGCTTTCAGAGACGTGTAAGAGGCATAACAGCTATTTAGAGTTCATTTCTATTTAGATTATGTTGTGTTTAGTTGTAAAGGCAAAGTTGTTTAAATTTCTTAGTTATATACTCTGATCATCCAAGTGGGCATCTTCATACGTCGCTCTTGGCGTATGTTGTAATAATTATATTTTCACTTAATGTGGTTAACGATTGTGGGATTATATAATGAATTTGAAATGCATTGAAATGTAATGAGAAAGTTGTTTATTGATTATAATTTTTTTTACATATTCATTTGTTTTCGTTATATCAATGTATCTACCATTACCATATTTAGTCACCGACGATTAATAAGTATGGATGACTGCAGCATCTATAGCCGTTAGTTTTGGGCCTCCAAGTAAGGGATGTTACAAATGTATTGCACACTCTCACTAGAGTTGTTTCCAAAAGGGTGGGTCGTAAGCCCAATTATTGTAATATTTCAAAGGTAATACCTTAAACTTGCATTATATATATATATATATATATATCATGTATATATGTATACACAAAAATATACATATATATGTTAGTGTATTATATGCATGTATACATTGGTTACAAATTGCACAACATGTATGTGTGTGTGGTGTATGTATGTGTGTGTACATATATCTGCATGTTTGCATTTTATACGAATGCTTAGTATAATTATTTAAATTAATTATCATTTTCTATTAGATGTTTAATATCATAATTTTAAAATTACATTGAGTTTGAGTTAAAATATATATGTTAAGTCACTTAATAAATTAAGCAAATACATAACTAAGTTAAATTATAAAAAAATCCATAAATTAAGCAAATTTATTTGGGTTAAAATATAGTTTTTGTTAAATTAGCCGATAAATAAGACAAATATGAAAGTTAATTCATTTAATATATTATACACACACACACATTAGATCATAATGTTGTTTCAATAAATTAAACAAGAATTTATCCGAGTTAAAATATAGTTTTTTAAATCATCCAATAACTAAAACAAATGTGTATGTGTGTAAAGTTAAATTATATTTTTTTCAATAAATTAACCAATATTTGATTTAAGTTAAAATAAATATTTGTTTAAATCATCCATAAATCAAACAAATGTTTACATATAAATATTTCTACTACTAATAATGAAAATTCAATGAACTAATTTCAACGGTGTCTTTTTAAACTACCTAAAATACCCTTCCCATCAATATGTTACGCATTATCTCTCTCATTCGCTCTTCAAATCAAATCCCTAATTTCTGATGCTTCAAAATTCGTCAGCCAAAACAAAACAAAAATGAAATCCATAATGGAGTTTCGGCGAATCTATCCTCGCCATTGATGGAAAATCAAACGGAAATGTTAGAAGAGAAAGCGAACATCTGTATGATGATTGATCGGTTCAGTACTCATCTCGCTGTAGATGCTCGGATCAGTATGTTCGATCAAAATACTAATCCAAGAGCATGGTTAACATCTTAGATCCTCTCTCCTCTGAGGTATTATGATTATTGCTAATAACCCTTTAATTTGTAGAGAAGACTCATCCCTTTATATTTATTTTTGGTTTTTGTTTCATCGGTTGAAACACTAGCTCCGATTAATTTCTGTTCTTTGTAACCAACTTCCTAATTATCATGCTCCAACTAATTTTATAATGGAGCCTATCAACTTTAGGTTAGATTTTATTTTCTTCATCTTAGATCTTAGACTGCATTTGGTTTTGTTGAATTTTATGATTTGTTCATCAAGTTTTACTTTATACTTAATCAACTTGATGTGTTGTGTAGTAACTTAAAAATAGTTATCATAATTCAGCAAATCCTTTTAATAACTTTGAAGCTTCATTTTCTAATTAGAATAGTCTTTGAGTGTGTGTTGTGTACAACAAACTGATTAACACTTGAACATTAGACTTTTTGAAACCACTTTAAAAATTCATGGGCATTAAGTCTTATAGTTCAAGAAAATTTAACGCGGGTATATTTTCACTTAAATTCTCTTATTATATTTTAGTTGATTCTTCCGGTTATATTGATTGGATAAAAACTACTTGGGAATGAAGCCATGTAAAGCTGGAAAATAACAATTAAACCCATGTAAACTATCAATTTCTCTATTTACTGGATTTATCCGTGCACATTTAAACAATGCATACGATTTTTTAGTTGTTGTATAAATTCGACGTACATTAACAAACATTAACACACGTTTTCGAAAATTTACCTACAGAGATGCATGCAACAACATAGTGAGATAAAGTTATCTACCCTGGCATGCGTTTGTAATTTATCTTTTTTTTTATTTCTAAAAACAATAATATAGTAATTTCTAGAGAGAGTATTTTAAGGATTGTATAATGAATTCCCATCGAATTCATAAAATGTATTTGCCTTACATTTCATAATTATAAATAGACATAATATATCATGCAATTTGTTTCAGCAATTGGCATAGTTGTGTTAAAATTTATGAGATTTTCAAAACATTGGTCTTGCAACTGAGAAGAGTAAGGACTTTCTATCTTTAAATCTGATATTAATTTTTAAAGTCATTTGAACTTCAAAGTTCAAACCTCACAACCATTTGGATTTGCTTCATATTTTTTTTCATTAACTGATGCTTCAGAAACAGCAATGATAGATGGTTTATGTCTTACCGGAGAAGGTGACATACACGATGATTATGTTTGGATAAGGGCATACTCTCTTGCTTCCCACCACTTGATACATTGTCCTATGACATCTACACAGTATCAAATAAATGGAGAGTAATATTACATCCACAGGGAAGTTGATGAAGCCAATATGCAACTGCAGATAAAACTTTGACTATGTTTTGCTAAAGGTTTACGCATTTGGACTCCTAGGATGTATAAGTTTTTCATGTTGAATGTGGGACTATGGTTACATTGTTCACAGTTTCTTAAATACATATTTGAAGTGAGTTATATAAATTGTTGCATTAAGTTAAAAAAATGCCCCGGATTGTTTATTTTGAATTTATGTATTTATTCTGACTAAACTAATTCATAAAGTATATGGTCAGTAAACAAACAGGTTTAGTTTTGCATTCCTGATTAAACTAATTCTGTTCAACTTCTAAAGCGATCCTGTGTAACGTACAAAGCTACAATTTATTTTCGTATTATAACGGACATGCCGATGCTATATAGATTTTTGCCTGCCAACATAAGAATTTAGGAGGTGAAATATATAAGGGGTATGTCAATCCTTATTGGTCACTTTTACGTTCTTCAACTATAGTTCATAGTTTCCTACAATTGCAAAAATTACTGCTCCTGATATGTTTTACCAAATAAGGGGCCATTTTACAACTATGCAGTAGTTAGTTTCACACAACTGAGTGTATGTCCCCGTCTACCTTTGTAGTCAGTGTTACTATTATTGTGATGTATTATATATGCTACATTATCAAAATACCAAACAAGTTAACAGCTACGACCTACTTTTGCAACAACATGGTTGATAAATTTTACTAAACCTATACATTGTAGGATAATGGATCGTAGAAAATTGAGAATATTTTCCAATAAATACGTGGGATAGATCATAGATGCATTATTTGAGTTCATACTAAGTAACTACGAGATGAATAATACTGATACTTTCCTAACTGCTAGACGAGTTACTAAGAAAGTAGCACTTTCAGAAACAATTAATGACCAATCTTAGGTAGTCACCAGTTTGTACTTGCTTTCCATGCCTTTTGAACATCATTCGGTTTGTTAACGATTGAAAATGAAAACAATGAATACAGCTCAGTCCGCCTAGCTATCAGAGTTCTACATTGGATTTGGAGTCAAGTAGGGTCAACAAAGGCTTCTAATTTGGAGCCGACATCAAAGAACAGAAAAGGATTACTCAGGTTGACTGTAAAATCTCTCACCCTTATTCCTAATCATTGCTCAATGTTAGATTGTTTGAACAGTCTACCTGTTTAGCTGGACAGTGAAGATCTCAATGACCCAGCAGCGTGTACGGCTCACCAAGTTCATGTGAAGAAGGGACAGAAGAGAAGGGCTGTCATTCAAGAAAGGGTACATAATTTATTTTCTACCAACCTAATTTTAATGCAACATATTTGTATATGAAAACATTTGTTTTATACCTATTGGTCAAGCTCATTAGTTGAAATTAAGTTTTATACTAAAAGTAATTAAGTTTTCTAACTGATTTGACCAACTATTGGATGATGAAGCTTTTTATTATTTTAATCCCGCTATTTCATGTTTCTTATCATCATCTAGGATTCATGCACAGAACAGATAGTGGTATTCACAATTACAGTCAGATCTTGGAATTATCCGTATTTCATTTGCTTGAGCTTTAAATGTGATTTGATCCAATTTAAAAATTACTGGATTTAGGTAGATTAGATATCGGTATTATTTACAGTAACTTTTGCTAAATTTATATATATTTAAGGGTCATTTGTATGGAAAACATTAGTTAGATGTATGCATGTATATTATTGATTTTTGAATATTGATGAATTAAGACCATGTATAGTATTGAGTGCACCACATTGGTTTATGAAGCTAAATTTTGTAATGTCCTATTTCTAATTTTAAGTTTATGACAATTTAGTACCTAAAAATGATTGTATATGATTCAATAGTGATAAGGTGTTGTCAACAGGAGCCTATTGGGTAAACACACAATTATGGAAAATATTTGTTGGAGAAACTCGAATATGGCAAGGAATAAGAAGCAGGAAGCATCACATTGACACAATCATGCTTTTGAGGTATCATTCTATATTAACATGTATGCTTTATTTACTGACATATATTTGTGCTAGCTTCATGATTTTCAAATGAAAGCTTGAGGATTAATTGCTTACTCAATATGTTGATGATAGTTAGACTTATATCATGCTTTCATGTGACATATAAAAGTCGTTGCTAACATATTATAGTAACTTTACACACTTCACAAATCTTCAAAATAATGTATATTGAGGTTTATACTAAATACTATTGCTGGTGATATCTTATTAAAGTGGATACATGGATAAGCCTGTAAACATATCACACATTCGGAATATAATCGTTAAATACTTGCTGAATTAGATATTTGGTCATTTTATAACAAAATGAACATTTTTAACGTGTAGTCTGAGTTCCAATAAATACTTGCTTAGTTTTGCATGGCTATTGCACTCAATCTATATCATGTATTGTGGGATTGGATTCTCCATCCGAGTGTCAATCTAATAGTCTTTTAGATTAGTTGTAAACCTATAAAGATAACTCACATTTAAAAAAGTGAATGTTATCTCCTTTTGGAATTAGTCTCTAAAACAAATTTTCCAGTTAAATCACAGGTACCTAACTGAGTTATACCTGAGTTTGAGAACTGTTTTTGGTAGAATGTTATTTGTGTCAACATTTGAGTTTAGAATGAATCACTCTTTAAATTTGATGTATGAAACTGAATAAATTGTTTTTAATTGATCCTTTACTGCATTTTGCTATTTGAGTTTAATACCAAGATGAATAGGTGTTTAATTGAACTGACATTAAATATGTTTGAGATGTTGATGAATGCTTGAATGAATTGGTGTCTAGGTTGAGTCAGTGTGCTTGAATAAATAGTTTCTTAAATGATGCTTGAAATTATGATGTTTAAATATCGTTTAAATGGTATTGTTTATGAATCTTAAATGAGACTTAAATAAGATCTGAATGAATTCTTTTGAACGTTTGAAAATCTTGCTACATAAGTTGAAGACTTGAATGGATTTAAGGCTTTAATGTCTGTGTTAGAATTTAAGGCTTAAAAGAATCAAGACATTAAATGATTTAAATTCAATATCTGAATGAATTTAATGCTTGGAATTCAAGGTTATAATGTCGGTCCGTATGAAATTGCATGGACAACAAATATTTAAACTTTTCAATTCCTGTATAATACAAGGAAATAAGAGACCTTCATAAATTTATCTATGATTTATAATCCAAGATAGTTTATTGAGAAAACTTAATCAGGATAAAACTTATTCAAGGCAGCTCTTAAATTTCTTCTTTCGGACATGTAGAAATATTATGGGATGGTATTATTTTTAAAGAAGTTTTAAAATTTGCTACAGAATTTTTTTTAAACTTCTCTTTTATAGGATTACCTTTCATCATTTGCGGACATGTAGAAGTTTATTTTGGTGATGAGTAAGGATGCTTATATTTTCTATTGTATACAAAGTAAAATAAGTTAAATAAGTCATCTGTTTAACCTTTCATTTGGCAACTATTGGAAAACAAAATTACATACTCAAATTTGGTATGCAGTATCAACTGGAATACAAACTTTTATGTTCAAACTTGGGGATGAAGTAAAATTCACACATTTTGGTAATACATCAGTATAAGATTCCATGGTCCAGATCAACTGATGAATTCTTAGGGCTTTTCCAAGTTTATTTTGGAGACCAGTATGATTTGACCATATTCAAAGGTATAACTTTGAAAATTTTAAGAAAATGGAGATTACAAGGTGTATTTTGGGTTTTTATGAATAGAAATTATTTGCATGGTTATAAATTTAGAAGGAGGTGGCAGGGATTACTTGAATGGTGTGTTTCTTTTAATGGATGTGAAATATGATAAGCCATGGTTCAATATCTTCGTGGTTGACTTCCAGTCTGTGTGATATTAGTTTTAAATTTCACTTTTTTTTAAAAACTTTTATACTATTATTTTGGTCTTAAATAGTATTTAAATAAAGATGAGTTTTATAAAGAAAGCTTTAATAAAGCTCATGAATTTTGTGCCCAAGCTTTTTTTACAGTTAGACTTGGAATTTAAGTTAGTTATATTTGATTTGATCTTTTTTATGTAAAAGAGACCGAATCAATTTCTTATGCTGAGATTTTAATATGCTTTTGTTATGGTTTTCATATGTCTTATTACATGAAATTATATGCGAAACTATCTGTTTGGAATATGGATTCTATATAGAAATATTTGTTAGAATTTGGATTTAATAAGTAATGATATTGGAGTTTTATTATGCATATAATTGCCACAATTAGTAATGATCGTGTAGTAATATTTTATGGAGTTCAATTATGCTTTGTTCGGTGTATTATTTGTTGGCAGTAATTAGATTTATATCTAGCAATTACATCTGTGTTTATACAATTGATTACATTGCAGTAACTACGCATATATAGTTCTTTTAGTACATTCCAGATTAGCCAAACTTATTCATACTAGCTTACCTTCATGCATGGCCTTGCAAGTGTATACTTTTTTTAGTGTGCAGGCATAAATTTTGATTTTTCATTCAGGCTTGCAATTATTAAACTTCAATTGCTTGGTAGTTACTTCATTCAGGTATTCAGGCATTTAATCTCAGTTTTAAGATTGTTTAAATCATCTATTTAAACGGTTGTTTGAAATCTTCATTGTATCCAGTGTTTTTCTATAAGTGATCACCCATTATTGCATATGCTACCTAACATTTTCCGTATAATTATACATCTGCAAAATCACTAAGTTCCCTCTAACTAATATTGCTCCTTATTTTATCTACAGAAATTTTTTCTTCTTCTTTATGCATGTAAATTATGAATATTGTTTTAATTTTTAAGTTTTTAGTAAATTCTTAATATATTTTGTTATGATTAAAATATCATAGTAAATATTTACTGTTAGTAAATATTTGATATATTTTGACATGCAACCAGGGTGGAAGAATTTGTGTCCATTTCAAACATGTTTGGTTATAAATGTTGTTAAGATGGAGTTGTTTAATCTATAATATATATGTAATAGAGAAACTCTGCACTACAACTGATTGCAACTTAGTTGCATTACAAAATGCAATTAAGCAACACTCGGTTCTAAAATACATTAATTGAATATATATGGAATTCATTTGCTTTCCAGTTTTGTACCGTAGCTTTTTAATGCATTTGTTTTTCCTATTGTAATTTGAATGATAGTAACATATGTTTCTTATCCTCTTTATAAACTTTTTCCATTTGTAGCTTGATACATTTTCTATTTCATGTTTTACTAACTAAGAATAAATATTATAAGTGCAATATGTTTTTTACGTTACTATTTGTTATGGATTTCCACGCGGCTATAGAGTTGTGTGTGACAAAGGTCATCGTTATAATAAATATGCTTTAAGCCTGAAATATTAATTATTTTTATCTTTATGCATCTATTCTCTGTTTAATTTCAATGCATATTGCATTCTTATTTTACATATAAGATGCAATTTGTTCTGCCAACAATTATTTGTATTGTATGAACAAATTATGTATTGTTTTCTTTTTCCAGAAAAGGAGATATGGGGAAGATAATGAGATGGCTTGATTTTTTCTTTTCAGAGGAGAACACGTCCAGGTATAAGTGTTTCTTTTAATGTTGTTATGCACATTTCATTTTAATCGAGAATCAATTAGTACACTATATTTTTTCACATAAATCTGCAATATATCTAGGCCTATATCTGCAATATACATTAATTGAATATGTCTGATATGGCAGAAACATAACAACAAACGTAAGAGGGGTTAGGGATATGTAAGCTGTAGCAAGTTTGATGTAGACTCCCCAAGATATTCCATCCTTCATAATTCTGCTCCTGTTGTTATTGAAACCAGTTACCACAAACTTGATGATTATTATGACACTTTTACGTGACTATTTTAGTGCAATATGTCTACACTTTTGGCCCTTTGGGAATCAACCATGAGTTAGTTGTTTTGACATTTTAAAATGTATTGTTGTTTTTAACTAGATTTAAGTACAGGGTAATGCTCAATGTTTTGGTCTTCTAAGTTTATTAAGCAGAAAACGACTTCAATTTCTACTGCTCTTTGGTCCTTTCAAAATAAAGTTAAAATCAACTAAGTGAATAAGGGAAATATATAGTTAATTTAGAGGTCAAAATAACCAAGAATATAGTACTTTTGAATTCTAAGTTGTGAACTGTGATTACTTATCATGTGCCAAGCAGTTAATAGCATGCCACATCAATGACAAATCGAACATGGACTATGAGTTGATTTTTTTTTCTTTTAGATTTAGTTGAAAACATAGGCCAAATCCAAACATACTATTTCCTCAATATACCTATATCTCTTTTACCTCAATTTACTAAAAGATTGCAAGAAGAAAAGTTAGAAGGAAACAATAACTTGAACATAAACCTGAGATGCAAACTTGCATTTTTAACACATTGTTTGTTTTGAATTCAGTTGCTGGGATGTCATGGCCCTCTTACCAACCGTAAACAAGGAAGAGCTTTCATTTATGTTGGAGGCTTGGAGCTATTAATTACTCAAATGTTATGATATATTCTATTTCCTGAAAACTTTACTTTTGTCTTTATTTTTGTATATGCTATATTCTATTTCCTTTTCTAAACATTGTTGCAGCAACATATGTAATTCCAAACCAAATTTCACACCATTGAAAATGTATACTTTATCAAGTGCGCTATACATGTTGTCCACATTTACAATTGATTCAAGAACACAGACCCTTGCATACCTGAAACATGTTTCCACTATTTTTATATTAAAGTTTTACATATTGGTAATGCCTTTAATAATAAATTTAATAGACATATGTCAATGTACCTCAAGAAGTACTAGCACACAAAAAAGGTACATGGATGCATCAGCTTAAGGTCATGCACAATGAGCAGTGCAAATTCATAACCAACCCCTGCTACAGATACAACTCATAATCAGCCCAGTATAGAAGGTTAGATATAGCTTCAATGAGGACCAAAATAGACGGTGTAGATATCAAAATGGAGCATCGATGTGCTAATATTTTTTACATTTGGCAAAATAGTAGATTGGTATTGATGGTAAATTTAAGCGGGTTTCCTTATTGGGTCAGAAATTTTGGGTTGCGAATGATCCATAGCTTGCTAGGTTTAGCCTACTGTTGCGATAATATTTTTTGCTGGAATGGATTAGTTGGACTTCTGTTGGGTGTTAGAGTAGCTAGACGGGCTGATTTGTTTGCTAGGTTATACTAGAACAAATGCTATATTCTATTTCCTGAAAACCAAGTCTAATCAAGATTAAGTTAAGAAGAGGAAAGCTATAAGTCATGATTTTACTAAAACAAATGCAACTTATGTAAGAGAGATTTGAATGATTTCTGAAAATAGAAGCTAATTTTTTTAAGTAGTATAATGTTTTCAGTTTATTTTGCATGTTTTGGTGAATAATGTCTTACCATCATCAATTGATGTTCTGTGAATTAATGTATGCACATTGTGATTAAATGCAGGTCTACCTGGACGTTCATATATACTCGTTGAAGTTAAATTATAATTTTTTTAATAAATTTAAAATTAGTTTATTCGACCAAAAATATAGATTTGGTTAAATCACCAATAATTAAACAAATATATATATCACTCGGTAAATTAAACATATATAAGTTAAATTATAGTTTTATTCAATAAATTAAAAAACAGTTTACTCGAGTTAAAATATAGATGTTTCAAATGACCTAATAAATTTAAAAATATATAATTAAATCACTCAATATACAAACATACAACCAAGTTAAATTATAAATTTTGTTTCGATAAATTAAATAAATTTATTCGATTTAGAAATATAGATTTTACTAAATCCCTAATACCAAATATATATATAAGTTAAATCACTCAATATATTATACAATTATATAATTTAATTAAAATTTAAATATGTTCCAACTAACTAAATAAATTTATTTGAGATAAAATATAAATTTTGCTACATAACCGAATACAACATTTAAAATAAAAATTTACATACTATAAAAAAACAATTTTTTTCAAAACGTAGGGATCATCATTAGATAGAGGTGCAACATTTAGCATTGACGTAGAAAAGGAAAATAGATGGTTGATGTCATATGCTGGTATGTTGAATAAGAAGCTCGGTTTGCTTACCGATGTATTTTTGCAATGGTTTCAAGATAAAGGCATTTATGTTAGGGATGATGGTGGTGATGGTGGGTGGGGATCGGGCGAGTAGGTAGTATTCATGTTGGTAGGATATTTTTCATGTTATGATTTGTATTGTTTGGATATTTTTTATGTTGGACATTTGTAGGCATATACGTAGATTTGGTTGGATATTTATGTTTGTATGCATGTAAACATCTATGTTGGTTATATACTTATGATGTTGGATAATATTGTTTGTGATATGTAACTTTATGATGTTGGATAATATTTGTTATATTAATGTGTTATATTGGCATGATTATATATCAAATATATATACAGATTTATGATTGACGTGAGAAATGCAATGGAATGCTACAAAAATATTTCAACAATGGCATAGGCATGATGTCGGTAGTGCATATAAAATCCATTTTTTACATTCCAAGTAGGTAACGGTATGGCATTGGAATTATGTCAGTAGGGCATCGGTAAAACAAATTTTAACTTTTTAACAAGGCATTAGCTTGGCATTGCGATGGCATTGGAAAATGGACCTTGATATGGCATCAGTAAATGGCATCGACAAGGCATCAGTAAGTATCCTGTAACACCCCTAATTTTAGTTTAACATTATACATGACATTTAAATGGATAGATTAAATAGAATAATGTAAAGGGTTAAGGAGAATGATATTTGAAACTTAATAAGGTCGTGTTATACTTAATTAATTAAGTAAGATTGTTTAAGTTTAACATATAAGAGAAAATATGAGGATTGCAAAATAAGAATCCATCTTTTACTCATGTAAACATTCTTCCCGTCATATCATTCTCATTTTATTCATACGAAAACAATCAAAAGAAAGAGATAAGATTGCCGACTATTAACTAATCTAAGGGGCAAAATCAAAGGAGATTCGAAAACTAAAGCTCAGGGATACGAGAGCTAAATCAAATTTCAACTCCAACCTCAATTTTAAAGGTGAATAATACAAGATCCATCTCTTTGGTTTATCTCGAGTTCGGTTATGGATGGTACCCAAATTACTATTGTTTATTTTTCCAAGATATGGTTATTTAATCATTATTTGGATGGAATAATGACTAGTGAAATTTTTAAGGAATTATTCAAATGAGTTTTAAGGGTAAAACCTAAGAATTTAATCTCCAAATGCTTTGATTTTTTAATATGTTATATAAAACATTATTTTTGGGATGGTTCTAATTTTCCAAGTTATATAGATTATTTTATGAATTTCCTAAGGAGGAAATTGCATCATTTTGGGTTTTAATTATTTAAAATAATTAGATATGGATTTTGGCTCTAAAATTTTGATATGGTAGGGAGAAGGATGTTCTCTAATTTCTGTGAAATTTTTGGATTTTTCCCAAGTGACTTCAATTTATTATGAATTTATTATGCTAGATAAGCATTTAAAATGCTAATTAATTAAGGATGTTAATTAGTTATTTTAAATGTGTTTTGGAACTTGAAAATTTATTGCAGTAGTAATTCTAAAAAGGATTTGTTAAGAAAGTGTTTTATCCAATAGAAATCGGATAAGAAATAAGATTTGGTGAATTTTTTTTGCTTACGGTAGTAATAAAACAGTTTTCGCATGAATTACGATAGTGTAATACCACCCTAACATCGTAGAGCCTAAGACAAGGTCGCATTAATCTGTGTCGACATCGAAGTAAAAGGAAGCATAAAATAATTACTTCGTAGCTATGTAATGTTTCCAAGTAGGTCGAAGTCGATCTCATCGACAATATAGTATTGGTGGTAATGGCGTCTTCGTGATTCATCTAAATGTTTTAAAAGCTTAATGTCGACGCCGACGATGTTGCATGTCTTCGTCGTTGTTTTCAATGATGCCATACTTAATCACTTTGATTGTTTTCAAGACTATGGTAGTGATGCCGCTTCATATGACTTCGACCTTATAAAGATAATAAGCGACATAATAGCTGAAGTGGGTTAATTAAAGGTTTTGTTATGATGTCAAGGGTCTTGGAGTCAATGTGCTTCAACGTCGACAACCTTATGTTTTAGAGTCGATGCCTCATGCCCACAACATTGCACTTCATCTTTTAAGCCGAAGAGGCCTGCTTTTATATAAATTGATAACGTTTTAAAGGGATGAAGAGGCCTATGTTTTAAGAGGGTCGATGACCCTATATCTTCTAAGTTAGCCATATAACTTATAGAGGTTTTAAGTTTTGCTTAATAGGTGGTTAGCATGTAGAAGTGATGTCGCTTCATATGATTTCGGCCTTATAAAGATAATAAGCGTCATAATAGCCTATAGTAGTTAGCCAAATATGTTTCACTTCAACGTTAACGCTCATGGATGCGAACTTGGGTAAAGGGTCGATGGGGTATAGTGCGGCTTGAATGTCACCTATCTTCATCAAAGACGGAGAGCCTTATGTTTTCTATTTTGACGCCGTTATTAGGGATACCAATGACATTTTAAATTGAAAAACTTTGACACTATCATTGGGCACACCAATGTAGATGGACTTCGACATTGATCTAAATTTACATTATTTAAGGGTGGTGGGCCATATGTTATTAACTTCGAGTTTAAACCTTAGGGATACTAATGTCTATTTTTATTGACTTCGACATAGATCATTTGGGGATACTAATCTTGTGTCATTTTGAAATGTTATATCTATAATGGGGATACATGTCGGTTACATGAATTAACTTGAAACATGTGTATAACATGAATTAAATTGAAATATGTGGGTAACATGTATTAAATTGTTAAATGATGGGTTCAAAGTCATCTTAGGAAAACTATGGAATGTGAGATGGATAGTCCACATTATGCTAGAGAAGGATAGTCTCTATGAGGATAATCAACGGAAATAGTCATCCTAGGAAAAGTATGAGATGTGTGATAGATATCCCACATCATTTTAAGTTAAATGGAATATGTATGATGGATAGTCCACATAATTTCAAATTTAAATCACATTTGATGGGTAGTCAATGTTGTAGGGGATGGGAAATCCAAGTAACAATTACATGTGTGATGGATAGTCCACATAGTTCTTAATTTTCTTATATGTGAGATGGGTAGTCCACATAATTATAAGACGGGTAGCCAAATTAAAATAAGACGGAGTAAGTTTAAATTGTGATGGGCAGTCATTTGAAATTAGGATAGATAGTCTAGTAAATTGGGATGAGTAATCCAATATGTCTTGCATGATTATAAATGTTGTTTCTATGTTCTAACAATTGTGGTTGCACGAGCACGATATATGTTTATTATGTTCTAGTTAAGATACTGGTGAGAGGAAACCCGTTTTGCTCTGGCGCATGGTCTCACTAAATATCTAATTGGTTTGAGAATGAAGGTTATTATTCACCACAGACTGTTGTATGACCCGAAGTTTTTTCCCTTAAACTGTCGGGAACTCATTTAAGTACGTCAGGAATAAGGGCTAATAGGTTCAATTTAGATGAATAAGCTTCCGCAGACGTGCAAGAGGCAATCGAGCTATTAGGAGCTTTATCTATTTCCGCTGTGTAGTTTGGTTTTATCTATTTGGATGCAATGACAAAGTTGTATATTTGCCAAATATTTGACTCTGATCAACCAAGGTGGAATCTTCATATGTCGCTCTTGAAGTATTTTGTAATGATAAAGTTGTATATTTTATCCAAGCATGGGATTACAATTGAGAATATGTAAGGAATATGAAATATCATTTGTGAAATGAGATATGAATATATGCTATAAAACTGTTGAAATTTTTTCATATTCATGTGCTTTTGATTATTGATATGATTGACATAGCCGTAATTTATCGTTGAGAATTAATAACTATGGATGACTATAGCATCCATAGCAGTTAGTTATGAGCCTCAGAATGGGTGACGTTACAAGTTAGTATCGGAGTATAGGTTTATGATTAGAAGACTTTAAACCTAAAGAGTTTTTGAAAACATAATCCTAATGAATCAGAGAATAAGATTGGGTATGGGGTAACGATGTAGCTACATACTTGTATTAGCTATACATAAGTATGTATTCTCCCATCTCTCTTGTACCGTTCTTCTGTATATTATTAAGACACGTATATAGGTGTACGAGAAAGAGAGGTATGAAGGCAAGAAACAGAAGAGTGAATTTAAGTGATGGAAGCACCACAACCAATGGAAATGCTCGACCCAACAATAGGAGAAACCGAGGTCAACAGACAAATGCTAAGCAAAATACAAATGTCAATGTAGGTGTTGGAACCCCACCACTAGATGTGGAGACTATGTATCGGTTCTTCGTCAACTTGATGTAAGTGGAGCAGCTGCGGGGGTAGCTAGAGGAAATGCTACTAATGTCGGAGGAGCTAATCCCATGGCACCAATTATTAATAACTATGCCAAGATGAGTCGAGAGTACACCAGTCTGGGTGGGATGCCTTTTCTAGGGATCGAGGATGCAATAGAAGTGGGAACTGGCTGTTACATTGGGAAAATATTTTTGCTGATTTAGGTTTGAATGACGAGCAGAAAAGGAGATTGGCTTCGAACAGGTGCAAGAAGCTGCTTTGCTTTGGTGGAATGGGGTGACCATGGGGGTACGAAAAGAGGAATTGACTTGGACAGAATTTCGAAGGAGATTTGAGGAGAGGTTTTTGTCTAAAGTAGCCAAGTCAGCCGTGCTCAGCAAGTCTATAGAGTTGGAGCAGGAGGAAATGTCAGTGTTGGAGTACTCTGCTAAATTTGATGAGCTGTCCAGGAATGGATATGCCATATGGACACTACTATAAAGAGGAATGAGAATTTTATCCAGGGGTTGAAGCTGGAGATTGGTAGGGCAACACATCTCAGAGATCCATCGAATGTATCTGTAGAGATGGCTATAAGGAATGAAGAAATTCTTTAGACTTTTGGAAAAGAGAAGTCGGTGGAGAACCAGAATTGTCAGAATAAGTAGAGGAAATTCTTAAAGAAGAAGGAAGCTCGGAAAGGTAGGGCTGCCATAAAGGGGAAAGCTGGTATAGTTTGTTACAAGTGTGACAAGAAGGGGGACTATGCTAGCGAGTGTAGATCTGGTGATGGCAAGGTGGTTATAGGGAAGTAGAATGTCAACTGCTTTAATTGCGACCAGGTAGGGCATTATAAGAACAAATGTCCAGAAGCGGCCAAGACTAACAAAGGAAAGGTGTTTGCTTTGGAGCTTTCTACATCAAGACCCATAGCAGTTGAGAAGAGAAAGTCTGTGATGGAATGTATGCTTTTGATTCATAAAAAATTAGTTAGTGTACTATTTGATACCAGTGTATCCATTCATTTATATCTTGGTGTTTATAGATAAGTTATTTTTAGAACTATTATACCTTGTTACCTCCTTAAGGATAGCTAATCCAATAGGAGGGCATGCAACTCTGGGGATGAGATGTGACCATCTGGTGTTTCAGTTGCTAGGTTATACTTTTGACTACAGTTTGGATGTTTTTGATTTTGCAGGTTTTGGGATTATTTTGGGTATGGATTGGTTGAGCATATACGATGCTATAATATTTTGCTAGGGTAGGAAAATATTATTGAAATACCCTGATAGCAGTGACCAAACAGTATACTAAGTTGAGAATACAAGTCCAGAAATTTGTGCTTTATTAGGAGTCATAGAAGTGGAAGATGAATTGATTAGGGTTTTAATTGTAACAGAATTTGGAGATGTTTTTGAGTCGGTTACAGGACTACCACCAAAATGAGCTATTGAGTTTCGAATAGATATGGTATTAGGAACCGAACCTGTAGATAGATCACATAGCAAGATGACTTTACGAGATGATGGAGTTAAATGTGCAGCTAGTGGATTTAGAAGGAAATAGTTTTATTAGACCAAGTAGTTCACCTTGGGGAGCGGCTTTGGTGTTCGTGAAGAAATAAGACGGGTCGTTAAGATTGTGCATTGATTATCACAAGTTGAATGAAAAGGCAATAAAGAATCGATATCGTTTGCCGAGAATTGATGATTTATTTGATCGGTTGAGTGGAGCCAAAGTATTTTCCCAGTTGGGTTTGGAGATAAGGTTCCATCAATTAAGAGTGACAGAGGACAATATTCCGTTGACAGCGTTTTGAATGAGGTATGGTTCGTACGAGTGGTTAGTGATGCCATTAAGATTAATTATTGCGCCATCTTTCTTGTGGACTTAATGAACAGAATTTCCCGAGAGCGGTTGGATAGATTCATGTTTGTGTTCATTGACGACGTTTTAATATATTCTAAGGATGAAAGAGATCATGAGATTCATCTTAGAATGTGCTTGAGATGTTGAGGTAGCATTAACTTAAAGCGAAGTTTTTGAAATGTCATTTCTGGAAGAAAGAAATGAAGTTTCTTGGTCATGTAGTTTCAGAGAAAGGGTCGTCATTTGATTCAGCCAAGGTTGAAGCTGTTAACAGTTGGAAGAGACCCGAGACAGTGCCCGAGATAAGAAGTTTTCTTGAACCGGCTGGCTATTACCGATGATTTATCAAGAATTTCTCACGGATAGTTGCACCTTTGACTAAGAAAACCAGAAAGGTCATGACGTTCGTTTGTTCTGAAAAATACGAGGAAGGGTTCCTTAAGTTAAAGCATTTGTTAACCAACGCGCCCGTGTTAATTGATCCAAATGGGAATCATGGTCCAGTGGTGTATACAGATGCATGTGGAACAGGTTATGAGCTGTATTGATGCATAGAGGTAAAGTGATTTCCTACACTTCTCAGCAGCTCAGACCACATGAAGTTAGATATTTGACTCATGATTTGGAGGTGGGAGCGGTGGCTTTTGCAATATAGAAACACTACCTATTAGGAGAATGGTTCGAGTTGTGTATGGATCATAAGCCTTTGAGGTATGTATTCTCTCAGAAAGAGTTGAACATGAGATAACATAGGTGGATGGAGTTTTTAGCTGAAAAGAAAATAAAGTTGTAGATGCACTTAGTTGGAAAAATAGCAAAATGTGGTGTTAGCTATGTTGATAGAATTGAAGGATCTGGAGGCATTGACTACTTGTAGTGTGCAGTTAAGATCAACTACTAGTTCCAGTCAAAGTAATGCATATTGTCTTATTTAGAAGTCCAACCAGTATTTATTGAATGGATTGCTTTTAAACAAAGGGATGATCTAGTATTAGCTGAACGGATTAGAAGACTGGAAAATGGAAATGAGATCAATGATCTAAAGGATTTTAGTCTTGACTAGAAGGGATGGTTATGTGTTCTGGATGCTGGAAACTTAAGAAGAAATTCTTAGAGAGTGTCATCGATCAAAGTCCATGATTCATCCTGGGGAACCAAGATGTATCAGGATATGAAGACAAGTTTCTTCTGAATAAGTATGAAGAGGGATGTGTGTTTATGGGTAAAGCAATGTGCAAATTTTCAGCAAGTGAAAGCCGAATATCAGAAATCAAGTGGATTGCTTCTGCCTTTAGACGTACCAGTTTGGAAATGGGATTCGATATCCATGGATTTTATTGACGGGTTGCCAAGGTCAAACATGGAAAATGAGAGTATATGGGTTGTGGTAGATAGATTGACTAAGAGTGCCCATTTCATTCCTGTTAAGTCAACCAAGACGGCGCCTATATTGGCTAAGTTGTTTATGAAGAATATAGTTAGATTGCACCAGATTCCTAGTAGTATATTCAGTGACATAGATGCCTTGTTCGCTAGTGAATTCTGGAAGAGTCTACAGGAAGTACTAGGTGCCGAGCTTAAGATGAGTACCGCTTATCACCCATAAATGGATGGGAAAATAGAGAGAGTCAATAAGGTACTTGAAGATTTGTTGAGAGCTTATGTACTAGATTTTGGTGGTCGTTGGAAGACCATTTGCACTTGTTGAGTTTTTCTATAATAATAGTTATCATACTAGTATAGGAATGATGTCTTTCGAAGCTTTGTATGGAAGGCTATGCAAATCACTAGCATGTTGGTTAAAGACCCAAGAAAGATTGGTCCTTAATCCAAATACTGTAAGAGAAGCCACATAGAAGATAGAGTTAATCTGGGGTAGGATGAGAGAAGCTCAGTCTAGGTAGAAAATCTACACATAAAAAGCGTAAAGATTTAGAGTTCTTAGTTGGAGATCTTGTTTTTATTAAGGTATCATCGATGAAGGGTGTGGTACGATTTGGAAAGTCAGGGAAACTGGCACTGTGATATGTCGGACCGTTCCCTATTATAGAGAGGATCGAAAAACTCGCATATTGAGTAGAATTACTGAGTAGTTTCGCAGGCGACCATAATGTGTTTCATATTTCTCGTCTTAGGAAGTTTGTGCATAATACAGTGACTACTATTGCTCGAATGAATTGAAAGATTTAGTAGAAGCACCAGATCCGATTTTTATGAGACAACCAGTTCAAGTTGTAGCGAGAGATGAGAAGAGATAAAGGAAAAAGACAGTCAAGTTAGTGAAAATCCAGTGGAGTGACAACGAGAAAGACTGTACTTGGGAGACACAGCACAAGATTAGGGATATCCTGAGCTATTATGATGGTATGTTCTATATTTGTTGTATATGGAATTTATAACCGGTATGATACACTAGCATTGTTTGCATGTTTGATATGCCTATCACATAGTCCTTACCGAATTTTAGGATGAAATTCTTTAAGGAGGAGAGCCTGTAACACCCTAATTTTAGTTTAACATTATTCAGGAAATTTAATTGGATAGATTAAATAGAGTACTATAAAGGATTTAGGAGAACGAAATTTGAAACCTAATAAGGTCATTGTATACTTAATTAATTAAGTAAGATTCTTTAAGCATAACATATTAGAGAATATGAGGAGGGCAAAATAGGAATCCATCTTTTATTACTGTAAACCCTCTCTCCCTCATATCATTCTCATTTTATTCATATAAAAACAATTAAAAGAAAGAGATAAGAAGGCCGACCATTAATCAACCTAGGAGGGCGAAATCAAAGGAGATTCACAAACTAAAGCTTAGGGATTCAAGAGCTAAATCAAATCTCAACTCCAACATCAATTTTAAAGGTGAATAATACCAGATCCATATCTTTTGTTTATAACGAGTTCAGTTATAGATATTACCCGAATTATTGTTGTTTATTTTTCCAAGATATGATTGTTTGACCATTGCTTGGATGGAATAATGAATACTGATATTTTTAGGGAATTATCTAAAAGGTTTAAAGGATAAAACATAAGATTTTATTCTCTAAGTGCTTAGATTTTCTGATATATTGTATAAAACATTATTTTGGAGATGGGTTTTTAGTTTCCTAATTTTACAAGTTATATAGATTATTTTATGAATTTACTAAGGAGGAAATAATATAATTTTGGTATATAATTATTTGAAATAATTAAATATGGTTTTCGGCTCCGAAACTTTTATGTTGTAAAGAGAAGGATATTCTCTAATTTCTTTGAATTTAGTGTGGTAGTAATGATGTGCACGTAAATGTGCATATTTTTACCACCATATTTATTCTAATTAATTTAAATAAATGATCGTATTGGGTATTTTAACTTGTTTTAACCAAAATCCATATTAATTCCAAATTGTCACATATTCATCTTCATCCAAGGAAAAATAGACATTTTTGTGCATAAATTAACTTGAGAAAATTTAATTAGAAATTTCCATACTATTTTGTAGGAATTTGATTTCAATTACAAGTAGTTTCATGAAGAAGATATGCATGCACAAAAAGAACACAAAGGAACGAAGATGGAAATAATTCAAAGTGAAGATCACGGAGGAGCCCACCTACCCACCTTCCTTCATGTACAAATTAGATGCTAATGCACATGCTTATGGAATTAATGGCTTCATGTACACTTAAATGATGATTAGTAGAAGCTAATGATTACTTGGCCTTCACACTTTCTCAAGGGTAGTTTGGGCATTCCCCAAATTATGGATTAGGGTTTCATGCTTGTATAAATAACCCATTATGTTCATGTAACCTATTCTACCCTCTTTAAGCCCTCTTATGGAGGCACTCTCTTCTCTTAGCTTTAGTTGAGAATAATTGTCTTTTCTTTGTTTTCATGGCTACTTAGCCATTTGTTTTTATTTTCATGTAACTTTCTTTTTCTTGTGCATTTAATTAATTGTTCATTTTACTTTCCTTGTTCATTTACTTTAATGTTGGTAGTGTAGATTTACATTCATGCAAAGTAGATTAGTTTTAATTCTTATTAATTAGCTTCTCTTTTCCATTAGATTTCATTTTCCTTTTGCTTTCATGTTGCAAGCTACATTTGTTAAACAAATGACAAATATGAGAGGCTAAACCCCATCAATTTAGGGGTAATGAAGCTCTCTAATTATGTAGCTTCAACTAGTTGTTAATTCATGCTCTCTTTTTGTGCTTAGTAAGAATGATTGAAGTGGTTTAGTTGTTGTTTTTTCTTTGAATTTGATAGCATATATTGTTAATACCAAATAGGCTATGCTTAAACAATCACTAACACTAATTGCCTCTTCATCAAAATATGATTATGGCAAAAGAAAGTAATTTGAAATTAAAATTTGATGGTCTATATTTCTAATCAATAGTTAATAGGCCATACTTAAAATAGATTTCATTTTCATTTTCATTGTCAAGTTTCATGAAAGTTAGTAAGTGGTTTAAGGGGTGTGTTATATTTTGATGGCTTATGTTGGCCAATCAATAGCATAAATATGTCATACTTATGATAAGCACATCAATTAAAGCACTAATGACCATAAAAGAGAGATCATGATTTCATATGTGTTGAACTACATGATATAGAGAGTGGATTTATTCTCTAAATTGTCACTTAACTCTTATATTTGCTTCTATTTTCATTTAGTTAGTTAGTTAATTCTCTAATTCTCTAGCTAAACTTTCACTTGAAATTCAAATCAAATTATACCAATTTCAAGTGAAAGTTAAGCTAGAGAATTAGAAAATTAACTAACTAACTAAATGAGAAGAGAAGCAAATATAAGAGTTAAGTGACAATTTAGAGAATAAATCCACTCCCTAGATCATGTAGTTCAACACATATGAAATCATGATCTCTCTTTTTTTGTCATTAGTGCTTTAATTGATGTGCTTATCATAAGTATGGCATATTTGTACTATTGATTAGCCAACATAAGCCATCAAACTATAACACACCCCTTAAACCACTTACTAACTTTCATGAAACTTGACAATGAAAATGAAATCTATTTTAAGTATGGCCTATTAACTATTGATTAGAAATATAGACAATCAAATTTTAATTTCAAATCACTTTCTTTTGCCCTAATCATATTTTGATGAAGAGGAAATTAGTATTAGTGATTGTTTAAGCATAGCCTATTTGGTGTCAACAATATAGGCTATCAAATTCAAAGCAAAAACAACAATTAAACCACTTCAATCATTCTTACTAAGCACAAAAAGAGAGCATGAATTAACAACTAGTTGAAGCTACATAATCAGAGAGCTTCTTTACCTCTAAATTGATGGGGTTTAGCCTCTCATATTTGTCATTTGATTAACAAATGTAGCTTGCAACATGAAAGCAAAAGGAAAGGAAAATGAAAGCTAATGAAAAAGAGAAGCTGATTAACAAGAATTAAAACTAATCTACTTTGCATGAATGTAAATCTACACTACCAACATTAAATTAAATGAACAAGGAAAGTAAAATGAACAAGTAATTAAATTGCATAAGAAAAAGAAAGTTACATGAAAATAAAAACAAATGGCTAAGTAGCCATGAAAAGAAAGAAAAGACAATTATTCTCAACTAAAGCTAAGAGAAGAGAGTGCCTCCATAAGAGGGCTTAAAGAGGGTAGAAGAGGTTACATGAACATAATGGGTTATTTATACAAGCATGAAACCCTAATCCATAATTTGGGGAATGCCCAAACTACCCTTGAGAAAGTGTGAAGGCCAAGTAATCATTAGCTCCTACTAATCATCATTTAAGTGTATATGAAGCCATTAATTCCATAAGCATGTGCATTAGCCTCTAATTTGTACATGAAGGAAGGTGGGTAGGTGGGGTTCTCCATGATCTTCACTTTGAATTATTTTCATCTTATTTCCTTTGTGTTCTTTTTGTGCATGCATATCTTCTTCATGAAACCACTTGTAATTGAAATCAAATTCCTACAAAATAGTATGGAAATTTCTAATTAAATTTTCTCAAGTTAATTTATGCACAAAAATGTCTATTTTGCCCTTGGATGAAGATGAATATGTGACAATTTGGAATTAATATGGATTTTGGTTAAAACAAGTTAAAATACCCAATATGATCATTTATTTAAATTAATTAGAATAAATATGGTGGTAAAAATATGCACATTTACGTGCACATCAAATACCCCTACACTTATCTTTTTATTCGTCCTCGAATAAACTAAAACTAAGATAAATCTGTTTTCGTATGGAGCACGATTGCATTGAATGTATGCAACAAGTCATTAAACCTCTAGGTGTCCCCAGTAGGACGAGTGTTGTCTCGTGAGGGTTTTCAGTGGATACTACCCACAAAATCCGAATGTAGGATGAAAATATTTACAAAACGCAAGATTTATTTACAAAGAGATGAATGCGAGTTTTTGAAAATATTCACAAATGAAAGATTTACTTTTAAAATAGACACAAATAAGTTAAATATAGGTTTTGGTCATTATCTTGAAAATTTAAGTCATTTACTCGTCAAAATTTCCAACAAAAATCAAGTTATCATAGCAAATAGACAATAGTTCAACTTATTGTTTTAGTTGATAACAAAGTGTACCCATGAAATAGATCCTTAGTTCATTATCAAAGTTTATCAAAGTGGTATTTTCATTTCTTTTCAATAACAAGTCAAATCAAATAAGCTAAATTAGTGCTTGTATTTCATTTGCTTACTCTTTCCGTTTTTCTTTTGAAAATTTTATTGATATTTACATATGCCTAACTCAGATAAACTGAGGCCAGATATATTACCCGTGCACTGCCTTTCGGACTGATGTGAGGAGAATACAGAGCGTGGCGAGTGAACACACAAGTGTAAACACTTATCGACTGTAGGCATTATTAAAAAGAATTTGTATATACATACACCTAACTCGTATAAACTAAGGCCAGATATACCGATCATGCACTGCCTTTCGGGCTTATCTGAGAAGGGTACAGAGCATGGCGAGTGAACACACGAGTGTGAACACATGACTCTAGTTGTTTATTAAAAACTATACATATATACAAGAAACATTTTTTTATATTTTTTTCTTTTTGTATTTTTTTTCAAAGAGAGAGTTTTGCAAAATCATCTTAGCACCACTTAACTTAGAAGACAAAAAAATGTTATATCCATTACTTTAAGTCAACCACTTTTTAAAACAAAGATTTTCAATTAGGATATATTCATAATTATCACGTATGAACCTTCCTATATACTAGTTAAACTATCGTTATTTGTAATCAAACTTCATTTTTATTTTTGTTAAATAAATTTTTAAAAATTTCAATTTAATAAACCAAAACCATATATTTATCATATAGTGTTTCTTTAAAAACAAATCAAAAGAAAATTTGTTTTTGGGATTTTTTTTTAATTTTTTTTATTTTTTTTAAAGAAAAAGAAAAAATAAACCATGAAAAATTAAAAGTGAAGAAGTAACTCCAAAATGGATTTGTAAAGAAAGTGTTTTATCCAATAGATATTAGACAAGGATTAAGAATAGGTGAAATTTTTTTTGCTTAAATTAGTGAAAAACAGTTTTCACATGAATTACGATAGTGCCATACCACCCTAACATTGTTGAGCCTAAGACAAGGTCGCATCCATGAGTGTCAACGTCAAAGTGATAGGTAGTAGTGACTTCGGTAGCTATGTAATGTTTCCAAGTAGGCCGAAATCAACTTCATCGATAGTATATTATCGGTGGCAATGGCATCTTCGTGACTCATCTAAACGTTTTAAAAGCTTAATGTCGACGTTGATGACATTGCATGTCTTCATCACTGTTTTCATTGATACCGCACTTAATCACTTTGATTGTTTTCAAGACTATGGCAGTGATGCGGCTTCATATGACTTCGACCTTATAAAGTTAATAAGCGGCATAGTAGCCGAAGTGGGCCTAATTTAAAGGTTTTATTATGACGTCGAGGGTCTTGGGGTCGATGTGCATCAAGGTCGATGACCTTATGTTTTAGAGTCGATGTCTTATGTCCACCATCTCGCACTTCATCTTTTAAGTCCGAAGAGGCTTGCTTTTATATATATTGAAAATGTTTTAAAGGAGCAAAGAGGCCTATGTTTTAAGAGGTTCGATTACCGTATATCATCGGCAGTTAGCCATATAACTTATAAAGGTTTTAATTTTTTTTAACAGGTGGATAGCCTATTATCTATGGAATTCGACAACGTTGCATTTGATGTGAATTTATACTTAAATGAACCAAATTTTGGTTTTACCTAGGGTAGGGGGTCGATGAGGTATAGTACAGCTTGAATGTCGCCTATCTTGAGCAAAGGTGGAGAGCCTTATGTTTTCCATTTTGACGCCGTCACTGGGGATACCAATGCAATTTTAAATTGTAAAATTCAACATTATCATTAGGGACACCAATGTAGATTAACTTCAACATTGATCTAAATTTATATTATTTAAGGGTGGTGAGCCATACATTATTGACTTTGACTTTAAAATTAGGGGATACGAATGTCTATTTTTATCGACTTCAACATAGATCATTTGGAGATACTAATGTTGTGTCACTTTGAAACCTTTTAGTCACTTTAACATAGATCATTTAGAGATACCAATGTTGTGTCACTTTGAAACGTTATAACTATAATGGGTATACATGTGGGTAACATGAATTAACTTGATACACGCAGGTAACATGGATTAAATTGAAACCTGTAGGTTACATAGATTAAATTTAAACCTATGGGTAATGTGAATTAAGTTGTTAAATGATGGATTCATAGTCATCCTAGGAAAAATATGGGATGTGAGATGGATAGTCCACATCATTCTGGAGATGGATGGTCTCTATGAGGATAATCAAGTGTAACAACCCGCATATTTTACGATTATATATTTAAATGTATTATTTAAATATAGCATCGTTAGTTGAATTGAAAAGTCCAAAACGTGACTTTTCGTAAATGGTCGAATCCGGACTCGAGACTACTTCCATTGAGTCCAAAATGGCGTTTGCGACTTTTTTGAGTATAAACATCGATATGTTTGGAGTTGAGTTGAATTTCGCTATTTTTCTATTGGGCTTTGGGTTTGGGTTTCAGCCCACTAACCCAACATAATACCCTAACACCTCCTCCAACTCCTCTTCATTCATTTTCATTTCCTAACACTCTCAAGCTAAAGGAAAATGGGAGAAAGAAAAGGAAATTAAATTCCTAAACCCTAGATTACTAGGAAATTCTAGATTCAAGCTCCAAAATCAAAGAGAAGCTTAGGTAAGCATCCTCTTATTCTTCACCATCTCAATCTCTCTTCAATTTTCAGAAATTTCTAAACCCTAACTTAGGAAAATTTTGCTTATAATCTTAGATTTGGAGCTTCTTGAGTTGAAGTTGAAGAGTGGTTGATCTTTGCTTTGTTTTGAGCTTCTCATTCGTTGTTTTTGGGTTTAAAGGTGAGTTTTTGAACTCACATCTATGTCTATATCTTTGATAGCTGTTAGGTATGAATTCCTAACATCTATTTCTTGTCCATTTGCTTTTGAATTGAATTGGTTTGATGAATTTTCCAATTTTTGGAATTTTGAAGTCAAAATCTAAGAAAAACCTTATATGGATGTTTGGACTTGTTGTTTGGAGTGTATCGAAGAGCCTATAGGGCTGGGTAGTCGCTTGGCGTAAATCCCTAGCCATCGTCACTCATCCGATCGCTTCCGATATGAATTGGCCATCATTGGCCTAGGCAAAATATTGCCCTGAGCTTCAGCTCAGACGCCTGGTATTAAGCTCAGACGTCTGATGCTATGGAATAAAAATTCCAGTCTTTCAGCTCAAACGTCTAAGTCTATTCCCCAGATGTCTAGGCGATCTGGAAGAAAATTCCAGACCTTCAGCTCAGATGTCTGGGGAAACCACGAGACATCTAACACAGTTAAATTCAGGGAAATTTCCTATTTCAATGTGGATTTCCGTTTTATCGATTTTTGGTTGATCCGGTTAATTGTTATCACTTTTATCGACTTTGATGACTTCTTTTATGGAATTTCCGAGTATCCATTTGATGGATTTGATATCGATTTCTATGGTTTTGATTCACATCATCGAATGTGAATTTTTGGTGATTGATTGTTTTTACAATCATTTCTATGATTTGTCACTTTAAACTACAAGGTTTCTATACTAGTAGTAAATACTCAAACTCTTTCACAAAAACGCTTTCAACACTACTTTTAAATACAAAGATTACTTTAAACTGTTTTCCAATCTATTAGTATATAAAAACCTTTACCTCATTCGTACGAGAAATCCAATTAAACGACTTAGCAAAACAAGTGGTATAAAACGCTTACGTTTACTTCGTCGGTTAATTCTTAGACTTGTTCGATTGAAATCTCATGACAATTTTGAGTGGAAATCTACAATTTGTTCGTAAATATTTAAGTTAAGCTAGTAGTTATGGGACATGAAGCTAAACTCATTTATTTACTAGCTTAGTGTAATCAACACTTTTTATTGATCAATGGTGATCATTTTATGGTTTAGACTAGCGATATGCGATGTCTCTTTGTCCACGTGAGGGACTGTACCTCGTTTTATGGAGCTTCATCTCATTTTTAGGGGCTAACGACCTATGGTCTTTTGACCGTTTATGGAGCTCCGGCTCAAATTTGATGGGGTAGCGACCCAAGGTCTTTGGGCCGTTTGTGGAGCCTCGACTCAAACTTGATGGTTAGCGACCATGGAATAGCATTCCGTTTGTGATACATGTGTTGGTGAGTTTTCATGCTCCCGTTTGTGATAGGCCTCCCTCTTTGTGTTTTTTATGGATTTTTGATTGATGATTTCTAGAATTTGTGTTTCACCAACTTTCATGATTTGCATTGATAAGCTTTATCAAATATTTATGGTTTGGTGAATAAGTTAAAGGTTATGACATTCTTTTTGGGTGTTTGAGTAGATTTGAGATATTGTATGATTTTCGTTGTTATCAATATATACTTGTCACAGTATAACCTTATTGTTATCATACATTTCTGTTATATCTCTTATCCTATCTCATTTTATATGATATTTATAGCTAGACTGATCCGTTTATTATTTTTCTTCTTAAATAATACTCGGGTTAGACCGAAGTGTTTTAAGTGCTTCCACTTGATTCCTTAGCAGGGACTAGCTTCTGACTTTTGGCTAACTACTTAGCTTAGTAGTTTTTGTTTATATACATTCGAGATAGAGACTCCTTGATGTATACATATTCTTTTGTTTAGCACTTGTACCTATTCTTTTGTGTTGTAGTGGATCTTATATGACCGCTACTTTGGTGAACACTTCTATGTGATATATTCATATCTGTTTCTGCCTTCGTGATATGAATATCTGTGACTGATTTGTGTTATATTTATTTCTATATTTGTTTCTGAAGGCCACTTAGCCACTGTGTAGTAGCTTTGAGTTGGTATTTGATATGTCAAATTTCCTCTTGAAATGAAATGCATGTCATACTATCTGACATGTCGGTACTTGCATAAAGCAATTACACAGATGGTCACTCCTCAACAGCCTTATTCTTCATGCTAGTCGACGGCATTACCTAGTAGTGTCCTTGGCTAGTGTGAGTATAGAGGTGGGGCATCACATCAAGGGTTCATAGTCATCTAAGAAAACTATAGGAGGTGTGGTGGATAGTCCATGTCATTTTGAGTTAAATGGAATATATGTAATGGAGAGTCCACAATATTTTAAGTAATTAAACCATGCGTGATGGGTAGTCAACGTGGTAGGGGATGCGTAATCCACGTAATAATTATATGTGTTATGGATAGTCCACATAATCTTGAATATTCTTATACGTGAGATGGGTATATCCACATAAATATAAGACGGGTAACCAGATTAATATAAGACGGGTAGAGAATTTAAATTACGACGGATAGTCATTCAAAATTAAGATGGATAATCTAGTAAATTGGTATAGGTAATCCAATATGTGTTGCAAGATTATAAATGTTGTTTTCTATGTTCTAACCATTATGGTTGTAGGAGCATAGTATATGGTTGTTATGTTCTAGTTAAGATACTAGTGAGGGGAAAACCTATTCTGGCCAATGGCGTGGTCTCACTAAATATTTAATTGGTTCGAGATGGTAGGTTATTATTCACACCAGACAGTTGTTTGACCTAAATATTTTGTATTTTCCTGTAAACTCTAGGGTACTCATTTAAGTATGTCGGGAGTAAGAGCGTTCAGGTTCCAATTAGACGAATAATTTTTCGGAGACGTGCAGGAAGTAATCTAGCTATTAGGAGCTTTATCTATTTTTGTTGTGTAGTTTAGTTTTGTGTATTTGGATGTAATGGAAAAGTTGTATATTGTCAAATATTTGACTCTAATCAACCAAGGAGATATCTTCATATGTCGCTCTTGGAGTATTTTGAAATAATTGTATTTTCACTTAACCTGGGATTACGATTAGGATCATGTAAGGAATACGAAATATCATTTGTGAAATGAGATATGAAAATTTGTTATAAAACCATGTTGAAAATTATTACATCCCCTATCTAGAGGCCCAAAACTAAGCGCTATAGATGCTGTAGTCATATATAGTATTAGCTTTCGGCAACTAAATACGGCTATGTTAATGGTATCAATAATATCAAAAGCACTTGAATATGAAACAAAATACAGATTTTAAAACCACATTTACTTCATTACATTTCAAAACCAATTGTTTCACATTCGCAACACATACTCCCAAATCGTTCCTAGGCATAGATCAAATATAATTATTACAAATTACGCCAAGAGCGGTATATGAAGATACCCCCTTGGTCGATCAGAGTCATATGGTCATAATAAACCTAATACAAACAACACAGTGGAAAACTCATCAAAACATAACAAGAAATGCAAATCCTAAATAGCTATCCATTGCCTCCTGCATGCCTCCGGTGGCTTATTCGTCAAAATTCTAAAACATGAAAAAGACCTTAACCCTCAGCCTACTCAAATTAATTTTGAGCACTCGAGAGTTTAAGGGAAAACATAAACTTCGAGTCGGACATAAAGCCTGGTGTGAATAATATGATACATCCCGGTTTAATTATGTTAAGTGAGACCACACCGCTTAGCGGAACGGGTTTCCCCTCACTAACGTCCTTTTAAAACATATCTTTGCAAAACCTTTTATAAAACCATATACCGTGCTCCTGCATCCACAATGGTTAAATACCGTAAAGCGATAGTTATGTAAGCATACATAAATATCAGGTAATAATGAACTATTTGTTCAAACACACAAGTTTTGTTTGGATAACTTTTAACCTTTGGCAGACTCGGGCCTACCAAACAATATAATCAAAATTAATCTAACTCCTGTTTGATATTCTTCTTTTGGATTATCCATCCTTATTTATCCATTAAATATCACACTTTTGGATGGTCTGTCCTTAACTATCCGTTAAATACTTCACTTTTGGACGGTCTATCCCTAACTTAATCATCTCCTAGGACTTCCTGATACTAATGGTTTTTCGGGCTCACCAATAACCTATCTGTATACAAACATATATTCCTTTTGGTGTGTAATCATAATTTTAGTCTACCTGTGACAAAGCCCTATACACTGGAATTTTGGACAACAATTTGCTGGGGCTATTAGCTAATGTATAGGACGCGACCTCATACTAGTTCCATCTGGTTTTCTAATATCTGAGTTATTTTCACTTAAGGATCCCCACCCATAATTTTCCTTGAATTTTTTTTCAAAATGATTTAAAACCTTTAAATCAAACTTAAACAAGGAGAAGTATATAATCTTTATACTTTACTCAGAATCATATCACTATGTCATATATATTCTTTGCTTAAACTTTAGTTGATGAAAACATTTAACCATTTGAAAGCACCTCTTCTACACTTTTGAAACCATCTCTTTCAAAACCAAACATCAAACCTTTCAAAATCAAACCTTTCGAAATCAAACCTTTCAAAAATAATAAAACTTTAGACATTCTTTAAAATCACTTTAAAACATTGCCTTAGAAAAACTTTGGAAAACCTTCCATCTCAAACCTTTCGAAATCATTCACTTAAACCTTTCTAAGTCATTCAACTAAAACCTTTTGCAATCATTCACTTAAACCTTTCGAAGTCATTCAACTAAAACCTTTCATAATCATTCACTTAAACCTTTTAAAACATAAACCTTTCGAAGACTTGCTGGGTTCAATCTAAAACAAGTGAAAAACCTTCTTTTAAAACCTTTCAACTCCATTGGAAGCAACCTTTTGACTAAGTCGAAAGCTCTGCTTCGAAAGTTTGTTATATTTCAATTAAAACAAGGGTAGTTCACCTAAGTCGAAAGCTCTCTTTCAAAAGCATTGGGAGAAGCGGCTAGTTTTAAAACAAGTAAACCTTTCGACTTTGTCGGAAGGTTCAAAACAAAACATTTATAAAGGGGCAATAATCCTTCGACTATGTCGAAAAGTTTCAAAACAAGATAGTGTTAAAACAGCGGTAAGCTTTCGACTGTGTTGAAAGGTTTAAAACCTTTCTTTCAAATATTTGACTTGGTCGAAAGCAACCAAGTCGAAAGCTCTTATTCGAAAGCAAAGTAGGTGAAAGCTTTTGGTTTATAAAACAAACATACCCCAACATCTTTGGCCATCAACCTTTCGACTAAGAACCTTCGACCTTGTCCAATTCATTACGTGCTAAGTAACTTGATACCATATGCATTGGTTTGACCTTGTCGAAAGCTTTGAACCTCTCGACCTAGTCGAAAGGGCTGGGTCGGAAGGTTTGATACTGTAAAAGGCTGAAACATGCTAAAAGTGTGATTTCTTTGTTTTTAACTTAAAAATGATAACTTTTCTACTAACCTGCCTTTGGTTGTTAAATTCTCATTGGTTGATAATTTCTTTTCAGAAAAGTGTTGCCACAGTTTTAATAATTAAATAATCATTTTATTTTAGAAAATTCCCCTTCTCCTTAATTAAATATATAAAGCATTTAAGTCCAAACCTTAAATAATTTTATATATTCATCAAATCACTTAGAAAAATTTTGGAAAAATCTCAGAAAATCTAATTTAATATGTTTTCCAACATATAAAGATTTCAAATCCAAATAATTATTTATTTAGCTGTAAATAATTTATAACCTAATAAATCATTTTCTTCACTAGAAAGTTAATATAAAATCCACATAAATTTAGAAAATTATGAAAATTGAAACCCATATCTAAAATATCATTTCTGAACTAAATTTAAATTTTCAAGGCATTTGGATGTCATTTGATAGGGTTTTCATGTCAAACAATCATAAAAACTAACATGAACGTATATAATTCATCAACAAGCATATATATAAATTTAATCATCAAAACATGGAATATACTTGCAAAAACATTTTAGATCTAATCTTAAAACTGAAACTAAAAGAAAATGGGATGTAGTAATTATTCACCTTAGCTTTGAGATTATAGATGTGAGATTTGATGTTGATTTAGTTGATTATCTTCCTTCTCTTGAATCCTAGCTTTAATCTTCTTCTCGAGAATGATAATGGTGGCCGACCTTGGTAAGATTTTATTTTGAATAAAATGAAATGAATGTGAGTTCTATTTCCTAAGGGTTTAGGGTATAGGGCTTTTTTGCCATATTGCCCTTCTTATATCCCAACACATTAACTTAGGTTATTTCGTTTTAGTTTATACACTAACATGGCACGACTACCCTTAGATAATCAATTATCAACTTATTAATCTCCATATTATTTTATTTATTTTAGTTAATTAAATATCCTAAATAATGTTATAAAAATATTAGGTGTTACAAAAAATTTCATATTCATGTGCTTCTGATTATCGATATGATTAATATAGCCACATTTTGTCACCGAAAATTAATAACTATGGATGACTACAGCATTCGTAGTAATTAGTTTTGGGCCTCAAAATGGAGGACGCTACATATCACGTAGAAGATGTCTTTATGGCATCTTAAACAATTTTATGACAATATTTTAACTGATGCCCAAATAGGCTTTGGGACGACGTCGGAAAAACATTTATCGATGTTGAGTCAACGTCCTTTAGGCATCAATGGACGTTGTTAATTTTTATTGTTTATATGGCGGATGGCTCTCTATCATAGTTGCAAGGGCTTAACTATGCCTTAACTACTGAAGTAGTAAACCAAAGGCAACTTTCAGTTTCATAAGACAAAGGAGCTTTTCGCTACGAACTACCATCTTAGATTGAATGACATTTTTTTGTTGCCCAAAGACTCTAGGTTAATTTGTGGGTTTCAACTGATAATGGAGTATTTTCATGTCCAAAGGTAAAAATAGAAGCACCTAGTTTCTTGAGCTTGTTTCTTAAAGCAATCGTTAAGTGTTCAATATTGGAGACAGTGTTTGAGGTGGCAAGAAATTTAGGAACTATTCTAAGTTGTTTACTCTAGGATTTTCCTATCAACTATGAAACAATGTCTCCAGAGTGACCAAAGGGTACAATCCTTTAAAGTATGTCGTTAGGAGTCGATCCTCATGGATGGATTGATAAGATCAATGTTAAAATCACCGAACATTAGATAAGAAATTTCAGCAGTCATGGGTGGTCGCACGTGAAGAGGATTGTTGCGCTTTAGAGGGTTAGCCAACATAGGCTCAGAATCTGGTGGCAGCGATGGTAGTAGGTCAGATATGGGTGTAGGCGAATGATGGCAAGAGCTGTTGGTAATGAAGTTCAGTGTTGAAATGATCGTGGTTTACAAAGTATCGTACCAAATAACATAATATATTTTATTGAATTTCCACTTTGTCTTTATAATTTCTAATCATCGCACCTTCTACATTCTGACTTAGATTCACATAGGTTTGTTCTGTTTGACTCTTAGCAAGAATCCTTTTGGTATGCTGAGTATTGAAGCTATTTGCAAAAACCACATTTGTATAATGAATTAATTTTAATTGATTAAGTAAATATTAAACAGATATCGATCGATGAAAATTTATATGTTTCACATATGTTACGTCTTGTTATTGATATAGTTTTGATATATTGTGCCTCGATTTTATTATTTATTGTTAATTGTTATGTTATTTTGATAAATATTTTACTATAATAAGGTTGGTTATTAAGAATGAAAAATAATTAATTCGTAGAAAATTGGTTAAATTTTCTAATTTTGGAAAAATAGATATGTCAAGATCATTTACAAATTTAGTGATATTTATATAATACCGATTTATCTAATTTTACTACTTGAAAATTGTAACAAGGTTATTATTTATGATTTTCTAGGAAAATTCATAAATAATAACAAATATATATTTTAAGTTTAAATTAGAGAATTTACTATTATCTATAAAATAAATGAGGTTTAATAAATAAATATGATTTTTGAAAAGATTGTACCGTTTTGAGTAAATAACAGTATAATAATTTTTATGGAATTTATGGAAAAATTTAAATTCATCGATGGTATTGTTCGAGAAATAGATATATTATTGATAGACAAGTATAGGAAGGTGATCACTAAATAAATTAATGATGACTTTAACATTAACAACTAAACAAGAGATTAGGCAACGATTGTGAACGTTTTTGATGATTATATGACATGGTCAATAATTGAAAATTAATTATACGATGTACTAAATTTGAAATGGATGAATATAAATATGACATGGTTCATAATTGAAAGTTAAGTGTAGGGTATACTTAAATCGTAATGGAAAAATATAAATATGACATGGTTTGTAACTGAATGTTAAGTATAGGGTATACTTATGATGCTATATAAATGCTCATGATGTGATGTTTGAAACATGATATGTTGTATTTGCTATGATGGATAGTGAGGTGAAAACCCATTTCGTGCTTCGGTGGTATTGTATCACTTTGTATATGTTCGGGTAAGGACTCGTACAGACCTTATGTTTGGCCTATGTTTTTATCACTTCCTGTAAACTCATGGTTACTCATTCGAGTAGGCCGAATTTGTGGCTTATATAGGTTCCTTATAGAAAGATGAATAAGGAAGTCAAAGGCAAAACAAGAGGCTTGTTTTGTAAATATAGTTATTTTATTTTGTTGTTGTATACCAATAATTTATAACTTGTTAGCTTCTCGCGTCGGTATCATCATATGTTGGACATGACACTAATATTTATATTTATCTATATTTTTTCTCTACTTAGGAATGAGAAGGGTAATGATGATGTAATGAACTATGTAAAACCATTTGATGTAATGAAATTATTAAGCTGTTCTGTTTACTTAATGTTATGAAAAAACCTAATCTCACTTTACTTCTTAAAAATAATTCTAGCGATGATCTTAGCATCATCAGAATTCATTTTTGGGTCTTGAAGTGTGGGATGTTAAAACGTGGTATCAGAGCTTAGATTTGGGAACATATATGTAAAGTAGAATTAAATATAAGTTAGATTACTAGAAAACGAACATCTTAGGGAGGGTATAGCTATGTATATAACGTACTTATATTTTATATAGAAATATTGGTGGATATATCTATCCCCTATTTTTTCGCTATCTTTAATTTAGTTTCTAGTAATTTCTTGCTTATGTAGAGAGCCTGAATGGATCTGCAAAGTGGATGTTTGATGTTAGTGGGAGAAAGAACAAATGCTAGCAAAGGAACCACTTATACTCATACTAATGGCTAAGGAAGAAAGGCAGCACGAAAAGTTCCTATTGCAGGTAGTATAGAAACATCTTCCCTTGCAATATAGAATTTGGATATAAATGCACTTTTCCAATAGTTCTTAACAAACATAATGGAGTAGTAGGTGCCACCGTAGGCCCGAGAACAATCCTAGAGACCTGATGCAACTAGTCAGAGAAGATTTTTTCTAAAATGAATAAAAATCTAAGGAGCCTTGGAGGAGAAATGTTTAATGGCATGAAACCGGAGCTGCAGGCTAGTGAATAACTGTTGATGTTTGAAAGGATTTGTAAGGAGATGGAACTAACAAATGGCCAAAAAGTGAAGTTGGTGTCAAGACAGTTCAAGGGACTGATAGGTGTTTGGTAGAGGACGGTGAGAGCAGAGATTTCTAAGGAAGAAATTACTTTGGATAGGTTTAACGAGATATTTAATGAATAATATATTCATGGATCGAAGCTATTAGCAATGTTTTAGGAGTTTGTGGATTTCCAAATGGGATGTTTGATGTTGTCAGAGTATCTGTAGAAGTTTAATGCATTGTCCAAGTATGGAGCAGATTTGATTAAGACCCTACAAAAAGAAGGTTGAAAAGTTCATCCTAGGATTGAGGCTGTGATTGAGTGATTGAATATGGCTTATCTATATGAGAAGGAGGTATGAGTTGATGTATGATAAAGGGCACTTCCTATTAATTACATGGTAGATACGACAAGGAGGTATGAGTTTGACATTGTAGATATGAGTTGATGTATGATAAAGCGCAGAGTGTGGTTGAGAAGAAAAGGAAGTTTTCTCTATATGAGAAAAGTATAAAAAGGCCAAAAGCGAAAATGGAAGGCGTAGGGTGGAGGAGAATAGAAGGGTGCTGCTGATGTGACCTGCTACTGTTGTAGGAAAATGGGAACTATGCAGATAAGTGTTCGAAGCCGGTTTGGATGGTAAATGTTAAGTGCTTTGCTTGTGAGAAGCTCGGGCATAAGAAGAAGGATTATCCGAAGTTAAAGCAACCAAAGGTTTTCTCTTTGGAAGAGCTACTGTTTGGACGAATGGTGGAAGAGAAGGGGAAGAAAGTTGTGCTAAGAAGTATGATCTAGATCTCTAATACTTCAATTAGAGCTGTTTTTGATACAGTGTTATGCATTCTTGCATTTGAAAAAAGTATAGGATAGGTTGGAGTTAGATACTACCTTTATTTACGTACACTCTCGGATAAATGTGCACTGACCTTGTGTTTGATTTGCATGTTCATTTTCTTGTTGCAACTAATATTTGTTTGACTTTGTGGTGTATGGAGTAATTTTGGGCATGGAACAATAAGTGCGTGGTGATGCTTGGATCTGTCGTGCTAATAGGATCATCAATTTATGGAATCCAAGTGATGGGAAAAGGATTATGGTAGCGTCAGATATAATGGATGAAATGCAAGGATCGATGTTGTATGCAATAAAGGAACCTGAGGATGAGATTAGAAGGGTACTAGTGGGTATTTGCAAGTGTATTCAAACCTGTAATCCCATTATCACCGAGGAGAGAAATTGAATTCCTTATAAACTTGATACTAGAGGCATAGCGTGTTAGTAGACAATCTAGCATAATGCTACCTAAAGAAATGGAAGAATTGAAGAAGCAGCTAGTGCAACTTGAGCATAAAAGATTCATTAGGCCAAGTAGTCCACCATGGGAAGCATCTACGGTGTTCATGAAAAAGTTGGATGGACCATTATGTATGTGTATAGACTACCGAAAGTTGAACGAAGTAACATTGAAGAGTGGTTATCTATTGCCTAGAATTAATGATTTATTTGACCGTTTGAGTGGAGCTAGAATATTCTTGCCACTAGATTTGGCAACGGGATTCCATATGTTAGTCCGTGAGATGATGGTTTTGATGACAACAACCTTAGAATAATATTATAAAATATAAATACTAACAAAATAGTTTAGATATATATGTATATGCAGGATTTAACCATGTAGGTACCAAGAATGAAGACTGTATAGTATAGAGATTCAAGATATCAAGATTGAAGACTCATGAGTATCAAGATTATCAAGTGTTCAAGATTTCAAGATAAGTATCGAGTCTAGAATTTTGTTAAAACTTCATAATAGCACTGAAATCTTCACTCCATTTTTCTTTTGGGATGGAACCCATTTCTACCTTTTTAGTGGCTTACAAACCCACGACAAGTAGCTTACAAACCTACGATGAGTGGCTTACAAACCCACGAACATCCTGGTTTTGTACAAGTTCTCGAGTCCTGACATGATGAGATATTCTGCAGGAAGAAGCTTGCAAAACTACTTCAAAATGATTTTCAAAACTACTTCGGAATGATTTTCAAAACTGCTTTTCAAAATGTTTTAGCCTTAAAAATTATCTTTTCAAATGATTTTCAAAAAGATGTTTTAGCCTTAAATATTCTTGTTTTTAAACTTCGTTTATTTTAAACTATCTTTTAAATATAATATATTTATACTTAGATTTAAATATAAAATTATAGTAAAATTATATATATATTATTCTCTATATTTATCTATGTATTTTATCTGTAGTCAAGCATATTTATAAAGTTTAAAATAGTTTTAATATAAGATAAAGGTTATTTTCAAAGAAAATCAAATCTTCAAAAATTGCTTTGGGATGTCGAATGCCTATGGTGACCATGTCGACATGGTGTCAGTTGAGTTCAAAATTTAAATTTCAAAAGAAGTGTCTATTCGCCATAACTCTTCACGAATGGACATGACTGTTGTTCTTCTATAAATAGGGGTTAGTTTCAATGAATTTTTAATCAGATTTTCTGGTTTTTCACTTCTCTTCTTCTTCCACATTTTCTTATTCAAAATCCTATCATCACTCTGCCGAAATCAACATTGAATCTAACTAGATTATCTCTGGTTTGATTCTCTATCACTATCTCAACAAGATCTAAGTGTTATTTAGAGTTATAGGCTTCTTTGTAATCTATCTAGCGAGAAAAGGTGTGTTTGTAGCCTTGGAAATCAATCAAGCGAGAAAAGGTGTGATTGTAGCCTTGGAAACAATTGGGTGAACTTGTCGCCCGTAAATCAAGTATCTCTACCCAGAGGATTGTGATTCTGGAGGGTGTACCTCGTAGCCTTGAAACCGAGGGTTGTAATTGTTGAATTGCTTTTGAAAGGAAATCCATACTTAGTTGTGCGGGACTGGATGTAGGGTAACCCCGAACCAGTATAAAATCCGGTGTGTTCTTTCCTTTACTGCATTTACTTTATCTCTGCATCTGTATTTTTTTCTAGGATTATATCTGTGTCAAAATATTACATACATTTGTGTTCAAATTAACATAAACTCAAAAAGATTTAGTAATTTCTTAAAAACACTATTCACCCCCCTTTAGTGTTATTCCTAGCCATAAGATCCGTAATCCGCATTCCTCTTATTTGGTATCAGAGCAAGGTTTTCAAAAGTTTCATAATCTGATTTTTTGAAAAGTTTTCAAAATGGCTACCAACACTGGTACTGTTATTAACACTAGTATCCCTGTCACTAGTTCATTTGTAGAAGGTCAGTCTACTGCCAGACCACCACTTTTTAATGGCAGTAACTATGCATATTGGGCATGTAGGATGAAAATATATTTACAATCTATAGGCTTAGATACTTGGAATATCACACAAATTGAATATTCTGAACCCACAACTAATTTTGCATAGTGGACTACTGAGCAAAAGACTGTTGCACAAAATAATTCTAAAGCAATGAATATTCTGTTTTGTTCACTTGATAGGAATGAATTTAATAGAGTGACAGTTTGTAAGTCTACATATGAAATCTTGAAAACTTTGCAAGTGACTCATGAAGGAACAAACAAAGTTAAACAGACCAAATTTCCATGCTCACAAATCAGTTTCAATTATTTAAAATGAATACTAATGAGTCTATTTCAGATATGTATAGTCGATTTCAAGATATTGTGCATTCTTTAATACCTTGGGAAAGGAATTTTCGGAAGAAGATCAAGTCCGAAAAAATTTAAATTCTCTCGCTCCAGAATGGGATCAAAAGACACTTGCAATTGAAGAGGCAAATGACATCAGTACTTTAAAGATAGAAGAATTGATAGGAAATCTAATGTCGTTTGAAGTTCAAATGATCAGGAGAAGAGAAAGCAAAGCATCTGAAAAGAAATCAATGGCATTCACTACATTTACCGACGGATCAGACTCAAATAGTGATAATGATGAAGAGATAGCATTTATAACCAGGAATTTTCG
Organism: Allium fistulosum; assembly: GCA_030737815.1. Taxonomy (NCBI): domain Eukaryota; kingdom Viridiplantae; phylum Streptophyta; class Magnoliopsida; order Asparagales; family Amaryllidaceae; genus Allium; species Allium fistulosum. The sequence continues at coordinate 528,338,175 of CM060902.1, forward strand.
GAAATTCCTGAAATATAGAAAGATGAATAATCTCAAGAGAAACAACTATAAGAATTCTAGAAATCATAGTATAGTGCCAAACAATGTCAAATGCTTCAACTGTAATGAACCAGGCCATATCAAAAGAGACTGTCCATATATCCAGAAAGGCAGAATCATCCTATAAACAAAGAATCGGTAAAGAAACGGAAGCGTGCATTTACTGCTACTCTAGATGACTCAGGCTCGTCCTCAAGTAATGATGATCATAAGAGAAATAATTCAAATTTGTGTTTCATGGCAGTTCACGACTTCAACGAATTCAAGAAAACGGACTCAGAAAAAGGTACACATTTACAATACAATTGATTGCAATTGCATGCTTAGAATTAGATGATTGATTGCTTGATTGATTGATTTTGAATTGGTGTGTTGATTGAATTTTAATTTTTTTAATTATTTTATTATTATTTTATTATTTTATTTTTATTATTTTTAATAATATAATAATATTTTCTGGAATATATTATAATTCTAATAATATTCCAGATATATACATATATATAGACATTAAAATAATAAGTATATATATATATTAGAATTCTTAGGAAAAATAAATCATAGAAATTCACAGGCACATGTCGACATGGCCCCTACCATGATGTCGACATGGGTACAAATTTTGAAATTCAAAATTTGAATTCAAATGCTTGAATTTCCCTCTACCTTTTCACTTTATTCAATACTCTGAAAAGGCATTTTTTGCCAAAGAACGTGTCTTTCAAAAATCTATTTATTCACTATCTTTTATCACAACTTTTTACTTTCATTTCAAATTCAAACTCTCTCTTCAAAACTTCAAGCTCTCTACTCTCTACTTTAATGGCTTCTTCAAGCAACCCCTCCACCATGAGACTTTCCAGAAACTTGAAAGAGCAATTCCTCAATAATCCGGAGGCCATAAAAGCATACATCAATTATGCTAATATAGAGATTCAAGATATCAAGATTGAAGACTCATGAGTATCAATATTATCAAGAGTTCAAGATTTTAAGATAAGTATCGAGTCTAGAATTTTGTTAAAACTTCATAATAGCACTGAAATCTTCACCCCATTTTTCTTTTGGGATGGAACCCATTTCTACCTTTTTAGTGGCTTACAAACCCACGACAAGTAGCTTATAAACCTATGACAAGTGGCTTACAAACCCACGAACATCCTGGTTTTGTACAAGTTCTCGAGTCCTGACATGATGAGATATTCTGCAGGAAGAAGCTTGCAAAACTACTTCAAAATGATTTTCAAAACTACTTCGGAATGATTTTCAAAACTGCTTTTCAAAATGTTTTAGCCTTAAAAATTTATCTTTTCAAATGATTTTCAAAAAGATGTTTTAGCCTTAAATATTCTTGTTTTTAAACTTTGTTTATTTTAAACTATCTTTTAAATATAATATATTTATACTTAGATTTAAATATAAAATTATAGTAAAATTTTATATATATTATTCTCTATATTTATCTATGTATTTTATCTGTAGTCAAGTATATTTATAAAGTTTAAAATAGTTTTAATATAAGATAAAGGTTATTTTCAAAGAAAATCAAATCTTCAAAAATTGCTTTGGGATGTCGAATGCCTATGGTGACCATGTCGACATGGTGTCAGTTGAGTTCAAAATTTAAATTTCAAAAGAAGTGTCTATTCGCCATAACTCTTCATGAATGGGCATGACTGTTGTTCTTTTATAAATAGGGGTTAGTTTCAACGAATTTTTAATCAGATTTTCTGGTTTTTCACTTCTCTTCTTCTTCCACATTTTCTTATTCAAAATCCTATCATCACTCTGCCGAAATCAACATTGAATCTAACTAGATTATCTCTGGTTTGATTCTCTATCACTATCTCAACAAGATCTAAGTGCTATTCAGAGTTATAGGCTTCTTTGTAATCTCTAGCGAGAAAAGGTGTGATTGTAGCCTTGGAAATCAATCAAGCGAGAAAAGGTGTGATTATAGCCTTGGAAATCAATTGGGTGAACTTGTCGCCGGTAAATCAAGTATCTCTACCCAAAGGATTGTGATTCTGGATGGTGTACCTCATAGCCTTGAAACCGAGGGTTGTAATTGTTGAATTGCTTTTGAAAGGAAATCGGTACTTAGTTGTGCGGGACTGGATGTAGGGTAAACCCGAACCGGTATAAAATCCGGTGTGTTCTTTCCTTTACGGCATTTACTTTATCTCTACATCTGTGTTTATTTCTTTGATTATATCTGTGTCTGAATATTACATACATTTGTGTTCAAATTAACATAAACTCAAAAAGATTTAGTAAATTTCTTTAAAACACTATTCACCCCCTCCCTCTAGTGTTATTCCTAGCCTTAAGATCCGTAATTTGCATTCCTCTCACCATATACTAGGGTAGTGGAGTATAGTATTCCATTGACCGTGTTTAGATCAAGATATGGTTTATAAGAGTGGTTAGTGATGTCGTTTTGACTAACCACCATAATTGAGTTTTCCTAGATCTTATAAACTTAATTTTTCATAGTCGTATGGACAGATTTATGTTGGTCTTCATTAATGACATTTTTGCATATTCTAAAAATGAGAGAGACCATGAAATCCATCTTAGATTGGTGTTAGAGACGTTGAGACAATATAAATTAAATATGAAAATTTTGAAGTGTCACTTTTGGAAACGAGAAGCTAAGTTTCTTTGGCATGTTATGTTAGAGGGATTAGCGGTGGATCCATCGTAAATTAAAACCACTAACAATTGGAAGATACTGGAGAGAGATGGGAAGTTTCTTAGGGTTAGCTTGCTATTATCACAGATTCATTAAGGATTTTTATTGTATAGTCGCACAATTAGCTAAGTTGATTAGAAAGGGCAAGAAGTTCCTACGGATTGATAAGTGTGAGGGGTCATTTCAGAAGTTGAAGAAGTTACTGACCAAATCTTCTATCTTGATCCTACCTGAGGGGAATCATGAATTTGTGGTGTATACCGATGCTTATGGAATAGGTTTAGGTGCAATGTTATGCAAAAGAGCAAGTGATAGTTTATGCATCAAGGCAATTTAAACCTATGAAGTTATTTGTCTGACTCACAACATGGAGATGGCAGTTAGTAGTTTTTGAGCTGAAGATTTGGAGACATTATCTTTTAGGAGAGAGGTTTGAGTTATGTATGGACCACAAGTCCATTAAGTATTTATTCTTTCAGAAAGAGTTAAATATATGACAATGAAGGTGGCTAGAATTTTTGAAGGCGTATGACTTCGATATAGAAAATATGCTTGGAAAGGGGAACGATGTTGCAAATGCTTTCAATAGAAAGCAACATAATGGATTGTTATCTATGATCGATGAATGAAAGACTTATAGATATTGGCATCATATGGAGTGCATTATTAAACAAATGCAGAATTAAGTTGAGATCTGGGGATGGTATCATGTTTGGAAGTACATCCAACCCTTATAGACACAATTGTTACAAAATAAAGAGAAGAGCCATTATTATTCAAAAGAATTAAGAAATTAGGAAGGGTGAAGATGCTGAGGACCTCAAAGGATTCAAGATGGACTCGAAGGTATGACTTAGGAGGAAAGGAAAATGGTGTGTTCTAAATGTGGGAAACCTTATGAAGGAGGTCTTGGAAGAAGTCATCATCTAATTTTACTGTTCATCCTAGGAGCACTAAGATGTATTATAACGTGAAGGGAGTATTCTTTCAGAAGGGATGAAGAGGGATGTAGATGAATGTGTGAAGAGATGTATCACATGTCCATAGGTAAAGGATAAACATCAAAATTTGAGCAGATTGCTTCAACCTTTTGAAGTACCAGTTTGGATGTGGGATTCTATGTCCATGGATTTTATTGGTGGGTTTTCTTGGTCAAAAACAGGAAATGATAATATTTGGGTGACAGTTGATCGATTGACTAAGCATGCCCTTTTATCCTGATGAAGTCTACAGGAATGGTAGCTAGTATGGCAAAGTTATACGTGAAAATATGGTGAGATTTCATGGGGTTCTGAGATGTATTATTAATGATAGAGATACATTTTCCACAAGTGAGCTCTAGAGAAGTTTGCATAATGAATTGGGTATAGATTTGAACATGAGTGCGGCTTGTCACTCATAGACTGAAGGTCAAACTGAAAGGGTAAACCATATTCTCGAGGATTTGCCGAGGTCATATGTTTTGGATTGTAGAGGATCTAGGGAAGATCATTTACATCTAGTACAGTTTGCATATAATAACAGATACCAGTCGAATATTGCAATAGTACCGTTTAAGGAACTTTATTAAAGATTGTATAAGTATCCTATTTGTTGGTCAAACATGAAAAATAGGCTTGTTTTAAGACCCAATTTGTAATAGATTCTACTTAAAAGGTGAAATTGATTCAATCTAGATTGAAGGTGGGACAATCTAGGAATAAGAGTTGTGCTGCATGAGAAGAAAAGACCTTGAGTTTATGGTAGGTCTGCTATCTAGCTTCTTAACCAAGCAACTTTCAAACCAATATTGTAAAACCCCATAATAATTAATAAAAAGTGAATATTAGGCTCAGGTCCCTAATAAGTTTCAAAATACACAAAAACCCTAGTAAAAAAGTATGTAAATTAGGTCCCTAGAATTAAGTTACTAAGTAATTGCATATAGTTATACAATTATTCACTAAATAATTGCAAACATTTATGCAATTTTTTCGTTGAATAATTGCGGAAATTTCCGCAAATTTTTTTGTGAATAATTGCGGAATTTTCCATGAATTTTTGAAAAAATTGCGGAAATTTCTGCAATTTTTTGGTGAATAGTTGTGGAAATGTTCGCAATTTTTAGTGAATAATTTTTTGATATAATTGCATAAATGTCTGCAATTATTCACTGGATAATTGCATAAGTGTATACCATTATTCGATAACTTAATTCTAGGGACCTAATTTACAAACTTTTTTTACTAGGGTTTTTGTGTATTTTGAAACTTATTAAGGACCTGTGCCAAACTGTCCCTAATAAAAAATTAATTAATAATAAGTTTGAAAATGAAAATTTTGCAAACATTAGAATTTGGCCACGAATGTTAACCAATGTGTTCGTGGTGATTTTCTGATTAACTTTCATATACAAAGTTTTACAATCAGAGCTCAAACGAAAAAGCTTTTGACATTTGAAGTTTTCAAATTTAGAATAATTTGAAATGAATTTAATTTAAAAATTGAATAATGTTAACATTTGAAATTAAAAAGGTAATAAATATTTTTAACATTGAAGGAAAGCATAGGGTTTAAGCAAAGGTTAAATAAATGTTAACATAAATTTATAATATGGGAAAGAGATCAAAACATAACGGAGGTTATTAATTATCGTTGGTGGCAGAAGGTCGATCGAGCATAAGCGAGCGGCCGCCTAGGGAGGAGCGGTCGACCGATTAGTTAATAACGGCTAGGGTTCAATTAGGCCACGAATGTCCTGGATTATATTATATCGAACCGACTTACATCCTATGGTTCAAGCATGTTTCAAGCACTATAATTTAGAGGCTAGCCCCTTCACTTTTATTCACAGAATTTCTAAAACACTAGTGAAACTCCATCGGTCTTCTTCTTCGATAATACGATTCTGAATCAAATGAATTTATGGTAATGGGTTTTTGATATTTATATATACGATTTATATTCTATTCTTCCCTAATCTTAGGTTCTGAATCTAATTTGTATATAATTAAATTGTTTTTATGCCAAAAAGGAAGAAATTTAAAGGAGAAATTTGGTGAAGGCGTGAATCGGATCCAAAGGAAAGCAAGCAAACTATTTGTGAGTGGAAATCTTAGTTTTTCATATTTTAGTATTTGTATAATAAAAGTTTGAATTTGTTTTATGCCTTGGGGGAATTTTGTATATGAATACCCTTAATCTAAAACCCTAAAATTTCCCCAATGATATTTCAATTTTTGGATTAGTTTGAGTCTCGGTTGTTTTATATTAATATGGTAGAATTTAATATGATGTTGCAATTTGAATAATTTATATTTCATTCGACTTCCACTTTTTCTGTTGATACGATGAGGGGTTCGAAAAGGAAATAAAACTATGAAGTAGTTTGAAAAGTATGGATTGTTTTACTTTGTAGTTTGCATGGCCTATTTCTATAATTTTGATAAATGTGAATCCCATTTCCACTTCAAGTTTGTTTATGTAACTTAAAAAGAATATAAAAGTTTTAACTTGCGAAGTTTTGTTTCCTTGAAATAGAGGCGTTGATTCTTGAAAGTCTATATGAGTGGATCGTATAGGATATATATATATATATATATATGTGTGTGTGTGTGTGTGTGTGTGTGTGTGTGTGCAAGTATAAACAGCTAACTATATAATATAACTTGATAAATGATAGTAGCAAAGTATATGAAAATAACCACACCAGGATTTTATACTGGTTCGGACCTCCCGTCCTACGTCCAGTCTTCCTTTCAACTAACCCTCACTTGACCCGGAGGAACAGGTTTACAATAGCAGAGTTTCTTTGTCAAGAATGTGTTCTATAACACAGATGTTGACTATTGAGTACAAATGCTTCCAGTATATATATCTATCTAGAGAATATTTGAATGAGGAGTTCTGTATATATGGAAGAGTTAAATACAGGTAGTTGATTGCTTAGAGATTAGGTATAAATCAGAGTATAAGAGATAAGAGCGTAAGTGAGTAAGGTGAATCTTTCTCTTGAATTCCTGATGTTATTTATAGTGGTGAAGAGTTTCTATGTGTGGTTGCCTCCATTAACAATCGTTGTATAGTTGCTCCTGTTGGTGATGAAGAGTTGCAGTGAAGAGGAGCGGATGTGTCTTTTCGGATGTGACAGTTGGAGTTTGAAAATACAAAGTCGAGCCTATAATCAGACGTCTGGAAAGTGACCTCAGACGTCTGGCCTTCATATATTTTTTGTGTCTGGTAGCATTTCAGACGTCTGTGTTTATTAACCAGACGTCTGGTCTTCATTTCTGTTTTATGTCTGTCTGGCTTTCAGATGTCTGAGTTTAGGATCAGACGTCTGTTTTCTTCTGAGTTGTGAACCAGAGAACTTAACCAGACATCTAGTCAGTGCACTCAGACGTCTGGTTTAGTGCATGTTGCTTTCCTTGTGCCTGTATCATTCCTTTTCCGATTCTCTTGACTTGTAGCCTCTTGATACTTCTTTTGAGTCTTGTTCTTTTCTCTTTGGTGATGTTACTATATCAACTTCCTTTAAAAGTAGATATATATGTACATTTGTTTTCCATTTCATAGTTGTAATCATCGAAACCAGGGAATTGATTTCCTAACAATCTCCCTTTTTTGATGATGACAACTATTTAATGTACTTATATATATATTCTAAATCTCCCCCTGAATATGTGCTTAGTTTTGTTTTAAGTTTATTTCTATATTTCTCCCACTTTGACATTATCAAAAAGAATATAAAAGTTCAAGCCAAAAAGAAAATTTGCATTAATAATACGAATGAGTTACATTCATAGATTTGAACAGAAAGACAACAAAACCTAAATTCTAGAGTTGCTTAGGAGAATCTTGTTTTGGATCATCTTCCTTTGGTTCTATTTTGTTAGAAGTGCTAGCCTTTGAAGGAGATGTCAAAGCTTCTTTGGAAGGTTCATCGTCAAATAGTTTGGAATTTTTTGCAGGAGGAGAAGGCACAGGAGTCGTCCAATCTTCTGAGGGTGGAGATGGACCACGTACTTTTTGAAGTACCTCCTTGAGAACTGATAAAACGGTCGAAAGAGATTCTTCGACTGTGGCTAGTCTTGTAGCAAAAGACATCTCGAAGCTGTTGATTCGTTTTGCTAGAATTTTTTGATTATGAGACAAGATTTGTTGATTTCGAAGCGTTAGATCGCGAATGCTTTCATTTTGATTTGTTTCCATTCGAGTTTCTAAAATGTCATCTTGTCCCAGATAGTCAAATGAAGCGGGAGGTGGAGGAGTGATGTAACGACCCGGGTTTTTCCTACACGAAAAACCGGACCATTTGAGTTAAGAAGAAGAGGTAGAAGAAGAAGAAAATAGAAAACAACAACAGAATCTCTCATACGCAGCGGAATGAACTATAATAGGTAATAACAGATCTTTACACAAAAAGAAATCTATATCTGTTTATATATATATATCATCCCAATACATCATCAGAGTACATCACATCAATATCATACAACTGGACAGTAATCATAACTTGTCCTCACAATCTGAATACACAGCGGAATATATAACTCAAATACGGAAGTACGTATCGTCATCCAGCTCGTCTCCTGAGCTCCACATCATCATATCCTGTAACCTATAATACTCGGTCTGACCCGAGCATCATATAAAACAATACCCGAGTCAGTCTGGAAAACCAGCGTGAGAAAATCACACTCAAATTGATTATTAAAGTTTCAAAATCCTTTGAAAACAAAAGCATCTCGTAAGACCACGCCACAAATAAACATGTCGGGTTTTTACCTTACGATAGCTAAAACACTTTATATCAAAATCCTCTGATATTATAATAGTGTCTACAGAAAGTAAAATATAATCTAGCTGAAATGCTTGCATCTCACATTTCAACAATAGTTGGGCACAATCAAAACCGTACAAGGCACGTAGGAAGAATGGATTTCCAACGAATGACTAGGCACTGGGGTACCACCTATCACAGTACGTGGCCTAGATCATCGTACCGAGGAGTACGCCCGCTCCCCTGCAACACAAGGCCGGAACCATCCCTTACTGGATGATCCCGAATAAAATCACCCCACGGTTGGGATCAGCAACCGCACCACTAAGCCGAAATAAAAAGGGACATCTAGACAGGGATGACCTTACCCTCCAGTGGGAGCTACCCACGAAGCCTTGCTGCATAACCCCTGATTTTCAGTCACTCCCGGTTGATGAGGTTCGAGGCTAAACGATACCTTTTAGAGAACATATCCCTTAGAATGCCCATCGTCCGCTGACGATGTTTCGCAAGCATTCGTCCATACCAGTCCGTCCCGGGTTCGAACGGAACCGAAGGCACTATTCCTACTACATTCATTTTGGAAATATCCTCAGGATTAGTAGCGACTAGCCCTTGCATTTCACAGCTCCAATCTTCGACTCCGAAATCGTTACACGAAACGTACAAACCGGATCGAAGTGGTATTCGAGTCTCCAGACCTAGAATCCCGGTATACGGAAACTCGATCCCGGTCTCTTCGAAACGATCAGCGCATTGGCCAATATTGATAGTCGGTTATTTAACTATCAATTAACATCCACAAGCAACCATCACACAATTAAATAATTTCCCACATTATTTATTTGCCCAAATATCTTTCCAAGATATATTTCCAAATTTTCAAAACTCATTTGAAAACAATTTCAAAACAGTTTCCGCTTACGGAATACATTTCCAAATATTTATTTCCTCTGAAACACCAAGTACAAAATACTTTTAATTTTAAATAATTTAAAAACACTTATTATAAATATACTTTATAACTTTGAAATTTAAAATCACTTTAATACTTTATCAAAATATATACTTTAAGGATATTTAAAAACAAAACCACTTTTCAAATATAAACTAAATTTCTCTTTTAAAACATAATACCAAATCACTTTTATATAATTACTACAATAATAGATTTTCGAAAATACTTACTTAGGAAATTAACATTTAGAGATAATCAATTTTCTAAAACATGCTTTTTAAAACATACTTAAAACTTTTAACTTATATTTAAAATTGCTTTGAAAACGTACTTGGCTATCCAGAGAAATACACTTCTCATTCCCATCTTTTAAAAATAAATCAACATTTATTTTTAAACCAAACCATATCTTTTTATAAATTCCCACCTTGAATTTATATTCAAATATCCACTATATTTTATTTTACTTTATAAACCCAGTTTATCTCCAAAATCTCACTTCTCTTTTAAAATTCCAATTTTAAACAACTAAATCAATTTCCAATTGATTTTCCAATTTACTTTACTTTACTTTGAAATAAATTTCCTTTACTACTTCATTTATTTCAAAATACATTAACTTTTAGATTTATTCCTTTATTTGAGTTAAAACCCTTTTTAACTGAAAATACCAATTTTAAACTTCCAAAATTCCTTCTTTAGCCTTTAATTAAATTGAATCCTTACATTCAAAATAAATCTTTTATTCTTTAAATTTAATATCACTTTAGTTTAAAGTTAATATTTCCCTTGTTATTTCGAAATTCCCTTATTCCAATTCACTTGAATTATTTACTTAAATTTTTCTCTTTTATTTCTTTCAAAATCCAATTCAATATATTTTGATAACTCCTTTTATTGAAATATTTAATCCAACCATATCATTCAATATTTCAATCATCAATAAAAGCATCACAGGATATCAATATTCATAGATTAGAATATCAAATAATCTAAATAATTTTGAGGAATCCAGTTGGATCCCTCCAACCTGTTTCCCTGCATCCACAAACGTTAGCACAATACCAATTCCACTTCAAGGTGGAATATCGCGGTATATGGGTTTATAAAATATCATCCGCTATTATGCGGCGCATAGGGTCTCATCCGCTATATAAATGCGGGAATATCAACAACTCAAATATATACATATGCCAATATGTATATATTGCTATATACTACTATATATATAATATAGCATATTCAATCAATGCAATCATCCAATCAATTATTTAAATTTAACCATTTAAATTTAAAATAAAATTCAACTGAGTGAGATTAACTCACCTTTGCTTTTATTTTGCCAATCCGATCCAATCCTGACTGTTTCTTCTTGATTTTAGACCTTGAATAAATATTAGATGATTTATTAATATTCGAACTAATCGAGCAATTTATTTCTATTAAATAGATTTGATTAACAAATCATTCATTAATTTAATTTACAACATTTCAGATGATCGAACAGTCAATTACATTAAATTTAATTGACTAATAATTTAGTTTTCAACTAACTCCCCTTAGCAGTTTCTAACAAAATTTAAATAAGTTAATTAGACAGATTGACCTCCATAATACCTATTTTAAAATACTAGTAATTTCTAAAATGAATATCCATTTATTCTTGGAACTACATATATAATTATAAAAATAATTTATCGACTCCAAAAATAAAACTGCTTTTATAAATTCTTCAATATTTACTTGATTAGGAACAGAACTACTTTCTACCCTTACGGTAACTTTTTCTTTGTCTATGAACATATATTAAATTAAAAACTTTCGTCTTACTGTAAAATTCCTTCCTTGAATTTGCATGTATATGTTTATTAAATTGAAAGAATAGATTTCGTACCTCACACTCGATCGACCAGAACGCCACCAGCCAGCCAACCCTAGCACGCTGCCTCGAGAACCGCACGCCACCAATCACACCCCTGCCGTCGTCGCCACTATCGAGACTGATCGACTAACATGCCGCAGTCATCACCGATTCCTTCACACGGATTCCTCCTAGGCTCGAGCGACGAGGCAACCTTGAACCGATCACCCAAATCTCGATTCCCAATCGTGAGCCTTCTCCCGTTCTACGATGCTGGCGCGCCTAAGTACGGCTCGCGATGCTGAATCGAGACCATCTTCAATTCGTTACTTCCCCTTTCACGCTCGACACATCACAAAGGAAGTTGTCCTTCAGGCGATAGATTGCTTACACCCAAGAGGCTCGGTCCCAGCTCTTCTTCGCGAAAGTCGCCATCACCCAGGCTTGAAATTCACTCGCGACCTCCGATTCCTCATTGTCGAAGTCATTCGATTGGATTAGATCGAACTCGACGTGGTTCAAGCGAGCATGAATTACTAGGGAATGAGATTTAATTTGTTTTTGCTTAAAGGAATAGTCGCCCCTCTTTTCTCTAAAAAGGGTCGAATAGATTTGCTTCAGAAAGAAGAAAAAGAGAAGGCGCACACGGTTTTAACCAAGCAAAGCTTCTCGAGCACGGTTGGAACGTTGACCTTCCAATTTATTATGTTATAAAATTCCCAAAATATCTAGTTATTATATTAAATTATCGATTCAAATTTCAGGGCGTTTACATATCGTACGCTCACACAACACTTCTGATCACTACGAAATTTGAAATCCGATAATAATACAATATTACGGATCCAATGAAACTGGTTTCGCTGAATTCCGAGACTGTGCCTCGGACGGCTATTTTTAAATTTAATTTCAACGATATATTTTTAAAACTGAACAAAACTCTTTTAAAATTCCATTTTAAAAGTTCTATCATCTTCAGTATTAACAATATAAATTTTCTGAACCTTTGAACTATTTTTAACAGGCTAAAAATCAAGATTCAATATTTTACCCAATCCCGATAATTAAATTTAATAATTAATTATCCAAATAAATACTGTATATTTGAAATTAAAGTTAAAATTTAACCTTCGGATATTTAAAATAAATTAAATATTCACATTTCAAATATACAAAAATTCCGGGTCGTCACATTTTAACTTCCATTTTAAAAGTTCTATCATCTTCAGTATTAACAATATAAATTTTCTGAACCTTTGAACTATTTTTAACAGGCTAAAAATCAAGATTCAATATTTTACCCAATCCCGATAATTAAATTTAATAATTAATTATCCAAATAAATACTGTATATTTGAAATTAAAGTTAAAATTTAACCTTCGGATATTTAAAATAAATTAAATATTCACATTTCAAATATACAAAAATTCCGGGTCGTCACAAGTGATTTCCCGATTTTGTTCTTCGTCTTGAGATGGACCAATATGGGTTTGAGGAGGAGGCTCAACCCTTCTAGATTGTTGATGGTGAGTCCAATCATCGAAGGACATGAATTCCGGTGGAATTTCGGGTAGGTGCATCAAGGAGAAGAATTTGGTGGAGGCATACTTAGGTGAAATCTCTTCGAAGGTTGATAGATAAGATGGAATGTTGATTTGCACGAAGAAGTTTCATAATATAAGTTGGGTAAATGATCGATGGCCTTGATCGATTCCAAAATTGCTTGAGTTCATCGAATATGAATTTGGCCCAATTAACTCGAGTTCCACTAAAGAGAACATAGAGAGCTTTGTGTTCCAATTCGGTGATTTGTTCGTGACTACCCATGCGTGGAACAATTGTATTTATTATCATTCTTGTCAAGAGTCGAGCTTTTGGACGTAAGTGTTTTGAAGCAAATTTCGGCATTTCGTCCTCCCATATTTGATGAGTGATATTATTCCTGGGCTTAAAGCGCATATCTGGGATGTTGTGTAGATCCTCGCCGGTGTCGGAGCATCCCAAAGTTCTTCCTATTATTCCCGGAGTTAAACGAATAGTATTTCCATAAACGCTTGACCATAGCCAGTTGTCCTCGTTTTCGGTATTCCAAACCGAAGTGCTATCTAGATTGGCGTATAATAAGAATATAGCCAGTTGATCTATTTGAACATCATTGGATGTAAAAGAAATTAAAGTTTCTAATCCAGCATTCTCACAAAGTTCATCGAGATCATACATAGGAAACTTAAGTATATTATAGAAAGGTCCTATATGAAGTTTTTTCTTTTGAATATCTTGATACCTTTTAATCGAATGAGGTGCCTTGTGCATCCATCGTTCGATTTGATCATCTGAACACACCTGAGGTTTGAAGATGACGTTGGTTGATCTTGTTTGCGTTTGATGTTCTTTGTGCGAGGAGGCATTGTGATTTCGGTTTGAAATAATGTGGAATTTGAAGTTGAATTGCAAATCAACAGGGAGGAATTTTGATTTTAAAAAGTGAAAAAATGATGTTATTTTGGGGGTATAATAAAGGTCGATTGAATTCCAGACGTCTGGATTTGAAAGAAGACGTCTGGTTTGCGCTAAAAATTATACAGAAGATTCAAACAGATGTCTGTTTGTTATGTGTTAGACGTCTGGTTTGACACATTTTGAAAAATTTAGAGGTAGAGAGTTTTATCAGACGTCTGGAATCAAACACAGACGTCTGTTTTGTTTTAAATGTGAAATAGAAAACTAAGTCAGACGTCTGGATATTATTTCAAACGTCTGAAATATTATGAATGTAGTTTGGAGAGGGCAGATCTTTATTCTAGACGTCTGACATATGCACATTGCTTAAAACTGCGACATATATCAGTGGATCAGACGTCTGAAGACCATAGTCAGACGTCTGAAAGGAGCAGTTTTGCTAAAAATAGTCTAAAATTGATGGTTAAATTTATTTATCAAATGTTGATAATATAGATCTTTATTATTATAAAATATAATAACATATAATTACATACAATAATTAATTTGATTTATTTATTTAGAAGGCGACGGAGTTTTAGGATTTCCTGAGTCGTTATCCTTCCATGGTTTAAGTGGAGACCATATATTCCTGCGTTCGTGGGTCCGTGGGGAGCCAGAATATCGTCTTGGGGAAGGATCTGAAGGAGTGCGACACGAAGAAGATGGATCTAATGAACTACAAGGTTTTGGTAGTGGTTCATGTACATCTTTCTTTCGTGACGAGCAAAACTTCATCGCCACTTGTTCTAGAAAACTTTGCCTTCGTGCCGTAACTTTCTGTTCGAAATAAAGCTCTCGTTGAAGATCCATCTGTTGTTTTTGGTAATGATGAATTTCATCAATTTTCTCCTTTGTATAGGAGAAATAAACAAGGATCTTTTAGTTTTCTTATTCTCTGGAGTAAAACCCATATGATACGAAGACCACCTATTTGTTGGTTCTTGCTTTGGTGTAGGTGTCGAAAGGCGTTGTGGTGTGTCTACTGAGCTGTCCGTCGATGGTGTGGAGATGGAGATAGATATATAGGAACTCCTAGAAGACATTGTTTTTCAAAATTTTAAGAATTTGATATTTTGTATATAGTTGTGATGTAAATATGTGTATATATATATGATGAAAACGTTATTTATAGAACAACTAATTTTCTAAATTTTTAATGGTTCAGAAATTCATCAATTTGTGGTAATGAAGGGGTGAACTAAATTTAGTCTTTAATTCAATTTTAGTTAAGATCTTGAAGTGAACAAATTCCCAAACTTCGTCTGAGTTTAATGAAAGTTTGTTCGTTCAATGGTTTTGTAATATGTCGGCTACTTGATTTTCGGTACTTACGTATTCTAAAGAGATGGTTCCTTTTGCAACATTGTCTCATAAAAAATGATGTCGTATATCTATATGTTTGGTTCGTGAGTGATTAATAGTATTTTTTGATAAATTTATTGCGCTTGTGTTATCACAATATATTGGAGATTTTTTGATAATTTTACCAAAGTCCATTAATGTTTGTTGCATGTATATTACTTGCGCACATGCTAGAGCTGCGGAGATGTATTCGGCTTCACAAGTAGATAAAGAAACACAATTTTGTTTTTTGCTAAACCAGGAAACTAAAGATTGTCCGATAAAATGACATGTTCCACTAGTACTCTTACGGTCTGTTCTACAACCAACAAAATCCGCATCGCTATATGAGACAAGTTCAAAAGATGATCCTTTAGGATAGAACAAACCATAATCTGTAGTACTAGATAAATAACGTAAAATGCGCTTAACAGCTCGTAGATGTGATTCTTTTGGTTTTGCTTGAAATCAAGCACAAAGACATACACTCATCATAATATCCGGTCGACTAGCTGTTAAATATAGTAAAGAACCAATCATGCTTCGATATAACTTTTCATCAAAATCTTTCCCATTTTCATCTTTTTCTAAGTGAATAGTGGTACTCATTGGTGTTGGTTTGCTTGAAGTTTTATCCATTTTAAATCGATGTAATAAATCGTTACAATATTTTTGTTGGTGAATAAAAATTCCATTTTCGAGTTGTTTTATTTGTAATCCTAAGAAGAAATTTAATTCACCCATGTGTGACATTTCAAATTCATTTTTCATAATATTTGAAAAATTATTACATAGATTTTTGTTGGTTGAACCAAAGATGATATCATCAATATAAATTTGTACAACTAAAATATCGTTATTTTCTCTTTTAATAAATAAAGTTGTATCTATTTTTCCTATATGAAAACCGGATGTTATTAGGTGATTTTTAAGGCGTTCGTACCATGCACGAGGTGCTTGTTTTAATCCATATAGTGCTTTATGTAATTTAAAAACATGATCGGGATATTTTTCATGAACAAAAAGTGGTGGTTGTTCGACGTATACATTTTCTTTAATAAAACCATTCAAAAATGCACTTTTGACATCCATTTGAAATAGTTTAAAATTGTTATGAGTTGCAAAGGAGAGTAAAGTACGAATGGCTTCTAATCTTGCTACCGAAGCAAAAGTTTCATCGTAATCTATGCCTTCTTCTTGATTGTAGCCCTGAGCAACTAATCGTGCTTTATTTCTGACATATTTCCATTTTCGTCCACCTTGTTTTTAAATACCCATTTTGTTCCTATTACCGATTGATCTTCAGGTCTTGGTACTAATTCCCATACGTTATTACGTTCAAATTGATGTAATTCTTCTTGCATAGCTATTATCCAAAAATTATCATTTGAGGCTTCTTTATAATTCTTTGGTTCAAAGTTTGATACAAACGCTATATGACTTATTTGATTGAGTTGGTTTCTAGTAACTCTTGAATTAAGATCTCCAATAATATTATCTATTGGATGATTCTTAAGAATTCTAGGAGATGATACAAGAGTATTATTTTGTATATTGGCTTCATTATCAATAGAATTTGTTGAATTTGTTAGTGGAATAGTTTCTTCTTCATCATTAGTCTGATGTTTGAAAGGATTTTCGTCAAATGAGACATGTAAGCTTTCTTCTATAGTATTATTCCTTTTATTAAAAATTCTATATGCCTTGCTACGATCTGAATACCCAACAAAGATACCCTCATCAGCTTTTGGATCAAATTTTCCTAATTTATCTTTTGTATTTAATATAAAACATTTTGAGCCAAAAGTTTTAAAGTATGACACTTTAGGTTTTTTACCAAAAAATATTTCAAAACAAGTTTGTTTAGTCATTGGGCGAATAGTTACTCGATTTAATACATAACAAGATGTAGCAATAGCTTCGGCCCAAAAGTGTTTTGGTAATCCGCTACTATTTAATAATGTTCGTACGCATTCTTGTAATGTACGATTTTTTCTTTCTACGACACCATTTTGTTGGGGTGTACGAGGAAAAGAAAAATTATGAGTTATTCCTTTTTTATTGCAAAAATTTGAAAAAAGATCATTTTCGAATTCTCCTCCGTGATCACTTCTAATATTTTTAAATTTCAAATTCATTTGAGTTTTAATTCGTTTCGCAAATATTTTAAACATACCAAAAGTATCACTTTTATGTTTTAGAAATAAAGTCCATGTATATCTCGAAAAATCATCGACTATTACAAAAACATATTTGTTGTGATTAATAGATCTTATTTGTGTTGGACCAAATAAATCTAAATGTAATAATTCTAATGGTTGTTTTGTAGAAATATTATTTTTAGATTTAAACGAGCTTTTCTTTAGTTTACCAATTTGACAATCGTCACATAAATTTTCTACTTTGTAACTTATTTTAGGTAACCCTCTTACTAACTCATATTTAGCTAACTTATTAATATTTTTAAAATTAATATGACAAATCGTTTATGCCATAACCATGGATCATCATGTTTGGCAGTTAAGCATAAGTTTGAATTTTTATTAATATTCATGTTTAATACATAAATATTTTTGTTTCTAAAACCTTCAAAAATGAGTTGTTTGTTATTATCTAAAATATTACATCTATCATTTTCAAAATTTATTTGAAAACCTTTATCACATAATTGACTAATGCTTAACAAGTTGTGTTTTAAATTTTCTACTAATAAAACATTTGTAATAATGGGAGAGTTAGATATACCAGAGTTGATGACTTCTCCAATGCCTATGACAAATCCCTTTGAATTGTCTCCAAATGTTACCGTTCCACCATCGATGTATGTTATATTTGATAACATTTTTGAATTTCCGGTTATATGTTTGGAGCAACCGCTATCTAGTATCCATTTCTCCTTATTTTATATTTTAGGTACCTGCAAGATAAAATATGTTTTTATTGGTACCCATATATTTTATTAGGGTCCTAATTGTTAGAAGAAGGTAGCCACACCCATGATGGTTTGGTACCTTTATAAATATAATCTTTATTATAGACTACATTCTCTAAGTAATTACTAATATGTTTTTGTCTAATCAAATTATTATTTGTTTTAGGAATCCAAATTTTCATATTTTTGGTGTTCGATTTTTGTTTAGATAAACTTCTAGTTTTTATATAACTAATATTTTTAGCATTATTTTCTTTAGAACATTTTTTAAATCCTATTCCATTTCTATTACCTGATGGTTTTGATGTTTTGATAAGATTTTCCAAATCTTGTTTTCCTTTGTTGAATTTTGACACATTATTGATAATTTTATCTAATTTTTCTTTTAATTCTCTATTTTCTGTTTTCAATAATTCAATACTATTTTTAAAATCAACATTTGTTATAAGAAAATTTTCTTTTTCTAGAATAATGTTCTCACTTTCTATCACATTATTTCTTAATTTTTCTTGAGATATTTCAAGTTCTTCTTCTAAAATAACTTTTTCATCTTTCAACATTCCTACTTCAAGTTCTAATCTATTTATTTTTACTATATATTCTTTGTTCAATTTTTTAATTTGTCTAAATTTATCATCTAATTCCATGCTAAGTTCAAATAATTCTTCATACCTAAGTTTCGGACATACCTCATCATTTTGTGCCATAAAACATACATTAGCTTGTTCTCCGTCACTATTGCTATCACTTTCTGAAGATGAAGAATCGGTGTCATCCCATGTTACTTTGAAGGCTTTCTTCTTTTTGAGTTTTTCAAATTTGCTCTTCTTTTTATCATTGTTAAGTTTTGGGCAATCCTTTTTCATGTGTCTGTATTGATCACATTCATAACACTTAATTTGAGATAGATTTGTTGAGTTGGTCTTTCCTTCTTTTTGAAACTTGGTCATCTTTCTAAATTTCTTGAATCTATTATAGTTTTTGGCAATAAATACTATCTCATCTAAATCTGAGTCATCATTCTTTATTGATGGAAATGCTATGTTCTTCTTCTCCGAATTTAATTCTTTACGTGCCTGCAAATTAGCTTCATAGGACATCAAATTTCCTATCAACTCTTCAACTTTGGGAGTAGAGAGATCATTAGCTTCTTCAATAGCTAATACCTTTCTTTCCCAATCAGGTGTTAAAGAGTTGAGTATTCGAGAAACTAAATCAAAATCAGTAAACTTAACTCCTAATGCCATAAGATCATGTTGAATAGTTTGAAATCTAGAATACATGTCTACTATAGTTTCATTTTGTTTCATTTTAAATGATGAAAATTGGTTTTGCAAAATTGAAATTTTAGTTTGTTTGACCTTTGTTGTACCTTCATGTGTAATTTGTAAGGTACGCCAAATATCAAATGCAGTTGTACATAACATGACACGTGAAAATTCATTTTTTTCTAGTGAGCAAAACAAAACATTCATAGCTTTAGCATTATTTGATGCTGAGGTCTTTTGTGCATCGGTCCATGTGTTCATAGCAGTAGTTGGAGCTTCATATTTATCTTGAGTGGCTGACCAAATTTCTAAACCATTAGCTTCCATAAAAATTGTCATACGTGTTGACCAATATGAATAATTAGAGCCATTAAAAAGTGGGGGTCATGTTGTGGATTGTCCTTCTTGAAAAATACTTGCCATATTAGAATGATTAAATAACGTGTTACTATTCTTTTAAACAAACCTTGCTCCGATACCAATTGAAAGTATAAATGAGTGGATCGTATAGGATATATATACGCAAGTATAAACAACTAACTATATAATATAACTTGATAAATGATAGTAGCAAAGTAAATGAAAATAATCACACCAGGATTTTATACTGGTTCGGACCTCCCATCCTACGTCCAGTCCCGAAGCTCCTCTTCGGAATTTCCTTTCAACTAACCCTCACTTGACCCGGAGGAACAGGTTTACAACAGCAGAGTTTCTTTGTCAAGAATGTGTTCTATAACACGGATGTTGACTATTGAGTACAAATGCTTCCAGTATATATATCTATCTAGAGAATATTTGAATGAGGATTTCTGTATATATGAAAGAGTTAAATACAGGTAGTTGATTGCTTAGAGATTAGGTATAAATCAGAGTATAAGAGATAAGAGCGTACGTGAGTAAGGTGAATCTTTCTCTTGAATTCCTGATGCTATTTATAGTGGTGAAGAGTTTCTATGTGTAGTTGCCTCCATTAACAGTCATTTGTATAGTTGCTCCTGTTGGTGATGAAGAGTTGCAGTAAAGAGGAGCGGATGTGTCTTTTCGGATGTGACAGTTGGAGTTTGAAAATACACAGTCGAGCCTATAATCAGACGTTTGGAAAGGGACCTCAGACGTCTGGCCTTCATATATTTTTTGTGTCTGGTAGCATTTCAGACGTCTGTGTTTATTAACCATACGTTTGGTCTTCATTCCTATTTTATGTCTGGCTGGCCTTCAAACGTCTGAGTTCAGGATCAAACGTCTGTTTTCTTCTGAGTTGTGAACCAGAGAACTTAACCAGACATCTGGTCAGTGCACTCAGACGTCTGGTTTAGTGCATGTTGCTTTCCTTGTGCCAGTATCATTCCTTTTCCGATTCTCTCGACTTATAGCCTCTTGATCTTTCTTTTGAGTCTTGTTCTTTTCTCTTTGGTGATGTTACTATATCAACTTCCTATAAAAGTAGATATATATGTACATTTGTTTTCCATTGCATAGTTGTAATCATCGAAACCAAGGAATTGATTTCCTAACAATTCTATTATATTAATGTAAAATAAGTTTGGTAATAGATTGCTTTTTGAATACACACACACACATAAGTCTATTTTGTCTAGCGAAGGATATAAGCTATTTTGTAATTACTGTATGGAATTGATACTTGTATGGATATGAAAGTTTTGACTTTTGAACAAATACTAGAGGCATCGTAAGTGTTAGGAACATTTCTGCACATGCTTGGGAATATTTAGTTAGCATATAATTTACGTACGTACAAATTAACATGTTAATCATATGGAGTTTTTATCTGGTGCCTTAACCCGGCTATATTGGGCTGATCACGTAGGCCAAACTTGAATGTTGATGAGAAGGGTGATCATGAGGCAGCCTCCGCATGACCAAGACACAAAGTCTGGACAGTTGTACGGAGCCCGGATGCGACGGAGTTGATAGATAGGAAACACAAGATGTTAGAAAGACAAGGGTTAGCTTATATAAGAGAGGGATCAACATAGTGGATGATGGATATGAATGAGATAGTATAGGGTTCGGTGTAACATGAAGAGGCCATAGGGATCAGTATGATCACTGGGTTAGGAAGTCAACTTAGGTGGGGATGCACAGGGATCGGCATAAGACATGGTACCTATTTCAACGTGACCCAACAGCGATAGACAGATTGGTGTGATACGTTGGATAGAGAGGAATCGACATGGTGTGACTTGTGAGATAAGGATCGGCATGTTGTTGATCATGAGAGAGGGTTCTACATGGCTTGCTCGTAAGGGATGGATCGGCCTGGTATGATTTGTGAGAGATGGGTCGGCATGGTATGGTTTGTGTGATATGGATCGGCATGGCTTGCTCGTGTAGGATGGATTGGTATACGTTGGAGAACCAGGAGGGATCGACATTCCCTTGACCAGATTAGGATTCGAACTAAAGTACTACAAGAACTAGAGCTCCACGTATCCAAACGCCATGATATTTGAAGCACCATCATGTTAGACCATAAGGGAGCTACTATAGGGATTGCTAGTGAAAACTCAACACATGAAGGGATAGGTACCGATCCCTATCCATTGAGAGTTGGGCCTAGTCCTCCCTATGGTGGGCCCATATGGTCGAGAAGGTCCGGTTGCCGAAGTTCTAGTCAGATTGGAGGTCGCCTTCATTTATAAATACATGCATAGGGGCAATTCTGTGGACTCTTACGCTATTAGTTAGATTCCACCATTATTGTAACCAACTTCCTCCATTCCTTTCTTATCTCTTGCTATTTCTTACTGTATGTGATTGTAATCAAGTTGATTGAAAAGAAATAAATAGAATATTCAAATTGGACGTAGCTAATCAACGTCGAACCACTATAAATCTTGTTTTTTCTGCTTTCTGCTGTGTTTTTCTAGATATATTGTGATTTTCCTATGTTTTCATTTAATTTCTTCATTTATTTCACTACTTAAATCTATTCTTGAGTGTCTTTAGCCAAGTTGGTTGCAAACATTTTGGTAATTTCACTGAGAACCTTGAATCTCAGCTTGTTAGGATCACCTTTGTTGCTACTGGATTAAAAAAATTTCCCGAAGGAGATTCAGATTCATCTTCAGAAGCTAGCAGATACTACTCAGATTTTACAGAATCTAGACAAACAAATCCATAATGGTGAGGCACACTAGATCTAATTCCCAAAACGTTGATGTAAACGAAACTACCAGCACCCAACAAGGGGCTCTAAGCAACCAGCCTGCTAATGTGAATGTGGAGCCCGCTGAAGTCCAGAATCCCACTGATTTCATAACTAGAGCTGAATTCAACAACCTGATGAGGGAGATGATGGAGAGCCGTAGGCAGCTGAAGGATCAAATCCAGACTAATTCCAGCTTAATGAACCAGATTGCTCAGCAGCAGCGTCAGAGCGCCAGAAGGGATCTTGCTTCTTACTCGACCTCGGATAATTCAGCCTCATCAGACAAGCATCACAGGCGTAGGCATCGCAGAGTTGAAACAATGCGAGCGGGGACATCAGAGCAAAACTTGGCAGACCAACATGGTCTGCCAAGAAGGATCGGTGCCGATCCTTCCCTAGGGATCGGTATTGATCCCTCAGGAAGAGGGATTGCTCCTCAAGTGCAATTAGGGGGTCGTGCCTGAGCTGGTCCTAGAAACTTGGATGTTGGAGTACATTTGGATGCTGACCAACTACCTCTTCGGAACGACTCCAAACGACGAGGTGAATACGCAGAATGCACATCAGGAGGATGATAGGCCAAGGAGGTGTGAAATGTCCCATAGACACTGACTGGAACATTCATGTGAGGTAGAGCACGACCACCACTTGGCGCACCTATCTAGACACCGGACTTATCAGCAATGGTCAGACAACTAGTAAGGGAGAATGAGGGTTTAATGAATAATGATTAGGGAGTCTCTAGGAGCCACACCCATTTGTCGACAGTGTTTTGAATGCGGAGTATCCTAGACGGTTTAACATGCCTACGATGGCTGCATATGAGGGGAAAACCGACCCTAGGCAGCACATCATGAGGTACGAATGGTTGATGGACTCAGCGAGAGCAGACGATGCCACCAAATGTAGATGCTTCCCTAACTTTCTCTAGGATCACCACGATGTGGTTCACAAGATTACCCCCACGATCAATCTCAAGATTTGACGAACTGGCAACAAGGTTTGTGGAGCAGTTTCAAATCCACGCTACTCGCCATATAGGTGTGATGCCATTATCAAGTGTAATCTAGGCTTTGGGAGAATCACTGAAGGACAACTTGCAGAGATTTCATGTTACAGCCACTAAAGTCAGTAACCCTAATGACCAGGGGACACTCTTGGCTGTGACGAGAGGGGTCGACCCAGAATCTTAATTCAGCGAATGGCTAGTTGGAAAACCGCTGGCCACGCTGGAACGTTCGATTCAAAGGCGACCCAGTTTATGAGAAAGGGGAAGCCAATTTTCTAGAAAGAGCAATCTTGTAGGGCCTAGTGGGGAAGCGGTGCAAAGCAACATCACGATAAAGCAGTCTGATGTGAGTTCTGGGAAGGTGCAGATCAATGTTAAAAACAAGCCGAATCAGCAGAAAAGAAGTGGTGAAGGGAATCGAGACTGAAAGAGGGAGCCCGAAAGGTCGAAGCTCAGGTTTCCTATGTATGACAGCTATGCACCTTTGTATGCATCCCTGGAAAACATTTATCTGTCTATCGGTAATACTTTTCAGTATAAGAAGTTGCATCCGAAAGAGTCGACAGAGGCATGGAAGCAAACTGGAAAGTACTGCCGGTTTGATGAATATTACGGGCAAAATACGAACAAGTGTAGGCATTTCCAGGATGCCATTAAGAAATTGATTCGGGAGAAGAAGTTGCAGAAGTTTGTGAAAAATCCGTAGGATGGCAAATAGGGGATGTCAGACCCCGATCGAGGGCAGGCTCCACGTAGGGCTAAGGAGCCTACATAGGCCAGTGGAAGGTTGGTAATAAACATGATAGTTGGTGGACCGCATTCTGCGGACAGGAGTTGGCAGGAAATGGAGCGCTATGCTAGTTCGATGAGACATGTGGATTTTGAATGTTGTTTGAATATGGAGGAAGGAACTCCGGCCAAGCAACAACGTACGATGACTGATGATATAGTATTCAGGAGCAGGGACGCCGATAGAGTAGAGGTCCTTACTATTGATCCCATGGTTATCTCAGCCATGATTGGCCCTGTTCTAGTGAGGAGAATTTGATTGATTGCGGAAGTTCTATGAACATTATCTTTAAGAAGGCATATGATCAAATGAGGATGGAGGCTAAGGATTTGAAACCATCTAAGCTCGTATACACAGTTTCAATGGTGTAGCTACTGAGGCAGTAGGTTTGTCGAATTATAGGTTGAGTTGGGAGAAGGTGAATGCAAGAGGGTGCAGATCCTACCGTTTATTGTTTTGGATAATGATTCACCGTACAATGTTTTTCTGAGCCGTCTGTACCGCGTTGAATTTCAGGTAGCTCTTGCCCCATGGTGTTTGACATTGAAATTTCCAGCTTATAATGGAGTAGGTGTTGTGCATGGTGATCAGGCGACTGGACGTGCCTGTTATGTGGCAGAGTTGAAAGAGGCTTAGTGAAAAGAGAAGGGAAAGGGTGGGGACAAGTCTGTCCGCACCCAAGTTGCTGAAGATTGAAAAATGGCTCCTAAGCCTTGGCTTGGGTGCCAAAGTTGGTTCTATAGAGATAGATCTGAGGGACAATGAGGAAGTGCCCAAGGCGGCACCGACTGAGCTGACGATTGACATAATAATCAGCCGCGAGGACCCATCGCGGGTGTTGAAGGTTGGATCGCAACTCATCCCTTCAATGGTGAGACAACTTACTGATTTTCTCCGAGCGAATCTGGATGTATTCTCTTGGACTCATTCTGACATGTATGGGATCTTGCCTGCCATAGCGAGCCATGCTTTGAACATTGACTCGAAGTATGTACTGGTGAAACAGAAAAGGCGAGGCATGGATCCAAAGAGATCCGTGGCTCTTAAAAAGGAGGTGGATAAACTTAAAGTCAATGGGTTTATTTGCGACGCCCTCTATCCTGAATGGATATATAATCCCGTGCTGGTGAAGAAGGCGAATGGGAAGTGGAGAACGAGCATTGACTACTTAGACTTGAACAAGGCGTGCCCTAAAGATAGTTTTCCACTTCCTAGAATTGATCAGCTAGTCGACTCAACCACAGGGCATGAATTGTTGTCATTCATGGATGCATACTCGGGGTATAACCAAATCCCGATGCATGTCCAAGATTAGGAACATACCAGTTTTGTGACTGATGTTGGGTTACACTGTATGTAGCGATGCCGTTTGGATTAAAGAACGCTGGAGTAACCTATCAACGTCTGTTACTTGAATGTTTAAAGATCAGATTAGGAGGACGATTGAATTCTATATGGATGATATGCTCGTGAAGCCATGATGATCAAATGACCATGTTCGAGACTTGGCGAAGATGTTCGATATCCTTCGATACTATAACATGAAAATCAACCCTCTAAAGTGCTCATTCGGTATTGTGTCAGGGAAGTTTTTGGGCTTTATTGTCAATGCTCGAGGAATTAAAGTTAATCCAGAAAAGATTCAAGCCATTCGGGATATATAAGCGCCTAGAACCATTAAATAAGTGCAGAGTCTGAATGGCAAGGTTGCTGCTTTGAGTCGATTCATTTCCAGGGCAACTGATAAATGCATTAATTTCTTTGACCTGATAAGGAAGGGAAAGAGGAATTTGGAGTGGACGCAGGATTGTAAAGGCACACTCAGAGCACTGGTGGATCATTTGGAGAGACCCTCTGTCTTGTCAAAGCCAGTGGATCATGAGGAGTTGTATATTTTGTTGGCTATACCATCGCATGCCAAAAGTGCCGCCTTGATTCATGGGGAGAACCGGATTCAGAGACCAGTGTATTACGTCAGTAAATGTTTAACAAGTGTAGAAAGAAACTACCTGAAGATAAAGAAATTGGCATACTACTTGTTAATCGCGTCGCACAAACTTCGCCCGTATTTCCTGGCCCATCCAATCAACATTTACACCGACCAACCATTACGACAGGTCCTACAACGACCTGGGACATCTAGAAGGTTGCTTAAATGGAACATCGAGCTCAGCCAGTTCGACATTACATATCTACCTCGAAGAGCTATCCAGAGACAAGCATTGGTAGACTTCACAGCAGAGTTTACTGTGCAGGACGAGCCCCCAGTGAGTGGTGTAATCCCTATTAAACGATGGAAGATGTACACCAATGGAGCATCTAATGATCATTATTCCGGAGCTGGGATTGTTCTTGTAACCTCTGAGAACCGGACAATTTGCTATGCTTTGAAGCTTGATTTTCCTGCTATAAATAATGAAGCCAAGTATGAAGCATTGATCGGTGGGCTAAAACTCGTTAAAGAACTCGGAGTAAAGTCTCTTGAAATCTTTTACGACTCACAACTGGTGGTGTATCAAGTAAGAGGAGATTATCAGGCTAAGGGACAATTGTTGAATATGAGAGTATATGATTTTTGTTTGATGATAATAAACATATATATATATATATATATTAATTTAAATGTATTTGTTAATGTACTATTTTATTTTTCACGTAATTAAATAAATATTTGCCGAATAAAATAAATAACACAGAATTTAAATTCAAACGGATATTTTATTCAACTAAATATTCATTACAATTTTGAATAGTACAAATTTGAGCACTCACTATATATATACAATTTGCAATTACAATACATTTCAATTTACATAACTGTCCTCACTACATATTGCTCGTTCACTCGTATTTATCTTCAACTCCATTCCAGATTAAATCCAGCATCTGAGCTATCTGCAAAAATATAGACTGACGTAGTAAAATTGAAAATGAAACATTTTTGCAGTATAAAATAAAACGTACTTTGAAAATATTATTTGCCTCAGTTATTTGGGTTGTTCGTCATCATTTGATTTTGAATTCATCATAAACGAACAGCTTGTGACATGCACAGTGTATCACTGTACATGCCACAAGGCCGTGCACACCAATATACACTTGATAAATTTACAAGGACAGGTGAGCACAAGGTCAAACCCAATTAAAAGCAGGGTTCAACTCAATTGTAATATAAATAAAGTCACGATACGAGCACAAGGTCAAACCCGAGCTATAAGCTGGATTCAACACAGGTGCAAGTTCAATAAAACGATCAAGAGAAACAAGACCAGTGCCAAATGTACATGAACACATGTCAACAGCCAATGGTGAAGCAATTTCAAAAAGAGATATATACAGCAATAATATGAATCAAGTGCATATGAACTCAAACAACAATGTAATTACCAGAGTCATCATGCAAGCAAAATTACATGTATACATATGCAACAGACATGTGTGCATACACATTGGAACCTGACTCAAGGAAATGTACAACGAGGAGAAGATATCAAGTGCACAGTACTAAACAGAAGTATGGATGAACTCACACACACACAGAGACATATATATACACACACACAATGCCAACAATATGATACAGTGAAGTATTTTTAAGCAAATGCAGACTGCATTAGAATGAATATACAGTACAACAAAGTAGACTGAAACAAAGTGCACTGTGCAGTCAAATGAAATGTCGAAGATCAGACACAACACAATACAACATAGCAAATTGGAAGTGCAGATCATACATTGAACCAGTGAAAACACAGCAGTGTGCAAATAAAGACTACAAGACCAAGCCGTATACATGTAAACAAAACCAGGTACAAATTCAATTGAAACACGGTACAAGCTCAACAACAAAGCTTAAATCAACACCAACTGAATACAAGTCAGAAAACAAAATGCTCCAAGACAGACTGAAGATTCAAACATGAGTGCAATAGGACAACTCGGCTAGCATGAACCAGATAGACCAGTAAACAGCAAGTGGCCAGAGGAGCAAATGAAGTACACAAGTGAATGGCAACAAACATCAAAATTTCATATGCAATCAGGTCTCAACAGCATAGACTCGAAGGAACAAGCCAATGTGACAACAATGCATATAAGCCAGACAAGATCATAGAGATGACACTGATGTACACATATAAAACTGTGGACAATGCTAACAAGTAACATATATATGCTACAGAGACCAGAGAACCAAGCTACTGGACATAGAGTTTCAAACAAAGTCAAAATATCATCACAAAATCAAAGTATCGAAGTCATGGTGAAAAATGCAATGTACAAGTATAAGATACAGTAATGCAGAAGTTCGAACCAAAAATAAGGTCGTGGGGGATTTCAAATCAAAGTCAAATTTGAATGGCAGAAAATCGAAACCGCGGTGAGCAAGAATAAATTACCAAAGCAACTCGAAGCCGTGATGAGCAAGCCTTCGTCAAATTATACGAAATTGAAGAAGTCAGAAATCATCTCAAGCATTCAAACATAATCAAGTGGCCAAACAAAATTATTGACGAATTCAAATGAATTTATACAAACGATAATATAGGAATTCGAATCCTATAAAACCCAATCATCATCGGCCGTAAAAAGCATCGAGTTCGAGCAAGCTAAACAGTAAAGCAACAGTAACAAATTACATACCAATTCATAGCCGAACTCGGTCAAATTGAAGGAGCCATGTTCGAATTGAAGAAACAGTCGATTGCCGAAGCAAATCAGAGGAATAGCATTTGTTATCGACAAAAAATTAGTCGGCTTCATCAATTTATCACAAGCCCTAGTTTTCGTACAGAGGAAAGAACGAGCAAGAAGCCATTTTCACAAACAAAGAAGAGAACGGGCCGACATGCATAAAAGGAGAAAGGGATTTTGTTTATCACCTACTTACTTTTTTGGCCCGCAATCTTTGGGCTTCTATCTTTTAAAAATTAGGGTTTTGTTGTTTAAATTGTCGTTTTAATGTGTAATTTATTTTTAAACTATTTTAAAGTCTAATCGTGTGACTAGGGGATGAACTACGGTGGTGTAGTTCGAGAATTCGCAACTCAGTGGTTGAGTTGTGGCAGGGTTTTGAGCGTAGAGTAAGGTTAGTCGATAGCGGGTGTCGCGAGTTACGTGTGTAAGCGTCTGACTACTTAATTTCTAGTAGAAACCTTGGGGGCATCACGTAGGCAGGGTTTTGCCGAAGCTGGGTAAATCTGTGTGTTTTATTTTCTGCTTTTATTATTCTGCTATTATCTGTGCTGCTGTTATTCTGCTATATCTGTATTGAAATAATTTTATACTTCCGCATTAAATTTTTATAATTAATAGTATCACCCTATTCACCCTCCCCCTTTAGGGTGAAATCGATCTTACAAGTGGTATCAGAGCTAGGAACAAAAGCCATTTTTGTTTTAAAGATTTGGTTTTTCAAAAACCAATTATTATTTGAATTTTTAAAATGGCTTCTTTTAATGCTTTTGCTGAGGGTCGTTCCAATATTATTCCTCCTATTTTGATGGAACAGGTT
This sequence comes from Allium fistulosum, assembly GCA_030737815.1. Taxonomy (NCBI): domain Eukaryota; kingdom Viridiplantae; phylum Streptophyta; class Magnoliopsida; order Asparagales; family Amaryllidaceae; genus Allium; species Allium fistulosum. The sequence goes on from CM060902.1 coordinate 528,368,019, forward strand.
TTTTGAATTGGAAATTAAAAATGGAATTTTATTTAAAATCTGTTAATGTTAAATGTTGGGATATTATTGAAAATGAGTGTGAAATAACAGACGAGAAAATTACTTCGATTAATGCTATTGCTATGCATATACTATATTCTCATATTAATCAAGGTAATTTTAACTTTATTTCTCATTGTGAAAGTGCACAAGAAATCTAAAATACTTTTGGTGCAATATATGGTGCAAAAGTCAACAACGATGAGAAATCCCCAAAAATCGAGTAAGTTAAAGAAACGTGCTTAACAGGATTGGTAAAAGGCAGTAGTGATGATGATGATGATGGAGCAGCTGAGCTAGCATTACTAATGAAGAGATTCAAAAAGTTGAACTGCAAATACAGAAATCCAGCTCTAAATCAAAAATTGAAAAGCAGAGTAGCCAAAGCACTAGACAACCTAGAAGAACGGGAGATCATTTGCCACAAGTGCAATAAACCTGGCCACATCAAGCCCAATTGTCCTCAGAATCGACACGGTCAATAAAAGAAATCAAAAAGGAAAAGTTTTGCAGCCACGTGGAATACAAGTGATGAAGATGATAAAAGCACTAGCAGTGAGAGTGAAAATGCAGATCTGTGTCTTCGAGGTGATATAATTGATAGCGATGATGATGATGAGCCAAGTGAGGTATCAAAAATCACTCACTCAGAATTACTTATATATTTCTACGAAGTAAATGGTTGTTTTGAACGACTTAGGGAAAAATATGCTAAAATTGAATCACAAAGAGATACTTTGATAGATTTAAATAAATAGCTTGATCAATTAGTTAAAAACTATCAATGCAAGAGCCCTAAGTGTGATAAGTGTCCATCGCTTGAAGAAGAGATTAAAAAATCAGAAATTTAAAAGTAAATCACTTGAAAATGAAATTCTAATTTTGAAAGAGAGTAAAAACACTAGAAGAGAAAATTCTATTAAAAGGTGCACTCAATTATTGAACGAAAACGAATCTCTCAAAACACAAGTCCAAAAGTTGTCTACAACTTTAGGAAAATTTTCCAAAAGTGAAAGATTACTAAATATGCTAATAGGAAAACAAACTGCTAATATAGATAGACAAGGACTTGGGCATAATCAATCTGAATCTGTTAAAAGCAAAATTAATCAAGTCAAATCCGAGTGCACAATTTGTAGAAAAATTGGACACAATCAAAATATTTGTTGGTATAGACCCAAACATGTGAAAACATTTCCAATTTGGGTTCCAAAAGGCACAAATATAAAATCCCTTAAAGTTAAACAAATCTGGGTGCCGAAAGGAACATATATAAATAGTTTTGGGTCTCCACAAAATTATTTTTTAAAATATATTGCCACTAACAACCTTGGACCTATAAAAACAAATAGGTCACAAAAATCTTTTATCGTGTAGGTGTGGTGGTAGGCTAAGGAACAACAACATTGTTATCTGGATTTTGGCTGTTCCAGACACACAACGAGTGTCAAACCAAAGTTCCTTAGCCTAGTACAAAGGTGGAAGAATCACAATGGGCAACAATGAAGTATTATTGGTAAAGGTAAAATAGGTGAAGGTATATTCATTTTGAATGATTCATTAAATGTGATAATCTGCACCATAATCTGAATTAAATCAGCCAGTTATGTGATAAAGAAATGAATGATGATATTGATTCTGACTTGTTCAAAATTGTTGACCAATTATATTGACTTGACATTACATGGCTTCAATTAAAATCCAAGAGAATTTCATTTAAAAGCTGATAAAATTGATTTTAAGGGAATTTGTTGCAACTTCACGTCTGGCCTATAACATCCAACTAATGATAATCTTGAGTGAAAGAAAAATTCAGATGCCGATTACACTGGTAATCTAGTTGGTAGAAAAATTACCAGTGGAACGTGATTTATATTAAGACATTTATTAGTTGCATCGAATTTTCAAAGAAAAATCTACATATTTTTCATTTCGAATAATTTTCAAATAGCATACATTTTTCTAAAACCCCTTCTTGAAATCATTTTTGTTGACCTTGTTTCAGATTAGTCATTTTGAAAATTTGATAATTATTTTTGGATTTGATTTTAAATGACTACATTAACTAATCTGACTCCCTACCGATTATCAAAAAGTTAAATAGTGATTGAAAAAGTGATGAGTGTTGATATTAATCATATATTATAACTTGAGAGAGTATAATTAGTAAATTTCCTTAGAAATTTAAACAAGAGTTATAAAACTTTTTGTTGGTAAAAATTCCATGACCATTTCTATTTCTATCATATTTCTATCAACCATTACTCATCAAAATCCAATATAGTATGTCAATATGTGGTATTTTAAATGGGAAATCATTCATTTTTCATTTCATTATATTTTTAAGCAATAAAAACATCCAAAGTATTCACTCTCATTTAAAAGTTCTCACGGTTATGCATGGGTGAATTACTTGAAATTTTTGATTATGTGCTTCCATACTCATTTAAAAGTCCTCATGGTTATGCATGCATGGAACACATATCTAAATTGATTGATTAAATATACAAGTTGATTCTAATCCCATTTAAAAGTCATCACAGTTATGCGTGGTTAGAAGATACTTGAATTCATTTTTTAATAAAAACTTGGAATACTACTAATCTCATTTAAAAGTCCTAACGGTTATGCATTGTTAGTAGATATTCAAATTCCTGAAATAAATATACCACAAATAGACACAACTATATTGTTTTATATGGTGACATCATCCCTATCATTCTAAAGTGGAATATGCGTCAAACAAAGTATTTATGATTTTTGTTTAATTTTTTATTGAAATTTAATATTTATACTCGATTGGGAATTAATATTATATTAATGTCTATCACTTTATCTCTATTTTTCTAACACTAATACTCTTTTGCTGATAACAAAAGGGGGAGAGAAAAGTTAAGATTTTGATAAATAAAGGTCAAATAGGGGGAGCTGTGTGTAGAGAAGGAGCATTCAAATAGCAGGAGCAAATTGAATGATCAAATACATGTAATAAATTCAAAATCTTAAATATATGTTTGTTATCATCAAAAGGGGGAGATTGTTGAATATGCGAGTATATGATTTTTGTTTGATGATAATAAACATATATATGTATATATATTAATTTAAATGTATTTGTTAATGCACTATTTTATTTTTCACGTAATTAAATAAATATTTGCTGAATAAAATAAATAACACAGAATTTAAATTCAAACGGATATTTTATTCAACCAAATATTTATTACAATTTTGAATAGTACAAATTTGAGCTCTCACTATATATATACAATTTGCAATTACAATACATTTCAATTTACATAACTGTCCTCACTACATATTGCTCGTTCACTCGTATTTATCTTCAACTCCATTCCAGATTGAATCCAGCATCTGAGCTATCTGCAAAAATATAGAGTGACGCAGTAAAATTGAAAATGTAATATTTTTGCAGTATAAAATAAAATGTATTTTGAAAATATTATTTGCCTTAGTTATTTGGGTTGTTCGTCATCATTTGATTTTGAATTCATCATAAACGAACAGCTTGTGACATGCACAGTGTATCACTATACATGCCACAAGGCCGTGCACACCAATATACACTTGATAAATTTACAGGGACAGGTGAGCACAAGGTCAAACCCAATTAAAAGCCGAGTTCAACTCAAGTGCAATATAAATAAAGTCACGATACGAGCACAAGGTCAAACCCGAGCTATAAGCTGGATTCAACACAGGTGCAAGTTCAATAAAACGATCAAGGGAGACAAGACCAGGCCTAAATGTACATGAACACATGTCAACAGCCAATGGTGAAGCAATTTCAAAAAGAGATATATACAGCAATAATATGAATCAAGTGCATATGAACCCAAACAACAATGTAATTACCAGAGTCCATCATGCAAGCAAAATTACATGTATACATATGCAACAGACATGTGTGCATACACATTGGAACCTGAATCAAGGAAATGTACAATGAGGTGAAGATATCAAGTGCACCGTACTAAACAGAAGTATGGATGAACTCACATATATATATATATACAATGCCAACAATTTGGATACAGTGAAATATACAAGCAAATGCAAACTGCATAAGAATGAATATACAATACGACAAAGTAGACTGAAACAGAGTGCACTGTGCAGTCGAATGAAAAGTCGAAGATCAGACACAACACAATACAACATAGCAATGTGGAAGTGCAGATCATACATTGAACCAGTGAAAACACAGCAGTGTGCAAATGAAGACTACAAGACTAAGCCGTGCAGATGTAAACAAAACCAGGTACAAATTCAATTGAAACATAGTACAAGCTCAACAACAAAGCTTAAATCAACACCAACTAAATACAAGTCAGAAAACAAAATGCTCCAAGACAGACTGAAGATTCAAACATGAGTGCAATATGACAACTTGGCTAGCATGAACCAGATAGACCAGTGAATAGCAAGTGGCCAGAGGGGTAAATGAAGTACACAAGTGAATGGCAACAAACATCAAAATTTCATATGCATTCAGGTATCAACAGCATAGACTCGAAGGAACAAGCCAATGTGACAGCAATGCATATAGACCAGACAAGAGCATAGAGATGACACTGATGTACACATATAAAACTGTGGACAATGCTAACAAGTAACATATATATGCTACAAAGACCAGAGAACCAAGCTACTAGACATAGAGTTTCAAACAAAGTCAAAATATCATCATAAAATCAAAGTATCGAAGTTACGGTGAAAAATGCAATGTACAAGTACAAGATACAATGATGCAGAAGTTCAAACCAAAAATAAGGTCGCAGGGGATTTCAAATCAAAGTCAAATTTGAATGGCAGAAAATCGAAACCGTGGTGAGCAAGAAAAAATTCCCAAAGCAATTCGAAGCCGTGATGAGAAAGCCATCGTCAAATCATACAAAATTTAAGAAGTCAGAAACCATCTCAAGCATTCAAACATAATCAAGTGGCCGAACAAAATTATTAACGAATTCAAATGAATTTATACAAACGAAAATATAGGAATTCGAATCCTATAAAACCCAATCATCATCGGCCATAAAAAGCATCGAGTTCAAGTAAGCTAAACAGTAAAGAATAAGTAACAAATTACATACCAATTCATAGCCGAACTCGATCAAATTAAAGGAGCCATGTTCGAATCGAAGAAACTATCAATTGCCGAAGAAAATCAGAGGAATAGCATTTGTAATCGACAAAATATTAGTCAGCTTCATCAATTTATCACAAGCCCTAGTTTTCGCACAGAGGAAAGAAAAAGCAAGAAGCCATTTTCAAAAACAAAGAAGAGAACGGGCCGACATAAATAAAAGGAGAAAGGGATTTTGTTTATCACCTACTTATTTTTTGGGCCGGCAATCTTTGGGCTTCTATCATTTAAAAAGTAGGGTTTTGTTGTTTAAATTGTCTTTTTAATTTGTAATTTATTTTAAACTATTGTAAAGTCTAGTCGTGCGACTAGGGGACGAACTACGGTGGTTTAGTTCGAGAATTTGCAACTCGGTGGCTGAGTTGTGGCAGGGTTTTGAGCGTAGAGTTAGGTTAGTCGATAGCGGGTGTCGCGAGTTTACGTGTGTAAGCATCTGACTACTTAATTTCTAGTAGAAACCATGGGGGCAGCACGTAGGCAGGGTTTTGCCGAAGCTGGGTAAATCTGTGTGTTCTATTTTCTGCTTTTATTATTCTACTATTATATGTGCTGCTGTTATTTTGCTATATCTATGTTGAAATAATTTTATACTTCCGCATTAAATTTTTATAATTAATAGTATCACCCTATTCACCCCCCTCTAGGGTGAAATCGATCCTATAACAATGACTTGCCCCGTATCTTACTAGAGTTCAAGGGCTACTGGCGGATATCGAATACCATGACATTTCGCATATCCCACATGAGTAGATCGTAGAAGCCGATTCATTGGCAAAGTTCACGGGTACTGGTGATGCACAACAGATGGGCTTGGTTCCAGTAGAGACGTTGCATACCCCAAGCATAAATATGATGGAAGTTGATCAAGTGCTGGAAGCGAAGCCCAAAAGGGAATCATGGATGACTCCATTTAAAGAATTCATGTTGCATGGAATCTTGCCTGAGAAGAAAAACGAAAAGCGACAAGTCCTTCATTAAGCTTCATGGTATATTATACAAGAAGGAACTACGTATAGAAAGGGGTTTTCCATTCCCTTACTCCAGCTTATCGCACATGACGAGATAAAGCGTGTCTTGAAAGAAGTCTATGAGGGGGAATGCAGCGATCACATTGGGGGAAAACTTTAGCAAAAAAGATACTCCGTTATGGATACTACTGGCCAACTGTGACTCGGGATGCTGCTGATTATGTAAGATAATGCGAAAAGTGCTAGATATATACAAAAGTCCCAAGAGCCTCGTCGACAGAGATCACACAAATGGTCAGTCCATGGCCGTTCTCCATGTGTGGTATCAACATCATCGGCTCTTTACTAATCTCCAAAGGTGGCGCGAAGTACGCGGTTATCGTGGTTGACTACTTCACCAAATGGAATGAGGCGGAGCCGTTAGCCACAATTACAACCAAGAAAGTTATCAACTTCATTGTTTGAAACATCATATGTCGTCTCGGTCTTCCACGAACTATCATGACGGATAATGGAACTTAGTTCGATAGTGCTGAATTTAAAGAATTTTGTCAAGGGTATCGTATTGAGAAGAGGCTTGCGGCCGTCGCTCACCCTCAGGAGAATGGATAAGTTGAAGTTGTAAACAAGATTATCAAATATATTCTAAAAAAGTGTTTGGAGAAGGCTAGAGGAAAGTGGGTGGATCCTACGGCACTCTGGGCCTACAGGACCACTCAAAAGTCCGCGATTGGCCATATTCCATTCGCTCTTGCTTATGGAGCCGAAATAGCTATTCCAGTAGAACTCGAAGTCCCTTCTCATCGAGTAACTTACTATGAACCAAGAATGAACCGAGGTCTTCTCTTAGAATCTTTGGACTTTATCGATGAGAAGCATGAGGAGGCCAATCTGAGAGCAGCTGCACACTGACATAGAATCGCCTGACATTACAACACGAAAGTCTGATCCAGAACATTTGAAGTTGGCAACCTTGTCCTGAAACGAGTTTTCCAGGTCCTATCGCACATGAATCCAACATGGGAAGGACCATACATCATTTAACAGAGGCTTAGAGAAGGAACTTTCAAGCTAGCGACTGTTGATGGCGCAACACTTCCAAAAGCATGGAATAACGAGCATTTACGATGCTATTTCACCTATAATATTTCTTTTGTGTTCCATTTCATGGAGTTTGAAGTCGATCAATCATACCATTCGCCAACGGGATCGAATAAGATGAGCTCCATAAGTTTGCTCGGTTAACGATTCCTATATACAAACCAAAGAGCGGTGCTCGCAATAAGGAACAAAGGCCATCGATAATGAGGAGACGAGAAAAACTCTTAGTCCCTAGACTGCGGGCTAGAGTATAAACTGTTTGGCGAAAAGACGATTGCCACGAGAGGAAATACGACTGCCCATGAGAAAAACTTTAAGTCCCCAGACTGCGGGCTAGAGTATAAAACGTTTGGTGAAAAAATGACTACCACCGGCAGAAACATGACCTCCCACAAGAAAAACCTTATGTCCCCAAACTATGAATTAGAGTACAAACCATTCGGTGGAAAAATGACTGTGATGGGTGGATATATGACTGCCCATGAGAAAAACTCTAAGTCCCCAGACTACGGGCTAGAGTATAAACCGTTTGGCGAAAACACGACCGCCATGGGCGGAAAACATGACTTCCCACGAGAAAAACACTAAGTCCCCGGAGTGCGAACTGGAGTATAAACCATTCAGTGGAAAAAAACTGTCCATGAGAAAAACTCTAAGTCCCCAGAGCATAGATTAGAGTATGAGCAATTACGGTGTGGCTGATCACCCATGGGAAAATTCTAAGTCCCCAGGGTATGGACTGAAGCAAAGACATGAGTTGAGCATGGACCGACCGCTCGCAAAGTAACTCTAAGTCCCCAGACCATGGACTAACTTGTAAACTCAATGGGTAGATGGACGGATTTCAACTGTTCTCTACCCCACGAACTCTAATCTCAAATCAACGGAAGAAATCCGAACTGCTAAAAGCAGGATATGATAGTTCATTACAGTTCCGGTTACCGCTTCTTACAACTTAAGGCAACGGCTACAGAGAAGCCTTGAGATGGAGATAGTGAATTATTGACGAGACTTGCGAACATTATTACAAGTACATGGAATGGAAGTAATGAAAGTAATTATTCAACTATTAAAGTAGTGGTTCGCATAATAACTAATCAAAAAATAAAAGCTTTTGTTCACTATCTCAAAAATCCGCTACAAGTTATTCCAAAAGTTCGGGATTAGTACCCGTACATTTACTACTAAGAAAAGAAACACATGCCTAAATTATCCATAATATGTACAACGACACAGAGTACTAACTATTTCTTCAACTTCTTCGCCTTTTTCGGTTTCTCAGGAGTAGAATCGGTTGAGCGTCTTTTCCGGAACCCTTTTGCACCCTTAGTCGAGACAGTTGAAGAAGAAGGGGGAATTTAAATAGGAATTGTCAAGCTGGAGGGAATGACATGCAGAGGCACAAGACCAGGGTCTTTGACTACCACCTCCACGGCCTCCCCTTTGACTTTACGCTTTGATTTCCCTTCCTCTTCAATCTGCTCTTTCCTATTGGTTTTGGAAGTTTGCTTCGAAGCACCCATGATCATTACATCATCTAATTCATCAACAAGGGATGGAACCTCGGTCTTGTCCTCGTCAAATCACCGATGACTTGAGTATCGGGCCCCTGAATATCTGCAGCAACTGAAGATTCAGCCAATTTCTCTTGTTGCTCCATGGCGACATTGCTCTTAGGAGTTTGTTTAGGACCAGGATGACCTGCAAAAATTCATTAAAACACAGACATTAGTCAACGACCGTTACGCACCGAAAGCAACAACATTATGAGTTCAAAAAGTTCAGTGTGATACCAACATCAGGTTGGCTCTCAGTGGTCATTGGAGTGCTCCCTTCGAGAATAGGAGATAACATTTACGAACCAAGGCCGGGTCTGTCCAGATCATACCCGATATGTTGCTATATGAGTTGAGAAGATGATGTTTCGGCCATATGGGTAGGATAAGGAACCTTGAGATTGGTTTCGGGAGATCCAACGATGTCCTCTTCTTCTTTAGCTGGTGGAGGAACCTTAAAGAATTGAAGTTTTGCAGCGGCCATGTCAGACGGCTGATTTCCTCGAAGCACCTCTTGCACGAGTGCCTCTTCATTAAGCTCTACTACTCCCGTTTCTTCCTTCTTGATTTTGCTAATAAGCTCCTAGGCTTTAGCGAGCGATTCAGGATAGCCTTCGCCTAGAAAGTTCAAATCATGGTGAAGAAGAACTTTCGCGTTATATTCGACGATAAGCGGATTGAACAACTTCTTGATCTCAATTTTATTGGACACGATGGCAGCTTCTACCCAGGAGTTAGCATCTTCGAGCACCTCTTTTCTTCCCTCTTCGCGTGCTACTTCTTTTAAGGCTTCGATCCGGGCAAATTGTTTGTCGAGTTTTGTTCTTAAGTTTCTTGCCTCAACGATCTCCTCGTAGTATTTCTGCGATTCTTCCTGCGCCATGATCTTTTCCTCCCTCTCTTTATTTAATAATTTTTCAAGCTCTTCAACACGATGAGCTAAGACCTCCTCTTTTTGTAAGGAGTCTTTTTCTAAGGCCAGAGTGCCACTACGATGAAGCACTGCATCCAGTTCTTTTTTGTGCGAAGTCTCTAGGCGATTTATCACTCTGCCGTTTCTTTCGCGTTCTTCTATGCTTCGGCAAGTTGGGTTTCATACTCAAGCAGCTCTGCATCCTATTGCTTGATTATGTCCTTATTGTGAATAGCTTCCAACTTGAGGGGTCGATTTTATGTTGGTGCTCGACGGAGACTTCAGAGGTTTTCTCGGCCAAGTAAATAAATGATTCATGTTGGATGTACACGTCATTCATGCATGCTAATGAGCTCTCTTTGGCACTTCCGGGAATGACGTGTACAGAAGGGAGGAACTTAAGTCCATCAAAGTAGATTTTTGGAAAAGTAGCTTTGAGTTCAGCTAACTTTTCCACTATAGTAGTATCATGAGCAGGAACGGGCGAAAGCGAATCAGAAGTAATAAGAGGGCGCTTGTCGGAACGGCGCTCATATGATTGCCTTAAATTTGATGACCAGGAATGTTGGTTGTGAGACGCAGCAGCATGAGAACCACGATGCGAGGACTTATCTTCACTATGAGCGGGAAGGTTTGATTGATCATCATGGCGAGAAGCGAGTGGTTGAGACTACCGTCTGGATGAAGAAGAAGACTATAGAGAATAATAATCTTTGTCTCGCCCATCATCTCTATCTCTGCGTCTTTCGGATTCAGAGTCTGGGCTCGAGCAATAATAAGTAGAAGAACCCCGAAGATGGTCAAAAGCGTGGGAATGTTACATTGCACCTGTAAAGAAACAAATAGGAGCATATTAAAAGTTGTAGCATGAAGAATTAATAATGTGTGTATAGTGGAGTGCAAGTGTTTGTGTGTGTCCTAGTGCATCCCCCTGACGGGCCGGTAATGGTGGCTTTACTCATCGAAGTTTCCTCCCCTTTGTTGGAAGGTTGCACGCCTTCGTCGCTTCTGGCGGGTGAGTTGAACCTTTCGACGTTGATGTTAGGGAAGTCGTAATTTAATATATCATCTGGAATCGGGATATCGGAGAGCCGGATTTACCCCGGCCTTACTCTTTCGCAATTTGTACACCAACTTTTTTATCCTCTTCAGGGGGGTTTGCATTTGGCTAGGCTGTGGCACTTCAACTACCGGCACTTTTCGAGGGCCTACATCTTCGCTTCTCAGCCCGACATCTTGAGATTCTTTTATCTCTCTCTCTTCGATGTCTTCCCGAGTTCCTTCAGTAAGGGGCACCATGGGGTCGCTTGCTTCTACCCTTCCTTCGGCAATGGTTTTCGGGACTGCTTTGCTTCCGGGAAGTCCAATTTTGCGGCTTGCTTCCGGGAAGTCCATTTTTGCGGCGGTCTTCCAGCAGCCCAAATTATGAAATCAGCTCATCAGTGACAAGGAGTTTAATATCCGATCTTCAACGAGAGTGGCATGAATGGAAGTTTAAAAAAACCGGGGATGTTAGTATGTTTAAAGTAGAAGTTACGACATGGATCATTGAAAAAGACAAAAACGGGAGTAACACTTACGTCCTTCCAACCATCTCCTGCGAATCCAGGAGGACATCGTATATAAAACCACTTGTGCTTGAATAGGGAGAGCTTGTTCCATGCCCCCATTAGGACTTGGCATTTAGGCGAGGGTTCAAGGAAGGCGTATGATGGAATTCCCGACTGTCTTCTAAAATTGTAGATATATCCGATGTCTTCGGGATCGACGAACAGAACAAGATGTTCATAAAGAGAAGGAAGGTCCCATGAATGAAGGCATAGCTGTTGGGATGCAACTGAGTAGGAGCGATCCCCAAATACCTCAACATTTCCCAAACAAAAGAGTTGAAGGGTGGCACACATCCAGCCAAGCACATAAACTTATTGCAAACAGTATATCTGACTTGGGGCAAATGAGGTCTGTTTTGCATCGATGGAACTAAAACGTCTACAAACGGAATTCCATGGATGGAACACAATCAACGGAGAGTAGCCTCGTCAATTCTAGACGCTTGTGAATCAACAGGGTTGTTTACAATGATAGCACCCTCGACGGCTTCGGGAGCTAGATTTATAACTTCTGCAGGAAGGACTGGAATGTCGGAAAAGAGATTTATTTGCGGGTCAGACGCCTCTACTTGTTCTGTATAGTGACTCAGAGAAGGTTTATCAGATAAGGTGGCGAAGCTTGATCTTGCCTCAGAACTAATGTGTCTTGCTGCTAATTCAGAAGACATTGTGGCTGATCGCTCCATATAACTTGAGATCTATGTCAGCTATACTTAGTAGATAATCAATATTAGAAATAATATCCCATTCCCCCTATGTCGTGTGTGAACTATAGTGCATTGCAATATGAAACAAGTATGAATAGTTCGAAATCAAAAATGCTAAAATGAAATGACAAGACTTAGAATAAAATCCTAAGAAGACCGTCATTGCTGACCGTCTTAATCAACAAGAAAGTTGATCAGCAACGAGAGCTTTAGGATCATTTATCGGCATATTAAGCTATGAAGTTTTGTTTTTTATACAGATTTTCATTTAGTTCATGTCAAGAAGTCCGAAGATGTGCTTATTTGAGCTTAATTCCAGCAGTCCAAGTTTGGGTAAGGCAATATGCAATGTAGAGTTTAGAAGACTTAAGTCAAAATTAGCACTTTGAATATACCGATCCCTCGGTTTCATACCCCGATCCCTTCCCTTTAGCATATACACCATCCCTATGCTTTAACTCCTAAGCCGATCCCTTAAACAGTCGGCTATTACCGATCCTTTATCCTAGCTTCACTACCAACCCCTCTTCGCAAACGTTACCGATCCTTATAAATCATCTACCAACACCGATCCCTACACTTAAGTCATTGTTGCATATCCCTTATTCACTCGCATGGTCTGTCGAACCTCCTCACCTGATACGAACGTCTACCAATCCCTCATAAAGCCCTTCTCTACGCCGATCCCTAACATTAACTACTCTCCATCCCATCACCAAATTACTAAGTACTGAACCCTCCTTCTTCCTTCCTCCTTCTTCTGTTAGTCCGTGAGAAGTTGGTTTTGATGACAACAACCTTAGAATAAGATTATAAAATATAAATACTAACATTATTGTTTAGATATATATGTATATGCAGGATATATATACAGGTACCAAAGAATGAAGACTGTACAGTATAGAGATTCAAGAACTGATGAACACAAGATCGAAGATATCAAGATTCAAGACTCATGAGTATCAAGATTATCAAGAGTTCAAGATTTCTGTGATATCCCGGAATTTCGAGAAGTTTAAAATGTGATAATCTCTTAATTTAAATTATTTAAAATTGATAATATTGTTATTTCAAATATAAATAACCAAATAATAATAATATGATGTTTTAATTATGGTATAGATTGATTTTAATAAGAATAATTATTTAAGTTGTGATTATAAATTTGATTTTAAATAGATTTATCATTTCAAAATTAATAAGTATTGTTTAATTATATATATATATATATATATATGCCTTGAGTTGTTTTTAAATGAAATAATTAATTTCAAACTTAATAATGTGCTTATTTAAAATATAAATGTTGAGTTGATTTTTAAATTGGATTTTAAAAGTAAAATTTGAATTTGAATCTGAATTTAAATTTGAATCTTTAAAAGATAATTTTTTTAATATATTTGGGTATAAAATATATGAACAAGACTTTTATTTAAAATAAGATTTTTGTTTTATTTTTGTCTTCCTTGAAGAGATTTTTGTATATAAATTTAGAAAGTATTTATTTAATAATAAATAAATACAAAAGGTATATTTACACTTTAAATTGACTTAAATATATTATATATGATTTTATTATAATATAAATGGGTATTATTTTATTTTATTTTAAAAGTTTCCATTTATTTATAATATAGGAAAGCATTTCCTAATTAAGAAATGAATTTATTAATTAAGAAATTAATATAAAAGTTTTAAAACTCTTTTTAAAAAGAATATAAATGGATAATGACAAGTGTTAAATTTTTAAACATGAAAAATACATGTGTGAGATAATTAGCTAAGGTATGAGACAAGTGTCATAGTTCATTTTATTTTCTTTAATTTTTAAAATAATCTAAATGAATTTATATAAAACTATATCCTCCTCTCTTCCCTTTTTCTTGTTTTAATTCTCACATTTCAGTTCGAATGCTAAAACCAAAAGAAAATTTCTCAAACCGAAATCATCTTCTCAAACAAAAACTGAAATCATCTCAAACCAAAAATCAAAACAAATTTACAACCTGAAACCATTTATTCTTCAAACCTGTAACCCTTCTCAAATGCCTGAAACCATATATTCCTTCAAGCCTGTAAACAAAGTCTATAATCAACACTTATCAAAAGACCTGTAACCATGTTCTTGTTTCAAAATCAAGTCTGGCACCATTCCAAGTGCATGCAAGTGAATCTGGAGTTTCAAGAGCCTTCCTGTTTTTAAAGTTTCAAAACAAGTTTTCAGTTTTAAAAGAAATCAAAAGCAAGTGCAGTTCGAAAAGCTTCCAGTTATAATTTCTCTGTTCAACAATAAAAAAGGTGAGTAAACCTTTAAATTAAAACTTAAAGTATCTAATATTATTGCATGTGAATTAATGTGTGGTAATTGCTGTGCATGTCTAGAATTATGTATGCTCTGGTATGTTTAAGAAATGTATATCTGTTAATTTTAAAACATCTAAGTTCTAGTTCAATACTCTGCTTTTAACTGTGAACAAGAAGCCCCTTTAAATTGGATACAGATGATATATGTTGGAAATAATTTGAATGTATGTTTGAAATAAATATGCATGTTTGTTTTAGACCTGAATACATGTATATATGAATTATTAGAACCATGTGTGTATGTTGGTTGCTTGAGTATATCTCTGTTCATTATTCACAGTTTGAAGTTTTGATGGAAAATCAAAATCATTTCATTTATTCTCTGATAGGCTTTAGGATTCAAATAAGAATTGTTTGTTAAATCCTAATCTAAGTTCTGGAATTAAAATTAAGTAAGGAAAATTTAAACATCACTTGGAAAAGAAAGTGACAGTAGGAATTTTAATAAATGTTAAAATTCAAACTATAAAATCTTGTGATTTTCTTTTATAATCTAAATACTTATCTTAGATAATGATTTTTAAGAGTTAAATCAAAAGTTTTAAGTTGATATTGAATGAGGAATTCAAGATTTATAAAATAGTGGGTTTTTGGTCTTCCCTGTCGATCTAGGAAGTTTGGAGGGCTAGTATCTTTTCTGGTGATGGAGTGTTGATCGTAGTTGCAGGCAAAAATGGTAGTTGGTGGATTAAAGCTTTGGGGCGATTGTGATTTTGAATCAAATATTTTAACCCTAGTTTTCACTGTTGATCAGTAAATTGATCACCGCAACCCCTATAAGCAATCGAGTTCTTCCAGATTTGAGTGGATGATAGATGGGGTGTGGAGGAAGTAGTGACCGGAGGCATAGATTCTCTAATGATCAGAATTTGGAGTTTGTGGAGATTACAGATTCGACAACTGTTCCAGTTTTTGAGCTCGAGTGCTCGATTTCGTTTTCGAGTTGGATTTGATGATCGGAGTTGTAGTGATGGTTGAGAGGAAGGTGGGCGACTCGATGGTGATCAGAAGCGTGGTCGGAGGTGAGGCGATTGTTGGTGCACGTGCACGAGCATAATGTGTATCAGTGGTTAGAATTTGGGGAAGAAGATAAGTTCTCGTGTTGTATTCGAGGAGGATTCGCGAAAATCAGACTTTGGCTCGGGTTTTCCTTTGGGTCATATGCGAGTGTTGATTGTAACTGTCAAGTTATAACAGTTTTAAACTTTAGACAAGCAGTTTTAAAAATTACTCGGGGAAGAAGGACTTGGGCTCGGGTTGTCTTCGGGTCATTTGCAAGTTTGAGTGAAAACCAGATTTTGACAGTTTAAATTTTATAAAACCAAACAGTTTAATTAAATCAAACTCTGTTTTTAAAAATGAATATGTATTTGGTTATTTCAAGTATATATGAGTTAAAAACCAAAGTAAAAGTTTTAAACCAGTTTTAAAATTTAAATAAAATAAGTTTTAAAAACTTTAAACAATTAAGTTAAATCAAATATCTTGAAATTTCAGTTCTTTGTAATGGATAAAATTAATTTGTATGACTTAATTGTATAAATTGAAAACCTTAAGTTATTTTCAAACTTAATTTGAAAATAAGGTTAATTAATAAGGAAAGGTTTTATTTTAAACTTATTAAAAGTTTGATAGTTAATGAGATAAATAAAGAGTGATTTATTAAATTAGTTAATGGTTAAGGATGAGTAAAATTAACAATTAAGTTTTCAAGTGATTTATTAACTTGTAATTAAGAATTGTTAATTTATAATTAGAGATAAGTAATTAATGATTATTTATTTTAAACTTAATTAATAATTTAATTAAGTAAATTAATTACTAAGATCAAATGTTTTTAATGATCATGTTTTTATCTTAAGATTAATTAAGATTTTTAAAGAGTTGAAATTAACTAAGTTAATTAAGTTTAATTAATTTATTTAATTAATTATTAATAAGGATTAATGAAATGATTAAGGGTTAATTAAAATAGTAATTAAGAAGTACTTAATAAAGTTTTATTAAGTAATAATTAAGTTTTCTTAATTTATAATTAAGAAATTATTTATCTATAATTAAAGTTAAATAAGAATTTATTTAACTGTTATTAAGGGTTAATTAATTATCATTTAAAGATTGATTAATAGGTAATTATGGATTAATTAATTTGTAATTAAGGTTAATTAATAAACAATGTTTTATTAATTAATGATTAAGAAGTAATTAATTAGTTAATTAAGTTTAATTAATTAATTATAAAAGTAATTAAGGATTGATTACTTTGTATTAAAAGATATTGATTAATAATTAAGGTTTATTAATTAATAATTAAAGAATAATTAATCAAGGATTAATTAATTTGTTTAAAGGGTAATTAAGGATGAGTTACTCAGTTATGATTTAAGAAATGAATGTGATTTATTTAAGTTAATTAATTTGTTAATTAATTAAGGATAGTCACTTGGTAATTGATTAAGTGTAGTTACTTAATAAGATTGGTTAAGTATAATTACTTAGTGTAAGTAATTAATAAATGAATTACTATATGTAATTGGTGAATTTAATCAAAAAGGATTTATAAAAGAAATTAAAGTAATTAAGAATAGTTAATTACTGTTAATGATTATTTAAGGTTGATTAATGGAAGTAATTAATTAATGCATGATTAATTAATGTAATTAATTAAGGAATAATGTAATTAATTATAGTTAATTAATTAATTAATGTAATTAATTAAGGATCATTAGTTATTATAATATAGGAGAGTAATTAAAGGTTAATTACTATAAATGATTAAGGATAATTAATTTGTGGAATTAATTAAGGATAATTACTTTATGTAATTAATAATTAATCAAGAGTGATTAATATTTAATGATTAATTAATTAAATGGATTGTAATTAATTAATGGTTGATTAAGCAAAGATAGGAATTAATTCTTAAGTAATTAATTTAATTTAAATTGATTAAATTGATTATAATAGAGATTAATAAATGGTTGCTTATGAATGATGGTTGAGTAGAATGTCTGATTTGGTTGATATCTATTGGATGATATACTACGATATATTTGTGATAAATGTGTGATATTTATCTATGTTAATGCTATGTGAATTCAAGTATTAAATTGAAGTGAATTGTTTAAACCTTTAAACAACTTGGCCTTAAAAGATACGTTTTGGATTTCGATGAGACCGGGATCGGGTTTGCTACATTACAGCGTGATAGGGGGTTCTCGCTTTGCGTTAGGTGGCGAACGGGAGACTCTTACCCCTACATGTCCCCGGGGGTAGTATAAGGCCTTTTGGGGTTGGTTGCGACTCGAGAGGGTGGCCGTAAAAGCAAACCCGAGGTATCACTGTGAGCCACAGCGGGGCTGGGATGGTTGAAAAGCCTACCGGTCATGAACCGTTGCTGAAGGTTGAAAAGCCTAGGACGTCACATTTGGTATCAGAGCGATAGGTTGAGTGAATACCTAGGCTCTGGAGTGGTGTCTAACTTGAGAGAACGTATTTGTAATTTTTATATAACTATATATATATATATTCTACCTATTTGTTGGGTTACCTGTTCGGGTTTTCCAATATGAGTTCTAAAGGTAGATAGGGTAGTGATGTGTGTAACACAACTACCAATGGTTGGAGTTTGGATGTTTGAGGTTGGAAATATATCTGTCGAGACTGTAGACCCAATACCGTCTCGAGTGAGTTTTGATATGGTGTAAAGATTTCATTGATCTCTGAAGGAAATTTGTTAAGGTTCGGAGTCCATCATTGAAGTATAAGTTTGATCGCGCTCGTGTGAGTGGATTTTTGAGAGTTTGGATCTGTTGGTTGAGCAGAAGCAAGTGATGGTATCTTGATACCTCAGGAAATTGTAGCTGTGTGATGAAACGCAGTGACTATGGATGTTTCTGAAGATGTTTTCTTTGGAACAAGTTTAAGGAGTGTGTCTGCTTCGGTGTTGTGGCTGAGTTCAACCAGGTGTTTGTGTTTGGTAGGTGTTTGTGTTTGGTCTGAGGATCGAGTTTCTCGAAGAGCTTTGGTTAGGAGTCTTTGGCATATGTGGCAGTAGTGCAGCTAGAGTGTTTTGTGTTCCTGTTGGAAGATCTTTTGGCTTAGCAGTTCGTAAAGTGGAGTTCAGAAGCTGCGGAGTAAATTCATTTTTCAAATGGATTGGTCAAGCAATATGACTGTTCTGATGAGTTAAGAAAGAACAGTAATCTTTGGATATTGGACTGGATAGAATCGCAAAAGTGACTTGCGATAGTTTGAGTATTCACTTGGGAAATCTTTTGCTTGAGTTTGAGGCATCTCTAGAAGATGTAGGAGTTATAGAGTTGTCAGAAATTTTCTGGAGTGTTGATCTAGTTTGTGTTCAAGTTCATCGACGGCATCCAGATCAGAGTTGAGCAACGAAAGCTTGGAAGTAGTTGTTCTAGAGTAGAAGCAACCGGAAGTTGCAGAGTTTGGATTAGAGGGTTCCTACATGAAGTTTTCAAGATCTGAAGGACAGATTGGTGAGAGCATTTGTTTTGTCTTTTCTGGATAGGAGAAGTATTTGGAATCTACCGATGATTGTGGAGTAGAGTTTGTGTTCTGGATTTCTGTAGATCTTGAGAGGATCCGTTTATTGGATTGTTTTTGGTCCTGTTTATTTCGAGAAGCATCAGCAAAGGTGAAGCTGATCAAGAAGGATGAAGGCAGCCCAGAATCGTCAGAAGAGTTCTGTGGATTAGAGATGGAGAATTTTGGAATTCGAAGTTGGAGACTTCGTTGTTATTTCTTCAGTGAAGGGAGCAATTAAGATTGGGTAAGACTAGGAAGATAGCTTCGAGTATATTAGATCTTTCTGAGTTTTTGTTAGGATATGTGTTTTGGCTTCGGTATTGAATTACCAGTTTGGATTTAGTAGAGCGAGTAACCCAGTATCTGTATCGGGGAAACTCGGGATAATTTTAGGTAGTTTATCCGGATCTATGTTCGGATAGCTAGAATTGTTTGTTTGGATGAATGGTTGTTTGTTTGATAGTGTATGGCTGATAAGTATGCTTGAATTGTCTTAAAATTGGTTGAAATAAAATTAAAAACTTTTGGATTATCTTTTGTTTTAAATTTCGAGGACGAAATTCTTTTAAGGGGGGAGGAATGTGATATCCCGGAATTTCGAGAAGTTTAAAATGTGATAATCTCTTAATTTAAATTATTTAAAATTGATAATATTGTTATTTCAAATATAAATAACCAAATAATAATAATATGATGTTTTAATTATGGTATAGATTGATTTTAATAAGAATAATTATTTAAGTTGTGATTATAAATTTGATTTTAAATAGATTTATCATTTCAAAATTAATAAGTATTGTTTAATTATATATATATATATATATATATATATGCCTTGAGTTGTTTTTAAATGAAATAATTAATTTCAAACTTAATAATGTGCTTATTTAAAATATAAATGTTGAGTTGATTTTTAAATTGGATTTTAAAAGTAAAATTTGAATTTGAATCTGAATTTAAATTTGAATCTTTAAAAGATAATTTTTTTAATATATTTGGGTATAAAATATATGAACAAGACTTTTATTTAAAATAAGATTTTTGTTTTATTTTTGTCTTCCTTGAAGAGATTTTTGTATATAAATTTAGAAAGTATTTATTTAATAATATATAAATACAAAAGGTATATTTACACTTTAAATTGACTTAAATATATTATATATGATTTTATTATAATATAAATGGGTATTATTTTATTTTATTTTAAAAGTTTCCATTTATTTATAATATAGGAAAGCATTTCCTAATTAAGAAATGAATTTATTAATTAAGAAATTAATATAAAAGTTTTAAAACTCTTTTTAAAAAGAATATAAATGGATAATGACAAGTGTTAAATTTTTAAACATGAAAAATACATGTGTGAGATAATTAGCTAAGGTATGAGACAAGTGTCATAGTTCATTTTATTTTCTTTAATTTTTAAAATAATCTAAATGAATTTATATAAAACTATATCCTCCTCTCTTCCCTTTTTCTTGTTTTAATTCTCACATTTCAGTTCGAATGCTAAAACCAAAAGAAAATTTCTCAAACCGAAATCATCTTCTCAAACAAAAACTGAAATCATCTCAAACCAAAAATCAAAACAAATTTACAACCTGAAACCATTTATTCTTCAAACCTGTAACCCTTCTCAAATGCCTGAAACCATATATTCCTTCAAGCCTGTAAACAAAGTCTATAATCAACACTTATCAAAAGACCTGTAACCATGTTCTTGTTTCAAAATCAAGTCTGGCACCATTCCAAGTGCATGCAAGTGAATCTGGAGTTTCAAGAGCCTTCCTGTTTTTAAAGTTTCAAAACAAGTTTTCAGTTTTAAAAGAAATCAAAAGCAAGTGCAGTTCGAAAAGCTTCCGGTTATAATTTCTCTGTTCAACAATAAAAAAGGTGAGTAAACCTTTAAATTAAAACTTAAAGTATCTAATATTATTGCATGTGAATTAATGTGTGGTAATTGCTGTGCATGTCTAGAATTATGTATGCTCTGGTATGTTTAAGAAATGTATATCTGTTAATTTTAAAACATCTAAGTTCTAGTTCAATACTCTGCTTTTAACTGTGAACAAGAAGCCCCTTTAAATTGGATACAGATGATATATGTTGGAAATAATTTGAATGTATGTTTGAAATAAATATGCATGTTTGTTTTAGACCTGAATACATGTATATATGAATTATTAGAACCATGTGTGTATGTTGGTTGCTTGAGTATATCTCTTTTCATTATTCACAGTTTGAAGTTTTGATGGAAAATCAAAATCATTTCATTTATTCTCTGATAGGCTTTAGGATTCAAATAAGAATTGTTTGTTAAATCCTAATCTAAGTTCTGGAATTAAAATTAAGTAAGGAAAATTTAAACATCACTTGGAAAAGAAAGTGACAGTAGGAATTTTAATAAATGTTAAAATTCAAACTATAAAATCTTGTGATTTTCTTTTATAATCTAAATACTTATCTTAGATAATGATTTTTAAGAGTTAAATCAAAAGTTTTAAGTTGATATTGAATGAGGAATTCAAGATTTATAAAATAGTGGGTTTTTGGTCTTCCCTGTCGATCTAGGAAGTTTGGAGGGCTAGTATCTTTTCTGGTGATGGAGTGTTGATCGTAGTTGCAGGCAAAAATGGTAGTTGGTGGATTAAAGCTTTGGGGCGATTGTGATTTTGAATCAAATATTTTAACCCTAGTTTTCACTGTTGATCAGTAAATTGATCACCGCAACCCCTATAAGCAATCGAGTTCTTCCAGATTTGAGTGGATGATAGATGGGGTGTGGAGGAAGTAGTGACCGGAGGCATAGATTCTCTGATGATCAGAATTTGGAGTTTGTGGCGATTACAGATTCGACAACTGTTCCAGTTTTTGAGCTCGAGTGCTCGATTTCGTTTTCGAGTTGGATTTGATGATCGGAGTTGTAGTGATGGTTGAGAGGAAGGTGGGCGACTCGATGGTGATCAGAAGCGTGGTCGGAGGTGAGGCGATTGTTGGTGCACGTGCACGAGCATAATGTGTATCAGTGGTTAGAATTTGGGGAAGAAGATAAGTTCTCGTGTTGTATTCGAGGAGGATTCGCGAAAATCAGACTTTGGCTCGGGTTTTCCTTTGGGTCATATGCGAGTGTTGATTGTAACTGTCAAGTTATAACAGTTTTAAACTTTAGACAAGCAGTTTTAAAAATTACTCGGGGAAGAAGGACTTGGGCTCGGGTTGTCTTCGGGTCATTTGCAAGCTTGAGTGAAAACCAGATTTTGACAGTTTAAATTTTATAAAACCAAACAGTTTAATTAAATCAAACTCTGTTTTTAAAAATGAATATGTATTTGGTTATTTCAAGTATATATGAGTTAAAAACCAAAGTAAAAATTTTAAACCAGTTTTAAAATTTAAATAAAATAAGTTTTAAAAACTTTAAACAATTAAGTTAAATCAAATATCTTGAAATTTCAGTTCTTTGTAATGGATAAAATTAATTTGTATGACTTAATTGTATAAATTGAAAACCTTAAGTTATTTTCAAACTTAATTTGAAAATAAGGTTAATTAATAAGGAAAGGTTTTATTTTAAACTTATTAAAAGTTTGATAGTTAATGAGATAAATAAAGAGTGATTTATTAAATTAGTTAATGGTTAAGGATGAGTAAAATTAACAATTAAGTTTTCAAGTGATTTATTAACTTGTAATTAAGAATTGTTAATTTATAATTAGAGATAAGTAATTAATGATTATTTATTTTAAACTTAATTAATAATTTAATTAAGTAAATTAATTACTAAGATCAAATGTTTTTAATGATCATGTTTTTATCTTAAGATTAATTAAGATTTTTAAAGAGCTGAAATTAACTAAGTTAATTAAGTTTAATTAATTTATTTAATTAATTATTAATAAGGATTAATGAAATGATTAAGGGTTAATTAAAATAGTAATTAAGAAGTACTTAATAAAGTTTTATTAAGTAATAATTAAGTTTTCTTAATTTATAATTAAGAAATTATTTATCTATAATTAAAGTTAAATAAGAATTTATTTAACTGTTATTAAGGGTTAATTAATTATCATTTAAAGATTGATTAATAGGTAATTATGGATTAATTAATTTGTAATTAAGGTTAATTAATAAACAATGTTTTATTAATTAATGATTAAGAAGTAATTAATTAGTTAATTAAGTTTAATTAATTAATTATAAAAGTAATTAAGGATTGATTACTTTGTATTAAAAGATATTGATTAATAATTAAGGTTTATTAATTAATAATTAAAGAATAATTAATCAAGGATTAATTAATTTGTTTAAAGGGTAATTAAGGATGAGTTACTCAGTTATGATTTAAGAAATGAATGTGATTTATTTAAGTTAATTAATTTGTTAATTAATTAAGGATAGTCACTTGGTAATTGATTAAGTGTAGTTACTTAATAAGATTGGTTAAGTATAATTACTTAGTGTAAGTAATTAATAAATGAATTACTATATGTAATTGGTGAATTTAATCAAAAAGGATTTATAAAAGAAATTAAAGTAATTAAGAATAGTTAATTACTGTTAATGATTATTTAAGGTTGATTAATGGAAGTAATTAATTAATGCATGATTAATTAATGTAATTAATTAAGGAATAATGTAATTAATTATAGTTAATTAATTAATTAATGTAATTAATTAAGGATCATTAGTTATTATAATTAAGGAGAGTAATTAAAGGTTAATTACTATAAATGATTAAGGATAATTAATTTGTGGAATTAATTAAGGATAATTACTTTATGTAATTAATAATTAATCAAGTGTGATTAATATTTAATGATTAATTAATTAAATGGATTGTAATTAATTAATGGTTGATTAAGCAAAGATAGGAATTAATTCTTAAGTAATTAATTTAATTTAAATTGATTAAATTGATTATAATAGAGATTAATAAATGGTTGCTTATGAATGATGGTTGAGTAGAATGTCTGATTTGGTTGATATCTATTGGATGATATACTACGATATATTTGTGATAAATGTGTGATATTTATCTATGTTAATGCTATGTGAATTCAAGTATTAAATTGAAGTGAATTGTTTAAACCTTTAAACAACTTGGCCTTAAAAGATACGTTTTGGATTTCGATGAGACCGGGATCGGGTTTCCGTATACCGGATTTCCAGGTCTGGAGACCCGAATACCACATCGATCCAAATTAACGATAGTTCGTGAATCTCAAGTGAAGATGAAGATTCAGAGTGCAAGGGTTATTGTCGTTAACTCTGAGGGTGATTCCAAAACGAGTGTAACGAGATAATGCCTTCGGTTTCGTTCGAACCCGGAACGAACTTGTATGGATTGAATGCTTTCAAAACATCGTCAGGTGGACGATGAGCATTCTAAGTGAAGTGTTCTGATTAAAGGTAATCGTGACCTCAAGCCTCATCAACCGGGAATGGCTAAAACAGGGGAGGTGCAGCAAGGCTTCGTGGGTAGCGCCCACTGAGAGTAAGGTCATCCCTGTCTAGATGTCCCTTTCTATTTCGACTTAGTGGTACGGTTGCAGTACACAACCGTGGGGTGATTTTATTCGGAATTATCCAGTAAGGGATGGTTCCGGCTTTGTGTTGCAGGGGAGCGGGCGTACTCCTCGGTACGGTGATCTAGGCCATGTACTGTGACGGGCGGTACCCCAGTAGCCCTGCCATTGTATGGAAATCCAACTTCCAATAAGTGATAACGATCTTGATTGTATACCTATGTATGCTGGAATTTAATAATGTAACAATTTCAGCTATTTCATATTTATTTGAAAACCCTAGACCTATTATAATATAACCAGATTTCCTATCAAGTTTTGGTTAGCGTAAGGTAAAAACTTTTCCATATTTATGTGTGGGAAGTCTTACGTGATACCTTTGTTTTCAAAAGGTTTTGAAGTTAAGCAATTTAAACCGTTTACTCACACCAGACCCATGTCTGACCCAAGTGTTTATTTCTGTTTTATATAAACTCTTGGGTACTCAAATTTTTACGAGTAGCCAAGAGAGTCAGGTTTGCTTTGACGAGTTCTCTGGAGGAGCAATGGAGCAGGAGGCTTCAACGTTCATAGAGATATAGTAGTTCCGCTGTATTGATCTCTGAGTCATTGTTATCTGTGGTGTATCTTATATTGTAGAAACTAGACAGGTGTTTATAACTGTCTAGTATGTGTTGTATATGTTGTGTAACTCTGATAGTTGTTGTATATGATACTATGTAATAGTTTATGTTATTAATATAATTTATTCGTTCCGCTGTTTAGATTCTGTTGTTGTTTCTTTCTTTCTTCTCTTCTTTTCTCTTTCTATCCCTTTCTTTCTTATTAGCGATACGACTTTCTGGTCGATGAAAGCCGGGTCGTCACAATTTCAAGATAAGTAATTTAGTTAGGAATTTTGTTAAAAATCCTAGAAAAGCACTGACATCTTAAAATCCATTTTATTCGTGGAATGGAATCCACTTCGAGCTCGTTAAAGGGATGGAACCCTAAGTAGGATGGAACCTATGAAAAATCTAGTGGAACATTGTTTTGTATCCACTAACTTTTATTCAAATGTTTTGCAAAATTATATCTTGTTTTCAAAATGATTTCAAAATCTTCCTTTTTAAATCAAAAACATCTATCCTGGTTTTAAAATACTTTTAGCCTCAAAATAATCTTTATTTTCAATATCAAATTATCCTTGGTTTTAAACTATCTTTTAATTATAATATATTTAACTTTTAATATTTATAGTTAGATTTAAATATAAAATTATAGTAAAATTTTATATATACCAAAATATTTTTCTCTATACTTATTTATGTATTTTAACTATAGTTAAGTATATTTATAAAGTTTAAAATAGTTTTAATACAAGATAGAAGTTATTTTCAAAGAAAAACAAATTACCAAAAATAACTTAGGCTTGTCGACAACCCCAAGGACCCCTTGTCGACAAGGTGACAATTTATTTCAAAAGTTTGAATTTCAAAGGAAGTGTCTATTCATCATATCCTTTCACGAATGGACATGGCTGTTGTTCTACCATAAATAGGGGCTGTTTTAAACGAATTTACAATCATATTTTCTCTGATTTCACTCCTCTTCTTCTTCCACATTTCTTTATATACAGTTTTACCATTACTCTGCCGAAATAACCATTGAATCTAACTAGATCATCTCTGGTTTGATTCTCTATCACTATCTCAACAAGATCCCAGTGCTATCCAGAGTTATAGACTTCTTTATATTCAATCGAGCGAGAAAAGGTGTGATTTTAGCCTGGAAAATCAATCGGGTGAACTTGTTGCCCGTAAAATCAAGTATCTCTACCCAGAGGATTTTGAATCTGGAGCGGTGTACCTCGTGGCCTTGAAATCGGGGGTGTAATTGTAAGAATTGATTTTGAAAGGAAATCCGTACGTGTGTTGCGAGACTGGATGTAGGGTAACTCCGAACTAGTAAAAAATCTGGTGTGTTCTTTCCTTTATTGCTTTTACTTTATATTTGCATTTGTGTTTGATTCTGTGATCATATCTGTGTCTGAATATTGCATACATTTGTGTTCAAATTAATATAAACTCAAAAAGAATTAGTAATTCCATAAAACACTATTCATCCCTCCCCCCCTCTAGTGTTAATTCTAGCCTTAAGATCCGTAATTCGCATTTCTCACAATTGGTATTAGAGCAAGGTTTTCAAAGTTTCATAATCTGAATTTTGAAAAAATTTCAAAATGGCTACCAACACTGGTACTGTTACTACTGCCAACACTGGTTCTATTACCTCTGTCACTAGTTCATTTGTAGAAGGTCAGTCTACTATCAGACTGCCACTTTTTAATGGCAGTAACTATGCATATTGGGCATGTAGGATGAAAATATATTTACAATTTGTAGGACTAGACACTTGGAATATCACACAGACTGAATATTTTGAACCCACAACTGGTTTTGCATAGTGGACTGATGAGCAAAAGACCGTGGCAAAAAATAACTCTAAAGCTATGAATATTTTGTTTTGTTTACTTGATAGGAATGAATTTAATAGAGTGTTAGTTTTTAAGTCTGCATATGAAATCTGGAAAACTTTGCAAGTTACTCACGAAGGAACAAGCAAAGTTAAACAGACCAAAATTTCCATGCTCAAAAATCAGTTTCAATTATTTACAATGAATCCTAGTGAGTCTATTCCAGATATGTATAGTAGATTTCAGGATATTGTGCATTCTCTAATATCCTTGGGAAAGGTATTTTCGGAAGAAGATCAAGTCAGAAAAATATTAAATTCTCTTACTCCAGAATGGGATCAAAAGACACTTGTGATCGAAGAGGCAAATGACATCAGTACCTTAAAGATAGAAGAATTAATTGTGAATCTAATGTAGTTTGAAGTCCAAATGCTTGGGAGAAGAGAAAGCAAAGCATCTGAAAAGAAATCAATTGCATTCAATGCATTGACCGATGGATCAGACTCAAACAACAATAATGATGAAGAGATAGCCTTTATGACAAAGAACTTTTGGAAATTCCTAAAATACAGAAAGATGAATAATCTCAAGAGAAACAACTATAAGAACTCTGGTAATCAGAATGTAGTGCCAAACGATATCAAATGTTTCAACTGTGATGAACCAGGCCGTATCAAAAGAGACTGTCCTCATCCAGATAAGCAAAATCTTCCTATAAACAATGATTCCATATAGAAATGAAAACATGAATTTACCGCTACTCTAGATGGCTCAGATTCGTCCTCAAGCGATGATGATCAGAAGACGGATAATTCAAATATGTGTTTCATGGCAGTTCACGACTCCGACGAATTCAGAGAAACTAACTCAGAAAAAGGTACACGTTTACAATACATTAGTTGAAATTGCATGCTTAGGATTGGATGTTTGATTGGTTGATTTTTAATTGGTGTGTCATTTGAATTTTAAAATTTTTATTATTATTTTATTATATATTTACTATTATTTTATTTTTGTTTTTATTTTTATATAGTATCATAATATTTTATGGAATATACTATAATTCTAATAATATTCCAGATATTATATAGACATTAAAAATAATAAATATATATATATATATATATTAGAATACTTAAGAGAAATAAATCATGGAAATTCAGAGACACGTTGTCGACAAGGGTACAAAAATTTGAAATTCAAATTTGAATTCAAATGTTTGAATTTCTCTCCATCTTTTCACTTCATTCAAGTCTCTGAAAAGTCACTGTTTGACCAGACAACCTATCCCTTGAGAATCTATTTATTTACTATCTCTTATCACAACTTTTCACTTTCATTTTCAAATTCAAACTCTTATTTCTAAATATCAAGCTCTCTACTCTCTACTCTAATGGCTTCTTCAAGCAACCCTTCCACAATGAGACTTTCCAGAAATATAAAAGAGCAACTTTTCAATAATCCGGAGGTTATAAAAGCATATATCAACTATGCTAACTATGGAAAACTCCATCCCGGAAAGTTTGCTTTATTTCAAGATTTCTCTACTTATGAAATCGATTCTCTTTTTGCAAACAACCAAGTTCTTAGTCTTGTTGATGCTTCACAAAATGACTTTGTTTGTTATCCAAATCTTGTTAAAATTTTCTATGCAAATCTCAACCGTGGATTTTATAATGGAAATGATGATGAAATTTAGAGTAGTGTCAAAGGCACTAGAATCATTTTAAATTGTAACGTTTTGGGTACCATTCTCAATTGCAAGAGCATGGGAATGGATCTTTCTAGTTTTAATATCGATGAAAATGATCATATGACATTTCATCACATTTTCGAAGGAGATGATAACTTTGAATTCATAAATCGAAACTTTCAACCAAAAGCAAGAATTGTTAATCTTCTTTTACAACATACTTTGACCCCAAGATCGGGGAGTTTTAACAATCCAACTTCAAAAGTTTGCAAAGCACCTTTTGCTATTTTTGGAAATTATGATATTAATTGGGCGTAAGTTATTTTGGATGAACTTCATTGAAATGACCCTACTTTTTACTACTCTAATTTCATAAGGAATTTTTTTTTTAAGTTAAAGAGGATATATATAAATACATAGATATATCATCCATTGCAATCATCATTCTCAGGGTCACTATCTTTTCTCCAATAACCAAATATATCCAGGATCACAATAATCAACCAATATAAATATATCAGTACATTCACAAAGATAAGCACATACATGTGAGGATGTATATGCCTCTCTTGTTTTGAATCAGAGTTCTGGAAAACAAGAGGATTTTGGATTGCTAATTTATTTTATTTTTGACTAAACAATCCACTGGAAACATACACATTAGTCTGTTTATACTAACTAAGAAGTGATCAAGTAATAATCAATAGTAAACAAGCTTTTAATATAGATGTTTGTGTTAAGTTCTGAATAGTGACTAATTCAGTATAAAAGGAAGTGGATCCTAAGGAAACACAAGCAACATCTAGGCGTAATGGAAACGCGCCTAACTTATACATGAATGGTCACGAGTTCGAGTGCTATGCTGGTCGGTTCAAACCCAATTTTTGGTTTTTCTTTTTATTTTTCTCCTGTACAGTTTGCAATCTATTTTCTACCTACATCTGCACACATATACATATACTTTATTTTTGCCTATATACCATCATACAAAACAATAAGTCTTACTTAATTATTTTTGAAACCCATCCCTATAACCTGGAAGGCTTCAGGATAGATATGAGTTAAGAGTAAGGTTCTTGGGTTTTTGAGGATGATAGAAGTGTTTATCATCATTCAGGTTTTGTATTTCTTCTTATAAGGTCTGTCTGGCTTTAAAAATGCATTTGGTTACAATCTGAGTGAAATTCAGATTTCTATTACAAGTGCAAAGGAAAAGGTGTGGTAAAATTTGCACTTAAACATGTTTATGTGCATATATATCTGCAACTATTTGGGTCTGTCTTACTCTTCCTTTATTACAAATCTTTTCTTTATAAAAAAATAAGACATGAAACTTAAATCCTTTTCAAAGACTCAAAATTGACTAATACATTTATAAAATGTAATCATTCAATTTTTAACATGGTGTTCTTGCTAAATCCACTTACAAGATTTAATCAAAATCCTTTTTAAACATAACAGATATTTAACTTAGTTCATAGTTTCCAGATACAAATCAATCTCTTAATAAAATGCCTAACAAAATATCCATCCAATATTCAACACTTAATACAAGTAGCAATTTAAGTTATCAATACATGCAGATTTCAACATTTAGGCTCTTATCTAACTAAGTTTAGCATGCTATATCTTCTTCTCAAAGCCTTGCTCCTACTCCTATTTAGTTGCTGCAATCCCTGAAAAAGCATTGGAAACTGCCTCATTTTAAATGAGACACCCCAGATGCCATTAGCACACTAGGGTCAGACACATGTCTGGTATGAGAAAATTCACAAAAGCAATTTGTTAATTAGGTTAAAATCAAGTTAAGTACAAATACATAAGGTTCTGTCCTTTGGAATCAGGTAAATACTTGTGTGCATGCTCTGTGTCATTGTGCATGTGCACACTTTAACTTTCTTTTCAGAAACCACACATATGAATATAGCACATACATTCAAGCATACAACTCAATCATAGACAAACAATCATTCATACCAAACAGGAAAATAACTAATATGAGTTAAATCACTTATTCAATTCTCATATTTCAAATCTGGGAAAAACTCTAGTTTTCTCATCTGCTCAGGTATTATTTCCTTGGTATATTTATCTATCCTTGGTCTCATCTGCAATATTTATGAATCAATGGACACACTGTAATGAACTAATTCACTCCATTACACAAAGATCTCAGGACTTAAACAAGCCATGTGTCAACTTATGTTACTCAAGCACACAAGTCATTCCTGCAGTGTTCTTGACCCCAATTTCCTAATCAGGTTTAAGTTAATAATAACTCTTTTGATTATTCATGGCAAAACCATTCAGTGATTCATTCCATTAGCTAAAAAAAACATCCATAACATGGCATCTCATATTATTCATGACCATACAGAAGTAAACAAGCAAACAACCAATGGTGATTACAAAATAAGGTTCTGCATATACATATATTCATCTTGGTATTTTAAAAGGAGTTTAGGCAACTAACATTGGCTTATGATCTCTGAGAGAGTTTTTCTTTTGCAAACATTTGTGCTTGAGTTAAACTCAGAATAATCTGGTTTCACTGAATCACAAAATTTTGTTTGCTATATATTTTATTGAATCAGGAGCATCAGCACATAGGCAACCCTATTGCACCCCTAATTCCTTTTTATTTCAAGCCTCAGCACTTATACATGAGTATATTGCAGCTCATCATTATTTACATCTTTCTGGGTTGAGCCAAAACCAATACTACTTGCCTATTCTCAACATTTTATTTTCTGGGTATTTGTTTATATCCCTAAATATTAACATATAAGAGATCTGAGTGTATAAAACAGACAGGTATGCTAACAATACTTAAAACTTTGTTATAATAAAACAAGTGATCAACCAAAGAAAATCAAAACATATTCAGGTTTAAATTCACAGATTAAACATTCATATGTGAAAATACTCTTTGAATAAAAATACTTTTATCTGGCTGCCTACATTAGGACTTATTGCCTTAGATTTTTGAGTGAGTTTTCTCACCTAGCTCTCTCCTTTGTTTCCTTAATTAATTGATGAACTCCTGCTCTTATCCTCAAGCTCTCTTTCTTCCCTTTGTCTTATGATTTCAGTGGTATTGTTTTTCTTCTTTTTTTTTCAAAATTCTTTTCTGAGGAGAAGAGGAGGCTGCTGCATATACATGTATATATATGCAGGGTCTCTCTTAGGGTTTTGGGTATTGGCTAAAGCCATTTTTGCCCACCAGAAAATCATGTTATCTGCATTTTAAACCCAAAGTTTTACCCCCTTCCCGGCTTAATTTGGGTGAAGAGAAAAGTAGTTACACATTTTTCAGAAATTTTGCTTTTCAGAAAATACTTTTCCCCCTTGTCTACAATCATGCTAAAAATGTGACTTGATTTTGTTATTTATTAAATACTCTTTTCTAATTCTGCCTATAGCAACATTTCTCTGTTTTCTCTTATTTTTTTCTATTTTTAGCTTTCATGCAAATGGCATGTACTTCCTTTATTTATTTATAAGAGGATTAGTTCTTTTTATATCTTCATTCTTTTTATTTCTGCTTATATTAAAATATGTCTGTATATTTTATTTCACTAGTTTGAACTCTAGTATTTTATTAACACATATATATATTTATATATATATATATATATCATTCTGTATTGACACACACATGCACATGTATACTTAAAAAAAATATTCAGTAGCATACATATATTTATATTTACTTATGCATTCAGCTTTTAAAGATTTAATATATATATATATACATATATATATATATTATATATTTATTTTCCATACATATCAATATGTATGTATTCTTGGAGTTCAGGGTTTCAGCTTATATTCATGTGCATTACCTGTGCACTCATGTACACACTGATACACTATCAAGCTATATCAATTCCTCCTTTAAAATTTATTTAAAAATTATTTTAAATTCATTTATATTTTTCAGGATAAATTCCTAAAATCTTGGGTCATTACATACACCCCTCCTTTTAGAAATTGTGTCCCACAATTTTCCTAAGCTTAAAATAAATTTTAAACTTAACTCAGAGAACAAGTATATTCTCTACTAAATAGATTCTTAGTTCTATACTAACTAAAAATATATTCATCCAAAATAAAGAAAACAATCAAAGATCAGAATTACCTTAATCTGAAAATAGCTTAGGATAATTCATCCTAACCTTGTCTTCTAATTCCCATGTGCAATCACTAGGATCTAGACTCCACTGCACCTTCACAAGTTTCAGAGATTTATTCCTCAACTTCTTCACATCTTTTGCCAAAATTCCCACTGGATCCTTTTCATAAATCAAATTAGGATTTATCTGCACTTGGGTTGGGGTTTCAAGGATTTCTGCCTTGTCATGAACCCACCTTCTCAATTGTGATACATGAAAAACATCATGTATGCCTTGCATGTTTTCTGGTAATTCCAACCTATATGCCAAGGGACCAATTCTCTCCAGAATTTTGTATGGTCCAATATATCTTGGGGTTAATTTGCCTTGTTTTCCAAACCTCAACACATTTTTCATGGGTGAGATTTTGATGAAAACAAAATTTCCCACTTCATATTCTACCTGCCTCCTTCTCATGTCTGCAAATTTCTTTTGCCTATCTTGAGCTGCAGTCATTCTTCTTCTTATCAACTCAATTTTCTCCTTGGTTTCTTGTATGTACTCAGGTCCTAAAATAGACCTTTCTCCTGCTTCTACCCAGCAAACAGGTGACAAGCAAGGTTTACCATATAAGGCTTCAAATGGAGCCATTCCTATGGTGCTTTGGTAGCTGTTGTTGTATGTAAATTCAACTAGATGAAGATAATCTTCCCAGTTGCCCCCAAAATCCAGTATACATGCTCTTAACATGTCCTCCAAAACTTTGTTTACCACCTCAGTCTACCCATCTGATTGAGGATGGTAGGCAGTACTTAAACATAGTTCACTTCCCATTGCTTCTTGAAAGCTTCTCCAGAATTTTGAAGTGAAGATGGTATCCCTATCACTCACAATGGTTTTGGGAATGCCATGTAACCTTACCACTTCTTTTATAAAAATTTGAGCTAGTTTTGGTGCAGTTCTTTCTGACTTGACTGGGATGAAGTGTGCTACCTTGGTTAGCCTATCAACTATCACCCATATACTTGTATTACCTCTCTTAGATCTAGGCAGTCCATCTATGAAGTCCATAGATATGTCTTCCCACTTCCACTGTGGTACACTAAGAGGTTGCATCAACCCTGATGGTCTTTGAGTTTCAGCCTTGACTTGTTGGCAAGTCATACATTTGGCAATGTACTTGGCTATATCAGATTTCATCCCCTTCCACCAGAAATCTCTTTTCAAGTTTTGGTACATTTTTGTGTTACCTGGGTGTATGGAGTATTTACTTCTGTGATATTCATTCAATATTTCCTTCTTCAATTCTATGTCTTCTGGTACACACATCCTATTCTGGTATCTCACATAACCATCTTTATCAATGTGGTGATTCAATACTTCCTCCCCTCTTGAGAGGAGCATTCTCTTCTCTAATAAGTGAGCATCTTGTTC
The DNA here is from genome assembly GCA_030737815.1 of Allium fistulosum. NCBI lineage: Eukaryota > Viridiplantae > Streptophyta > Magnoliopsida > Asparagales > Amaryllidaceae > Allium > Allium fistulosum. The sequence continues at coordinate 528,402,217 of CM060902.1, forward strand.
TTGCATTTTTCCTACCTTCAGAATTAAATCTGGTTGAAGTGTCATTAAGCTTAACTTCCCTTTATCTTCTTGTGCACCATGCATCTGCACACAACCATTCTCCTCAATCTCTAACTCAGTTAGCAAAGACAAATTTCTAAATTCTGCTATCATCATTTTAGCCAATTTAGCATGCTGTCTACTTAGAGCATCTGCAACTTTGTTTGCTTTGCCTGGTGTATAGAGTATGTCAAAATCATAGGCAGCTAAGAACTCCACCCATCTATGTTGCCTCATGTTCAAATCTTTTTGTGAAAACAAATATTTTAGAGACTTGTGGTCAGTGTAAAGTTCAAACTTAGTGCCTAATAAATAATGTCTCCAAAGTTTTAAAGCATATATCACAGCTGCTAATTCGAGATCATGTGTGGCATACCTTACTTCATGGGGTTTAAGTTGTCTGGATGCATATGCAATGACTTGGCCTTGTTGCATCAACACTGCACCCAAGCCAAATCCACTAGCATCAGTGTATACCATTAATTCTTCATTTCCATGTGGTACCTTTAGAATTGGAGCATTCACCAATGCCTCCTTCAATTGTTCAAAAGACTTTTCACATTTTTCTGACCAAACAAAAGCTTGGTTCTTCCTGGTTAGGTTAGTGAGTGGTGTAGAAATTTTTGAAAAATCTTTTATAAACCTTCTATAATACCCTGCCATCCCCATAAATGACCTCACTTCACTCACAGTGCTTGGCCTCTTCCATGCTTGGATAGCCACTACTTTATTGGGGTTCACAGAAATTCCCTTGGCAGATATAACATGGCCAAGAAAATGTACTTCCTCCTTCCAAAACACACATTTTGAAAATTTTGCCTTTAAATCTTTTTCCCTTAGCCTAGACAAAACCAGGTGCAAATGATGCTTATGTTCTTCCACTGTCTTGGAATAAATCAAAATGTCATCTATGAAAATAAGCACAAACTTGTCTAAACAATCTCTAAAGGTTCTGTTCATTAAATCTACAAAGTAAGATGGTGCATTGGTCAAGCCAAATGGCATAACCAAAAATTCATACAACCCATACCTAGTGTTAAAGGCAGTGTACTTGATGCTTGATTCTTCCACCTTCATTTGATGAAAACCAGATGCTAAGTCTAGTCTAGAAAATACTTTTGCCCCTGCTAATTGATCAAAAAGATCATCTATTCTTGGCAATGGGTATTTATTTTTAATAGTTACTTTGTTTAATTCTCTATAATCTATGCAGAGTCTTAAAGAGCCATCTTGCTTCTTAACAAACACCACTGGTGCTCCCCAGCAAGAATTACTTGGTCTTATAAAACCCTTTTCTTCCAATTCTTCTAACTGTTTCTTTAATTCTTTTAGTTCATTTGGCCCCATTCTAGTTGGCTTTTTAATCACTGGGCTTGCTCCTGGAACTAAATTAATCTGGAATTCTACTGGTCTATGGTGTGGAATACCCTTGACCTCACCAAACACATCCAAATATTCATTGACTATGGGAATTTCTTCAATGGTTAGTTCACTGAAATCTTTTTCTGAGTCAACTAAATGATATAGTTTTCCTTCCTTAGCTACCTCACATAAAACTGTGATTCTCTGGCCTCTAGAATTTTGCAATGATATGGTGGATGAATCTAAATTAATTATGGCTTTAAATTGCCTTAACCAGTCTACCCCCAATATAACACCTATATTTGGGTAATTCAAAACATATAAATTGGAAATAAAAATATTTCCTCCTATGTTTAATCCCACATCCACACAAATCATATTTAAAACACTAGAACTCCCCAATGGACTGTGTATATGCAATGGGGTTTCAACCAATATGCAATTCAGTTTTAGCATTCTAACCAGTTCATAAGAAATTAAGGAGTGAGTTGCCCCAGTATCATATACTACTGTTATGGGTATGGTACAAATAAGTAATGTACCTTCCACTTGGCTATGGTTTACAGTGTTACTCTCCACTGTGGCTTTGCCTTTTCCTTCCAAATTTGCCAATTTGCCTTGCTGTTTATACTCAGGACAATTCCTCTTCATATGCCCCTCTTTCCCACATAGATAGCATTTGAAAGCTCCTCCTTTCAATTCTGGACATTTAGGTTTGATATGCCCTTCCTTTCCACACTGATGGCACACAATTTTCTTCTTGTCTTCCTTAGCTTTGACATCTCCAGTGCTTTTGTTACTAGCCTCTTCTTTCTTCTTATCATAAGGGTGATACCTCCCCTTACCTTTCTTGTTATTATTGCTCTTAAAATTTCTGAACTTCTCCCTTTCCTTGTCATGCTGTTCCAACCTCAAAGCTAAGTCTATCACATGATCAAAAGTCTTGTCTGCATAGGGTAACATAGCTCTGCTAAGTCCTGGGTTCAGACCTTTTATGTACCTATCATTTTTAGATGCTTCATCTGCCACAAGCATTGCTCCATATGTGGAAAGCCCCTCAAACTTTTGAGTGTATTCTGTGACAGTCATGGTTCCTTGTCTAAGTCTAATGAATTCTTCTAGCAAGGTAGTCTTTGCTGATGCTGGTACAAACCTTGCTTCCAACATCTCTTTGAATTGATTCCAAGTGATTTCATTCTCATTCCTTCCTGCAATGATTACTTCCCACCAGCCTAAAGCTACTCCTTTCAGCTGTCTTGAAGCCACTTGCCTCTTTCTTTGATCATCAAGTTGCATGTCATTGAAAATTCTTTCCAATGTTCTCAACCATGTTTGAATTTCCATGATACTCTCTGTTCCTTCAAAGCTTTTGCCTCCTAAATGAGTATATGTCTTAAGTAATTTTGAGAGTTCTTCATAGGGATTTTCTTGCCTTTGTCCTGCCCCATCCCTAAATGCTCTCACCAAGTCTTGCAGATTGACCATTGGTGGTGCATGGGAAGATCCTGCTCCCTGATTTGGTGGTCTCCCTACCATAGTTTGCTAATAATAATTTACATAGCTGGTTAGTTTGATATTTAGTTTCCTTTAATTTTATTTCTATCTAAGGACTTGATCCTTACTTCCACTATGTTGAATAACATAGCTCTGATACCAACTGAAATGACCCTACTTTTTACTACTCTAATTTCATAAGGAATTTTTTTTTTAAGTTAAAGAGGATATATATAAATACATAGATATATCATCCATTGCAATCATCATTCTCAGGGTCACTATCTTTTCTCCAATAACCAAATATATCCAGGATCACAATAATCAACCAATATAAATATATCAGTACATTCACAAAGATAAGCACATACATGTGAGGATGTATATGCCTCTCTTGTTTTGAATCAGAGTTCTGGAAAACAAGAGGATTTTGGATTGCTAATTTATTTTATTTTTGACTAAACAATCCACTGGAAACATACACATTAGTCTGTTTATACTAACTAAGAAGTGATCAAGTAATAATCAATAGTAAACAAGCTTTTAATATAGATGTTTGTGTTAAGTTCTGAATAGTGACTAATTCAGTATAAAAGGAAGTGGATCCTAAGGAAACACAAGCAACATCTAGGCGTAATGGAAACGCGCCTAACTTATACATGAATGGTCACGAGTTCGAGTGCTATGCTGGTCGGTTCAAACCCAATTTTTGGTTTTTCTTTTTATTTTTCTCCTGTACAGTTTGCAATCTATTTTCTACCTACATCTGCACACATATACATATACTTTATTTTTGCCTATATACCATCATACAAAACAATAAGTCTTACTTAATTATTTTTGAAACCCATCCCTATAACCTGGAAGGCTTCAGGATAGATATGAGTTAAGAGTAAGGTTCTTGGGTTTTTGAGGATGATAGAAGTGTTTATCATCATTCAGGTTTTGTATTTCTTCTTATAAGGTCTGTCTGGCTTTAAAAATGCATTTGGTTACAATCTGAGTGAAATTCAGATTTCTATTACAAGTGCAAAGGAAAAGGTGTGGTAAAATTTGCACTTAAACATGTTTATGTGCATATATATCTGCAACTATTTGGGTCTGTCTTACTCTTCCTTTATTACAAATCTTTTCTTTATAAAAAAATAAGACATGAAACTTAAATCCTTTTCAAAGACTCAAAATTGACTAATACATTTATAAAATGTAATCATTCAATTTTTAACATGGTGTTCTTGCTAAATCCACTTACAAGATTTAATCAAAATCCTTTTTAAACATAACAGATATTTAACTTAGTTCATAGTTTCCAGATACAAATCAATCTCTTAATAAAATGCCTAACAAAATATCCATCCAATATTCAACACTTAATACAAGTAGCAATTTAAGTTATCAATACATGCAGATTTCAACATTTAGGCTCTTATCTAACTAAGTTTAGCATGCTATATCTTCTTCTCAAAGCCTTGCTCCTACTCCTATTTAGTTGCTGCAATCCCTGAAAAAGCATTGGAAACTGCCTCATTTTAAATGAGACACCCCAGATGCCATTAGCACACTAGGGTCAGACACATGTCTGGTATGAGAAAATTCACAAAAGCAATTTGTTAATTAGGTTAAAATCAAGTTAAGTACAAATACATAAGGTTCTGTCCTTTGGAATCAGGTAAATACTTGTGTGCATGCTCTGTGTCATTGTGCATGTGCACACTTTAACTTTCTTTTCAGAAACCACACATATGAATATAGCACATACATTCAAGCATACAACTCAATCATAGACAAATAATCATTCATACCAAACAGGAAAATAACTAATATGAGTTAAATCACTTATTCAATTCTCATATTTCAAATCTGGGAAAAACTCTAGTTTTCTCATCTGCTCAGGTATTATTTCCTTGGTATATTTATCTATCCTTGGTCTCATCTGCAATATTTATGAATCAATGGACACACTGTAATGAACTAATTCACTCCATTACACAAAGATCTCAGGACTTAAACAAGCCATGTGTCAACTTATGTTACTCAAGCACACAAGTCATTCCTGCAGTGTTCTTGACCCCAATTTCCTAATCAGGTTTAAGTTAATAATAACTCTTTTGATTATTCATGGCAAAACCATTCAGTGATTCATTCCATTAGCTAAAAAAAAACATCCATAACATGGCATCTCATATTATTCATGACCATACAGAAGTAAACAAGCAAACAACCAATGGTGATTACAAAATAAGGTTTTGCATATACATATATTCATCTTGGTATTTTAAAAGGAGTTTAGGCAACTAACATTGGCTTATGATCTCTGAGAGAGTTTTTCTTTTGCAAACATTTGTGCTTGAGTTAAACTCAGAATAATCTGGTTTCACTGAATCACAAAATTTTGTTTGCTATATATTTTATTGAATCAGGAGCATCAGCACATAGGCAACCCTATTGCACCCCTAATTCCTTTTTATTTCAAGCCTCAGCACTTATACATGAGTATATTGCAGCTCATCATTATTTACATCTTTCTGGGTTGAGCCAAAACCAATACTACTTGCCTATTCTCAACATTTTATTTTCTGGGTATTTGTTTATATCCCTAAATATTAACATATCAGAGATCTGAGTGTATAAAACAGACAGGTATGCTAACAATACTTGAAACTTTGTTATAATAAAACAAGTGATCAACCAAAGAAAATCAAAACATATTCAGGTTTAAATTCACAGATTAAACATTCATATGTGAAAATACTCTTTGAAAAAATACTTTTATCTGGCTGCCTACATTAGGACTTATTGCCTTAGATTTTTGAGTGAGTTTTCTCACCTAGCTCTCTCCTTTGTTTCCTTAATTAATTGATGAACTCCTGCTCTTATCCTCAAGCTCTCTTTCTTCCCTTTGTCTTATGATTTCAGTGGTATTGTTTTTCTTCTTTTTTTTTTCAAAATTCTTTTCTGAGGAGAAGAGGAGGCTGCTGCATATACATGTATATATATGCAGGGTCTCTCTTAGGGTTTTGGGTATTGGCTAAAGCCATTTTTGCCCACCAGAAAATCATGTTATCTGCATTTTAAACCCAAAGTTTTACCCCCTTCCCGGCTTAATTTGGGTGAAGAGAAAAGTAGTTACACATTTTTCAGAAATTTTGCTTTTCAGAAAATACTTTTCCCCCTTGTCTACAATCATGCTAAAAATGTGACTTGATTTTGTTATTTATTAAATACTCTTTTCTAATTCTGCCTATAGCAACATTTCTCTGTTTTCTCTTATTTTTTTCTATTTTTAGCTTTCATGCAAATGGCATGTACTTCCTTTATTTATTTATAAGAGGATTAGTTCTTTTTATATCTTCATTCTTTTTATTTCTGCTTATATTAAAATATGTCTGTATATTTTATTTCACTAGTTTGAACTCTAGTATTTTATTAACACATATATATATTTATATATATATATCATTCTGTATTGACACACACATGCACATGTATACTTAAAAAAAATATTCAGTAGCATACATATATTTATATTTACTTATGCATTCAGCTTTTAAAGATTTAATATATATATATATATACATATATATATATTATATATTTATTTTCCATACATATCAATATGTATGTATTCTTGGAGTTCAGGGTTTCAGCTTATATTCATGTGCATTACCTGTGCACTCATGTACACACTGATACACTATCAAGCTATATCAATTCCTCCTTTAAAATTTATTTAAAAATTATTTTAAATTCATTTATATTTTTCAGGATAAATTCCTAAAATCTTGGGTCATTACATTCATCCCAAAAATTATGAAGTGGGTGAAAACACTTTGTATCTTGGAATCTATCTCACTCGGATTTTTAATTAATTTGGAGTGTATTTCAAAGGAGAAGAATTTGTTTCAAAAAAAAAATTTAATCACTCAAACATTTCTCTTATGAAAATTCCATATGTTTTTCAACCATATGAGACTCTTGCCGAAAAGGAAGAGCGTTTGGCTCATGAGGAGATGGAAGAGGAGGAAGAAGAAGAAGAAGAAGGGGATGCAATGGAAATAGAAGAAGAAGAAGAAGAAGGTGAAACATCCTTGGAAAGTATTGACTATCCCTCTAATCCAACCAACAAAACCTTACTCAAAAATCAAAAGACCATTGTTGAGAATCAACGGACTCTTAAACGGTCTGTTAGTAAGAAATTGGATAAAATGTCATCCAAGATGAACAAGTTTTTCTCCAAAGTCAGCAAGAAGCTTGGATTATCTTCATCTTCTTCATCCTCTAACTAGTTCTACCTTTTCATGTCATGTTGTATTGGTTTTAGTTTGTTTTGATTTGAATGTTCGTGTAGTTCTTAATGTTTAATCATTGTATCGTTCTATTATGAAATGATATTGAATTACTTTTCCGTTATCTAGCTTATCTTATCTCCAGAATAAATGTTAGTATATTATATAAATATATATATACACACAATTATTCACAAAATCAAAATGAGTCATCAAAATTAACTGACCCCTATCGACAACCCCCCAGAGACCCTGTCTGGTCAGAAATGACTTTTCATTTTAAAGTTGAATAACTACCTTGTGTCTATTCATTTCAAACGAATTTCTACACCTATAAATACATATTTCTTTCAGAATTCATCACTCAAAATCATTTCTTATCTACTCTATCTATATTTCTTCTCACAAACTCAAATATGGCCGATCCAATTCATAGTTTGACCGAGAATCTTGAAGAAACCCTTAATTCTTTCAAGAATATTCTTTCTTTCATTCTCCATAATCAGCGACACTTAGAGTTGAGTCAAGTGCAGATGATCAAGGAGCAAGAAAAACATTTCGATGCGATTTGATGGATGATTTCCTCCCTGCACAAAGATGATAATGAAGCACATCCTCCAGTCTCTCTCACCAATGAAAATGAAAATTGGGATGTCATTAAAGCAGACCCTATATTTGGAGAAGAAGGATGGGTGGAAGTTCCTCGTAATGTTTGATTTTATTTGATTGCTTTGTTTGATTTGAATTGATTGCTTGGATTGATTTGGTTTGGTGTGGATTGATAATTGGTGTGCAAAACATAATATGTAGAAATACACATTGATATTTATATGATCTTTGATTAGTTATCATGTCTATCAGTATATTTATCTCTTAATCTATCTATTATATACTCGATTATATATTTTATCAATGTAGGTACTTTAGTACAAGAATAAGGGGGATTTATATAGTTTGGAGTTAGTTTTTGTTGATGACAAAGGGGGAGAAGTATAAAATAGGATAGTTAGGCACAGATTAAGGGGGAGTTATTAGTTTTAGGGGGAGTTATTAGGATAGAAGTAATATTTTATAAATAAAGGTTGTCATCATCAAAAAGGGGGAGATTGTTAGTCCCTGAGAAGTTGGTTTTGATGACAACAACCTTAGAATAAGATTATAAAATATAAATACTAACATTATTGTTTAGCTATATATGTATATGCAGGATATATATACAAGTACCAAAGAATGAAGACTGTACAGTATAGAGATTCAAGAACTGATGAACTCAAGAGCGATAATATCAAAATTCAAGACTTATGAGTATCAAGATTATCAAGAGTTCAAGATTTCAAGATAAGTAATTTAGTTAGGAATTTTGTTAAAACTCCTAGAAAAGCATGACATCTTAAAATCCATTTTATTCATGGAATGGAATCCACTTCGAGCCCGTTAAAGGGATGGAACCCTAAGTAGGATGGAACCTACGAAAAATCTTGTGGAACACTGTTTTGTATCCACTAACTTTTATTCAAATGTTTTACAAAATTATATATTGTTTTCAAAATGATTTCAAAATCTTCCTTTTTAAATCAAAAACATCTATCCTGGTTTTAATATACTTTTAGCCTCAAAATAATCTTTATTTTCAATATCAAATTATCCTTGGTTTTAAACTATCTTTTAATTATAATATATTTAATTTTTAATATTAATACTTAGATTTAAATATAAAATTATAGTAAAATTTTACATATACCAAAATATTATTCTCTATACTTATTTATGTATTTTAACTATAGTTAAGTATATTTATAAAGTTTAAAATAGTTTTAATACAAGATAGAAGTTATTTTCAAAGAAAAACCAATTACCAAAAATAACTTAGGCTTGTCGACAACCCCAAGGACCCTTTGTCGACAAGGTGACAGTTTATTTCAAAAGTTTTAATTTCAAAGGAAGTGTATATTCGTCATATCCTTTCACGAATGGACATGGCTGTTGTTCTACTATAAATAGGGGCTATTTTAAATGAATTTACAATCATATTTTCTCTGATTTCACTCCTCTTCTTCTTCCATATTTCTTTATATACATTTTTATCATTACTCTACCGAAATCACCATTGAATCTAACTAGATCATCTCTGGTTTGATTCTCTATCACTATCTTAACAAGATCCCAGTGCTATTCAGAGTTATAGACTTCTTTGTATTCAATCGAGCGAGAAAAGGTGTGATTGTAGCCTGGAAAATCAATCGGGTGAACTTGTTGCCCGTAAAATCAAGTATCTCTACCTAGAGGATTGTGAATCTGGAGTGGTGTACCTCGTGGCCTTGAAATCGAGGGTGTAATTGTAAGAATTGATTTTGAAAAGAAATCCGTACTTGTGTTGCGGGACTAGATGTAGGGTAACTCCGAACCATTATAAAATCTAGTGTGTTCTTTCCTTTATTGCTTTTACTTTATATCTGCATCTGCGTTTGATTTTGTGATCATATCTATGTCTAATATTGCATACATTTATGTTCAAATTAATATAAACTCAAAAAGAATTAGTAATTCCTTAAAACACTATTCACCCCTCCCCCCTCTAGTGTTAATTCTAGCCTTAAGATCTGTAATCCGCATTTCTCACATCTTCCTCTTTCTCCAACACCTTCATTTTCTCCTTGTATCTTGCCTGACTTAGAAGAACCCACCAAATCGTTTGCCTAGAAACACCTGAACACATGCAAACCCCAAATTCGTGACTCAATGACACGATTATAAAAGGGAAGCATACCTATCTTAATTAAATTATGAGCACGTGGTTGAAACATGGATTAAGAGCGAGTTACCGATATTTTTGATCGAGAGTGATGTTTCATGTTTGATTTTAGTGTTAAAGGTGAATATTTTTTCTTCCAACCTTTCGGTTATGTGCTTGTGCAAATAACAGGAGAAAAGGTTTAAGTGTTGTGAAGTGTAAAGTGAGGAGAGAAAGGAAAGTGGTGCAAATTTATATATGAGCGATGGAAAGGGTGTCAAACTGGTCATTGAGGGTGACTAAGTCAAAGAAAAAAAATAAAAGAGAAAGGGTTGGCATTGAGGCATGTTGAACCCTATTCGCGTGTCTCTAATGATGGATCGGTGAGTGGGATACCGATCCCTCCAGAAACACAAAAAAAGAGATGCGTTAATGAAGGATATTAATGGGATAAAAAATGAAGTAAAGAAGTGACATACAACTAGGAAGTGGCAGATGATCGCCATCGTGAAGATTTCATTGTAAATATAAGTGTACAGGACACTAATAAATTTGGCAACGACCTACGAATATCCGAACATCTCCGGAATCCAATAACGGGAACGTACATGTGAATGAACATGGGAATTATATAAGAATTCAACCTTTTGAAATTAACTAAAATTACAATCTAGCCTGAAGCAATCAAGTTTGAGATCGAATCAGAAGAAAACCTATAAATCTCACATGACCGGATCTGTACATACTAACAAATACGACATCTGACTTGCACCATTGAAGATCGATAAAGGAACAAAAATCAACCAGAAAGTTAGATAGACTTCTTCCCAGCAAATCAGACAATTTTCAATTCAAAGCACGTCATGTTACCCACAAGACGTACTTTGGGGGGCAAGTGTTACCCAGTGCATTGACCCGGCTATATTGGGCTGATCATGCAGGCCAGACTTGACTGTTGATGAGAAGGATGATCATGAGGCAGCGGCCACATGACCAAGATATAAAGTCTGGACAATTGTACGGAGCCCTGATTGGACAGAGTTGATAAATGGGCAATGCGGGATATCAGAAAGATAGGATTTAGCTTCTATAGGAGAGGGATCGTCATAGTGGATGATGTATATGAATTAGATAGTATAGGGTTCGGTGTAACATGAAGAGGCCATAGGGATTGGTACGATAACTAGGTTAGGAAGTCAATTAGGTGGGTATGCAGAGGGATTGGCATAAGACATGGTACCTAGTTCGACATGGCCTAACAATGATAGACATATTGGTGTGATACATTGGATAGAGAGGGATCGTCATGGTGTGACTTGTGAGATAAGGATCGACATGTTGTTGGTCATGAGAGAGGGTTCGGCACGGCTTGCTCTTAAGGGATAGATCGACATGGTATGACTTGTGTGAGATGGGTCGGCATGGAAAGGTTTATGTGATATGGATCGGCATGGCTTGCTCGTGGAGGATGGATCAGTATACGTTGGAGAACCAGGAGGGATCGGCACTCCCTTGACTAGATTGGGATTTTAACTAAATTACTATAAGAACTAGAGCTCCACGTATCCAAACGCCGTGATATTTGTAGCACCATTATGTTAGAGCATAAGGGAGCTACCATAGGGATCGCTAGCCAAAACTCAACACATAGAGGGATCGATACAGATCCCTATCCATTGAGAGTTGGGCCTAGTCCTCCCTATGATGGGCCCATATGGTCGAGAAGGTCCTATTGCCGAAGTTCCAATCAGATTGGAGGTCATCTTCATCTATAAATACTGGCATAGGGGTCCATTCTGGGGACTCATACGTTGTTAGTTGGATTCCACCATTATTGTAACTAACTTCTTCCATTCCTTTCTTATCTCTTGCTATTTCTTGCTGTTTGTGATTGTAATCAAGTTAATTGAAAAGCAATAAAGAGTATAGTCAAAGTGGACGTAGGCAATCAACGCCGAACAACTATAAATCTTGTTGTTTCTGCTTTATGCTGTTTTTTCTTGATATTTTGTGATTTTCCCCTGTTTTCATTTAATTTCTTCATTTATTTCACTACTTAAATCTATTCCTGGGTGTTTGTGGCCAATTTGGTTGCAAATAGGAGTATAATAAATAAGTTAGTAAATAGTATTAACCCTTATAGGAAAAAAGTAGAAGATAATTATGGAAATTAGTCCATAATTAAAAGCGGAATAAGGAGATTTTTTTTATATGGCCTTAGTGCCCGGGTGATGTATATTACCTATACAGTATATAGTTATGGTAGTATAATTAGGAAAGTGAAAAATATGACTAAGTTATAGGGATGCAAGGATAGTCAAAATCACACAGAAGCTTGCTAAGCTTATTTGGCTACCGGTAGTGTGGCTTTGAGGCTGATTGGAGGCATCTCCTATAATGGCTAGCCACAGTGAACATGACGTTAGTCCCAAATCTAGTGGGTACGTATGCCCAACTAATCTAACTACTAGTAGCTACAAATAACCAGGCTAATGCGAGACAACATGGTTCGAGTTATAGGTCATAAGATGAATATTCCAATAAGGTCTGCTAATGGGTTGAGGTATTAAGTAGATATGTAGGGACTGCCTCTTTCCCATTCAAGAAGTTTTAAATAGTTAGGATTACCTTTTAGGCACAGTAGTGGGAAATCATGGGAGGGGCCCGCGTTGGGGTTGAGGTAGTAATTGGCTGTTGTAGGGTCCGCTTATTTCTAAGTATTAAGTTGCCTTCGAGATTTTCTTACGATGTAAACTAGGAAGTACCCGAAAAGGGTCCGCCTTTGATTTAGTATTAAATGACGGGGATTTGCCTCGAGTATATGTATTAAATGATCTAAGTCTGCCTATTAGAGAGGAATTAAGTGGCTTAGGTGCTTTCTCTCACATCATTAGGGTACGATTGAAGGAGAAGAGTCTTTAAACTCTGTAGTTGCGTTGTATCTGCATTAGAGTTATAATTTGGACTAGAAAGGCCCTTGTTCTATAGTTGATGATACGCGATGGACCTTAACTGGAAGAGCCTTTGGCTCACAATTGGAGGTATACTTGGTAGGATATAGTCTAGGATGCATAATACATACTACTCATCTAAATGATACTACCTAAATACTATTATGGAAAGACTTCAGATTTTCATTCATCAGATATTGTTGTTCTTCCTCCCTCCTTGTTACGGCACACAATTTAGGAGGAAATGATAATGATGGAGAACATGAAGGCAATGGTGAAGATTTGTGGTAATTTAGTTATTTATCTAGGCTTTTGACGTATTCAGATGTACCCACATTTCAGAAACGTTGATGTTTTATTTTAAGATATTGTAGTGTGGATATTTTATGATGTTTATTGTTGAGACATGGTTTTTGAGAAATGCGTACTTTGTTTTTCTAATATATATTATCCCTAACTCCATGAGATTCTGAAAGTATAGATATATAGCACTTTATATTATTCATTGTACTAGTTTTACCAATCGGCCACCAGCTTTGGAATGGGCCTAAGTTCGATGGGCTTTTATTGGAACAAAAATTAGATCCGCTTCCGGTAGGGTTGTTACATTTTATATCAGAGTTTAGGTTACTCGATCAAGGAGAACATGTATACGTAAGCGTTCGCATTTCTTATTTTTTAAAGTAGTTTTCAAAACCTTAGTATATATACAGACCATATTATGAACATACACAACACATAAGAAAAATTAAATTTCAACAAATAATGCTAACTTAGCAAGTTGTAACTAAAGGCTCAAATATATAAATAGTTCATTATGGCTGGAAATAATCCCTCCACCCAAGAAATACTCACCATATAAGGGATTCCATAATTATCAAGTAATACCTAAGGCACGTGGGGGTAGGTTCATGTTCCTTAACAAGTTGCACCAGCAACACCGGTTGATCTACCTGCGGAAGCGGCACCATATCTACTATACTTCCAAAGATACGTAAAGACTTTCATAATATGGAAAAAGAGCATATGCAGGGGCTGAAGATTTTGTTAAAACCAAAGCTTAGGTTAAAGACTGTGAACTACATTCAAGAAGCTATGATGGGAGGACCAGATCAAGAGAGGGTGACTGCATGGCATTTAAAAGGGAAGTGCTGGTTTGGTGAACCATAGTGGTTGAAGAGAATGCTCAACAAGGACTTAGTTAAGCTAAATCTAGGGCTTGATTCGAGTCGCGATTCATGCCCAAAGCTGAAGTATGTTTGCAATTTGAAAAGTTTATCCAACTAAGGCAAAGAGACTCCACAGTGATGGAGTATATCGATAAGTTCATGGAATTGGCTAAGTATGGATTGAGTCTGATTGACACCTAATGCAAAAGGCTATGAAGTTTGTTAATGAACTAAATTCTCTTCTTAGAGTGCTGCTTTTGACCAAAGTTCTGGAAGGTGCCACTTATGAAATGATTGTTGAAATGTCCCTGATCCAAACTATTAGTATCGAGGAGAATGAGAAGGAAGGACAGGTAGAAAATCAAGGTAGATCAAAGAAAGGGAGATTCTAGATAGAGAAGAAAGCCAAAGGGAAAATCAAGAAAGAAGGTATGACATGTCGAAGATGTTAGAAGAAAGGGATGTTACTAAGGACTGCAAATTGAGCATGATGAGGGAAGAATTCAAAGGAACGTGCTATCACTACAATTTGGAAGGGCATTATAAGAATTGGTGCCCAAAGCTAGCTAAGGAAGGACATGGTCGACAAGCCTATACCATAGAAGTAGTACATGTTTCAAGTAGACCACCTCCCAAAGACAAAGGAAAAGCTGCATTGGAAGGCACAACTATTATCTTTGAAATTTCTATTTTTGCTTTATTTGACTCAGGAGCATCTCATTCATTTATTGCTAGAATGTAGTTAACTTCTGATTCTAGAAACCTAAGTTATCACCAAATTAATAGTCGTATTGAATCCTATTAGAGGGTCACCAAATCTTTCTTTAATTTGTAAGGACCTAGTTGTTGATATATGTAATTTCGATTTTACATGTAATGCATATATTTTGGATTTTGAGGGGTATGGACTTATCTAAGTGATGGATTAGTTATCTTACTACGTGGATATCTTAGATTATGATAGGGGATCTTTTGGTTAAAGAGTTCTAAAGGGTGAGGTATTGATGTTCATTGTGCACTCCAAAACCAGGTCGAGTTATGCTATTTTTATTCTCTTAGCCTATCATAAAGTGAACTCTCATCGGTGCCTATAGTCCGAGACTTTCCAAATGTTTTTTAAGATGTATATGGTTTCCTTCCTCAATAGGAGATCGAGTTTAGATTTTATTTCGAGAAGTACGCTAGACTCGTCACGCTACCGTTAAGGCACATGGCTTTAGGAAAGGCGAGAGTTGGATAAGCATATTTTGAAGGTATTGGCGAAGGGATTTATTGACTATAGTAATTTAGAATGAGGAGCACCTATTATCTTTGCCACTAAGGCAGACAACTGTTTATGGCTAAGTGTTGACTATCGAGAGCTTAACAAGCTAACCAAGAAAAATAGGTATCCCTTACTAAGAATTGTAATGCCCTAGAAATTCATGGAATCTTATTTTAGTTGAATTTTGAAAATATTTGAATTTATTTGTATAGGAATATATGGAGTTAATTGTGTGCAAGTATGTGTGCATGTATGCACGTGCACACTGATATGGCACAAGGAAGAACTCCAGATTTCTTGAATTTAAAACAAGAATTAAAAAGCAATACAAACATGATTTTGCAACATGGATATTTGATTTCTGGAATTATATGGATCATCCCAGAAAATAAGAAAAGTAAGTTTTATTTTAAATCAGTAAACAGATTTTATTTAAAATCCAGAAGAAAAAAAATATACATATATATGTTATAAGGATTTGAAAACCTGTATACATATAGGTGCATATGTTTCTGAAATTAAGAGGAATTAAATAAGCCTAGATAAGATATGTATACAAATATACATTTTTAAGTACTGAAAGGTATATATAAGCAAGTGAAACTATAACACTAAAATGGCAAAAGACGAATTGCAAGCAAAATAATTGCTTTAGGCAGAAAATAGAAAGGAGGATTTTAGAAAATAAACAAGTAAACAATGTCACACAATTATCATGACTTGGTAAGAATATAATATATATATTCTGGAAAAGGAAAAGGGAAGACATGTCTCACATATGGCCGGGATATTAAAGGTGAAAAATAAACAAATTTGAAATGCAAAATGCATGAGTTTTGGCCAGGGTAGAAATGGGATTTACAATGATAAAACCCTAGAAAACCTCTCCTATAAACCCAAGTATAAACCAGAAAAAAATCATTTGCTACCCAAAAACATTTAAGAAAACAAAGGAGAAAATATTTACAAGCAGAAAAACAAGTTTTGAAAAGGATTCTTTTCTGAGTTAGCAAGAGAAGCATTTTTCTGTGAGTAATCTCACTAAACCCATGGCATTAAGTCCTGTTATGAGGCAGCCAGATTTATGTTATTTTTCTACATGTTTTGATTCCATTACTATGGTTTTAATGGATGCTTCAATGGATGTTTTAATGGGTGTTTCTGGATGTTTTGATTGCCTTGATGTTTTGAGTGTTTTGCTCTGTTTGGTTACACCCAGAAAGGTAAAAGTATAAAATCATGAAAGTAAATAGAGAATACTTGTAACTGGTTTAGATATGGCAAGGAAAACATAGAAACCAAAATGTATATGAGTTGCATTACACTTGTGTAAGTGCTGAGGCTCAAATAAAAGATTCAAGGTTGCAATGGAAATATCCAAAAGTGCTGAACCCTTGATCAAATAAAAAATCCATGAGTCAGAAATCTTGTTTAAGCTAGATCTTGAATTTAGTTCAAACATGGTTGCTTATGAAACAATAATAACCCACATGCCTAGTCTTTATTCCCAGTTGTAATTATTCTCGTATTTTCTTTAAGCCAAAACACTTGAAAATATGATTTTCCCTGGACATGAATGTTAGATTGTTCTTGAGTTATGCTTGTAAACTCTATGTAATGTTTCATGTATACTGGGATTTAGTCACCTAGCTATCTCACGATAGGATTAAACATGAACACTTAGTAAATAAGCTAAGGATTGTGAGCCAAGAAGACTGCTGGAATGCTTGTCATATTTGAAGTATGCAAGTTGGCACATGGTTTGTTTAAGCCCTGAGATCTTTGTGCAATATTGTGAATTATTTTATTGCAATGTGTCCCCGTGATTCCTTTATGGCAGATGAGGCTAGGAATTAATTTGGTAAATGCAACCTTAAATTGATGAAGTAGGAACTTGAGTTATTCCTAAGATGGTTGGACTAGAACTATGATAGTTCCTGAGTATTTCTATTTGAAACCTATGTTTGCATGGCTGAATATGTGTATATAATTAGTCATAAACAAGTTAGGCAAATTGATCGAAGATGATATGCCCACTTGAACAAAATATTTATGTCTCACTCATTTACCTAATATCATGGAATTTTTGATTTTACTCATACCAGATCTTGTATCTGACCCATGTTTGCTTATGGCATCTGGGGTGTCTCATCTAAAATGGGGCAGCCTCTAATGTTCTTTCAGGGAATGCTGGATCTAAATAGGAAGCTGCTGTGGCTAAGGAGAGTGATTATATAAGCATGCTAAATTAGAATTAAATAAGAACTTAGAATGAAATATTTGCATGTAATCTGGGAAGTTTTTATAGTTCTGTTTTGGTTGTTATGTAATGACCTTAAAAGTTTGGATTTATTAGTTGTTCTAAATGAATCTAGTGATGTATTAAGTTTGGGATTAATCTAAAGCCTTGGTTGAATTTTTGCAAGAAAATATATATTTGGGTATTGTGATGAAAATCTGTAAATGGTATATGCCTGTATTTGAGAAATAGAAATGTATATGTACATACATTGTATTAGATAATTTCAAGTTACTTAAAACCTTAAGTTTGAAGGTTAAAAATCTGAGTCTAGCTATAAAAACCTGGAATTATTCTTGTGGATATTGTTAAGTTCATATAAATTAGATATGCATAGGATTTACTGACTTGTTACAAATATTCAAAAGAATATAGTAATTAACCTTAGTCAGAATTGCTAGAATCCAAATCAAGCAGGATACACTTGTTTAACAAAAATATATATACTCTGAATTTAAACAAGATAAACACTTACATCCTCATATGTATGTGTATATTACTAGGGATGCACTGATATATTTATATTGGTAATAAGTTTTGAATCCTGGTTGAATTGTTTGAAAAGAAAATGACTCTGATAGTTCAAAGGAAGTTTAAATCAAACTTAAAAGTGTAAATGAATGTAGGTGGACATCCAGACACATATAAATTAAGTGGGAATATGCATGTACATAGAGATCAAATTTAGACGGCAGTCTTAATAATTTAGACGTCTGAGATTAAACTTAGACGTCTGTCATAATAATTTAGACGTCTGAGATCTAATTTAGACGTCTGTCAATAAAAATTTAGATGTCTGAATTTAGTTCAAAATGTTTTCTACTCTCTGTTTAAAATTTAGACACTCTGAGACGTCTGTCATAATAATTTAGACGTCTGAGACCTAATTTAGACGTCTGTCAATAAAAATTTAGATGTCTGAATTCAGTTCAAAATGTTTTCTACTCTCTGTTTAAAATTTAGACACTCTGAGACGTCTGTCATAATAATTTAGACGTCTGAGATCTAATTTAGACGTCTGTCAATAAAAATTTAGATGTCTGAATTTAGTTCAAAATGTTTTCTACTCTCTGTTTAAAATTTAGACACCCTGAGACGTCTGTCATAAAAATTTAGTCATCTGAGATCGAATCTAGACGTCTGTCATAGAAATTTAGACGTCTCAACTGCTGATTTTGCCTAATTTGCCTATTTTCGAGTAAATTTCCAAGGTTTATCAATTTTTGTCAATCCAACTTATTGTTATTAATTAATATCAACTTTGATAACTATCATGAGATCAAGTAAATACTATTTTAGAGTTAAATAGAATTATCTAGGCAAGATAAATATATATATAAGTGATAGTATTTGTCAAAGTGCACCTATGGCAGTAGAACAAGACTTAGAAAAGAAATAAGTGGCTATGTCAATAGCTTGTATGGCATTTTGATTTATATTTGATTTAAATTCCCTTTGATGAAGAGAAAAAAAAATCCTTATGAAATTAAGGTAGAAAGAGGAGGGTCATTTCAAGAATAGATGACTTGTTTGACTAGCTTTATAAATAGGAAATGCGGATTACAGATCTTAAGGCAGAATTAACACTAGAGGGGGGATGAAAAGTGTTTAATTAATTTTATGAATCTTTTTGAAATCTTTTCAAATTAAATCCAAACAGATGCAATTCACAAACACAAAAATAATCACAGAATCAGACACGGATGCAAATAGTTAATAAAAGCAGTAAAGGAAAGAACACACCAGAATTTTATTCTGGTTTGTAGTTACCCTACATCCAGTCCCACACAATTTCTTGTGCAGATTTCTTTTCAAATATAATGTTGATATTACAACCTCGATTTCAAGGCCACGAGAAACACCCTCCTGTCTTCGAGTCTAAGGCAAACTCTCTTGATTTAACCAGGCTACAACATCACCTAATTGATTTACGGGCTACAATCACACCCAATTGATTTACGGGCCACAATCACACTATTTCCAATCACACTTTGATAGAGAGAGACTCGATACACTTCGATCTTTCAATCTTTGATTACAAATGATCTTATAACTCTGAATAGCACCGTGATCTTTGAGAGAGTGACAGAGAATCAAACTAGAGATGATCGAGTTTGATTCACTCAGGATTTCAGCAGAGTTTTGTTAAAATATAAGAGAATATTTGAGTGGAGAAGAAGGAGTGAAGAAATGAAGAAAAACTAACTTAAAATTCATTGAAAACAACTGGTATTTATAGAAGAACAACAGTCATGTCCATTCGTGAAAGGTTATGACGAATAGACACTTCATTTGAAAATTTGAAAATTTGAAAATTGAATTTCTACGGCTACCATGTCGACATGAGGGGATGGGGTATGTCGACATGCCCTAATTAATTTTGAAATTGATTTTTGCTTTTAAAAGAGATTTTCTTTCAAAAACTTGTCAAAACAATTTCTGAAGTTTATAAACCATTTTGAATATAGTTTAAACTTATAAAAGAGATTTAAAAATTTATCTTAAAATATATAATATAAAAGTAATATTAAAAACTAAGTATATAATATATTTTTGAGATTTAAAGATTATAATATTAAAACCAGGAGATAGTTTAAAAACAAGAGATGATTTTGAAATCAAAATATAAAAGATAATAAAAATAGTTTAAGGCCAAAATATTTAAATTGAGAGAGATGACTTTTAAAAAGTTTTTAGAAAAATATTTAAAATAAATCGTTTTGAAAATTTCGTGGATTCCATTCCACTAGAGAAGGTCATGGGTTTCATCCCACTAAAGAGGTCGTGGGTTCCATCCCACTATTAAAGCAAGAAGGTGGATTCCATTATATAATTAAAATCAGAATAAAGATTTTAGTGCTATTATGAAGTTTTAACATAAATCTAGACACTATTACTTATCTTGATATCTTGAACTCTTGAACTCTTAAAATCTTGAACTCTTGATACTCATGAGTCTTCAGTCTTGGTTTCTTCAATCGTGAATTTTTCGGTCTTGAATCTCTATACCCAGTCTTGAATCTTTATATTGTACAGTCTTCATTCTTCAGTACCTACATATATATCCTGCATATACATATATATCTAGACAAGAATATTAGTATTTATATTTTATAACAAGTCCTAAGGTTGTTGTCATCAAAACCATCATCTCAGGAACTAACATTTTGGAGCCAAAGTCTTTTCTCAGTTGGACTTAGCCATTGGAATCCACCAATTGAGAATAGCTGAGGATATCAAGCAGAAGACTACTTTTCGCAATCCAGATGTACTTTATAAATGATAGGTGTTAACCCAACCATTGAACAGGCAGTATACATATGGACCCTTGGATTGGTACCAATAAGTTATCAAGGCAAGAACCCCTGAGAGATGACTATGAAGCCTAAAAACCAAGCATAACCTGAATAGAATAACCAATACGAGTCTAACCTAGGAATCCAAAGTTCAAAAATCCAATAAGTGTTGGATCGGTACCGATCCAACCACTTAGATTGGTACCGATCCTCAACACTTCACCCAAACCATCCCAAACTTCCTACACTCTAAAGTCATGCTACCTACAACCCATTTTTGGTTTCCTATGATCGTTCGCATGCACCAATGATCGATCTCCTCCGAACTCTAGAAAACTACAACTTCATATCATCACAATGCATCATTTGGACTTAGAAACAAGCTAGTATGATGCAAATAATTCTAAAATCATGAAGTTAACCGCGAATCGAGCAAGGACAAAGCAATCAAAACAAAACATATAGCAATTATATTTATTGTTACCGATCCAAGCCCATGGATCAGTACCAATCAATAATTATTGATATGGTAGTCATGATTTACTTGGGAGAACTAGCCTTGGGCATGGAGAACAAAGTGAAAATCATAGGGGTGAGATTTTAGGCTTCTTACAGCTGTAAATAGGAGTGAAGGGGTTCAATTTGAGGGGCCTTTTCTGTTTTGCCTACTTTCCAACATTTTCTTGTAATCCCACAAATTTATACCGATCCATAAAAACTATACTTGTAAAAACAATAGTATAATAAAAGGATACTTGAAGTGGACATAGGCTGGAGTACACTGAACCACTATAAATCTTGTGTGTTCTATTTTCTACTTGTTTTTCATATATTTTCTTCAATTTTATTCTCTTATATTACCTATTAGGTGTTCGCAACATTTTTGGTCCAAACATTTTGGTACTTTCATCGAGAAATTACTTGAACTCACTAATTTAAGACTTAGAAAGATCCAAGATGACAAGACAATCTACTATGAAGGCTATTGCTGAAGGAAATCAATAAGGGGGCAGCCAGGAAGCATGCTCAAGAGATAACCCCTTCCATTTACATAATAAGGGATGAGATGGAGACTATGATGAATCAACTACAAGATTATGCAGTTAAAGCTTAAAAGCTATATATCGGTGGTAGTGCAAAATTTGTAGCAGGGACAAAGTGGGGATATAGAGAATAATAGCTGAGGTGCAAAACACTTCATTATATATAAAACCAAAATTTTAAAGTTAATTTATTCTCATTCTCACATAATTTTGAAAAAAAAGAAATATTGTTTAATCTTATTTAACAAAACTGAAAATAACATGATTTATACATACTAGGTTCAGCGACTATAATCAATTTCTAACTTACATCGAGTACTTATGCCTTAATATTAGCCCTTTACCCTAACTATTTGTTTGTTTTAAAAGATAACTAGTCAAATCAACCATTTTATACTAATATTGCTAAAGTGGGTGGTAAAAAGCCTTGATTTAGCTGGGTATGGAAAATAGCGGAGCTTAAAGCTGATTTACTATTTAATAGCGCTACATTGAAATAGCATAGCGGTCGAAGGGCATTATGTGCTATAGCAAGGATTTGGTGTGGCATTAGCCTAGCTTTAACTGCACATCTACAGGAGAAGATGATAGCTCACAAAGATGAGATGATGGAGAACTTCTTTAGAAGGATGGGACAAATAGAAATAGTCGGAGTTACTGCATACTAGAGCCTAAGGCCAAAAGCTGGAGCAATCGCACCTGAGAATAGAGTGGAACAAACTAGAACAAACCCCGAATGAGTTGTACGGATCAGTACTCATCCACAAGTATGGATCGGTGCCGATCCAAAAGCACTCGGTGGCATGGGTCATGCTAGCCTAGAAGGAAATGATGTGCGTCCTAGAAATAATGCTATGCATTTAAATGTGGAACACAATATGGAACCACGACTAGAGGATTACGTGCCAGAATTCCCCCTAGAGTCGGGGAGTAGATTGAGAATGCGAAGCTGAGAGTTTCTTTAAACGACAATGGAAGACTTGCTGAGTTAGTTAGACAGGAAATGAGAGGTGAACCGCCTAACCGGAACTTGGAGGACGTGAACATGAGTCCACTCACTTCATATATCTGTTACGTTAAGAATCTGTCTGATTTCAAGCTACCAACATTGGAAACATATAATGGAAAGACATATTCAATGATCATTTGATAAAGTACATCTGATACATTGAGGTGTTGTATAACGTTCCATCTTTCTTAAACTTAATGATGGCACTTAATACATTCTCGGTATTCATGTGACAATCATTTAAGTGTCCAAAAAACAGGTCATTTGGGTTAAAGAAAGAAAAGACATAATAGAATCTCACATCGAGACAAGAAACATATAATATACACAAACCTTTACAGAATGAAATTTTCTTAATATACACACACATTAGAGTACACTAACCTATTACCAGCCTGGACAGTTATAACAGTCTATCCTTACAATTGCTAATATATATAGAGAGAAATCAAGAACAACAAAACAATGGTTTATTCATGAATACGTCCTAGAGAATCTAGCTCGTCTCCTGAAGCTCCAAAGTATCCAGCTAAATCTGGAAATATGCTCAGGCTAACTCAATCATTATAAGAGAATAATGTCCAGATCAGTCTGATAATCCAACATGAGAAAGCTCAATCAAATCAATCATATTGATTTCTACATTTGAAAATCTTTTTCAAAATAAAAGTTATCTCGTGTAACAACCCGAAATTTAAGCTATAGTAATTAATTCACGAATTAATCAAATAATAAAATAACTTTGTGACATTTTTAGAATTGGACCACGGGAGTTGCACTATTGTATCCGTGGCGATCTTTTGATCAATTTTCATGTATAGATTGTCAAAATCTGAGTTAATATGAAGAAGATACGGAATAAACAAGAAACGAAGAGAGAAAAAACAAGGCAGGTCGACCCTACCCTTGGCTAGGTCGACCTACCACTTGTAGGGGTCGACCTGGCGGTCGACCCGCCTTCTCCTATGGACGAGAAGTTGTCCAGATGCATATATGACGTGTTTTTCTTATTTTTTCAATCCTGTGCGTCTGTGCTTCCATCCGACGGTTCCCATCGAGCCTATGACGTGGTTGCACCAGAATTAATATCCAAATCCAACGGTCTTAGATCCACAAGTGCCACTATAAATAAGACCCTAGGCCTAGCTATATTTCTCATTCATATTTTCTCCATCTGGGTTCATTGCCTAAGGTTGGACCCTAAAAGGAATATTTTTTCGAGGAGAAGATCTTTTTAAATTAAAATATTTTATACCCTTCAAGTGGATCCGGGAAGGCCAAAGGAAAGAGCTAAGGACCACAAGTGAGTGTTTAAGTAATTATTTTAGATTTTTAAGTAATTTAAAATAGTAGGATTTCCAATAGTAGTAGTTTTTCTACAATTTCGGGATAACCTTTATGCAAGTTTATTTTAAGTAAATTTTAGATTTGTTTTTCAGTCTATTTTCTTTCAGATATTCTATTTCAGTTATTTGCAATTATTTACTGTTAATTATAGATATTCCAATTATTTATAGTTATTTACAGTATATGCAGTTATTCACTGTTATTTACGTTTTATTTACATCTATTCTACGATTCGAATGTCTTCTGTAAATGTCAGTTTCTTTTTAATTTCCTTTTTACGCGAATAGAATAAATAGAAGAATAATTCGTTAATATGGACTAAAATATAAGAACACTGAATTTACAGAAAATGGGATGTAAAATAAGAAGAACTGTAACAAACTGGACTTAGACTGAAATAGGCAAATTTAAGATATTTGCAAGCATAGTAATAACATGTAATTATAACTAAAAAGAGAAAATAGAAGAAATGGAAAAAGTAGCTTATTTTCATACTTATACCTTGGGTTAAGTTAATAAGCAGAATTATAAAACACAGGTTATAATTAGAGACAATAAATAAGTAGAAAGAACAGGAAAGACTTATTTTAAGACTTATATTAAGTTAATAAGCAAATAAAGCAGAAATAACAGAAGAGGCTTATTTTAATAAACTTAGATATTGGATCAATTTAATAAGAGAGATATAGAAGATCGGTATTGTAGGCCCAATGAGGTAGTCCTTTACTGATATAGAAGATCTGTATTGTAGGCCTAACGGGGTAGTCCTTTACTAATATAGAAGATCGGTATTGTAGGCCCAACATGGTAGTCCTTTACAGATATAGAAGATCGGTATTGTTGGCCCAATGGGGTAGTCCTTTACAGATATAGAGACTTTTTTTAAAACTTACTTTAAGTTAATGAGCAATGATAAAAGTAAGACCCTTACCGGCAGCATTTCCTTTGGGACACGCTTATGTTGGAGCAGTGGTAAATAAGAGGTCAACAAGAGGGAGCAACAGATAGCACGAACCTAATGGTGGTCGAGCGTGCATCCTCAGTGCAGGCTGATAAGTCGTTATTGAGTTCCAAGTGCTAAGTAGGTATCTATTGCATAGGGACCTACAGGGTCTAGTCCACAGTAGTAGGTTTCTATTGCGTAGGGACTAACATGGTCTAGTCCGTATCTATTGCATAGGGACCAACAGGGTCTAGTCCGTATCTTTTGCGCAGGGACCAACAGGGTCTATGTGATATCCCGGAAATTTGAGCAATATCAATTTAATAATCTGTTAAATAATTAAATTGATATTGATAATCTTTGATAATAAAATTTGAATTTAATTTAAAAATCTAATTAAATAAGTATTTAATTGGTGAATTTTATCTTTTGAAATCTAATAAGATATTTTCTATTTGTAATATATATATTTATTTGTATATATTGTAAATAGAAAAGCTTTGGTAAATTGGAAATTTAGATTTAATTTAATATGAACTTTTCAATGTTATTTAAATAAATAACCTTATGGTTTTAAAATACTTTAGGTAAATGTTTTAATTGTTTAAGATATATTTTAACTTAAGTTTAAATATAAATAAGATTTAACAAAAAGGTTTGTTTTATTTCTTTTAAAATATTACTTGATAATATAATCTCTTATATAAATTATTTAAATTATCAAATATGTTATTTTCAAATAATAAGTATAATATATTATTTTTATAAATATGAATGAATTTTAAAGACTATGGAATTGTTATTTTTAAATTGAATAAGTAGTTGTATATGTATATATATATATATATATAACTTAATTTTTAAATTAAATCTTAGGATTTAATTTGATTTGAATTTAAAGTTGAAATTCAAAAGAATAGATATTTAAATTGTTTTGGATTTTAAAATATATGTATAAACTTTTATTTATAAATATAATTAGTTTTGTTTCTTTAAAAAGTAATATATATATATATATATATATAAGTATTTAATAAATAAAGAAAAAGGCTTTTATTTACTTTAAAAATAAATAAAAATATATAAAATTACTTAAAAGACAAGTGTTAATATTTAAAGCCTTTGTTTTAACATGTGTAATGTAAGTAACTAATGTATATGACAAGTGTCTTTATTTATTTTTCTTTTTCTTTTATTTTTATAAAATCACAAATTTACTTATATATATACATTTGCATTTCTTCACTTCATTCCTTTCTATTTTCTTTTCAAAACAAGAGAAACCCAAACTTCTTTCTCTAATACAAATCTGAAAACAAATCAGTAACCATTTCTCAAACAAAATTTGTTCATGTTCAAATCTGATTATTCAATACTCAAACTCCTCACAAAAACCACAATTTCAATTCATTTCAAAAGCCTGAATTAAATTCTTAAACCTGAGATCATTTTCAAATCAAAACCACTCAAGCTAAACAATCAAATACCTGCATTCTTTTCAAATCTGGAATCAACTCAAAGCCTACCTGCATTCATTTTGCAACCTGGAAGCCAGCATGCATGTAGTTTAAATCAGTTTAAAAAGCTCCAGCAATTCAAGTTTAAAAATCAAATTCAAAGAAGCATGCAAGTTTACAGTCTTCAAAAGCTTTTCAAAAAAATTAAGAGGCTGCCTCTGTTTAAATCAGGTGAGTAACACTTTTTCTAGTAAACATTATAAAGTTAAAGTTTAAGTAAATTTAAGTCTGTGCTTGTGTATTTCTGAGGTGAATGATGATTCTGTATGTGTATTTATAAGTGTAGTATCTATATATATGAATGTGATCAGGTGTGCATGCCTATTATATGAGTGACATCCCTGTTTTATATTTTTTTTAAGCTCAGATCTTGATCAAATTCCTTATCTCCTTATCCGATCTCTGTTAGAACTTAGGCTTTAAACAAAATTAGTTTGTTTCATCATAAACTAAAGTTTAAAATTTTAATTAAGTCAACTTTAAAGCCGAGTGTATCTGTAAACCAAAAACAATCTGTGCATGTATATAAAAGTGAAAATTCAAACTGGGTAATTCGTAAATCCAGGATTATAAATGGAATACATAAACTATAACATGATTTTTAGTATTAAAATCATAATTTTTAGTTTAGTAATGTAGGTGCAGTTCTGGTTTTAACTATAAATGAATTTTGGGTTAGAACTGTTGATCTAGGAGGTTGGATTGACCAACATTGTTTATGGTAGTAATGGAGTGATCGAAGATGTAGGGAAAATTATGGGAAAATAAATTAAAGCATTGAGGCAGTAGTGATTTAGGATTTAAATTTATAACCCTAGTTTTAACTAGGTTAGGAATATCGATCATCACGACTTCTACTATGGATCGAGTGCTTCAGGCTTTTGAGAGAGGGAAGCTTGGTCATTGACGAGAACATGGTCGGAGTGGTAGAATTTATGGTGGTCAGAATCTCGAGCACGAGGGGTTTGCCAGGTGGTCTGTGTTCCAGTTTTTGGGTGGTTCTTCTTGTTTTCGATTTCGAATGTTGATTGAAGAGGTGATGGTCGTAATCAGGTTTGTGGTCGATCGCCGATGTGGTGGAGTCGTCATGGATGGTCGGAGGGGACTGGTTGGACGGTGCACGTGCACGGTGCAAGTGGAGTTTCTGGTGAAGCCTAGGTTTAAACAGAGGAGTGTGGCTCGAGTTTTTCTCGAATTGTTTCGTGGGATGCTCGAAGTTTTTAGGTATGCGACTCGAAGTAATTAGTATGGGCTCGAGTACAAAGTTGTTGCCAAGTTAAAAAAAAACCTGTCAGTTTAAATTTAAACTGAATTTAAATTGTGAAGAAATATTAAAACAAGAATTGAAATCAAAGTTGTAATATATGGATTCAAGTTTGGTTTTGAATCTTAAGATTGGAAATAAATAAGTTTTATAAATTTAAATGTTTTAAATAAGTTTAAATGGTAGTTATATTTAAATGTTTGAAATTAAAAAGGAATTTGGTTTAAGCTCTTTTAAAAATTCTTTTATAAGAGATAAGAATTTTTTTAACATGTAAAAGTTTTTAAATTGGTTTTAAACTTTGTTAAAGACAAATTGGTATTCATTTTAAATCCAGAATTTAAAATGAAATTTAAAATTAAATTTGAAAATGGATATTTTCAAATGTATTTGTGAATGATGATCTAACCATGGATAAGAAAATGTTTTATCTTAAAGTTAAAAACATTATTAAATCTTTAAGGTAATTAAAATGGTTTAAATAATCTAATTAATTTATGATTTGGATTAATTAATTAAGTAATTAAGGATTTAAATTAATTTAATTAAGGTTTAAGATTAATTAAATAGAATAATTAATTTGTAATTAAGGATTTTAAATTAGAATATTTATTAATGATTAAGAATTAATTAATAAAGTAATTAAAGATTAATTAAGTTATGGTTAATACTTAATTAATTAAATAATTAGAGATTAATTAATTGGTTATTAAGATTTATTAATTTGAAAATTAATAATGGTTAATCTAAGTTAATTACTTAAGAAAGTAATTAAATAATTGTTAATGAGGGTCATTAATAAGGATTATTAAATAATAAATTAATGTGAATAATTTTAAATAATTAATTAAATTAATTAATTTAAAGATAATCATTTATAAAATTATTTAAATGTAATTACTTAATGGAAGTAATTAAGAAATTAATTACTCATTGTAATTAATTAAAGTTAATTAATTAAGTTTAATTAATTTAGAATAATCAATGGATGATTTGGTATGTAATTACTTAATGTAATTAATAAGGTATGATTATTTAGGGAAGTAAATAATAGATAATTACTAGAAGTAATTAATTGAATGGTGATGTATTAATGGAAGTAATTTAAGTTTAAATTACTTAATGGAATTAATCAAGGGATTAATTAAGAAATTAATTAAGGAGTAATTAATTTAGTTAATAAAAGTAATTAAGGGTAGTTAATTACTGAATGAGATTAATCAAGAGTGATTAATAAATGTGGTTTAATTAAAGGTTAATTACTTAATGTAATTAATTTAATTAGAGTAATTAATAATTAATTTGTAATTAAGGATCATTAATTAATATAATTAATGATGTAATTAAGAATTGATTAATTAAGAAATAATTAATAAATGAAGTGATTAATTAATGTAATTAATTAAGGATTAATGTAATTAATTATAGCTGATTAATTAAATTAATTATAGTTAATTGATTAATGAAGTAATTAAAGGTTAATTACTATAAATGGTTAAGGATAATTAATTGGATTAATTAATTAAAGGATAAATTACCTGAATGCAATTAAAGGGTAATTAGAGGATAATTGATTGATTTGTAATTAATTAATGGTTAAGTAAGCAGGATTTATAAAATGAAGTAATTAATTTAATTTACTTTAAATTAATTAGAAATGGTATAAATCATTACTTATGAATGGATGAATAATATTGAATGCTTTGCATTGTTTGATCTCTCTGATGAGATATGTGCAGATCCGTGATATGGATGTTTTAGTTGAATTGTGATGGTAATATGGATTATCTGTTTATATTGATAATGTTGATTATCTATTGTGATATTGTAAATTATCTATCTATGTGTATAAAGATAATGAATTGAATTGTTTTAACTTTAAAACAACTTGGCCTTAAAAGATATGTTTTGGATTTCGATGAGACCAGGATCGGGTTTCCAGATTTGGATATCCGAATACCACATCGATCCAAATTAACGATAGGTCGTGAATCTCAAGTGAAGATGAAGATTCAGAGTGCAAGGGTTATTATCGTTAACTCTGAGGGTGACTCCAAAATGAGTGTAACGAGATAATGCCTTCGGTTTCGTTCGAACCCGGAACGAACTTGTATGGATTGAATGCTTTCAGAACATCGTCAGGTGGACGATGAGCATTCTAAGATAGATGTGTTCTATTTAAAGGTAATCGTAGCCTCAAGCCTCATCAACCGGGAATGGCTAAAACAGGGGAGGTGCAGCAAGGTTAGTGGGTAGCACCCAAGTAGTACAAGATTACCTCTGTCTAGATGTCCCTTATTATTTCGGCTTAGTGTGTGCGGTTGATCATGACAACCATGGGGTATCTTGTGCGGGAATTATCCAGTAAGGGATGTTCCGGCCTTGTGTTGCAGGGGATTGGGAGTGATCCTCGGTACGGTGATCTAGGCCACGTACTGTGACGGGCAATACCCCGGTAGCCCTGCCATTGTATGGAATCCAATCTCCAATAAGTGATAATGGACTTGATTGTATAACCCACTTTGTGGCTAGTATGCTGGAATTTAATAGTGTAACAATTTCAGCTATTTCATATTTATTTGAAAACCCTAGACCTATTATAATATAACTGGATTTCCTATCAATGTTTTGGTTATCGTAAGGTAAAAATTTTTCCGTGTTTATGTGCGGGAAGTCTTACGAGATACCTTTTCTTTCAAATGGTTTTCGAAGTTAAGCAACTTTAACCTGTTACTCACACCAGACCCATGTATGACCCAAGTGTTTATTTTCTGTTTTATATAAACTCTTGGGTACTCAAATTTTTACAAGTAGTCAAGGGATTCAGGTTAGATTTGACGAATTGTGGAGGAGCAATGGAGCAGGAGGCTTCAGCGTTGTAGATATAGATAGTAGTTCCGCTGTGTTGATCTTTGTATTGATCTCTGTATTGTATTGAGTTGTAATAACTAGACAGATGTTTATAACTGTCTAGTATGTGTTGTGTAATCTGTGTAACTCTGATGTATATGGTACTATGTAATATATTATATTTCATTCGTTCCGCTATGAGTATCTGTTGATGTTTCTTTTTCTCTTCTCTTCTTTTCTCTTTTCTATCCCTTTCTTTCTTATTGACGATGCGTCATTCTGTGGAATGAGTGGCGGGTCGTTACAGTTGGTATCAGAGTGATAGGTTGAGTGAATACCTAGGCTCTGGAGTGGTGTCTATCTTGAGAGAGCGTATTTGTAATTTTTATATAATTATATATATATCTATTCTACCTATATTAATTGGGTTACCTGTTCGGGTTCTCCAATATGAGTTCTAAAGGTAGATAGGGCAGTAGTGTGTGGGTAACACGACGACTACCAATGGTTAGAGTTTGAATGTTGAGGTTGGAAGAGTATCTGTCGAGACTGTAAACCCAATACTGTCTCGAGTGAATTTTGAAGTGATGTAAGAATTTCATCGATCTCTGAAGAAAACCTGTTAAGGTTCGGAGTCTATCTTTGAAGTTGGATCTGTCGGTTGGCAGAAGCGAGTGATGGTATCTTGGTAACCTCAGGAAGAAGTAACTGTGTGATGGGATACAGTGACTATGGATGTTCCCGAAGATGTTTTCTTTGGAACGAGTTTTAGGAAGTGTGTATGCTTCGGTGTTGTAGCTGAGTACAACATGGTGTTTCTGTTTTGTTTGAGGTTCGAGTTTCTCGAAGAGTTTTGGTTAGGAAATCTTTGGCATCTGTGGCAGCAGTGCAGCTCGAAGTATTCTGTGCGTTGGCAGGAAGTTTTCTGGCTGAGCAGTTTTTCTGAAGGTGAAGTTCAGAAGCAGCAGAGTGGATCCATTTCTTCGATGGATTGGATAGATAAGTGGAAGCTGTTCTGATTTGGTAAAGAGAAAACAGTTTTCTTTGGAATTAGGATGGGTTGATCGCAAAAGTGACTTGCGATTTCTGAGTGTTCTCTTGGGTTATTGAAGATTTTTCTGGATGTCTTCAAGGAAGTCAGAAGTTTGTCCGCATCTGGAGGTTGAGTTTTCTTATCGACTAGGATTCCAGGAGTGATACCGGTGGTTCAACTGGGTAGAAGTATATCTCCTAGAGAGAAGTTTGGTGAAGCAGCTCAAGTTTTGATGGAGTATCTGAGTTTTCTTTATGGGTCAATGAACCTTATTTCTAGAATGTGTTGTCCAGTTTGTGCTTGTGTTCTTCATCAGCATTTTCATTCTACCTCAGATCAGAGTTGTGCAACGAAAGCAGTTTGGGAGTGCATCTCTGGATAGGAGAAGTAAGTTTGGAATCTACTGATAATTGTGAAGTAGAGTTGTGTTTTGGATCTTTTCTGTATTCTCTTTAGAATAAGTATTTGGTCTACAAGGTTGAATGGTCAGTTTGGATGACTGGAATTCGTTGTGTTTTATGTATCTCCGAGGGAGTACGTATTTGATCTATCTCTGGTTTTGGAACCAGCAGTTCTGGGAAGTTTGGTAGTTGAGTCAGACTCGTCTGTAGTTTGATATCCTGATTAGTTCTATAGATCTAGATAAGTAGGAGCTCTATAGCTTAGTAGTATTGATTGTTTGGACTTTGTAGAGCGAGTATCCCGGTATATATATACTTGGGGAAACTCGAGGAATTCTATCTAGAATTTTGTCTAGATAGTTAAATTGTTTGTTTGGATGATTGGTTGCTATGATTTTTAGCATATGGTTGATAATATATGCTTGTGATTTAAAATTAAAATCTTAAATAGATTATTAAATTACCTTTGTTTAAATTTCGGGGACGAAATTATTTTAAGGGGGGAGGAATGTGATATCCCGAAAATTTGAGCAATATCAATTTAATAATCTGTTAAATAAGTAAATTGATATTGATAATCTTTGATAATAAAATTTGAATTTAATTTAATAATCTAATTAAATAAGTATTTAATTGGTGAATTTTATCTTCTGAAATCTAATAAGATATTTTCCATTTGTAATATATATATTTATTTGTATATATTGTAAATAGAAAAGCTTTGGTAAATTGGAAATTTAGATTTAATTTAATATGAACTTTTCAATGTTATTTAAATAAATAACCTTATGGTTTTAAAATACTTTAGGTAAATATTTTAATTGTTTAAGATATATTTTAACTTAAGTTTAAATATAAATAAGATTTAACAAAAAGGTTTGTTTTATTTCTTTTAAAATATTACTTGATAATATAATCTCTTATATAAATTATTTAAATTATCAAATATGTTATTTTCAAATAATAAGTATAATATATTATTTTTATAAATATGAATGAATTTTAAAGACTATGGAATTGTTATTTTTAAATTGAATAAGTAGTTGTATATGTATATATATATAACTTAATTTTTAAATTGAATCTTAGGATTTAATTTGATTTGAATTTAAAGTTGAAATTCAAAAGAATAGATATTTAAATTGTTTTGGATTTTAAAATATATGTATAAACTTTTATTTATAAATATAATTAGTTTTGTTTCTTTAAAAAGTAATATATATATATATATATAAGTATTTAATAAATAAAGAAAAAGGCTTTTATTTACTTTAAAAATAAATAAAAATATATAAAATTACTTAAAAGACAAGTGTTAATATTTAAAGCCTTTATTTTAACATGTGTAATGTAAGTAACTAATGTATATGACAAGTGTCTTTATTTATTTTTTCTTTTTCTTTTATTTTTATAAAATCACAAATTTACTTATATATATACATTTGCATTTCTTCACTTCATTCCTTTCTATTTTCTTTTCAAAACAAGAGAAACCCAAACTTCTTTCTCTAATACAAATCTGAAAACAAATCAGTAACCATTTCTCAAATAAAATTTGTTCATGTTCAAATCTGATTATTCAATACTCAAACTCCTCACAAAAACCACAATTTCAATTCATTTCAAAAGCCTGAATTAAATTCTTAAACCAGAGATCATTTTCAAATCAAAACCACTCAAGCTAAACAATCAAATACCTGCATTCTTTTCAAATCTGGAATCAACTTAAAGCCTACCTGCATTCATTTTGCAACCTGGAAGCCAGCATGCATGTAGTTTAAATCAGTTTAAAAAGCTCCAGCAATTCAAGTTTAAAAATCAAATTCAACGAAGCATGCAAGTTTACAGTCTTCAAAAACTTTTCAAAAAAATTAAGAGGCTGCCTCTGTTTAAATCAGGTGAGTAACACTTTTTCTAGTAAACATTATAAAGTTAAAGTTTAAGTAAATTTAAATCTGTGCTTGTGTATTTCTGAGGTGAATGATGATTCTGCATGTGTATTTATAAGTGTAGTATCTATATATATGAATGTGATCAGGTGTGCATGCCTTTTATATGAGTGACATCCCTGTTTTATATTTTTTTAAGCTCAGACCTTGATCAAAATTCCTTATCTCCTTATCTGATCTCTGTTAGAACTTAGGCTTTAAACAAAATTAGTTTGTTTCATCATAAACTAAAGTTTAAAATTTTAATTAAGTCAACTTTAAAGCCGAGTGTCTCTGTAAACCAAAAACAATCTGTGCATGTATATAAAAGTGAAAATTCAAACTGGGTAATTCGTAAATCCAGGATTATAAATGGAATACATAAACTATAACATGATTTTTAGTATTAAAATCATAATTTTTAGTTTAGTAATGTAGGTGCAGTTCTGGTTTTAACTATAAATGAATTTTGGGTTAGAACTGTTGATCTAGGAGGTTGGATTGACCAACATTGTTTCTGGTAGTAATGGAGTGATCGAAGATGTAGGGAAAATTATGGGAAAATAAATTAAAGCATTGAGGCAGTAGTGATTTAGGATTTAAATTTATAACCCTAGTTTTAACTAGGTTAGGAAAATCGATCATCACGACTTCTACTATGGATCGAGTGCTTCAGGCTTTTGAGAGAGGGAAGCTTGGTCATTGACGAGAACATGGTCGGAGTGGCAGAATTTATGGTGGTCAGAATCTCGAGCACGAGGGGTTTGCCAGGTGGTCTGTGTTCCAGTTTTTGGGTGGTGCTTCTTGTTTTCGATTTCGAATGTTGATCGAAGAGGTGATGGTCGTAATCGGGTTTGTGGTCGATCGCCGATGTGGTGGAGTCGTCATGGATGGTCGGAGGGGACTGGTTGGACGGTGCACGTGCACGGTGCAAGTGGAGTTTCTGGTGAAGCCTGGGTTTAAACAGAGGAGTGTGGCTCGAGTTTTTCTCGAATTGTTTCGAGGGATGCTCGAAGTTTTTAGGTATGCGACTCGAAGTAATTAGTATGGGCTCGAGTACAAAGTTGTTGCCAGGTTAAAAAAAACCTGTCAGTTTAAATTTAAACTGAATTTAAATTGTGAAGAAATATTAAAACAGGAATTGAAATCAAAGTTGTAATATATGGATTCAAGTTTGGTTTTGAATCTTAAGATTGGAAATAAATAAGTTTTATAAATTTAAATGTTTTAAATAAGTTTAAATGGTAGTTATATTTAAATGTTTGAAATTAAAAGGGAATTTTGTTTAAGCTCTTTTAAAAATTCTTTTATAAGAGATAAGAATTTTTTTAACATGTAAAAGTTTTTAAATTGGTTTTAAACTTTGTTAAAGACAAATTGGTATTCATTTTAAATCCAGAATTTAAAATGAAATTTAAAAGTAAATTTGAAAATGGATATTTTCAAATGTATTTGTGAATGATGATCTAACCATGGATAAGAAAATGTTTTATCTTAAAGTTAAAAACATTATTAAATCTTTAAGGTAATTAAAATGGTTTAAATAATCTAATTAATTTATGATTTGGATTAATTAATTAAGTAATTAAGGATTTAAATTAATTTAATTAAGGTTTAAGATTAATTAAATAGAATAATTAATTTGTAATTAAGGATTTTAAATTAGAATATTTATTAATGATTAAGAATTAATTAATAAAGTAATTAAAGATTAATTAAGTTATCGTTAATACTTAATTAATTAAATAATTAGTGATTAATTAATTGGTTATTAAGATTTATTAATTTGAAAATTAATAATGGTTAATCTAAGTTAATTGCTTAAGAAAGTAATTCAATAATTGTTAATGAGGGTCATTAATAAGGATTATTAAATAATAAATTAATGTGAATAATTTTAAATAATTAATTAAATTAATTAATTTAAAGATAATCATTTATAAAAAAAATTTAAATGTAATTACTTAATGGAAGTAATTAAGAAATTAATTACTCATTGTAATTAATTAAAGTTAATTAATTAAGTTTAATTAATTTAGAATAATCAATGGATGATTTGGTATGTAATTACTTAATGTAATTAATAAGGTATGATTATTTAGGGAAGTAAATAATAGATAATTACTGGAAGTAAGTAATTGAATGGTGATGTATTAATGGAAGTAATTTAAGTTTAAATTACTTAATGGAATTAATCAAGGGATTAATTAAGAAATTAATTAAGGAGTAATTAATTTAGTTAATAAAAGTAATTAAGGGTAGTTAATTACTGAATGAGATTAATCAAGAGTGATTAATAAATGTGGTTTAATTAAAGGTTAATTACTTAATGTAATTAATTTAATTAGAGTAATTAATAATTAATTTGTAATTAAGGATCATTAATTAATATAATTAATGATGTAATTAAGAATTGATTAATTAAGAAATAATTAATAAATGAAGTGATTAATTAATGTAATTAATTAAGGATTAATGTAATTAATTATAGCTGATTAATTAAATTAATTATAGTTAATTAATTAATGAAGTAATTAAATGTTAATTACTATAAATGGTTAAGGATAATTAATTGGAGTAATTAATTAAAGGATAAATTACCTCAATGCAATTAAAGGGTAATTAGAGGATAATTGATTGATTTGTAATTAATTAATGGTTAAGTAAGCAGGATTTATAAAATGAAGTAATTAATTTAATTTAGTTTAAATTAATTAGAAATGGTATAAATCATTACTTATGAATGGATGAATAATATTGAATGCTTTGCATTGTTTGATCTCTCTGATGAGATATGTGCAGATCCGTGATATGGATGTTTTAGTTGAATTGTGATGGTAATATGGATTATCTGTTTATATTGATAATGTTGATTATCTGTTGTGATATTGTAAATTATCTATCTATGTGTATAAAGATAATGAATTGAATTGTTTTAACTTTAAAACAACTTGGCCTTAAAAGATACGTTTTGGATTTCGATGAGACCGGGATCGGGTTTCCAGATTTGGATATCCGAATACCACATCGATCCAAATTAACGATAGGTCGTGAATCTCAAGTGAAGATGAAGATTCAGAGTGCAAGGGTTATTGTCGTTAACTCTGAGGGTGACTCCAAAATGAGTGTAACGAGATAATGCCTTCGGTTTCATTCGAACCCGGAACGAACTTGTATAGATTGAATGCTTTTAGAACATCGTCAAGTGGACGATGAGCATTCTAAGATAGATGTGTTCTATTTAAAGGTAATCGTAGCCTCAAGCCTCATCAACCGGGAATGGCTAAAACTGGGGAGGTGCAGCAAGGTTAGTGGGTAGCACCCAAGTAGGACAAGATTACCTCTGTCTAGATGTCCCTTATTATTTCGGCTTAGTGTGTGCGGTTGATCATGACAACCATGGGGTATCTTGTGCGGGAATTATCCAGTAAGGGATGTTCCGGCCTTGTGTTGCAGGGGATTGAGAGTGATCCTCGGTACGGTGATCTAGGCCACGTACTGTGACGGGCGGTACCCCGGTAGCCCTGTCATTGTATGGAATCCAATCTCCAATAAGTGATAACGGACTTGATTGTATAACCCACTTTGTGGCTAGTATGCTGGGAATTTAATAGTGTAACAATTTCAGCTATTTCATATTTATTTGAAAACCCTAGACCTATTATAATATAACTGGATTTCCTATCAATGTTTTGGTTATCGTAAGGTAAAAACTTTTCCGTGTTTATGTGCGGGAAGTCTTACGAGATACCTTTTCTTTCAAATGGTTTTCGAAGTTTAGCAACTTTAACCTGTTACTCACACCAGACCCATGTCTGACCCAAGTGTTTATTTTCTGTTTTATATAAACTCTTGGGTACTCAAATTTTTATGAGTAGTCAAGGGATTCAGGTTTGCTTTGACGAATTGTGGATGAGCAATGGAGCAGGAGGCTTCAGCGTTGTAGATATAGATAGTAGTTCCGCTGTGTTGATCTTTGTATTGATCTCTATATTGTATTGAGTTGTAATAACTAGACAGATGTTTATAACTGTCTAGTATGTGTTGTGTAATCTATGTAACTCTGATGTATATGATACTATGTAATATCTTATGTAATATATTATATTTCATTCGTTCCGCTGTGAGTATCTGTTGATGTTTCTTTTTCTCTTCTCTTCTTTTCTCTTTTCTATCCCTTTCTTTCTTATTGACGATGCGTCATTCTGTGGAATGAGTGGCGGGTCGTTACAGTCTAGTCCGCATCTTTTGCGCAGGGACCAACAGGGTCTAGTCCGCATCTTTTGCGTAGGGACAAACAGGGTCTAGTCCGCATCTTTTGCGTAGGGACCAATTGGTCTAGTCTGCAGTAGGCGCTGTAGAGATAGAACACCGATCAAAGGGTAGAATTAGGGCTTCAGCCTAATTAAAGTAGGATTGGGAATTTAGCCTAATCAAAGCAGTTATCTAAGAAAAGTGCAAACAATCTAATCGATCTATCTATGTAAAGCAAACAGTTAATACGTTTTTATTCTAGCTTTATCTTTTCCTTTATTTCCTTTTATACTAGAACTGATGCAAAGTCTATTACCTTTACCTTGCTTAAAAATACTAGTAGTTACTTCCACTCACCAAACTTTTAGTCTGACGCACTCCTCTATTTTCCTTTTTCCCACCATAGGCCAGCAGAGATAGGGACAGTAGATTTTGGACTCTTGGAGATTTTAGCTGCGTGGATTTTTCTTCATGTATTCTACTTCTTCTTTTCAGTTTTATTTTCATGTACTGGCACTTGTTGAGAGGGATGGTTTTATGTATGTACTCTGATATTGTGACTGAGATGATATTTTCATAAGACATATGTATTTGGTACTTTGAGACTTATTTTGGTTATAACTTGCTTTATGAAGTTTGATTTTTAAATAAGTTATTGTTTTAAATGTTTCCACTGTTTTATTTATTTTGTCTTGTGAATCTTAGTCTCTGTAAAGTTATTAGCTGTACCTATAACGTACTATATCCTTTAGTATGTCTTTTTGGGGTATACTAAGGGGTGTAGGGTGTTACACCTCATAAGACCATGTCGCACATAAACAGGAATGGATTTTTACCTTACGATAACCAAAATATTTTATATTATAAAATCCGGTGATATTATAATAATGTCTAGGGTTTAAAGTATTTTATAGCCAAGTAGTTGTGATGTGTGTACGTGACAGCATTAATAGATATAAAATTAAAATCCAAAGTTGCTTATTGGAGAATGGAATTCCAACAATAGTAAGGTATGGGACTACCTTCCGAAAGACAGTACACCTCAAGATAAAATGTACCATAGGCCACAGTTACCTTTGCAACCCCACCAATGTAGGACTGGCCTACCCCTGACTGAATAATATCGAATATGATTACCCTTAGGTTGTGATCAACAACCAAAAATGGGCCCCGAAGCATGCGTATAGAGATCAACACTAGATAAGGCGATGATCATACCCTAATAGGAGCGACCCACTTAGCCCTGCACCATCCACCCTGTTTTAGCCATTATCGTGGTGTGAGGCTTGAGAGGCTACGCTCTTACCATTTTCTCACAGCAATTCCCTTTTGGAATGATAACACCGCCCTCTAGGCAGAAAATGCAATGTCAGCATTCATCCATACAAATTCGTTCTGGGTCTGAGCGAAACCGAAGGCACTAACTCTATTACATTTAGTTTGGAATCATCCTCGGGAATAGTATCATATAGCCCTTACACTTCAAAGAACTCCATCTTCATTTATCTTTCAGATGTCTTCCATTAGAATGCTTATGTTGGTTCGAAGTGGTTTTTGGATAACATATCCGATCTCGGTCTCTCTAAACCGATAATCGATAATTTTCAGTTGACTCATTCCTAGTCTTTCCAAAGTATACAACAAGTATTCAAGTCCTTATGGAGGAACTCATATATATGCAACATACTTCCCGAGTCAAAACTGGCCAAGTTTTGATGGTCGGTTATTTCACTATCAAATAACAAACAAACAACCATCCAGAGATTTAATTACCCATAACAACCACTAAGCATCATTTAAATAAATCTTTCATTTATTAAATCCCTTTCTAAAATATTTAATAAAATATTCATATACTTATCTCACCAGCATAAATATATTCAAAAAACATTGTGAATGATTTCTTATTCTAGAATCATATTAAAGGATCAAACAAAACATATTTGAAAAGAAACGGAGATAAGGATAAACCCAAACATTATTCCTTCGATGTTAAGCATGGAATAAATGTCCATACCAACAAAATTAAGATGGTCAATTCGGGGAAATCCCATCTCAATTTCTTCAATAAATTTCTTTAGTGGATCATTTTAATAAATATCTTTTATTTATGAAAATCTCCTTTACTAAATTTCCAAATCCATTTATAAATCTCTTTATAAATCCCTAAGTTTATTTATAAAACTCTTTTATAGATATC
Organism: Allium fistulosum; assembly: GCA_030737815.1. NCBI lineage: Eukaryota > Viridiplantae > Streptophyta > Magnoliopsida > Asparagales > Amaryllidaceae > Allium > Allium fistulosum. The sequence continues at coordinate 528,442,897 of CM060902.1, forward strand.
AAAACCATTTATAAAAACTCTTTCCCAAATTTTTAAATCTCTTTTCATTTTATAAAAATCATTTTACAAACATTCCCTATTTAAAACAAACTTCTTTAATAAACTTTAATCAATAAAGTTCTCTTGATAAACAAATCCATTATTAAAAACACTTTTAAATAAACAAGTTATTATTTAAACATTCTTCATTTAATTCTCTTTAAATCATACAAACAAAATAATGATTTTAAACAATCATTTAAAATGTATTAAATTAACTTTAAACATTTTGTATAAAATAATTGCTTAATTATCCTTTAAATATCTTATTTAAAGTGGTAATAAACTTTAAACCATTTTAAAATGGACAAGACGAAATATTTGACTTCACAAAATCAGAAAGAGGCTTATGGCCATAATGGTTCTCATTTAATTTAGTTTAACCTTCCAGTTATAATAAGTGGATATGTAAAAAGGGATCGTCCAATAACAATCAATTATCATAAGTACACGCCCAAGTTACTATAATAGCAGACAGGATTTGTTCTGCTAAGCACATGTTCAGTTGAACATAATAGCAGAATGTGTTTGATTCCTGCTTAATAAATGTCAAACATAATCTACTTGGAGAATTATAGCAGAACCGTAATTTATTTTGTTAAACAAATTTCAAATATAATTTAATTAGTAGAATGGTTTTTTATCTTGCTAAACAGATATCATTCGGTTTTGTATTCAATTGGGGTTACCTAAAGGTAATCGATAAAGAAATTCCTTAGATTTAAAAACATTCTTTAAATGGGAGTTACTTTAAACCAAAACGAAGCTTTAGAAATAACATGGTTTAAAACTTTAAAACCATTATTTAATAATTTAATAACCTTTATACTCTTTATTTAATAAAAATTAAACAATAATTAACTATTAAATAAATAATTAAGTAATAATTATCCTTTAAATAAATATTTAAAATAATAGTTAATCTTTAAATTATAATTAAATAAATAATTAGTCCTTAAGTAATAATATTAATAAATGAAATCTTCATTTAATAATAATTAAATCTTAACTGAGTCTTAATTAAATATTAATCAACTTAATTAATAATTAATAACTAAGTTCTTTTATAATAAATAATTAATTAAAAATTAATTTTTAATAAATGATTACATAACAACTAATCGTTAAATGATTAATTAAAAATACAATTAACCTTCTATTAATTAACTGATTAAAATTAACTTACTTAATTAATACTTAAGTACTAATTACCTAACTTTGTTAATTAATTTAAATAACCATTAAATAAATAATTATTACTTATAATATGTTTGAAAACAATTTTCATAAAACAAACTTCAGGGAAAATTTAGATTAAAAAGAGTTCATTTTCACGAACTGCACCCATGGCGACTATTGCTATATGACCCATAATTTTGAAAACCTATTTTTGTAATAAATAGCTTTTAAAAAATAATTACCCTTTTATTTAAACCTAATTTCTAACTTGGAAAAAGCCTTTGAAATTAAAAAGTAATGTTTTTGAAACTTTATAAAACTTTTTGAAACCACTTAAGTAAAACATGCTTTTAAAAGCAAGGGATCTCTATGATGCGACATAAATCAAATCAATTGCTAATTTGTTGTTAGCACCAAAATTGGTCACTAACTCCCAAACGCCGTTGAAAGCACCAATTCACAGTTACAGTTCACAGATAGTTAATATGAAGAAGAAATAAATTTGAAGAACAATCAAATTTTAAAAAAAAAGCAGTAATAACACAATACTTATAGTGGTTCGGCTAACTCCGGCCTACATCCACTCCAGAAATTTCCTTTTTATTGAGAGAGAATTGATTACAGTTACAATCCCAAGTTTTTAAAACAAAAAATTACAGAGTAACTTTTACAGTCTTTATAGAAGAAGTTATGGAAGAACAGAATGAAAATTCCTTTTCCGAAGCCCTGCCTGCCGTATTTATAGGCAAAATCCATGTTACTGGGCTTTATGGGCGATACGGGCCCACCAAAACCATAGTCGAGTCCATACCATCGACCATTGATTTCCTGACGTATAAAATGTACCGACCCCAAGAAACCCGGGTAGTGACCTGAAGCAGCCTCCATTTTGACCCGAAGTAGATTGCGATGTGACTCCAAACAAAAACATACCGACCCCTTGCTTTATACCGACCTAATTTCCCAAGGCTGACCCGAAGTATTTCCATTACCGACCCAAAGCAAACAAAAACATGCTGATCCCAACTCCTCACAGCTGCCCCAAGTGACTCGAGTCATGACCCGAAGCAAGTTGACCGGTGACTCAAAGCAAATTGCAGTGTGACTCCAAGCAAAAACATACCGACCCGAGAATATGTCGACCTCATCTCCAAGCCTTTGTGTCGATTAAAGAACCTGTTGCCGACCCGAAGTAGTGCCGAACCCATCATTTTATGCCGACCCCTCAAGATACATGCCAACCCCATAAAAATATGCTGACCCCAAGTGACTTGGGTAGTGACCCGAAGTAAATAGCCTGCGACCTGAAGTTCTCACCGACCCCTCCAAAACCTACCGATCCCATGTAACCCGATTTTTTTCGAAACTCGTATTTCAACTATTTCGTGCCTTTTGCCTATCGACTATGCCGAATCCCGGCTTCCTAAACATGTTTATCATCTGTGATTGATCGTCTATCCATCCGGTCGAGTCAAACCATAGTATTCCAACCTCGATAACCGTGCAGTCGATTGGGTTAAATCCGCCTGTACACTGCCTTGCCAAAAGGCGGGTTAACACTTTTCCCCCCAAAACCTGCCTTGCGATCGGATGGCGTGTTTTGTATTGCCGTAAGTCCAAAATCCGAAGTCCATAATCCATTGGTCACCATATTCAGCCTTGAATCCAATCCATTACCAAACTGATTCCTCGATCTCTCCGGATCATTAACAAAATCCACGACTGTTCTAAGTCGGTATCCAATTCCGAATTCATCCCAAATCTGTTAACGGAATCCACGATCTCTCCGGATCATTTTATCCGAGTTCGGGACCTCTCTGGGTCCTGTAATCCAAATCGAGGACCTCGCCAGGTCCAAATCCAAAGCCGAGACCTCGCCAGTGTTATAATCCATATTTGGGACCTCGCCGGGTCCATAACCAAAGTCGGGACCTCACCGGGTCTTATCCAAAGACGGGACCTCGCCGGGTCCTATAATCTATACTCGGGACCTCACCGGGCCCTTATCCAAAGTCGGGACCTCTCCGGGTACATATCCAAAGACGGGACCTCGTCGGGTCCTATAATCCATACCTAGGACCTCGTCGGGTCCTTATCTAAAGCCGGACCTCTCTGGGTCCTTATCCAAAGACTGGACCTCGACGGGTCCTATAATCCATACCCAGAACCACGTTGGGTCCTTATCCAAAGTCGGGACCTCATCGGGTCCTATAATCCATGTCCGGGACCTCACTGGGTCCTTATCCTAATCCAGGACCTCGCCGGGTCCATATCCAAATCCGGGAGCTCTCCGGGTCCATATCCAAATCTAGGACGTCTCCGGGTCCTATAACTCAAATCTAGATTATCCTGCTCCGGCCTCGACACTACGGTCAAGGACTTAATCCGTAGGGTGTCCTTCTCTGGCCTCGATCCCCAGTCGAGGACTTTTATTCTCTGGCCTCGACTCACCAGTCGAGGACTTTGTATTCTCCGGCCTCCACTCACTGGTCGAGGACTTTTTATTCTCCAGCCTCGACTCTCTGGTCGGGGACTTTTATTCTCCTGCCTCGACTCTCCGATCAAGGACTTATATTCTCCGACCTCGACTCTCCGATCGAGGTCTTATATTTTTTGGGTTCTCGTCGAGCATAGTCCATACTCGATGACTTTTTTACCAAAAACCAGAGGAAAATCCAATAAAAATCCAATCCGAAATCCAGATCAAACCATAAAACCAGAAATCCATATCAAAAATCCAAACCAAAAATCAAGCATCCAAACCAAAATCCAAACCAGAAAATCAACAAAACCAAGAGTTCAAACCAAACTCCACAACTAAACCAGAAAATGCAAATATCCAAATAAGAAAGAAGAAGCAGATTTCACAAACAAGAGCATAATGGTTTATCATCATCTCAGAGCATGCCTAGGGGCTATCTCCATCCCGGTATATGGGTAAGTGACTTAGCCGTTTGCCCAGAGTTTGCTACTTATTCCATACCATCCCGATTAGTTGATGACCCATGCCTTTAAGCTGGGCTCGCTCAAGTTTGTAGTGGGTAACGGCTGCTCTTGTTCCGTCATCGCTCTCAAATTCCTAGAAAAGCAAACAAGATCCATACCCCCGGTTCCATGGGGAGAGTAGTGCATATCCATGTGAATGATTAGTGTCGATCCATTTTCCGTGGTTGGGGGCTTGCCCCCAGTCGTTGCAATCCATGTCCAAGCCAGATGATCTCCGTTCCAAGTCCTAGATTCCAAATTCCAGCTATTCCGACATCCATAAGTAATCTCCAATCATCGTTTCCATCCTGCCCCCGAGTCCATGAGCGGGTTCCAGATTATCCTTTTACATACAAGCCTTTGTATTCCAACTAGTTAGATCTATCCCCTTAGTAAACTTATTTTCTCCATTCAACATCCTGCTTGCTTCTTTTCCTTGGTTCTGCGCTCTAACTTCATGATCCTCATTCCCGGCATTCCCTACAACTCCATTCCCTTGACTTTGCACTCCAGGTTGTCCAACCTGTCGAAGCAGGTTCTGCATCATTTCCTCATTCCTTTTCAACATCCCTTCCTGCATAGCCTCCATCATCATCTCCATCTCATCTCTAGTAATATAGATTGAGGCCTGATTTGCTCCTAAGGAAGCTTCCTGACTTCCATCCTGCTGAATCCTTTCCGTTTTTAACGACCTGATATTTTGGACCATTCAAATTGACAATTAATCCACACATGACGGGCTTGAATAATTCAAAACAATAGATTGTAAATAAAATTTGGCAAAGCTCAGAATATACAGTAAATAAATCACAGATCACAGACACTAAGTAATATAACAATGCATCTGAAACAAAGAAATAGTAGTTCATAAAGCTACTATATATGTATACATTAGAGTCAACAAGATATAACAGAAGTAAAAGATACAACAGAAGTCTCAATATGATAATTAAGTACAAGAAGATCTAAATACATCACTGGAATCAACTGGATAACTGAAAGTGAAATAGATAGCTGGATCTCCAAGAAAAAGCTCCAACTCCAAAGGTGAGTCTCGAATGTTGTATCACTCAGTCCGACCCGAGCGTAAAGCAAAACACAAAACACTCGAGTCAGGAAACACATACTTATACAAATGTAAACCAACTCAAGTGAACTGTAATATAAAGGTACAAGTAACTTAAAGAATGCTTGGGATCGCCCATTCTTTAAGGATCTGTTAAACTATATACTATGTAGTAATATTCGCTATTATAATAATGTCTAATAGTAAAATAAACTTACTTTTAAATAGCATTAAGGAGTGACCCAATATTCCCCTTAACACATAATAGTCCCAGTAGTTTATCTAGTATTAGCGTACCTCCAGATCGGGAGCTACCCTAAATACTCCACAGGCTACGACACAAAACCAAACTCGTAGTAAAGCTCGATATGGTAGGTGACACGGTACAATAAGGCAATGCCAGGGTAGATATACCAATTATGCATCTTGGCTGGTGGAAACGCCTAGCAGCCACTACCGCCCACCTCGGAACACACTCCCAAATCAAAAATCAAAAGGTGGCCACCAAATCAATCACAAGTAATAGAATAGTATCGAAGAAATGCGTCCGATCAGAGGTGCTACCTCATTGGCCCGAGAATCGCTCCTGTTTTAGCCACCTTATGCCAACTCACGGGAGTCGGGTCCACGTTCATACCTCAATAGGATCGTCGCCACCATCCTACTTCATTCTGGAATCTCCACCGCGTACACGGTTGTCAAAGTGGTTTTGGTATCGACAGAGAATATGCCCATATCCGATCCCGGTCTCTTTGCCAACCAATCGTTATTATAACCCATGGATATTTATTTCAAAATAATTTATACTTCAAAACCAAAATATCATATCCATTTCAAAACTAAATACTCTATTATTTCATTTCAAAACCAAATCAATATATTATTTTAAATAAAACCCAAATTTCCAAATCACTGAATATTTCCTTTAATTTATTAAACATGAAATATTCCTTTAAATCATCTTAAATCAAACCACTTTATAAAGTCATATTCTTAAATCTTCAATTCCAATAAGTTTCAAATTAATATATTTAAAGACTATTCTTAATTAATTACAATTTCAAATAATTTCGTTTCCAAAACCATAGTACTTTCAAAGTTATAACAGCTCTGAACCCAAACCTTTGAAACCATAATACTTTGAAGTCATAACAATTTAGAAATGTTATCCTTTGAGAATCATAATATTTAGAAAATCATAACACCTTTAAAATAATATTTATTTAATCCGTTTAAATTCAATGTCAAATAATATTCATTTCAAAGTTGTAATATTTTTAAGTTCATTCATTCAATTATAAAGTTTCCAAAACATTGTAAATTTCAGCTACGACAACATTTATAAAGTGTTATAGTAGTTATTAGTAATATTTCAAAATATTTTAAAAGTGTCGTGATAGGCATTTAGTTATTTTCAAACAGCTTAGTTAAATTTCAAGAATGGTAGCATTTAACAAATGCTATCTTAAAACCACAGCATTTTGGAAATGCTACCAATAAAATTCTAGATTTTAATTATAACATTTCAGAAACATTAAAACTTCAATTTTAGCCAATTTTAACTTATAAAACCATATTTTTCGCTTAAGAAAATGTTCATTTGGATATCATTTAACTTATGATTCAATAAAATAAACTTTCATAAATAAATATCCAAATTAAACTATAATTCATTTATTAAGTCAAAAGCGCATTATTTTACTTAACTTTTATTCCAACAAATAACTTGACACTTTATTTTAAAATCCCCATTTCACCAATAAAACTAAATTTCCATTTATTTACTTAACTTAAAATTTTCATTTAAAACCAAATTTCCAATTATCAAGTTAAGTCATAATTTAAGATACATTTTTTCCAATTTAAAATCATAACTATTTATTTTACAAAACATAACATTTCACAAAAGAATATTTTATCATAGTTAATATAACAATCAAATTTCTTTATAACCTATTCATTTGGTCATCAAATAACTATGATTTCAAGAAATAAATTTTATTACAAATGATCCAATTAAAACTGTACTTCCTTTTTTGTCAATTCAAAATACATTATTTATTATTCAAGACATACCCATTTCAAAAATTAAAATCTATTTCAATTACTAGGTTAAATTTTAAATTCCATATTAACCAAATTTAATTATTAAGTTATTTATCATAAATAAAATTCTTTAAATTCCATTTAAAACCAATTATTAACTTATAAAATTTTAACTTATAGAAAACAATACTTCTTTACCATTTAAAGCATTAAATCAAATTAAGTTAAAATTTCATATATTTATAATTTCAAAATACTTAATAATTTTCAGAAAATAATTAAGACACTATATAAATTTTTAGGAAAATATTATTTAAATTTTAACCATGGGCCTGTATAATATTTTCTAACCTAGGACAAGTGATACAGATATGTATCATTTCAATCCGTAATTTAGAAAGAAAAATCCGGGTTCTATCATTTCAAACCCGCAATCCCAAGAAAAATAAATACAATAAAATCACTTGATCCTATCATTTCAGCTCATAATGATTTTTCCTTATTCTAAAGTCCGTTCGGGTATGTATCATTTCAACTCATAGTGATAGGGAACTTGTAGTGTGATAAACAGGAAATAAATATACAATATAGCATATAATATCATATCAGGTGATGTAACAAATATATAAACAGTATTTAACATCATATAATCATTTCACAGGCATATATGTATATAACATATCAGTTTTACAAATTCACTTGTCATCATTTCACAGTTATAAAAGTACGTATGTCGAGAGTGATAAACTCACCTTTCGAGGTAGAGAGAGATTCGACGATAGAATGAGTTACGATTCCAAGCACGGATTTCAAAGCAAAGCACGATGAACTTGAGTTCGACGATCAAGCTGATAAATGGAAGATCGATGAGAACTAAACAGGATCAGTTTTGATACAAACTGAGAATACATATATAATCAAAAATCATATTCTAAATTTAAATACAAATAAAATTTAATATACATGTATTTCAACACATACCTCAAAATCAAACATATATTTTAAAATAAGATATATAAAATTAAAAATCATAGTTTTAATTAAACACATATATAAACTTATATACCTATTGAATATATATAACAATATTCATTATAAACAATATAACCATATATAATAAGACTTACATATATATACATACTACTGTAATATATAAACAATAAAAAGAATGCAGACTTAAAACAAACAGGGCACACAAGAAATATGAATACAACTTGTATGCTATATGTATACGAAACAAATTTATACCATATGCAAACCACATATAACTTCTTTAACATAGTATATATGTATAGAAACCAGTTAACAACAATACAAACTAACGTATATACATGCATTAAAATAAAATATATAAACTGAAGTGCCACATTGATATATTTTACAAATATACAAAATATATAAGAACCGATATATAAATATATACTTTACTGCTAAATTTTACAAAATATGATATATATAAAACTTAATACATAAAACGTAGGCACAATTATACTTGTATAAGTTACTATACTTACCTTATAACATTATTTCAACAGTTCACTTAAATTTAAACAAATACCTTATATATATTTTCACTTCAACAAGATATAATGGAAACAAAGGAGACGGGGTGTAAGAGCAATGGCTAAGGGATGTGGTGATACTCGGAGGGGAGGCGGAGGTGAAAGGCCGTACTAGTTGGTTGCTTGGTGGAGGTGGGTTCAGGCGGCTGCGCTAAAGGGAAGTTTCGGCTATTGGTTGGTGGTTTGAGCTGTGGTGGGCGGAGTAGCTCGCATGGGGAGGTGTTGCTTGGCACAGTTGAGTTCGACAGAGAAAAAGGAAAAAGCTGGTGAGGGGAAAGCTGGCGTTAGGCAAACGTCGATGAGTGGGAGATGTGGGGAGCGATCGGCAAGGCTGTCGAGGTTTGTTGCGTGCTTTGGTGAAAAAAAGGAAATGGAGAGAGAGCGGTGGAAGGAGCCAAGAGGAATTATGGTGGAAGCCCCCTTTGGGTTTCGGCTAAGAAAAAATAGGAGAAGATCATGCGAAACAAATATAAATATTTCCACTTTGTGAACAGAAAACGCATATACCACAATATAAGTTGAACGGTGGCATAGCAAACGTTTTTGGCACGATTCCAATTGAAGTCATAGAATGTAGAAAGACCATACATTTGGAATTTATTAAAAAGGAAATGAGCGGTCACCGGAATTGCAAAAACTCAAATACGAAACTGATATTATATCTCGTTTCACGAATTCCGCGGTGTACTAGACTCTGAGACACGGAAGTGAATATACCGTAGAGATCAGCACAACAAGACGATCAAAACGGTATACCGATATCAGTGGTACGATCATCCAATCCAAAGTCGATACGGACACTGATATACGTTGCTATTCCGTACGGATAAATCCAAACAGAGCTAGAAACGTCCGAAATTTGTGAAACTAATTATGCAGTCTTATTCAGAGTGTTCTAAATAAATTTTCTCATGTTGACCTATTTAGGTTTCGGAACACTTTTATTATCATCAATTTTAACTGATATAAATTGGAATAAAATTACACTAGAAAATAAACTTCAATATTATCAGATGAAAATTTACCATTTGCTATGTTTAATTAGACGCATCTCAAATAATAAATTTTTATTTCAAAATTTTATTGTTTAAAATTTCACAAAATTCAATTAATTAAATAAATAAAACCACTGAAATTTACGGGTCGTTACACTCTCCCCCACTTAAAACTTTTCGTCCCCGAAAAGGAAGGAGGTAGGAGAATAGAAACAACCAGAAAGAGATTAGATTGAAATACAAATAAAACAATTAAATTAACCATATAAATTCCAAATTAAACTAATTATTATTCAACATTTTGGTTTAATCCATTTGAGTTCACTTAAGTTAAATCAATCTATCTATTTCTAAATTCATTATCTTATTATCTAGTCATCCTCAATTAACAATTTCTAAATCAATCAATTTGTATAATCATTTATTATACTCATATTTTATTCAACAAATTTAATTCTTTTATTCCAAATTATTATTAACTTTATTCCACTTAATATATCTTATCACATATATTTAAACCATATAAATTAATTTAAACCATATAAATTTCAGTTTAAATTAATTTATATTCAATAATTGATTTTCAAATTCAAGGTATTTCCATAAGTTGATCTAATTTAAATTTATTAATTCCTTCAAAACAAATTTATTTGTCTCATCTATTATTTAATTAACTTATTATTCTATTTATCTCCATTAACATCCTTATAGTAATATTTAAGTGTATAACATTTATTATAACACTCAAATCTTTCCTTATAAAGTCATTTTATGTTGTATATTATCCAATTACATTTTTAACTTCTGAATAATTTAGGTAAGTTATATTGAAATGTAATTGAGTATTATACAAGTAAAATTTTCTCATTCAACTTATTTCAAGTTTAAATATGTATTCAAAATTTTGGCTTTATTTTATAATTGAAATCACCTCATCAAAATTTAAGAATAAATTTCCGGTTTCAATTCAAACCATTTAGAGATAAATATATATACTATATATATATCAAATCAAATTTATGATCATATACCAATATATATATATATATATATATATATTATAAATCAAGTCATACTTCGGAAATTCAAATCAAATTTGTTTTCCAAAACAAAAATGTAGCAAAGCTACAGAATGGTCTCTCCACTTCGAAACTCGAAAATGAATGTCGATGATGCTGCAGTCATCACCGAAATTATTTTCCAGCGACAAAAGAGGAGAGTACTGATTTAAACTTTTAAAATTCTTTGGAAACGATTTCTGTTCAAAAATACTTTAGGTAATATACGTTTTAAACCTAAAACCAAAGTTTGAAATCATCGAAAATTAAATTCCCAAAATTCCTGATTTAAATTCATTTCAATTCCAAATCAATTTATAAACCATGTTTATAAATTCATTTAAAGAACAATAAATGATAATCAATATTATCATTTCAACAATCAATTTATTTAACAATTTACTTTCAGAAAATTTTTCCTATATATAATATAAAATTTATTCCATTTACCAAATTTGAAAATAATATTGTGTTAGTTTGCTCTGTTCAAGTGTTTTGGAATTCCTATCGATAGCGTTGATCAAACGAATCGATCGAAAACCCAAACCAACATCAACAACTCAAACAACACAACATATAAATATTTTAATATTTTAAATGTTAGTTTACAAATATACTTCAAGAATGATTTGAAGATAAGTTGAAACAAAAGATAAGATGATTAAACTACAGAATAAGGGAATGAATAAGCTTACATAAATCGCGGGAAACCTTAATCGGGTCAACCATGACTTCACGAATACGATCGATGTAGAATTCTGAGGCAAATCCACATTCGATCTCAAGAGTAGAACTCGAGATAACAAGAGAAACTAGCATCTAAACCGAGGACATATAAATCTCCGGTGAGTCAATGCTATTGTAAAGGAGTTTCACCCCTTCACAAGTCACTTTGAGGTTGGCGAGACCGCCAACTCACTATAAAGATCATTCGAAGTGGAGTTATGGGATACTCCAGAATCAAAAAAAGACGAATAAGGAGAGACAAGAATGGATTTTGGAACCGCAGGGAACGTTCCAAAATTCAAAAGAAATCGAGTCAAAAAGAAAGAGATTCAAGCTCAAACGAAAGTGATTCCGTAAATAAATTTACTACATATGCTAAGTTTGCCTAGAGCCAAAGCTCCGATACCAACTTTAACGACCTGATATTTTGGACCATTCAAATCGACAATAAATCCACACATGTTGGACTTGAATAATTCAAAACAATAGATTGTGAATAAAATTTGGCAAAGCTCAGAATATACAGTAAATAAATCACAGATCACAGACACAGAGTAATATAACAATGCAGCGGAAACAAAGAAATAGTAGTTCATGAAGCTACTATATATGTATACATCAGAGTCAACAAGATATAACAGAAGTAAAAGATACAACAGAAGTCTCAATATGATAATTAAGTACAAGAAGATCTAAATACATCACTGGAATCAACTGGATAACTGAAAGAGAAATAGATAGCCGGATCTCCAAGAAAAAGCTCCAACTCCAAAGGTGAGTCTCGAATGCTGTATCACTCAGTCTGACCCGAGCGTAAAGCAAAACACAAAACACTCGAGTCAGGACACACATACTTATACAAATGTAAACCAACTCAAGTGAACTGTAATATAAAGGTACAAGTAACTTAAAGAATGCTTGGGATCGCCCATTCTTTAAGGATCCGTTAAACTATCTACTATGTAGTAATATTCGCTATTATAATAATGTCTAATAGTAAAATAAACTTACTTTTAAATAGCATTAAGGAGTGACCCAATATTCCCCTTAACACATAATAGTCCCAGTAGTCTATCCAGTATTAGCGTATCCGCAGATCGGAATCCATCCTCCATTTATCATATCGTCGTCCAAATTAGTCAATATCTCAAGCCCTAGTTTGCATTTTGCCAAAACCCACTACTATCGATCACTCCAAAAACTGCTGCAACCCCTAGAAAACCATCTACACGAAGATCACATTGAAACAAGAATTTTGAAATTCGTTGGCAATTTTTCATTGAGTAAAAAATTGAAAAATAAATTTTTGAAGTTTCATTTTCTTTTTTTCTTCACTGTAATCTGAAAAGAAGAAGAGAGGGAGAACGTGTTTTAAACAGGTGGGGGGGTACAGAGGAACGTGGGAGGGTATGGGCTGATGGGGATTAGTCATGGCAGTGTAAAGTTAAATTAAATAAAAATATATTATTTAAAAAAATCAAAATATCTAACTATATACTTTCAGACCCCGATCGAGATGTGCCACCTGGCATTCTATATGTTATACCTCTATTCCGAATGCAATGGAACTAGTTCCGAGGCCTAATTTGATCGTATGCAGAAGATAGTTTTTTGAACACAATTATTATATTAAATTTTCAATATTAATTTCAAAGCGTTTCGATCTCCCATGACCAAACGATTCATCTGATTGCCACAAAATTTTACGACGTTATATAATTCACTATTATGGACCCAATGAAATAGGTTTCGTCAAAATCCGAGACTGCCCCGGAAGGCTATTTTTATATGTTAATTAAAACGAGTTATTTTCAGAATCGGGTATATCACCTTTAAATCCAATTTAAAAGATTATCTTCATTCTTATTAAATAGAAATTTAATAAGCTTTTAAATCATTTTTATCCAACTTAAAACCCAAGATTCAATTATTTAAACGATTTCCTATTTTTAAACTCAATAATTAAATTATCCAATAAATTGCTATATTTGAAATTTAAGTTATTTAACCTATAAAATTAAATTTTCAATATTTAAAATTAATTAAATATTCTAATTCAAATAACTAAATTTCTGGGTCATTACACTCAAGGTCGAAGTGCAATTAGGAAAAGGTACCATGGGTTAGGAGATGTATATGGTACAGCCAATAAGGTTTTATCCATCATCTATGGAACTGTGACTTGTTGAGAAAGCACAAGGCCGAAATTCCAAGATGGAGGAGTCCTAATACCTACTAGTGAAGTCGAAAGACTTCTATGTTTTACTTAGGGCTTGGTGAAACATAAAAGATTGGTGGGATCCTTATTAGAAAAATTAAATGATAACATTTAACCTTTCTACTATTGTAAGGACATATAATATAAAATGTTATAATAGCCTACATTTATATTTTTTTACATTTAATATGATTGATAAAATCTTTATTAATTAAAACATACAAACTGAAATGAATTGAAAATTGACATATAGAAATATAATGAATATAGTTACTGCTACATACTTCTTGCATGTTAATGTTTTCTATACCTATGCAAGTGCCTACTTTTACAGCTACTTAATACATTCGTAATTTGGTTACTTATGTTTTTATTTGGTCGAGACCGCGTATTGTATTATGTGAGTTTCAAACTCAAAAGCAATAAAAAACTATGAAACTAGTTCATTCAAGCAAACAAATAAACTATATTGTGAGATCAAGCATTCAATTTAATTGATTACAATAAAGATTATATTAGGTTAATGTAACACTAAATCAAAACTATAAGATGGATCTAAGAAGACTACAAGGCTAAGAAATCGATCGCTAAAATGTCAGTTTGATTGGTTTACGCAAAGTACAACGTATTTGATGTCCTTATATGTTAAGGATGACCGGCTGTGCTTATGTAAAGTGTTCTTTATGATATTGTAGTTAGGATTTTCTTTTTAATGGTTTGACCATTTAGAAAGAAAAACGAATGTGTAAAAGTAGATGTGATTTAAGGTACAGTTGGGATGAAGAGAGTGAATGGTTACTTCTATTTCATAAAAAAACATCGGGAACGAGAATTGTAAAAACAACGATTGATACTTAACATTGGAATTAGAAATATGATTTCTACTTCAAAATGTATTTCATCTAGAAAATTATTTTCTATGAAAATTATTTCTTTGAGTTCAAGATATTTGATTAAAGAATTCTCCACTGTAAACTAGTTGCATTATGTGAAACAGGTAGTCTATATTAAGTAGATGATGGGCCATTATATTCGGTACGCGATTATAGTAATGACGAAAATAATAGAAGCATTCCATATAACACTTATTAAGTGCATGTTATGAAAAGTGTTCTTGTAAAATGTAATGCACATCATTTATTAAAATAATATATGTTCTTCGATGATGACTGAAGAATGGACATAGTTTTGTTTTGATGAGAATATTGTGAATATACATTCTTGAATAGAACTATGGCGGAGGTATTTGATGCATTGGAAAATGCAAAAGTACCTAAAATTATTTACAACTGGTCATTGCAGCTAAATGCATGTTGGCATGAAAAAAAGGAGGGCACATTTTGGGAGGCATAAGTACAAGGGTGAATGGATAGGGGGACAGGCATGGTGAGGTGGCACAAAGTTAGTGGAGGGTAAGTACTTAAGATATTTTTGTAATTTACTAATTACATATTATATAAAACCTTTTCCATAATTTCTCTTTTCATTTCCCATTCATTTTCTTCATTTCAAAACTTAGTGTCCACATTTCCATGAAATCCATTTAATTTTCAAAGGTTAAAAGTTATATTTATTTCCACTTTAAATCCTTAAAACATTGTTTCAAAACCTCCTCCTTCCTTTAAACACTCCTGCTTGCCAACGTAAGACATATATCCACCCATAAACCTCATGTCCGAGTCCACACCCCCTAGGCCTAGCCCATCAACCTTCATTCTTGTCCAAAAATTAAGTTTTGCTTCACGCAAAGGAAAGAGCTAAGGTCATTTTCAAGCTTTAGTGAATTTCAGGTAGAGTTAGTAAGGGTTTGGTTAGCATTTAGGTAAGAAAGCTAGCTCCTTATTTAAAGTTACTAACTTTAATTATGATGCGTACTTAGGTGTTAATTCATTACTTGGTTGGTTGGAAATGATGTTGATTAGTTTGAATACATAAGTACTTGAATGCGGTAGTAAGTTCGACTTGAGTATTCGAAGTTAGAAATATATGTATGAATGGAAAGTTGTAACATTTCTATGGTTTGACATTATGCCATGTAAACTTAAGTTATGATCTTGCTTATGTAATAGCATGTAAGTCATATGGTAGTGATGTACATTGTGTTGTATATGCTAAGAAAGTTAACATTTAACTTGTATAAACGGCATAGAAAATCCCTTGCTTTTAAACTAGTTACTTAATAGTTGAGTAAAAATGTTTTATAAAGGGTTTTAAAACTTTACTTTTAATTGCAAAAAAATTTCTAAGTTAGTAAGTGGGTCAAAGTAAGTCGAAACATAAAATAGAGTTTTGAAGTGGTTTGGAATGTAAAACAAGTTTTAAATATTATGAGTCATATAATGATAGTCGCTATAGATGTAGTTCGTATAAACGAACTTTTTTTGCTAATTTAAAATGTTTTTACTTAAGAATATTTTTGAAAAGTATTTTCAAAACCTATTTTAAGTATAGATAAGTAATTATTAATTAATTAATTAATTAATAATTAAGTATTAACTTATTAAGTTAATTAATACTTAATAATTAGTTAACATGATAATTAGTACTGAAGTATTAATCAAGTAAGTTAATTATAATTAGTTAACTAATTAATGATTAATTAAGGGTTAATTATTATTTATTTATTTAATAAAGATAATTTTTAATTATTTATTTATTTATCAAAGGGTTTAATCATTAATTAATTAAAAATTAAGTTAAGATTTATTAAGGTTTAATTAAGAATTAGTTAAGGTTTAATCATTTTTAAATGAAGACTTTAAATGTTATTTAATTATTAGATAAAAGTTTAAAGTCTAAACTACTTTTTCTAAAGACCGGTTTTGTTTTTAAAGCAACTCTCTTTTATAAAATGTTTTTTAATCCAAGGGATTTCTTTATCGATTACCTTTAAGTAATCTTAATGAATAGGAAACCCGATGACACGTTATCTAAATTGTAGCACTACAACAAAAATAGCCTATCACAACGTTTTTTTACAATGTTTATTTGTAAAACATTGTAAAAAACACTTTTTACAATATTTTTGACGAAAATGTTGTAAAACCTAGTTTTTTACAACCTTTTTCTAGAAAAGGTTGTAAAAACCTTGTTTTCTACCACGTTTTTGTACTGAACGTTGTAAATACCTTAATTTTTTCAACATTTTTTGTAAAATGTTGTAATAACCTTATTTTCTACAACATTGTATACCAAAAGTTGTAAATACCTTACTTTTTACAACATTTTTTGCAAATGTTGTAATCTTGCCCTTTTAACAACTTCTATTACAATAAAGTTGTAAAAAAATTGTTATTTACAACTTTTCCCTAAAATTTTAATTATTAATCTACTACAATAGAATTGTTTAGCAAACGTTACATATAATCAATAATTATATTTTATATTTAATAATTTATTGTAGTTAATTATTAAATTACAGGTAATATTTATTAATTACATTTAATAATTAATAATTAATTGATATTGAATAACCAATAATTACTATTAAATAGTTAATATTAAATGATTACTATTAAATAACTAATAATTAACTTTTAGTAATTAATATTTAATAACTAATATTTAACTAGTTTACTATTTAATAATTAATGCTGAATAATTCATTGCATTTTAATGTTTAATAATTAATATTTATTATTTAGTAATCAATAATAGTAATTAGTTTACTATTTAATAATATATATAATAATTGATAATTTATTAAGAATATATATAATAATTAATATTCAATTATAATTAAGAAGTAATAAGTAACAATTGACAATTAATAAATAAGACGTAATAATCAATAATTAATAATCAATAATCACTATCAAATAATTTCCACTATAAATTATTATTTAATAATTAGGACTAAATATAGAAACAAAATTTTGAATTTTTTGTATAATTCAATAATAAAAATTTATAACAACGTTTGTTGTTCGTCTTATTTTTGTTATCCTTAATGGTGGATTGTTTGCGACAGGAAAGGGGCACACGAAAGGTAATTTTTATTACATACTAGTAGTTAGAAATGCAAATATAATACTTTGTACATATTATTTATAAAGTGGAAATTAGGTTGAAGGGCTTCTTCATCTCAGACTAATAAGTTTTAAGGATAATATTTCTGAATAATCAGTTTTAAGGACAATTTACAAGAAAATGATAAATTCATTTATTTTTTTAAATTATATAGGAAAATGATAAATTCATTTATCATTATTTCTGTATAACTGAAAATGAAAATATCATTTATCTTTTTTTTGAAAATTGTCCTTAAAACTAATTTTTCAAAAGTGTTGTCATTAAAACTTATTACCCTGCACAAAGAAGCCTTTTGAGTGAAAATCCTCGTTTATAAACCTGTCTCATGTCGCACAACTTTAGTTTGTAAGTATATATTCATTAAATTTTGTAATAAAATTTCGAAATTTTCATATAATCCAAAAAAAATCAAAGATTTTATAAAATATTTAATATTTCAAAAAATTAGAAAACGTTAAAATTTATTCAACTTGTGCATGATATAATATATTGCGTCTTGTGTATGAAACAAAGTATTACCTCCGTATAAATCTGAAGTTTTACCTTTGTAACTTTCTTTTTTTGACATATACAAATTAATTTTTATTTCAAACCAACCAAAAATTTTGGCTCCAAATTGAAATTTTTGGCTCTAACCCCATTTTGGGTCTTTCTTCCTAGTAGAAATTAGGTCAGATCTAACACCACACCACAGTTTGTACTTGACTTGATCTAGATTTCTCAGGGAAGCACTAGATTGATGCTTACGAAGTATTATTGATGTCAAAATGTCCTACCATTGAGGTAGCAAATCACAGAAACTCATCTACCACTGTTCATGCATTTTGAAGTATGTTAACTTGATTTTTGACCTTTTGCAGAGCCTGAAATTTACAGGGAGGTTAAACAGAAACTGGACTTAGGAGCTGTAAAATTTGAGGTCAGCTTCTAGTACTTTAATTGAACTGCTCAACGTTATTTTTGCTTGTTCTTTCTTCTTCTCTAGTAGTTTCACTGAAGAAATAACTAATTTTCCACAAATATTTTAGCACCTGTTAACATTTACAACATATTTATTGTATTATCAACTCCTCAAATACAAAATAAATGGTAAAACATGGTGTTGAAATGCAAAACAACCTGGAATTTGAACATTATTTGTGAACGACCTCTTTGTTTATTTGGATGTATTATGTATACTAGTTTTACAGCTATAAACATTGGGTCTATTGAATTTCTGAATATTTTTATTTATTTTTTATTTAAAATTTTGCACTTTTCTTAACTAACTTTACATTTCTTAGATTTTTATTAAATTTTCTGTTAGCTATTCTTGTTTTTTAACAAAAGTTTAAGAATCATGCTTAAATCTATTCTGTAACTACCTCATTATCAAAGAAAACATATTATTGTATCTTTTTCAATATTATACCATATTGGTTATAAGATTTTTTGTAAGCTTTTATCCTTCATTATCTCCATATTAATATATTGGCTTCATCAAGTAATTACCATTTTCATCACTGTATCTTTTATCCATTGGTCTGATGTCCAAGGGCTATGAAGCATGAATAAACAAATGCCTTTAAGTCTTTAAACAAATATACCTACAGTGTCCATTGCATCACATACCATGTTGTTACATTATTTATAGTAGTGTATTAACACTTCATGTATAAAAAATACAATTCAATGCCAGTTCACATATGATTCAAATATTACCTTTTCATGTACCTATCACCATTAGAAATTAAACAGTGTATAAAAGTAAAGCAGCATCTTTAGGTGAGAAGTAGCTCTCGTACACGCAATCACGATGTTGAGCTGTGAATAGTGAAACAGGAAATGAAAATCTTGAGCCATACATAAGACACTTTTGAGGAAAAGGAATACTAGTTTGATATACTTCAGGTTTTAAAGGATCTTTAAATGTACCGAGTTTGATATGTATGATGCCAGGGATGTATTAAATTCTGAACATACATGTTTATGTTTGAGTTTATTCTGTTTTTGTAACTGCATATATGTATGAGTTCTCATCATCTTAATTCTTACCAAATTTGTGAACTGATAGTTTGTGACTTGCTTCAGGATTATAAGGTCATTCTTAAAGCTTCAGGATTACGAGACTGCTCATATGCCGCAAAACTTTCAATTATTTTGCAGTTTTATTACTTATATAACATGTTGCTGTTTTTGTAGTGTTTTGTTTAGTTTTTTGATGCAGTTTTTGGGTTGAACTATGGAGTTTGTTAACTAAAATTGTACTGTGTTGTATCTTTTAGTTTTTAATGTTGTAGTTTGTAATTATCTTATGTAGGACATTCAAATATTTTCTGGTTTTTGCATTATCTAGTTCAGTTTCTTAATTTTCCAGTGTTGTTTTTCATTTTTTATGCAGTATGCAGTTTTTTTTATTTTTTGGCGTAGTTTTTGCTGAAATTTTTTGTTAAATGGGTCGGGTCGGGTTGACCCTTCTAATAATCGGGTCGGGTCGGGTCAACCCATTTATTAAATGGATCAAATAGGTTAGGTTTTTTTATGGTTTGAATGGGACGGGTCAAATTTTACCCGACCGATTTATGACCCGACCCGTTTGACGGGCCACACCTCCACTTTCGTTCCAGCAATTACTTCTTAAAAACCACCGCGGGCTTACACCTATGCCTACCACACCTTCCATTCTCAGATCTACGCCGCGAGCTCAAATCTACGGCGACCTTCTTTAGTCCACCTACCATGCCTTCCACTCCCACTCCTCTCCCACCTCTTCTTCCAGACGCATCTCCCTCCCCGACCACATCTCCAGCTCCCTCCACGTTACCCCCAGTCCCACCATTGGGCCGAGAACTTCCGCACCGACCCGTTGATATTGACAGTGGCAGGCTATTGCAAGGTCAAGCACGGATTCTAGAGTCTATTAAAGGGCCCTGGTTTGTCTTCGTGGGTTGAAAGGTGAGTTTTTGCGATGAACAATTTGTGTTTGATGAAGGCAGCTTAGGTTGAACGATTTGTGTTGAAAGATTTGTGTTTGATGGGTTGAACTATTTGTGATGAAGGCAGTTTATGGGTTGATCGATTTGTGTTCGATAAACTATTATCATCCTTTTTTCTATATTATTTGATTATAGCAGTCGTAGTTAGATGTTTAGATTTGTGTACTTTTACATTCTTTGATGGATAATGGAAACTTAAAACTTACATATGATGATTACTCAATTCGAAAAAACCCGGATCTCTGTAAATTTCATGCTGCAGTATCTTTACTTTGTGTATTCTCGTGATAAGATCGTATGAGTACATGTTAATGTAGTATCATATCTTGTTCTTTGTAATCATCAATGGTTTGTGCACGGTGCTAGTTATTCATTGTCCTCCACTCGCAGCCATGCCATACTTTTCTATAGTTCTACATGTAAGCATGTATTAACTGGTGATTTTTACTGATTTCGTACCGAACTACTTGAAGCTGAATTTGTTATGGTTACTCAAATAATGCTTGTTTATGTCACGGTTCTGGATGTCAAACTATAGCTTACTTCTTGAAAATTAAGGGTTGATGGAGATAGGAGATATGATGCCCTCCATTTGAATCTTCTTAAAAGTAAAGGGTTAACGTCAGTTGTTGTTTGTTTTGTTGGCCGATCTCTCTGACACTTTGGGGTTGTCGATGAAGGTAGTTGAAGCGACCCGGCATACGGCTGGCGATCATTGTTAATGGGCATAGCTTATGGCGAGTGGCACTTGGTAGTTGGTAAATAAAACAGCTCGTGGTGGATATATGCTTTCAAAGTTAATGGGAAGGCTTGTCCCACTGTGCGTTCATCGTTCCAATAAGTAGTGGTTGGGTTAAAGCATGTGGGACTTGATTAGTTGGCCAAATGAAAATAAAGAATTGGTGATGTTTGAAGTGGGTTCAAACAATGTAGGTTTATGTGTGTAGTACTTTGCGATGCATTACTTTGAGATGGAATAATGTTGACATATTTTGAATGGCAAAGAGTTTAGAAAATGGTTATTGTTTGAATCGATGAATTCTATATATTTGAATCAATGAATTTAGTATATTTGAATTTTTGAATTTTTGAAATTGTGATTCTATAATAATTGAAATTGCAAACATATTTCGCGACATCTAAAAATTATTGTGGCTAACTCTATTACAACATCTAAAAATTGTTTTTATTCTATTACAACATTTTTTGCAACATTTATAAAATGTTGTGAAAAGTGCCAACTCTATTACAACTTCGCTTAACACTACGTTTGCAAAAGCGTTGTGAAACTCTATTACAACGTTTTTTTGATGTTGTAAAAATGTATTTTTGTTGTAGTGTAGAGAACCCATCTGAATATTTATATCTTATCTGTAACCATTGTTTTGTAGGGGATATTTGTAGAAAGACACTAAGGGGTTTCTCGCCAATATTTATTTATTTATTTCCTTATGTTGCCATATTGATGTTTAATTGGAAATAATTGTGACATTCTATTTGAATTGTTTAAATGTCGTCATAGCGGTTTTTCGCTATACCGTCACTTATCATCTCCTTAACCTCTTTATGTGTGTTGAACTTGAATTGGTATTTTCATAAAACTAGTGCAAACCCGTGCTACGCACACGGATATCGTTTAAGTGTTGTGTATTTATTTCTTAATGTTTGATAGTATAGGTAATTTGTTGAATTAGCAGCTTTTGTGTCGTATTATTATTGAATTAATCAAAAATGAACCAGGTATAATTAAGTTAGTATGATTACAAATGGGAGGGATTTCCTATAGTGATGAGTTATGTTAATTAGTTCTGCACTTTTGGTTTGTTTCCCTTTTATGATAATCAATTTACATTCTCTGCAAAAGTTGAACATTTTGAAAAATCCAATAGATATTTGAACCAAATGGCCAAAAGTTAAAAAGCATAAATCATTCCTTCACAAAATATAGTTATGAAGCAAGTGAAATGTTGTTTAAAATACGATATTGACTTTCCTTATATAATTAACAGTCAACGTATGAAACTCTAAGTAGTACATAGGTCATTCATTTGGTAAGATACGAAAGGCTGAAAGTTTTTTAAATAATTGAGAAAGTGGAATGAAACAAAGCACATTTGCAATTTCATGTCACTCATCAGAACGAATTAAGTCACCTACACCAATCTAAAGCAATATCCTCATTTTTCGCATCAACTAACTTACATTATTTGCACAAATTCAACATCGAATTTTTTCTTTGAATATTGCATTTCACTATTCATGGTCGTACAACTTACCCAAAATTGGGTCAAGTTGATTTTATTTTACTATATGTCTTTGGGAAGTCAAAGCTTTTCATTTTTAAAGTCCATAATTCAGTTTGATGCTGGTAATAATCAGCAATGTTTACAAACAAACATTTACAAATAACAGTTACATACAAAGTATGAGGTTGATAATAAAGCAGTTATCAATGCCATACGATCAATTATAAAATGGAGAAAGATTTTTATTGCTTCTAAATGGCTCCCATGTGATACCACGATCAATAATGCCACCAAAAAGAATGATTCTAAATTTATTCCGGTCTACAAAATGCATGCATCGTTTTCTGAAATTAGCCTGAGAAAACAACAGAAAGACCAATTGCTCCACCTAGTTCAACAGCTAGTTTTAGAACCTCATACCACATTTTCATAGCACTCACGACCACTTTTTCATCAACTGTAGCTATATCATCAACCAAATCACAAAGCACTGACCATGTGGCATCTCCAAGTGAAGCCCTTTGACCATCAGCAATAATAGTAATATCTTTTAACTTAATGATTCCTACTAACCTGGATTGAGCAACATCATCATCACACAATGACTCGGCTGCTAACACCCTATTAGATGGATTGATCTCTTTAGCAGCTAGTGTTATTACACCACCACAACATATAGGTACAACTATCAATCTGTCATATCAATACCACGAAGTTAAGACAGAAGTCCCAAAGATATGGTACCCTATCCACTTATTATATGTTTGTAATTGAACGAATGAATGGGTACATCAAATGTTTCTTATTGTACTTTGCTTGAGGTTTTCTCTCTGGATTAAGGCTTATTTCACACCAAATAACCTACCCCCATATCGCTTTACACTCTCAACTTAACATTTTAGTGCATTATTTGTATAACAATGTAAGCATGGTTTCCACATTGTTCTGCAGCTAAAGAAACAGCTCCTGCACGGTTTCCACTACTATGAGTCACCGCATCTTACTGACTTAATCGTCAAGATAAGAAATAGAATTGGAAGTGCCTTCTATTATAAATAGGCCTTTCAATGGTACGGGTTTCGGTCTGAGCCCGGCTCGAACCCGTCCTATTTATGCGGGTACGGGTTTTGCCTTTTACTACCCGAGCCCAACTCAAGCCCGATCCGAGTCGGGTACGGTTTTATCAAAACCCGACCCGGTTAGGACCTGATCCGACTATTAGTTTTTCATCGTATCAAAACATGAGTATGTATGTTATTTATTTACCATTTTGTTTGTTTACATGTAGATGTTTTTGCATACTTTTGTTATGAGCTTGACTACATCATTGTTCAATTTATATGTTAACATTGTTTGTATTTACCAAAGTTGCAGTTTTAAAATATGGTTTTAACATAAATATTCTGAGTTAGGTATACGGTTATTACCCAGCAGGCTTAAAAAGCTTGACGGATCGGGCTCGGATATTGGATTGAAATACCCTGCGGGTACGGACCGGGCTCGGATATTGGATTGAAATATCCTGTGGGTTCGGACCGGACTCGGGTTTTAATTATTGTAATTGGACTCGGATTCGGGTTTTATAATACCCGGACCGAACCCTACCCATTGACGGGAGGCTCCTTCTTTTTGGAAACATTCAATTTAAAGAATAGTTTTCATCCAATTTCACTGTTCAAAGATGATGTAGATAGAACTGGAGTTTTATGAGTATATAGACTGATGTGAACCTATACTACTTTTATAGAATGAATATCAGCAGCATCACTGTGTATTAAACCCATAACAGTTTCCCATAAATCTTCAAAGTTTTGCCTAGCTGAGATGAGGAAGTTCTCTTTTGTTTATAGTCTTTACACAATGACGTTTAGCTCTGATTATGGGAAGTCAAGGTATCAAAATATAACTGAGCGTAAATTATAAATTAATAAACTCTTTTTTAGAAACAATTACCAAACTGTATCCCTCTAATAATAAAACAAAATAACAAAAATATTGAAAGTACAAAACTGGAAATTATTGAAGGTATGTTCAAGGACAAAAACTATGGGTGCTACTAAAAAACTAGTACCACTGTATAAATCGTTACCCATTACCGCCTTAAGTGAAACACCGCCATGGATTCAAATTTTGATACATGATACAATTTCAAGGAAAAGGTTGATGCGAATAGTAATTATCTGATGGTATAACATCAATTAAAAAACTGATAAATTCAAAGAGGTGAAAAGGTAAAGAAGCCAAAGTTATCTCCTTCAATTACTTAATCAGTTTATAACAACCTAGTGCATTCATAGTGTTTACTCGTCTTTTGGCAAGACCGCAGACAGACGGATTTAACTAAATCGGTTGTCAAGACTGGAATACGATGGGTTTTAGTCAATTGGATGGATAGATAATCAATCACGGATGGTAATCATGATTATGAAGCCGGGAGTCGGCATATTCGATGGACAAAAGTCGCGGGATACTCGAAATACGAGTTTTGACAAAAGTTGAGTTGTCGCGGGTTGCATGGAGTTTGCTTTGAGTTGTATTTGGACATGCTTTGGGTTTTCTTAATGGTTTCTCCAAGCCATCTAGGGTAATGCTCCGGGTCGGCTGGAATCTGGGTCGGTAGGAATCTAGGTCGGTTGGAAGCTGGGTCGGTTGGAAGCTGGATCGGTAGGAATCTCGGTCGGTAGGAAGTTGGGTCGGTTGGAATCTAGGTCGACATGTTGGAGTCTGGAGCGGGTCAGCATGTTGGAGTCTCGAGCGGGTCGGCATGTTGGAGTCTCGAGCGGGTCGACATGTTGGAGTCTGGAGCGGGTCGGCATGTTGGTGTCTGGAGCGGGTCGGCATGTCGGAGTTTGGAGTAGATCGGCATTTTACATACTCCAAGAAAGCAGTGGTTGGCTATATGGACTCGACTATGGTCCTAATGGACCCGGATCACTCAGGAAGCCCAGTAACTCGGATTTTGCCTATAAATACAGCAAGCGGGGCTTCAGAAAAGGGATCTTCATTCTGTTTCTCTTCTTCTTCCTCATTAAGGCTACTCTGCCATAATTGTTTTGAAAACTCCGGATTGTAACTATAATTGATTCTCATATCAATAAAAAGGAAAATTTTAGAGTGGACGTAGGCCAGAGTCAGCTGAACCACTATAAATCCACTGTTTTTTCTGCTTTCTTTTTAATTTTTACTGCTCTTCATATTTATACTCTCTACATACACTCTATCTGTTAGTTGGTACTTTCATTTACGTTTGGGTGTTAGTGACCAATTTTGGCGTTAACACATAGCATTAGTAAAAAATCATTGATGAATTCAAAGAGACAAAAAGATAAAGAAGCCAAAGTTTTTTCAATCAGTTACTTGATCAATTTTAACAAATCTAATGCCTTTTAAACATCAGTAAAAAAACATAGATAAATTTAAGAAGGCAAAAGGATAAAAAAGCCTAAGTTTTCTCATTTAATTACTTGATCAGTTTTTAACAAATATAACATCTAATTGCTTTGGAACATCTAATTCACATCATTATCAACTGATTGTATGAATTAACATAGGAGATTACCTGATGGTAGAAGTGGAAGCTTTGAAGTGATCCCCCAAAGCGTACGGTTGTAGATGGAAAAGCACCACAGTCACCGTCGACGAAGCGAGGTCAAACGATATGAAATCCAATAGGCGACGACATGGTGGCCAAACGTCATGCAATCCTATGGAGGAAATATCGGTCGTTCGATGGCTATTGGTAAGGAGGAAAGGACGACCATCGTATTTATTTCGAATTAGGGTTATTTATGAAGAAGGATTAGAAAGACGTGTAGATTAGTTGCTCGTTGAAAAGAAACAGAATGATGAGACTGATGCGCACTGAAAAGAAAATTAAAAATATGCGACTGTTCAGAATTTTCTGAATTTAATTAATTAATTAATTTAATTGATGGTATTTGGACTTAATTAATCATTTTAATTTATGATATTTAAAGTTAGTTAATCATTTTAATCAATGGTATTTGAACTTAATTAAGCATTTTAATTAATGAGGTTTTAAATAGTAGTAAATCATTTTAGTTAATGATAGTTAAAGTTAATTAGTTGACTAAACTAAAAAGGTGTTTTAAAGTTAATTAATTAATATAACAATGGTATTTAAGTTAGTTGATTGATTTAATATATTCTGGGATAATAAATGTTTTAGAAATTTAAAAATAATAATTTATAATTGAGAAGATCTTATAAGAAGAATTGTTTAAAGATAAAGATAAGTGTAAACTGTTTTGGGTTTATAGTAAACAATGTTTTAATGACATCTGTTTTTGACCTCTAATTTTAATATACTTAGAAATACAATTTGCTTTTCTAAAAAGAATATTTCAAAGAGCATTTTTAAATGTGTTGTACAAATATTTGAAATGTGAAAATCGAGCTCAAGCGTGAATCAAATGTTATAAAAGTTTGATTCATTTACTCGTGGAAAGGGTTACGATTTAATTCTCATACGCAAACCACTTTGTTATTCTCGATAGTTGATTTATCGATTATCGATTTCCATTCTATTATCTTCTTTGTACTTCGTCACTCTAAGGCGAGGTGTTGCTCTTTTGAGCTTTGATATCCTTTTTCGGAAATGACAAAAACCAAAGAACGGGTAAGTGGTGCACTCTTCTAGTCATTGTTATGCTTCGTCACTCTAAGATGATTTGTCGCTCATTTTGAGCATTGGCATCCAACACCGTGGAAACTAAAACCAAAGAGCTAGTGGGAGCCAAGCCATATGAGCCGCACCTTTTAGGATATATTCGCATTATCTAGTGATGTCGGTAGCCTGCATGCATTGATGTGAGTATATTCAGATGCTCGTGTGAAGCAGGGTCCATCTTGGAGTTCCCAAGAGTGTTGCGTGGTTGGCATAGGCTCTCAAGTATATTTTATCTAGAGGTATACTTTTGGTGTAGGGGGGCACCCTCCTAGTAATGTTGTACAAATTTATTTTCTTTGTTCCTATCTTGAACCTTGGAATTAATCTTTTCATCTTTTGTGTTTTGTCAATCCAGGACGATTTACTACTCATTTGAGAGTTGCTATCCTTTGCCGGAAATGACTAAAACCAAAGAACGAGTAGAGGTCAAGTTATGTGGGATTTTTTTTATTATGGTATCTTCACATCTACCCTAAATTGGATTCTGTTATATGCTTTGGAGATGTGAAATATTCGAATTCTCGGTAACAATTGGCGGGGTCCGGCTTGAAGGTTTCTGAGAACCATCGGAGTTCTCAAGTATATTTCTAAAGGTATACTTTTGGTCAGGGGGTGCACCCTCCTAGTCATTTGTTAGAAAATTTCTTTCATGGTTGTTGATTCAAAATCTTTGAATTGTTTTCTTAATTGCACCGAGAAGCGACCATTGTTCTTCTCGATGTTTAATTATTTATGTCCATTCTTTAAGTTTGGATTTTGATCTTGTCTATGCTAATTTATTCTTGTTTGGATTGTTGTTCTGATTTGTTTCCCATTTCTTCATCTACAAATGTTGTTCTTGTAAGGAAAAAAACCCGTTCCGCATTTAGCGGCGTAGTCTCACAGAATTATTATATGTTCACCGCATTACTTGACTTTCTCACGCTAGTAATTCCAGACCGATCCACGTGTTATTTTATTATAATGCTCCAGTCAGACCTGGTATTTTCCAGGGTTGCTTTGGTGATATGGAATTCTTGGGGAAGAGCTGGAGGTTCACCTTCTGTAGTATTTTAATTTCGTTGTATTATATTGTACACCTACCAGCAATTGTAAGGCCGGGATTTTATAATTGTCCAACTGATAAGGTTTATTTTTAACTCTGATGTACTATGTATTTTAGAGTGACATTTTATACTATCTTTTTTATATTATATGTTGTCAATTCACTATGAGATTTTGTTTCCCCTATTCTTTGTTATTTTCGTTTTATTTTACCCTAACAATATGCCTTTCCAGTTATTGGATGTTCGACATTTGAATACCATAGATGTATTTGATGTCGACTTTTGATGGTCGAAAAGGCGAGTTGTTACAATTTCGATAAACGGGTCATGGAAAATTAACTATATGGATGATACTTCATTATATGCTTAACATCGTTCTGTTATAATTAGATAGATTATTGATGACATTTGTTTAGCAGAATAAATCCATGTTCTGCTATAATTAAATAGATTGTTGATGATATCTGTTTAGCAGAATAAATCCCTGTTTTTCTATAATTGAATAGATTGTTGATGACATCTATTTAGCAGAATAAATCCCGTTCTTCAGTAATTGAATAGATTATTGATGACATCTGTTTAGAAGAATATATCCCCATTCTGCTATAATTAAATAAATTATTGATGACATCTTTTAGGTAGAATAAATCCACATTCTGTTATAATTGAATAGATTATTGGTGACAACTTTGTAGCAAAATAAATCCCCGTTCTACTAGTAATTAATTTGGATATTTATTCGTAGGCCAGTTAATTAATATTGGGAAACATGATGTGATAATTATTGATGGTTAATTATTGATTTACTTACATATATGCTTGCTAATGTAATTACCAGTTTTTTAACTTGAAAGGTCAAATTGAATCAAAATGGTAACTTGATTTAGTACCATTATGGTCGTTATGCCTCTTTCCAATCTTGTAAAGTTATGAATTTAAATTCACTTCAATTTTATAGAAATTTGAGGTTAAGTGTTTATTAATGATGTTTTAAGTTAACAAATTATTTGTTTAATGATGATTTAAAATTAACTGATTTATTTACTTATGATGTCCAAAGGTAATCGATTAATTGAGTAAGGGTGTTTTTTAAATGATAAACTATTTGTAAAAAGGGTTATTCTCAATAAAATATATTTACACCAATTCAACCATTTATTTATCACCAAATTTATATTGGTAGTTGTACCCAAAGTGTATTAATAAGAATAAAACCATTAGCCTGGACATTTATAACATCATATCCTTGGTTGTTTAATAAAATCATGACTCTATGATATGGTACAATGCATAAATCCAAAACAGATTCCAAGTACATTATCAAAATATAATTTTGATAGTTGTACCCAAAGAGATATGATCTGTCTGTCACAAATGCATCTTTAAGAGAAAGACAAATGCAGTTGGAATATAGTAAGCCATATTAATAAGAATAACATCATGAATTTCAATTATTGAAATTAACGTAATAGATTCGACATTTGATGTGCTCGAGTTGATTCGGATTTATTCACAAAATTATCACTTAGTATGACTTTGTGTTTTGATACATATGTATTAAAAAAATTCTAAACAAAGATTTAGACTAGACTATTTGCACACAATAACCAAAGTGTCTCGAAGTTAGTGGGAGCGATATTGATTTTGTGGGTTTTGGATATGATCCAAGAACCGACACGAAAGTATCATTCGACAAGCATCAAAATTGAACAAGTATTTTGATCGAAATATCAAATAGTTTGATTTCAATCAAAATGCAGAGGAAACTGTGTCCGTAAGAAAGAACATTGAAGGTACATTGATATTTCTAAATATAAGAAAACAACACACCACTGATTGTTAACCATGTACTTGCGCTAAAATCAAGTTTTAGTTGTTTTACTACTCGGCATTGGATTTGCAAATGATGTCTTTTGTAGTGAGTATAAAGGACATTGGGAATGTCCCAAACGATATGCAAAAACACCTTGTTAAAATGTTTAATAAGAAACATGGAAGATGGATTCCTTATGCATTGAAAATAAGACTTATCATACATGTTATGTTATCTATGATATCACGATTTGTTCATGTATTTGATACATGAAGCAAACATCAAATCTAAATTAAGGTCACTAAATGGTAGTTTAGAGTG
This sequence comes from Allium fistulosum, assembly GCA_030737815.1. Lineage (NCBI taxonomy): Eukaryota > Viridiplantae > Streptophyta > Magnoliopsida > Asparagales > Amaryllidaceae > Allium > Allium fistulosum. The sequence goes on from CM060902.1 coordinate 528,473,894, forward strand.
TTTTCGTGTATTTTCGAAATACATGAGAACTGTTTATAGAAACAACGAACTCCTTATGCAGGATTATTCGGACTTAGACGTCGTATGTGATATTAAGTATGGTATGTCAATATAAAATTCATGTTCAAAGCTTGGTTAAGAAGCTTTAAGTTAGAAATATTCCAAATAAGAGATCGTGGATGATTCAATAAAAGGCCAAGTCCATCATTTTAAATAGTGCCACAATAAAAGAAATGTATATACATAATAAATGCACAAATTTATAACTGAGCAGAGAATGATTGTAAATGTTAAGAATCTCATAATATTGTTATACGATAACAAATTTGTGATATTGTTCGTAGTACAACTTAGAGCTCACTGGAGGTCGAGAGACATACTCCGAATTGTTCCAAATGATAAAGGCAGTTTATTAATGTTAGAGAGAGTTAATTAACATAGTAGTTAATTAAAACATAATAGCACACCCATTTACTGAAGGACTGACCTGATTGGTTTTGAAGAAACCGATTAGAGAAGTTGGAATAAGATTCCATAATTGATCCCAAATGCAAGAGGGAGATTAATAGAGTTGCATAAAACTAACTCGATAACCAATCTTGCTCAAAATAAAAGGTTTTTCCTTTCTATTATATACTCGTTATAATACACTATAAATAATTAATTAGTTAATTTTGTATCTATGTCAGAAAGTCTATAAATAATGTGTTTGTGATAGTAATTACAAATAGTTGTAACCATGAGTATTATATCATAATGTGATAAGCACATCAGTTTAAATATAACCGGTCAAGATGTATCGAGACTGGACATTGATGCATCCATTGAGACTAGAGTACATAATTCCCTTCAAATGTTAGGCAGTGAATTACTCATGGTTGTTGGGGGCACCAGGGGTTATGTACTTATAGTTATTGGATAAATATGGAATAACTCACTTGATAGTTTTCTATTAGCGAATGTAAGTAAGGTCAAATAGTAAATATCGAAATAAATAATTTACATAGTTATTATGATTATATAATATTGTTGATCTTCAATACAAAAGCTTCGCTTTGATTATAGTTAAATCATGTCATGGCGTCCATCGAACAACTATAGTTGGATCGAGTGAATATATTGGAAGTAATGTACTATTCAAAGAGGATTCGTCTCCTCAGTTATATCGGGTTAGTATCACAGTCAACTAAAGTCTACTCAAAGTCAAAATCTCTGGCCAGAGTAGTTTGGGTAATAATAAATGTTATTATTGAACCAAAGACTTTATGTTTGGACTATAAAGTTGAATGTTGATGATATTGGAATTTTGACCATAACCAAATTCCATAAGTCTTAATGTGATATAGTTTTGACATAGAGAGTTGGTGTAAATAAATTTTACTACCAGGTATCGCTTAATTAGAAAATTTGAAAAAAGATTTTACCAAAAAGTTCTGTAAGCGATTAATTCAGCCAAACTATCACACCACCAACTAAAGTGACCTACAAATGTTAATATTTGAATTGTTTAATATAATTGCTGATTGAGTTCACGCTTCTCAGTCACACAACCGCCTTGGTGATATCTCTGAAAAACCACATGATTTAATTAATTTATGAAATATTACAAATTTGTTAAATTAATTAATATTTGTGAAATATAAATGATAATTTATTTATTGTTTTAGATGTTGCTAGTGGTTATTTAAATGCAGGAAATTATTGTCAAGGACAAAATTTCTCAGTATTTTAGCCTCAAGGACAGACCTTCAGTATTTTAGCCTGAATGACAACTTTCTTTAGGTATCAGTTTTTAGTAATTGATAGCAGTTTTTAGGTATCAGTTTGTAGTTACCAGTAGCAGTTTTTAGGTATCAGTTTTTAGTTCAGTAGCAGTTTTGGAAGAATGTTTGTCCTTATGAATAATTTTGAAAGAATGTTTGTCCTTATGAATAATTTTTAGGAGAATGTTTGTCCTTATGGTTAAAACATTGAGGTCGTGTCCTTGAGGCTAAAAATATACAAATTTTTGTCCATTAAATTAATTCCCCCATTTAAATGCATGTATAAATGTTATATTTGCAAATATTAATATTATATATCGGTGCACCTTTTAAATAGGGTTTAAAATAAATAATTACATAAAGGTTTTATTTTGTTAGAAACTTTGCCTACTAAGGATGTATGGTAGGACCAGCCAATACATGGACAAAATAAAGGGATTCTTTGATTGAATTAAATAAGGTAGTTAAGTAAGGAGAATGAGAAAAGATTCTTTTATCCCATTAAAAATGAATCTCTTCATTTCACTTTCTTTTTACAGAAAATCCTTCCTTGTCCTCTCAAAAATATTGGCTGCCTTCATCATCCTTTAAACAAATAAAAAACCAATAACAACTTAAAATGAAACATTAAATTAAATTAAAACAAAGGTGATTCATCCATCTCTTGCAAGGATTGAATGTGGATCTTGGCGATCCGATGAGAAGGCAAAAATCAAGGTGTGACTTTTAGCTAGATCTAAGAGGTATCTTCTGGACGACCCATATTTCGGAAGGTTTAAATCGACAATAATCCACACATGTCCAACTTAAACAATCCAGAACGTAGATAATCAATGGGGATAATTAAGAAAAATAAGGAAAGGAGGAGAAAACAAACGCAGAATCTCGCAACGGAATGACAAAATATAATAATCAAATAAACAGTTCATGAAGCTGTTTACTATACATTTGATTATAATCCATACAAAATTTATCAGAGTTATATATACACATCAAGGATAAATAATCAATGCGGCATAAATAGCATGATGCAGAGAATAATAGCAGTTGTAACAACCCAAGATTTTGTACCAATTAATTATTGTCTCTAGACGATTAAATCTGGTTGTTAATTGCTGATGAAAGTTTTTGATCGGTAGAAATTCTTTTACAATTTTGATTAAAAGGGTATACGGGCTTTATAAATTCTAAATCTTGGCCCATACTTCATTTGTTACCGTGATAAGTGATAACCCATTCCCCTTAGTATCTGTTCATTTGAAAACCCTAAACCTAAATCAAACGTTCGAAAGAAAAATGGAGGCGGCTCGTTCGTATTCGTTCCTCTTCGACAAATTAGGGCTTCGCGATTTTTCGAATCATCGTCTCTCGAGATGATTTCAGCTGCGATTGGAGCTTCGAATCTTCAAACTCTCGACCGATCAAAGGTGAGTGAAAACTCACATCTAATTCACTCGACCCTGTTGGTTTTTGTTCGTTTCTGGTTAACTTCGATCTATTGGTTTTGTTGTGAAAATTGGGTTTTGTCGACTTCGACTTCGTTCGATTTTATCTGATGTTTAGTGGTTTCGACGTTGACCATTTTAAATTGATTGCCGAAGTATCGAGTTGTTTTTGTTGTTTCTTCGGCTTTAAATGATTTCGTGGTTGCCATGGTTTTGATGTTTTAATTGCTCGATTCTTTACTCTGAAATTGCCATGACTTCGGCATTGTTTTGACCTGATGTTAATCATCTGTAGTTGTCGAAATATTGCAGTCACTGGTCTCAGCTCTCGTTATTGTTCGAACTTATTTGGTTGGCTTCAGCATTGGATTGAATTTCGACTTGAAGTTACAGTGGTAATTTCTCTGTAGCATACTATGGTTCCATGTTGTATTTAGTTTGTATTTGTGGCAGCACTTCATATATATATGTGCATTCATGTGTATATATATATGAGGCTGTATGTCACACTGGTGCAAGATTCTCTGTCTACTTGACAGTTTTGAATTTCTTGTTGTTCCTTTCGAGTTCATGTCATCAAAGTGAATATTATTTTAAATTGCACATTCGTGTTTCACTGTGCATATCACTGCCTGGTTTTGTTTTCATGTGTATTTCTCGATGGCACTGGTTTTTGATGATCTCTTTGAACTGCCGTGACTTTGGCTTTGACAAAACTGTAAATTTGAAAAATTGCTTGACAGTGGTGACTTCATATATGTGCATATATACCATAGTGGGTGTATGCATATATCGTGGAATCCACACTTGAGATTACATCTCCCTTGTAAGTTGTTGTAGTGCCACTGTCTCACTGTTTTGATTCCTGGTTCTTTCAATTGTTTTTATTTACTTGAGTAATTTGGTTGTCTTGACAATTTGATGTTGAGGCTGCTGCTGTTTCAACCTTTTTAGTTACAATTGGGGTCTTTTTTATTGGTTCTCAGGTGCACTGAGCTTGAGTTATTTTTGAATGTGGTCCTTACTTGCATATAGCCTGGTTGTCTCGAGCACATCTGTATATATGATGTTGTATCTGGACTTTTGTTTTATTTTGGGTTGGTTTACACTTTTATATTTAGTTGAGCTTATGCTTGACTTTGTGATTTCGAGCCTGCTGTTATTGTACTATGGGGTTGCTTGGTTATTGACTCCGAGATGTTTTTGTATATTTATGATTTACTGTCTGGACTGTTTGATGGTTTCCTTGGTCATTTCAACATATTGCTCGTTGTTGTCTTGATAGTGTTACTGCTATCTTGATGTACTTGAACAACCTGAATCTTGAATGATTGTTATTGCTATGATACAGTCATCATGTAATCTGGTTATGCATATGTATATAGTTGTACCTATTATTTGTTGGCTTGTAGCATCCTGTTACATAGCCCAGTTTTGCTTACCTTCTTATCTTCACTATTTCTGTTGCATTGCTTCTGGACTTGATTCTTTTGTGACTTTGGTCACTGTCATTGCTTCGAGCTCTTATATATGTATATATGTAGTTTGAAGCAGTAGCCTTTTTGGGTTGTGTTCACTGGTATCTCTGGTACACTTTGTTGTACCTGTTTGTAACTATATTTTCAATGGGGTATTCGATCTACTTGTGCACTGATCATCACTTTTGCACTTTGGTTTGATTTATGACTTTGTTGCTTCGACCTGTCTTGGTCCTTGAACATTCCTGAGTATTCCTTTTTACTGTGGCATTGGTTTTGGGCATAGTTGCCTTGTGCCTCTGTTGTGCACTTCATATTTGCACTGTTTCATTAGTGATGTACCATATATTCACTATATTCATGAACTTGTTTCATTAGTGATGTTCTGTACATTCACTATTCTCACTTGTTGTCGTTATTTGCATACGACTGCTGCTTTGTTCTCTGGTTCTGGCTCCTGTAGTCTTGACTTTGAGTATTTATGTGTACGAGCACTTGTATCCGGTACATGTGCTATGTGCATTTAAGTTGTACTTCTTTTATTGTCGGGTCTGACCTTGTGTTCATTTGTGACTTTCACTGAGCTCTTGTGTATCTTATGCGATAGTGGCGAGGCAGTACACGTCTGCGTGTACTGCAGCCCTATCAGATTTGACAGTTTTAAATTGATGTTTCGAGTGTTGAATTGTTACGTTGGTTAAATTCAATATTTTGAAGTTGTATTTTTATTTGGATTTACTGATTTGTTGTTTAACACTGTTTAGTGTTATATTTGCCGTTATCCGATTCTCTTATCGAGAAGTTGGATATACGAGATTTCCGTGACTGTCGTCTATCTGATTATTTGATTATTATTGCTTCTATGCACTAATAGCTGAGTTTGAATTAGACTGACCCGTGTATTATTTTCTTTTGAATGTAATACTCGGGTCAGACCCGAGTTATTTTAGGTTGTAGATTTCCTGCTTTGGGTTGCTGTTTGAGCTACGAAGACTTTTCATATCTTTTGAAGTGGTCTGCGTCTTGTTGTAGTAGTCAGTGTGTCTCTTTAGGGTTGATATGTATTCATGTACATTAGTTGATAATGTATTTGTATATATAACTTCCAGAGTCGACAGTTGTAGTTGTATCATATGTTTCGTGTCAAAATGTATTATAACTGACATCAGTTATTATATATATGAGACTTTTTGTTCTATCTGTGTTCCGCACTTACAATATCTGTGTTATTTTTATATTTACTGTCCTAAACTATTATAGCCACTGTGTAGTAGCTTTGTGTTTGTATCGGTACGTCGGATTTCCTCCTGAAATAAAAATGCATGTTATACTATCTGACATATCGGTGCTCGCACAAAGCAATTACACGGATGGTCGCTCCTCAATAGCCTTATTCTCCGTGCTAGCTGACAACATTACACCGTAGCGTTCTTGGCTAGCGTGGGCATAGAGGTGGGGCGTCACAGTAGTAATAATATACCAAATCTTCATCTTCGTCCTCTGGAAAAACGATCTTCGATACACTGAAAAACTAAGGGCTGATCCGAGCGTAATGAAAAGACAAAACACTCAAGTCGGGACTAAAATATTCTCATGTAAGTCAAATCAATATCACGTGATAAAATGAGTGTAATAGCATTAGAGATGTTGAGGGATTTTACATCTCCTATCAAGTGTATAAGTTGCGTGCTATAACTCAAGAGATGTTCGTTCTCCAAATTTGGACTCTATTGCTTCGTCTATCTTATTTTCGGCAAATTAGCAGCATTTCTGATACCGAATATTGATTTTTGATCGGATGATCGTACCACTGATATTTGTATACCGTTTTGATCGTCTCGTCGTGCTGATCTTTACAGTATATTCAATTCTGTGTTTTGAAGTCCGGTACATGGCGGAAACCATGAAACAGTTAATCGCATTGGTACCCGTTTTTGAGTCCTTTCATTTCTAAGTCCTTTTGTTTCCCTCATCTATTCATTTTCCATCGTGCAAGCTGTCAGTCACTTATTCAATATCAAAGTACACGTTCATTTTTCCATTCATTTTTCTCTGTGTTCATTCAAATTCCACCCGACTTCCCATTTCCTATTTCTTTCTCTCGTTCATCTTTTATTTGCCTGACCTCTTCTCACATTTCATTCTTCTGCAAATAATATACAGTAAGATTTAAAACTTTGTTTCTTCTTCCTCTTTTTCTTTTTCTTCCCTCCTTTCTTCATGATGTTCGGCCATCCCACTTTTGTCGCACCTCCTATCCATGGCGGCCACCACCATCACATCGCTCCACCTCCAAAACAAGCAGGCCAAACCTATCACCATGATCGGCCTCTCTCCATAGCCGAACCTCCTCACCAAAGCGTAGACCCAAGACCTCCTAACCCATACCAAACCCAGCATCTCCCCTATCCACATCGGCAGCCACATCATAGCCAAGCGTATAGCCTAGAGGTAATAACCTCTAGCAGCACCTAGCTTGCATCAACACTTCACCAATAGTCTGTAGTCTCTTAATATTCCTTTTGCCTACCCATTAGCAACTCGAGTTTTATGCATGGTATGTCTATACATTGTATTATATTATATCATATTTTGGTATATCAGATTTTAGTTTTATTTGTCTCTGCATGTTGATTTTTAATATAAAAATTTATAAAAGTATATCTTTATATATACAAGCTATTGTATATACATTAGTTTTATTTTATTTGTAAGGTTATAGGCTTGTTTATATATATTAGAAAATGTATATACTTTTATTTGAACTCGTATGCTGCTTTGCCTTCTTTTGTTTATTTTACAGTTTTAAAGTTTATAAAATTATAAAGTTGTTTATAATGTACAAGTATATAATGTTTTATATATACGATCTATTTGAGTTTACATATATACTAGAGCTTGCATGAGTATACAATTATATATCTATATCTTATATATGATGGTATATATATTTGTTGTTACATTAAAGTTATATAAGTCTGTATGATACCTGATTGGTAGATTAGTTTATATATATTGTTTATTTATGTAGGTAATAGTGTTGACTATATGAAGTATAAGTATATATGTTTGTTATAATCAATTTGAAGTATGGTTTGCTAGTACATATATATATATATATATATATATAAATCCATAAAATGTTATTTTATAAGTTTATTATATATATGTCAGGTTTTGGCATTTTATAGGATATGTATGTTATGTGGTCTCAGTCGAAAAGGAAATTATATATATATATATATATATATATTTATATATGTTATATAAACTAGTTGTTTACTAAGCTTTTACTGTTCGAATATATAATAATGTATATGCATACTTTGACAGTTATATAGCTCATATGTTCTGGTTTTCACATATATTTTTATTATAAATATTAATGTTAAAGATATAACATGTAGGTAAGAGTTTTGCATTTTATAAGTATATATATATATATATATATTTCAAAATATAAGGTATATATATGTTTGATTTTATATGTGGTTTAATTTGAAACAATGGATTTGAAATACACACACACACACATATATATATATATATATATATATATATATATATATAAAATTTAATATATGTCTGAATTTAGCATATGATTTTTTTTATATATATAGTTATATATATAGTTATGTATATAAGTTCACTTATACCATTTATCATCATCGATCAGTTCTAATTTGATTTCGGCTATTCCTATTTATCAGCTTTGTCCGTAAAAATTCGTGCCAATATAGTTTTGCTTTGGAAGTCGTGCTTGCAGTTCGTAACTTAACTTCATTGTTTATCCTCGCTAGCCTCGAAAGGTGAGCAATCACTCACGATTAACGTTCTTATATTTATTAAATTCTATTTCAATCGAAACGACAACTGAAATATGCTGCTAAATTGAACTGTTAATTTTTATTTGCTATATATGATATGCTATTATCTGAAATTGTTCACCTGTGGGATATGACACCATATCCTATTGTTTATATTTTATTTATTTTGTTATTGATGATATATCATTGTTGTTGATATGTTATATTATTATCATAACTGTTCTCACTCTGCAAGTTCCCTGTTAGTATAATATTCCCTATAGGTTGAAATGATACATATCCGAACGATCTTGAGAATAGAAGAAAATCGTTATGGGTTGAAATGATAAACCCCCGTGATTTTCATTGAATTGAATTTGGGATTGCGGGATGAAAAGATATATATCCGCATATGTTTAAATTGCGGATTGAAATGATAAATATCTGCATCACTTGACCATAGAATAGAAAATTATATACAGGCACCGTTGGTCTATATATATATATAAAATGATTTCCAAGGTTTTGAAAAGAAATATATGTGGTTTTAATAAATATTGATTTTTAGATATTATATCTTTAATATAGATTTTATAATAATCTTAATAAATTAATTTGGAAAGAGAAATAGAAATTTATTTGAATTTTTCTTAAATAAAACCGATTTGAAACTTATTAAATTTGAGATTTAAAGATATGATTTATAACTTGATTTTGATTTAAAGTGAATAAATGGATATTTCGAGTAAATAAATTGAAGGGAATATTTAGTCTACATAAATTATAATTTGAGGTTTTATTTAAATGATATTGGATTGACTAAGTGAAATTTTTCAATATTAAATAATGGTAAGGTTGAATTTTATTATATAAACTATTTTATTATATGTATTAATTTAATATCTAAACTGTATAAGTGGGAGTAATATGAATTTTCAAAGTGTTATGATTTCCTAAGTGTTATGGTTTCAAAAAAAATGTCATAATTTCAGAAGTGTTAAAATTTTGAAAGTGTTCGATTTTGGAAATGAATATTATTTGAGTGAATAATGATATTGTATTAATATGGTTTTGAAATAGATATGATATTTTGATATGAAGTATAAACTGTTTGAAAATGAAATGACCACGGTGTTATAATAACGTTTGGTTGTTAAAGAGACTGGGATCGGATATTGTCATACTCTCTATCAATACCGAAAACCACTTTAACAACTGTGCACGTGGTGGAGATTCCAAAAATGAAGTAGGATGGTTTGGCGACGATTCTATATGGTATGGCGTGACCCTGACTCCCGTGAGTCAGCTTAGATGTGACTAAAACAGGAGCTATACCGGACCAAGTGAGGTCATTCCTCCTATCGGGAACATTTCTTCGATACCATTCTATTGCTTTTGTGATTTGATTGGGTGCACCCTTTGATTTTGGAGTGTGTCACGAGGTGGGCGGTAGTAGCTGCTATGCGTTACCACCAGTCCGGGAGTGCAATTGGTATATCTAGACTGGCATTGCCTCGAGTGCCGTGTTCACATGCCCTAGCGCGCCTTCTACGAGTTTGTTTTGTACCATACCTATGTGATGTCCTCTGGGTAAACCTCCAGTTTATGGAGGAGCGTACGACATTGTATAGACTACGGGAATATATAAAATGTGTTAAGGTGGATATGGGTAACGCCTTAACGCTATTTTAATATCTTTTACTTTACTATAGATATATTATAGTAGCGTATATTACTACATAGTAGATAGTTCCACAGATTTTTAGAGGATGGTTATCCCAAACATCCTTTAAGTTACTTGTATTTCAGTTGATATTTCACTCGAGTTGGATTTATTGATATAAGAATGTTAATCCTGACTCGAGTGTTTTGTGTTTTGCTTTACGCTTGGGTCACACCGAGTGTCACAACATCCGAGACTCACCTTTGGAGATAGGAGCTTTGCTTGAAGATCTGTCTTATCTATTCAGCTTTTCCAGTTGATTTGTTCAGAGGTGTCATCTGTTTGTATTCGAGACTTCATTGTATTTGAGATATTCTACTGTATTTTATGTCTAACTCTGATGTTTATATAGTAGCTTCATGAACTACTATTTATCTATTCCACTGCTTATTGTTATATTACTCTGTGTCTGTGATTCTGTGATTGATTTGTTTACTGTATATGCTGAGTTTTGCCAAATAAAAAATTACAATCTGATATTTTGAGCAATTCGAGTCCGACATGTGCGGATGCGAATGGTTGAAAATACCAGGTCGTTACAAGTGGTATCAAAGCTCTGGTTTTAGGTAAACTTAGCATATAGAGTAAAATTAATTACAGAATAATGTTTCGTTCGAGCTTAAATTCCATCCTCTTTGATTCAGATTTCCTCTGGATGGTAGAACATTCCTTGTTCTGAATTCCATTCTTGTCTCTCCTTATTCGTGTTTTCTTGATTCTGGAGTATCCCATAACTCCACTTTGGTTGATCTCTATAATGAATCGGCGGTCCCATCAAACTTAGAATGATTTGTAAAGGGGTGAAACTCCTTTACAGCACCATTGGTTCACCGAATATTTTTGTATCCTCGGTTTAGATGTTGCTACCTCTTGCTGTGCTCGAATTCTATCTCTTGCGATCGAATGTCGATTTGCCTCAGGATTCTGCATCGATCTTATTCTTGAAGTCTCGGTTGACCCGGTTAAGGTCACCCGTGATTAATATCAGTATATCCATCTTTTCTCTTTTGCTATTTAATTATCTTATCTCCCTTCCGAGCCTATCTTCTAGTTAGAATTCTTTTAATTAGGGTTCCTCTAATTTGGATCTCTATCCTTGTTTTAAATCTATTCTTGTATCATCGAGTGAGGGAGTGTATTTGTAATTAATATAAAAATGTTTTATTGTGTGCTGTTTGATTTGTTAAGTTTGAATTTTGGGGTTTGATCGATTCGTCTGATCAACGCTATCGATAGGAAATCCTAAAACACTTGAAAAGAGCAAACCGACACAATATTGTTTTCAAAATTAAAAATTTTGTATGATTATATTATATAGATATGTAAATTTCCTGAAATTGAATAGCTAAATGAAATGGTTGTTAGAAATGATAATGCTAAAGTTTTCATTTATCGTTTTATTACCATTTCTAAACCATTAACCATTATTGTATATTATAGGGAAATGAAATTTTAAAGCATGCTTTATAAATTAGATTTGAAAATGTAATCAATTTAAAATAAGAATTTGAGGATTAAATTCCCGGTACATTTCAACGTTTGGTTTCTAAAGTTTTGAAAAGTATTATTATTTAAAAGTATTTTCGAATAGAAATTTGTTTCAAAAGAATAATTTTAAAGGAATTAAGTCTGTACTCTCTTTTTTTGTCGCTGGAAAATAATTTCGGTGATGACTGCAGCATCATCAACATTCATTTTCGAGTCGAAGTGGAGAGATCACGTAGCAGCTTTGCTACACTTTTGGACAATGAATTTTGTTTGAATTTCTTGTGTATAAATTGATTTATAAAATATATATGTATATAATTATTTCGAAATAATTTGAAGTGAAACCGGAAATTTGAAAGAAATGGTTTCAATTATTAAAATAAAGTGAAATGTTTGAATAATTGGAATATCTAAAATGATAAATGAAATTTAACCAACTTGAAATAATGAATTTGAACAAACTTATTTGTATAACACTAAATTACATTCTAATATATATAACTTGCCTAAAATATTCAAAAAGTTAAAATGTTAGGGTACATAAAGGGTTGTTCAAGAAGAAACTTAAGTAATAAATTGTTCAAACTAAAATCTGGCTTAATATATGTTATCCGCCTTTTGGCAAGGCCGAGATATCAAGGAATTGGCAGCAAACCAAGGATTGCTCATCCCGAATATCGAGTATGCAGAGGTTCTCTATGGATGTCGGTGAATTTTGTCTGAATCCAGATCAAGATACAATTGACAAGATACGACGAGCGAAGCTGTGGAAGCCAACGTTCAAAATTTCAAGTCAATCCGAGTTCGTATGCTCAAGATATGATCGATGCAAGTTGAAGGAAATAACCCCATTTTGAATCCATCGATAAGCCTCTGTTCGAATCGATCTGGTTCGTATCCACCGTCAAGCCTCGGTTCGTATCGATCGCCTTCGAATCCATCTTAGAGCCTTGGTTCGTATCGATCGACTATGGCCCACTTCGCATCGATCAGTCTTTCTCTGGTTCGTACTGATAAAGCAAAGTCCACTTCGTATCCATCGATGGATACGAATCCACATTTCGTATCGATTGGGCTTTAAACATGTTTTGCATCGACGACCACGGATCGATGCGAAATCAATGTTTCCTATCGATAAGAAGTGTGCTTCGATCTATCGATGCAAACAAAACCTTACAATCAATACATGCCGTACATTTGGATCGATACTAACAAGGAGAGATCCATCGATACGAATGATACAACTCCCATCGATTCGAGCGTGACAATGGGAACTACCATTGGAGTTGAGCTTTGCCAATCTCGAATCCATGGTTTCATTGGGAGCGCTACTATACCCACTGGAGTAGTGGAACTACCAGTGGAGTTGGAGTTAAAGAATGCCAGAGAGTCCGGATATTGCAGTTCGTTATGTTGGACATAGACTCCCCTTATAATGCTTTCTTGGGTCGACCGGCCCTCGCTGAATTCAGGGCAGCTATTGCCCCATGGTGTTTGCCTTTGAAGTTTCCCACTGATCGTGGAGTGGGAGTCATTCAAGGAGATCAGGCTGCTGGGAGAGCCTGTTACGTTACCGAGATGCGGGAGGCGCAGCGAAAGGAGAAAGGAAAGGGCGTAGAGGAATCTCTCTGCGTCTGTTTTGCTAATAATTGACAATTAATGCCCGGGCCTAGGCCCGGGCACTCCAGCCAATTCCAAAGGGATCTTGACCCAAGAGAAACTGAAGGTGAAGGAGAGTCTAAAGAAAGTCAAGCTTCCCCGGCCGAACCGACGATCGATGTCCTAGTTGACGATGATGATGATTCAAAGATGATAAAGATTGGATCTTAGCTAAGCCAGCAGACTCAAGAGGAATTGGTTGAGTTTCTACGGGCGAATCTTGACGTATTCTCCTGGACGCATTCGGATATGCGTGGGATCTCGTCGGGGCATCGCAAGACACACTTTGAATATTGACCCGCGGCATGTCCCGGTCAAATAGAAAAGGCGCGGTATGGATCCAGAGAGATCTGCCGCCCTTAAAGAAGAGGTAGAAAAGCTTAAAGCGAATGGGTTCATTCGAGATGTGCTATATCCCGAATGGGTGTCGAATCCCGTGCTTGTCCGAAAGTCAAACGGACAATGGAGAACATGTGTCGATTACTCCGATCTGAATAAAGCTTGTCCTAAAGATAGTTTTCCGCTTCCCAGAATTGATCAGCTTGTTGACTCAACAGCCGGACACGAACTCTTATCCTTTATGGATGCGTATTCTGGCTACAATCAGATACCAATTCATTTACCTGATCAGGAACATACCAGCTTCTTAACCAATCTGGGACTTTACTGTTACAAAGTTATGCCATTCGGAATCAAGAATGCCGGGGCTACTTATCAACGATTGGTCAATCAGATGTTCGCCAATCAAATCGGGAAAACCATGGAAGTGTATGTAGACGACATGCTTATGAAGTCACGATTTTCCACTAACCATATTAAAGACCTGGAATCAATGTTCAACATACTTCGAGAATACAAAATGAAGCTCAACCGACTGAAATGTCACTTTGGAGTTGCATCTGGGAAATTCCTTGGATTTATCGTCAATGCTCGAGGAATCGAAGCTAATCCTGAAAAGATCAAGGCAATTAGAAATCTTGAAACTCCAAAAACTATAAAGCAAGTCCAGAGTCTCAATGGGAAAGTAGCAGCACTGAGTAGGTTTATCTCAAAGTCCACTGACAAATGCATTCCCTTATTCGATTTGATCCGAAAAGGAAAACGAAACTTTGAATGTACCACAGAGTATGAGGGCGCATTCCGAGCATTAATTCAGCATCTATCCACACCGCCCATTCTGTCAAAACCTATTGATCATGAGAAGTTGTATGTTTACTTGGCGGTATTAGAAAACGCAATCAGCACTGCCTTAGTTCGGGAAGAAGACCGGATACAGAAGCCAGTATATTACATCAACAAACGATTGACTGGAGCTGAAAGGAATTATCCGAAACTAGAGAAGTTGGCTTATTTTCTTGTTATTTAATCAAGGAAGCTCCGTCCATATTTCCAGGCCCATCTTATTATTGTTTACACCGACCAGCCGTTACGACAGGTCCTTACGCGGCCTGAGACATCTGGTAGGTTGCTCAAGTGGAATATCGAACTGAGCCTGTTTGATATAACTTATACTCCGAGGCGAGCTATTCAAGGGCAAGTCCTAGTAGATTTCATAGTCGAATTTACTGTCCTAGAGGACTTTCCCGAAACCAGTGAATCTTCTGAATACGTTTGGAAGCTGTACACCGATGGTGCATCAAATGACTGGTACTCGGGCGCTGGGGTTGTACTTGAAACGCCTGAAAGCCGATCTATATGTTATGCTTTAAAGTTCGACTTTCATGCAACCAATAATGAAGCTGAATATGAGGCCCTCTTAGCTGGATTGAAACTTGCTAGAGATTTGAGGATTATCGCTGTGGAAATTTATTGCGATTCACAATTAGTTGTTTGTCAAGTTCAGGGAGAATATCAAGCTTGAGATCGAAGACTGGCTGCTTACTCAGCTCAGGTTCAGGAAACACTGAATCAGTTTGATTATTATGCCATTTATTGTATACCTCGAGAACGCAATCAGAAGGCCGATTCATTGGCAAAGTTAGCCAGCACCGGTGAAGCGCAACAAATGGGACTCGTTCCTGTAGAGACGTTATCTTCCCCAAGTATTGACCGGGCGGAAACAGATTGGGTATGTGAAGTCGCTCCCGATAAGGAGTCGTGGATGACTCCATTCAGAAATTACCTTGAGCATGGAATCCTGCTGGAGCGCAAGAGTGAAAAAAGACAAGTCCTTTGGAAGGCTTCACGATTCACCATCCAGAATGGAGTCATGTATAGAAAAGGGTACTCTGTTCCTTTACTCCAGTGTATCGCTCACGATGAAATTAAACGAGTATTACGCGATGTGCATGAAGGAGAATGTGGCGATCACATCGGGGTGCAAGCACTTGCCAAGAAAGTACTTCGATACGGATATTTTTGGCCGACTGTAAATCGCGATGCATCGGATTATGCCAAGATATGTGATAAATGTCAAAATCATGCTCGAATTCCTAGAGCCCCACCTACCGAGATAACTCAAATGGTCAGCCCATGGCCGTTTGCAGTATGGGGGCATCGACATCATTGGTTCTATACCTCTGGCAAAAGGTGGTGCGAAGTACGCCATCGTTGCAGTTGATTACTTTACAAAGTGGGCTGAAGCTGAACCTCTTGCTACCATAACGACGAAAAAAGTAATCAACTTTGTAGTCCGCAACATTATCTGTCGATTCGGTCTCCCACGCACCATTATCACTGATAACGGAACCCAATTCGACAGTGTTGAATTTAAGGATTTCTACCAACGGTTTCGCATTCGAAAGAAATTCTGTGCAGTTGCGCACCCTCAAGCGAATGGATAGGTCGAAGCAGTCAATAAAGTTATAAAGTCAATTTTGAAAAAAATGACTGGAAAAGGCCGAGGGAAAATGGGTCGATGAACTTACTATGGCCTTATGGGCCTATCGTACAACCCACAAGTCCGCGACCGGTCACACTCCATTCTCTCTCTCTTATGGTTCAGAAGCTGTTATTCCAGTCAAGCTAGAAGTGCCTTCTCATCGTGTGACATACTATGATACGAAGACAAATGCTATATTACTTGCTGAATCTCTCGATTTACTAGATGAGAAACGTGAAGAGGCAGATTTGAGGGCAGCCGCGTATCGAAGTCGAGTCGCCCGATTGTACAACGCCAAGGTCCACCAGCGAACCTTTAAACTCGGCGATCTCGTCCTGAAAAGAATCTATCCAGTTCCTTTGCATATGAAGCCAACATGGAAAGGGCCGTATGTTATTGAACGAAAGCTCGGAGATGGCACATTCAAATTATCAACCGTGGACGGTCTTACTCTACCGAGAGCCTGGAACAGCGAGAGTCTTCGTTGCTACTACACATAACAGGCTCTGTTTATTCATTCAGTTTATTTTTCATTTGCAATTTGTTTCTGCATTTCGAAATTAGAATTTGTAATAAGGCAACTGACTTTGCCATATTTTCTTATTTCAGCAATAAAATGCAATCTCTTCAAGCTAGAGCTGTGATTTACTTGAAATACTTCATATAATCATCACCATGCACGGAGAGCTAAGTTCCATCATACGGTGGAATTTATTCAAATAGGGAGTGACTGTGATGCAACCAGTTACTCGCTAAGTGAAACCCAAGCTTGGGGATAAGCCATCACACCACCGTCAAAGGAGGATTAATACACGACAATCCTTCACCTAACTTCAGATTCCCAAAGTGCAAACTGGAGTATAAACTTATAAATACGTTTTCATAGAAGGTGGATCCGTCCACCTAACGACTTCGCCCGTATCTAAACCAAGTTTGAGCAGGGTAGACCCATCCACCTAACGACCTCACTTGTTAACTCAGGGTGGGTGTGATCCGACCATTCATGATCCTGATACACCTTTTGTTCCCAAAGTGCGAGCGAAATCCAAAAGCATACAACAGATGTGACTGACCGTTTGTTTACCAACTCTGAATTCCCAAAGCGTGAATCAGAGTATACACATCAACTCTGGATTCCTAGAGTGCGAAATGGAGTATAAACATCAACTCAGAACTCCCAGAGTGCGAGTCAGAGTACAAATGTCGACTCCAAGTCCCCAGAGCGTGGACGTATAATTAAAACTAAATCGGCTTAACCGACCGCCAGTAAAAAAATGTAAATCCCCAAAGTGTGGATATGATCATCGATAATCAAACAAGTGTGGTTGAACCACTCAATCTCCGCTTATCTCAAACATCCATTCAGTGGCACTAAACTCAACATGTTATAAGTGAGATGCAATCGCTGGCTGATGTTCTACAACTCATCCCCAAGACTGGGAGGGCAGAACTTAAGTGTCGACCATTGACTGAAGCAGTGCGACGTCAAAGTTCAACTCACTTCCCGATCATGAATCGTGTCCGCAATTTCCGAACCTGACGAATAAAAACAAACTTGACTCGAAAGCTAAAACTTCACAAGTGCACTTCAAATATTGAAACACTTAAGTAAATACACAATAATTGAGGAGAAACCAAAAAAGAAGAGTTTCATTTCTACTATATGTGAAAGAAATTCATGTACAAGTTTATTCCTAAAAAATCCTACTAACAGGGGCCGAACCCGCATCTATACACGGCCTACGATAGGAAAACCAAAAATAAATCCCTATCTATTCAGAACAAACTAAAGAGGCCTATCTATTTCTTCTTCTCTCTCGGCTTCTTCCTCGGTGTAGACCCGCCGTAGCCGCCACTAACTTTCCTCTTTGAGCCTTTACCTTTCGGTGGTCGGTCTCCAGGCAGGGGCATGATCTCGATGTCCTCTTCCGAGCTCGAATGTATAGGGATGCTTCCTGCGGGTGGAGTCGGAGGAACATGATCAATTGTAGGAGGCGGAATGAACACACTAGTGTCAATAACTGTACCACCAGGTGATATCATTCTAAGCGGAGCTGGACCAGGTGCCTCCATTCCATCTCCAAAACTAACACTACGAGCCGATGCTTCCATTTCAGCGTCAATTTCGGCCAATATTTCTTCTTCATGAATCGCTTGGGCCTCGCTAGGAGCATCAGTGGTTGGCATTGAAGAGCCTGTAGCGGGGACGCTTCCGCCCATAACAAATGGCAGGTCCGCAAAAGGATCGTTGTGATGACCGAGAAGTTCCTCCATCATCTGTTCATCAAAAACTAGAGTGCACCCTTGCGTTCTGTCGGTCGATGCTGTGGTCGTTGTGGTGGTGGCTTCAGTTATTATTGCCTCCTGCATATCATGTGATTCTTGAGTAACAGGAGGCACGACCGGTCCAGCATCAATCACTAGACAAAAACAAGAGGACTATTAGTACTTAATGCGAATGACGACTCTGACTTAAAATAGACATATAGGATGTTCAAAGTAACTTCCTCAGTTTGGCTTGTAGATGGTCGAACGGCTTCAGCAACTTGCTCTATAGCCAGAGATATTTGCGGCTGATCTGGATTGTTGGCAGGGACAGCTTGGGGATCAACCGCAGGTGAGGGTTCAGGCTAGGTTGACACAGGAATTTCAAAACTAGCATCATGGTGTTCAACCCCTGAGCCTTCTCCTACTTCTAAGTGCTAGGTGTCAAGCCTCTCCTTTTCATGCAGAATCATCGACTCGTGGAGAATCTTTCGTTCATCTTCACTCAGCAAACGGTTCTCAAGCTCAAACTCATCGATTAACTTACCCAGATGCACCGCCTTCTCCTCCTCAACCAACCGGCCCCAAGCATTGTGTAAATGTGTCGGGTAGTCGTCAAGCTAGGCCAGGCCTCTGTGCCTCAGCACGTTAGCATTGTAAACAACAAGAAGATCTTCAATATCGGCTTCTAGCCTGGACTCAGCCGATTTCACCTCTTCCTCACCCTTGGTCTCCACCTCGCGGACCTTAGCCATGGCCGCATCCCATTCACCCCGAAGCAGAACAGCCTGTTCGCATGCCTCCTGGGCTGCGTTGTTCGCGTCGTCCCTTTCCTTGGCGATTTCGGAAAATTTAGCTTTTAGTTCGCCAAGTTCTCTCAGGGCAGCGTCTCGTTCGGCGGTGACTGTAGTATTTTGGTGGCCCATCTCTTCCACCAAGGCAACATGTGTTTGCCTCAATCCCTCCATCGCCACATTCACCTCATCAACCATTTTGGTGGCCTCAATTTCAGATTTTCGAGAAGACTCGGCCTCGGTATTGAGCACTTGGATGATTCGGTCCCTTTAGGCAAGTTCAGACTCCATCTTTTCAATCGCTTTAGCTCGCTCAAAGGCCACCTTTGAAGCTTTTTCTGCGGCCTTCACCCACTCTCTATATTGGGCGTATATGTCATGAATGTAATCATGCGTTGTATTCTCAGCTTCCGAAGGGATTTTCTTTAGGTGAGGGGGGAAGATGTAGCCGTCAAAGCAAATGTTTGGGAAATCATTCTTAAGTTGGGCAATCTTTATTGCACCTTCCCCCGTGGGCTCGGTTACAACCTGCTCTGCAATTATGGGGGCCATAGTTTCAGCTCTCTGGCGATGAGTTTCGGGCCGAGAAATTTGAGAAGACGGTCTGTGTTGCGGAGGCCCTGATGGATGTGAAGCGTGAACAGGAGGTGGTGATGGAATTCTAGGAGGTGGAGAATGGGACCTAGATCGGTATCTATAGTCTCTATCCCTATCCCGCTCATATCTTTCTTGATTGGAGTACCCGCGATCACGGTCTCTATCCGAATCTCTCCTGTGGGACTCGTAGTAAGTAGAAGACTTTAAAGCCGAACTAAGGCTCCCTAACATCGATTCTCTCCCGGACATCGTACCTGTAAGTGAGAAACGAAAGAAAAGTTAGTGATCTCTAGGATTGGACAATTTACGATTGGAAATCGTGTAATGCCGTGAAGTGTATGTATGTGCAACCCCCCAACCAACCGGAAATATCGGCCGCACTTATAGCAAGCGACTCGCTCAGATCAAGAGCACTGTCAAGCTCCTCCAACCCAGTGTCATGTTGAAATGACACATAATCCGGAATTGGATTATCAGCAAGCCTTTCGAAAGGATTCTCTACTTGCGAGGGAGGAGCCTCCAAAATTCTAATTCCAGGAACATGCAAAGACACAACCACATATTTCAATCTCATGGATTTAGAACGCTTATGAGCAACTGCCTTGCTTTTTATCCTTCCTTCTGAGTCCTGAAAACTGCCAGAAGGCCCAGCTATAAGTTCGTCATTAGTGGGTGTTCTCTCCTGATCAACCCCTTCGGTTATTACAACACTGGGCGTCTTGCGTTTCACCCGCTTCTTCGAGGCCACTCTTAGTGTTCCCACAGGTCTTATACTTTGGCTACTCTCGATTAACCCGATTCTCAAATTCCTGCTTGTCAGAACCAAGTCAATGTTCCTCTCTTCACCCGGGACTTCTTGGAGGACCCAAACTATCTCTTTGAAATACCCACCTTCAGGTCGTGAGATTGGGGCTATAAGATAAAAGAAGGATATTAGTTTTGAGAACGATTATTATTATCTCGATAACTCTTGGGGAAGACTGCAATGCTTACGTCTATCCAACCATCGCCTAGCAAATCCAGGGGGGCATCGAACATAGAACCACTCTGTTTTGAAGTAACTTAGCCTGGTACAAGACCCCGTTACTATTTGACAATTCCTAACTGCTTCCAAGAATGTGAAAGAAGGGCTATCTCCCTGGCTCTTAATGTTGAAGAGATATATAATCTCGGTTGGCATTGGTGGTCGGAAGAGATGC
Source organism: Allium fistulosum (assembly GCA_030737815.1). NCBI lineage: Eukaryota > Viridiplantae > Streptophyta > Magnoliopsida > Asparagales > Amaryllidaceae > Allium > Allium fistulosum. The sequence goes on from CM060902.1 coordinate 528,494,932, forward strand.
TCCATAAAAACAATGAAAGTGCTATTCAGCAAAGCATACCCATTGGGATGTAACTGGGATGGGGCGATTCCAAGGAAGGACAGCATTTCCCTTATATATTGGTTGAATGGCGGAAGTGTTCCCGCTGTGCACGCATGTCTATTGAAAGCAGTAAACCCCTACGGGGGAGCGTGCGGTCTATCATCTGGCTCCGGCAGTAATACGTCGTCAAGCGACAAGCCATGTCTTAAGCATATCCGTCCTAGCATGTCTTCGGAGATGCCGATGGCATAGAATCCTGTGAATGGAAAAGGAACCTGGCACCTGGAAGCTCATCCAGAGCTGGATCTATGACCTCGGCCGCGATGGCCGGTGCATCGATTATTGGGGGAAGTGAACTCTGAACTTCCTATTGTTGTGAGCTTGAAGGTTCCATAACTAACTAACTTATGAGAAATGATCATTAGACGATAATAACACCCGTGCTTCCCCTAGTGTAAAGTGTGTGAATGTGTTGTGCAAGTGCAGTGCTGGATAATACTTAAGAAATTATACGAAGTTAGAGAAAATGTCTGAACGACGAGACTTCGAAATTCAACCAAAGTGATCGTCATCGACGACCATCACAACCGTGCCATCTAGACTTCAGAGACTAATCCAAGTTAAGGTTCGTTAAAAGTTTATTAGAATTCAGTCAAATTGCAGTTCCATCGACGAGCTTTTAGGAGTAGTCAAGTATGCAATTTTACGGTCAATTCTAGTTATGCAAGTTTGAAGCTCGTCGGAGTCAGGTTTTCAAGCATGCAAGAGATTTCAAGTTTGTTAAAGTTCAATTCGTGTTGGTCGCAAAAGCCCTGGTTCGTAACGGTCATTCGTACCCATCAGGATACGCATTCGAATCGATCAAGGCCAAAGACTTCGAATCGATCCAGAGTGACCATTTCGTATTGATCAACCCAGCCTCCGTTTCGTATCGATCATTTTAACCCCCATTTCGTATCGATCAATTAACATCCATATCATACCGGTCAAACGTTGTCGACCTTGCATCGATCGAACTAACCATCCACGTATCGATCAGAGATGTACTACCTTCGCATCGACCGGTAACGATTCGATGCAACTGGTATTAAGTGTTCGTTCCACGATTAATATGAGAAGCCAGATGGCCATACGAGATTCCCAATCGATACGGGAATAAGGTCGATAGAGGTCGATACGAAACGAAGTGCCTTCTTCTTCCCCAATAAATCGATACGAAGGCCAAACCACCATCTACCAAATTTTTCGTAACCCTCCTGGCACCTTCTTCTCCAAATGACATAAACGCCATTGCTCTTCCTCCTTCTTCCCTTGACCATGCTCCGAACCAACTCCGACATCAACATCGCTAGAAATTGGCCATGTATGAGAATAGATTAGCAATTGGACTCAAGTCTCATCGTTCTTAACGCCAGTTCATCGATTAATTACCTGATTTTGATAATTAGTTCAAGGGATCGAAGGTTTTGGTTCGATTCGAAGGCGAGAGCGGTTTTCTTTCTCTCGGTCTCTCTATCGATACGTAGGCAAGGGTGGACGAAAGCAGAAAAGTGAAGAATGACGAAGTACCGAGCCTATTTATACTAAAGAAATGACCATTCACCTCCCAGTCATCTTGACCGGTTCCAACCGGTGTCATCCTGCATCGATACGAATTGACTGTTCGTATCCAACAACTCGAACTCCATCGATACGAAGTGTGCGACGAAGACTTTTATGAAGCATTGAATTCCATCGGTTCGAAGCACATGTTCGTATCCATCGTTTTTGACTCCATCCATAGTACATCAATACGAATTTCACTGATTCAAATCCATCAAGTCACAGCCTCCGAAGGCCCATATCCATCGATCTGAATTGGCTATTTCATATCCAACAACACAGGGTCCATCAATGCGAAATGTATGTTTCATATCTATCAAAACTCGACCCATAATAGCACAAGTTCATCGATATGAAATGAAGTCCACTGCAATGGAGTCCACCGAAGCTCATAACCATCGATACGAACGTTTATTTCATATCCATTGATGTGAGCCACATCGATACGAAAACCACCTTTCATCTTTTACATCGATCCAGGAGAGGATCGATACGAAGGGACATTTCAAAGCAACCATCAAGTGTTGTTGCAACTCAAATTTTACATCGATTCAGGAGAGGATCGATACAGAATTCGATGCGAACAAACTGACAATGACTTGTGAACGCGCGAGCATTAACGAGAGTCAGGTCAACATATACGCAAGTATGTCAGACTAATTTACGATTTTCAATTTTCAAAATTCACAGATTGAATGCCTATCCGAGGAACGATTACAACGACAAATAGCTAATCACTATAATACAACAATCGGTTACAACAGTACACGGTACAATAGTTGGCAGTCAACGATTCACATTCGTGAGGAAGCCAGTCAAAGATTGCAACCTTCAAACGAAAAGACGATAACTGTTCAGAGTGAAGATTACATCTTTTCAAAGCACGCCATGTTTCCACAAGACGTACTTTGGGGGGAAAATGTTATCCCGCCTTTTTGCAAGGCCGAGATATTAAGGAATTGGCAGCAAACCAAGGATCGCTCGTCCCGAATATTGAGTACGCACAGGTTCACTATGGATGTCGATGAATTTTTTCTGAATCCGGATCAAGCTACAATTGATAAGATACGAAAAGCGAAGCCGTGGAAGCCAACATTCAAAATTTCAAGTCAATCCGAGTTCGTATGCTCAAGATATGATCGATGCAAGTTGAAGGAAATAACCCCATTTCGAATCCATGGATAAGCCTCTGTTCGAATCGATCTGGTTCGTATCCACCATCAAGCCTCGGTTCATATCGATCGACTTCGAATCAATCTTAGAGCCTTGGTTCGTATTGATCGACTATGGTCCACTTCGCATCGATCAGTCTTTCTCTGGTTCGTACCGATAAAGCAAAGTCCACTTCATATCCATCGATGGATACGAATCCACATTTCGTATCGATTGGGCTCTAAGCATGTTTCGCATCAATCGACCACAGATCGATGCAAAATCAACGTTTCCTATAGGTACGAAGTGCGCTTCGATCTATCGATGCAAACAAAACCTTACAACTAATACATGCCGTACATTTGGATCGATACGAACAAGGAGAGATCCATCGATACGAATGATACAACTCCCATCGATTCAAGCGGCGAGATCTCTGGAAACGACTCGGTCAACTCAGTGTTGAAAGTGGATCGATCCATAAATCACGTGCCACGTCATCCCCAGGTCACGTGCGTTGATCGATTCGAAACGATCGATTCGAAATCATCGATTAGAATTCGACAGACTAGAGGGAACGCAATCTTGCATCGCTCATATCTCGCAATCCACAAGTCCAAATGCTATGAAATTTTCACAGGAGCTTACGTACAACATAAGGAAGACTCATGCCAAGTTTCGACTCGATTGGATCAAATCTTGATCGATGCGTAATTCGTTCGTATCGATCACGGATCGAGCCGAAACTTTATGGGCTCGGTCGCGTGGGCCCAATCACGTGCCAGAAGAAGTCTCCCGAGATCTGAGCGATGTATCAGCCTCCTACACCTATAAATATGGCTCCAGGGTCTACAGAAGAGGGATCTTTGATGCTCCAACGCCCAGACTCTGCCGGATTCAATTTCATACTCCATTACTGTTGTTGTACTCGAATTTCACAACTTTAATTCACTGCAATCAATTGTAATCATCCAGAGGATATCAATAAAGTCATTAAACTTCATAGTGGACGTAGGCAACACGCCGAACCACTCTAAATTGCTGTGTGTCTGTGCATTTACATATCAATTTTTGGAGTTTTTGTTAGATAATCCACATTTTACATTTCTATTCTTCATTTTTATCTCTTCAAAAACTTCCGAAGAGTGTTGTTCCCATTTTTGGTACAAACAATATAAATGTTGAAAATAAAAAAGAAAATTTGTATAGTATTTAATTACACTTAGAAACATTATTATAACTTACCTAGAAAGTTTAAATGTAATTAGAATGTAATTAGAATGTAATTAGATAATATACACTATGATATAAACAATAGGATATCAAAAGATGGTGTTTTGTTAAGGGGATTTACATATAATAAATTTGATAATAAATTGGATAATAAATTGAATAATAAAAAGGAAAATTTATTTGTTGAGTAATATATGGTTATGAAATGTATACACCTAATATATGTTGCAAAATATGTTAGGTGAAGTAAATTAAATAAATAAAAGAGAAAACTACTTAAGCAAATAAATATGAACTTAAGAATAGTGAACTTGAATTTTAGTGGAATCAACTTAGCTGAAAGGAAATAGATAAAATAAATGAGTTAATTTAAAAATGAATTTGTTTGAAAGAAATGTTGATAAAATGAAAGAAAATCAAATTTTAAATTGAATGACTATTTATTTGTTGAATAAAATGGATTAAACCAAACTTTTGAATATTAATTTATCTAAAATTGAAATCTATATGGTTTTGAATAGTTGAAGTTGAATGTTGAGGTGGAATTTACTATGATTGATAAAATAGATTTAATGGATGTGTAAAATAAAACAAATTTTGTTGTGAAATTTTTTGTAATAAATGTCAATAAACGGGAAACCAATCAATTAAATAAAAATATATAGAAATGAAATCAATCAAATGTGAACATAATAAATTTGATTGATTAAATAAAATGAATTGGAATCAACTAATTGAATATAAACCGATTTTAAAATAAATGTAACTTATATGGTTTTAAATTAAGTGTTTTATTTTGTTTTTCAATTTTTTCTTTTTTCTGGTCTTTTCTATTCTCCTACCTCGTTCTTTTTCGGGGATGAAAAGTTTTGAGTGGGAGAGAGTGTAACGACCCGTAAATTTTAATGATTTTAATAATGTAATTAACTGATTTTTGTGAAATTTTAAATAATAAAATTTGAAAATGAAAATTTAATATTTGGAATACGTCTATTTAAACATAGCAAATGGTAAATTTTCATCTGATAATATGGAAGTTTATTTTCTTGTGAAATTTTATTTAAAGTCAAATCAGTTAATTATTGATGATAATAAAATATTTTTCAAACCTGAATATTTTATACAATAAATTTATAAATCATCTTCTGAGTGTAACGTCATATTTCGTTCTTCAAATTTGGACTGCTATTGCTCCGTCTATCTTATTTTTGGTAAATTAGCAGCATTTCTGGTACAAATATTGGTTTTTGATCTGATGATCGTACCACTGATACCTATATACCATTTTGATCGTCTCGTCATGCTGATCTCTACGGTATATTCAATTCTGTGTTTTGAAGTCCGGTACATGGCGAAAACCACGAAACGGTTAATCGCATTGGTACTCGTCTTTTAGTCCTTTCATTTTTGAGTCCTATTGTTTCCCTTGTCTATTCATTTTCCATTGTGCAAGCTATCAGTCACTTATTCAATATCAAAGTACACGTTCACTTTTCCATTCATATTTCTCTGTGTTCATTCAAATTCCACCTGACTTCCTATTTCCTATTTCTCTCTCTCGTTCATCTTTTATTTGCCTGACCTCTTCTCACATTTCATTCTTCTGCAAATAATATACACTAAGTTTTAAAACTTTGTTTCTTCATCCTCCTTTTCTTTTTCTTCCCTCCTTTCTTCATGATGTTCGGCCATCACACTTTTGCCGCACCTTCCCATCCCTGGCGGCCACCACCATCACATCGCTCCACCTCTAAAACAAGCAGGCCGAACCTATCACCATCTTCACCATGATCGGCCTCTCTCCATAGCCGAACCTCCTCACCAAAGCGCAGACCCGAGACCTCCTAACCCATGCTGAACCCAGCATCTCCCCTATCCACATCAGCAACCACATCATAGCCGAGCGTATAGCCTAGAGGTAATAACCTCTGACAACACCTAGCTTGCATCAACACTTCATCAATAGTCTGTAGTCTCTTAATATTCCTTTTGCCAACCCATCAGCAACTCGAGTTTTATGCATGGTATGTATATACATTGTACTATATTATATCATATTTTGGTATATCATATTTTAGTTTTATTTGTCTCTACAAGTTGAGTTTTAATATAAAAATTTATAAAAGTTTATCTTTATTTTTGATTAAAATTTATAACATCTATGCCTCGAGTCAGCTTAGATGTGACTAAAACAGGAGCTATACCAGGCCATGTGAGGCTATTCCTCCTATCAGGCACATTTCTTCGATACCATTCTATTGCTTTTGTGATTTGTTTGGGTGCACCCTTTGATTTAGGAGTGTGTCACGAGGTGGACGATAGTAGCTGCTATGCGTTACCACTAGTCCGGGAGTGCAATTGGTATATCTACTCTGGCATTGCCTCGAGTGCCGTATTCACATGCCCTAGCGCGTCTTCTACGAGTTTGTTTTGTGCCGTACCTATGTGATGTCCTTTGGGTAAACCTCCAATTTACGAAGGAGCGTACGACATTGTATAGACTACGAGAATATATAAATTGTGTTAAGGGGGATATGGGTAACGCTTTGACACTATTTTAATATCTTTTACTTTACTATAGACATATCATAGTAGCGTATATTACTACATAGTAGATAGTTCCACGGATCCTTAGAGGATGGTTATCCCAAACATCCTTTAAGTTACTTGTATTTCAGTTGATATTTCACTTGAGTTGGATTTATTGATATAAGAATGTTAATCCTGACTCGAGTGTTTTGTGTTTTTCTTTATGCTTGGGTCTGTAACGACCCGTAAATTTTCAATAATTAAAGTTGTCAATTTAATAGGATTTTGGTAAATAAATTTGGAAGAAACAAAAAGAAAAAAAAACTTTATCTATTAATAAATGAACAATGGTAATTAGAACTAATTAGTAACAATTGAAATGAAGTCCCAATGATGAAATAATGTAAATTAGTTATAAAATTGAATGTTAGAAACAAGTGCGAATGTTGAATCATTAATGAGAAAATATGTGATAAATAGAAATTGAAGTAAATCGGTGTTAATTGAGTAATTGTAACATTTGGTTTGTAAATAATAATGGATTCATTAATGTGGATTAAAGAAATAGTAACGGGTGTGAGTTACTATTTAATTGGCCTATTAATTTAGTTATAACAGTTACATTTGAGTATAAATTTAAATATAAGTAAATAAGGGTAAGTGGTGTATAAATAAATAAATTTGTATCATTGATAGTAATTGAATGAATTCAATATTAGGTAAGTAATAATGATAATTAGTTGAATATATGATAAACTTAAGTGTAAATTAAAGGGTAGTGATAACAGCTATTATAAGTTGCCTATTTAGTCTATAAAATAATTAGAAAATCTTTAATGTCATTAATGAGAATTTATGCAGTAACGGAAGGTGTGAATGTATAAAATAAATAGAAACATAAATTTATTTATAAAGTAATAAATTGGAAAAAGGAATGGAACTAAGGTAAATTAATTAATTGGTTTTAAATCTTAATTGATGTGTACAATTGACAAGATTTCACATTTAGAAATGTAACATTTATACAAATTTAAGAAATATATATATATGTTCTTTTCCCGTAGCTCCTGCTTTTCCGTTTCTTAATATTCATTTCCACTTTCTTGCCATCCATCTCCTTATTTTATTTTTTCTATTGTGTTGTATAAACTTTATTGTTATTTATTGAAGGTTTCTTTTGTATATATCTTTTATTTAATTGCTAGGAAACAAATCAATTAGATGTATGATTACCTTGTTTTAATTTGGCATAGGTTACAATTGCTTTATTGCTTGTCTTTATTTGCCTATCTATTTATTTCCTACCATAGCCGCCTACTATCTATCAATTCACATGAAAAAGGAAGAGTATCTCATCTCATTTTTCCCATTTGTTTCTTTTTATTTAATAGGAAATAAAACCCTTAAATTCTCTAGCCGTTTAAAACATTGATTACATGTCGTTTCTTTCCACTTGCCTAGCCTCTTTATTTTTTGCCTTAGCCATTCACTACACATATTTAGCCGTTCATTTTGTTGTAACCCTAGCCACCACTAAGTTGTAATTCACGTACAAAATATTTCCATCTCTTCTCTTTTCATTTCTCATCTCCTGAAAAAAAATTACAAGTTTCTATTCTATGGCTTCTCCTTCTTTCCTTCTTCTTTTATTTTTCTCTTTGTTTTTCTTCAAGATAGGCTCGACCTTCATGCTCTAGCCGACCATAACCATCTCTACCACACCACTATGATCGGCATCACCACCTCTTCATGACCACCAAGCCATGCCTTGAACCCTAGATCCAAAATAAATCACCATCTCCTTGTTTCAACCATAGCCGAGCCCTTGTTGATTTAAAGCAAGGTTATGTCCTTTGTTTCACCTCTTTTCATTATTTTAATTTCTAAATTTTGTGTTGAATCATAATCTTATATTTATGATATTATGTTGTTTACAAGTTTGGATCTTGGCTCTTCATCTACAAAAATCTTATTCGTGCTTTGTCATGTTTTCCGGAATTTGTTTTGTGTCTCTTGTTTGTTATCTCTAGCTTTAAAAAGGTGAGTTTTATCACTCTAGACATATGTACTTATATTATTGTGAAATGATGACAAGTGAATCTGTATAAATTGATATGTTATTCATACATGCCCGTGATATATTATATGATGTTAAATGCTGTTTATATACCTGTTACATTACCTGATATGTTTTTATATGTTTTACTGTTCATTTTAATTACTGTATCTCACACTGCAAGTTTCCTATCACTATGTGTTGAAATGATACATACCCGAACAGACATTAGAATAAGGAAAATCATTATGAGCTGAAATGATAGGCTTGAGTGATTTTACCGTAATTTATTTGACTTGAGATTGCGGGTTTGAAATGATAGAACCCGGTTTATCTTTTTAAATTACGGATTGAAATGATACATATCCGTATCACTTGACCTAGGCTAGAAAATATTATACAGGCCCATGGTTAAATTTTAAATAATATTTTCCTAAAATTTTTATTAAGTGTTCTAATTATTTTCTGAAAAATTATTAAGTATTCTAAAATTATAAATATATGAAATTTAACTTAAATTTGATTTATGGCTTTAAACTATAAAGGTGTATTTTTTTCTATAAGTTAAATTTTATAAGTTAATAATTGGTTTAAATGGAATTTAAAGAATTTTATTTACGATAAATAACTTAATAATGAAATGTTGATTTAATATGGAATGTAAAATCTAACCTAGTAATTGTAATGAATTTTATTTATGAAATAGACATGTTTGAATAATAAAGAATGTATTTTAAATTGATAAAATAGAATACAGTTTTGCTTGGACTTTGGTAATAAAATTTGTTTAACTGAAATCCATAGTTATTTGATGTCAAATGAATATATTTATAAGGAAATTTGATTGTTATATTAACAATGGTAAGATATTCTATTTATGAATATGTTTGTAAAATAATATATTATGATTTAAATGGAAGGAAATTGTAATTTAAAATATGACCTAACTTGATAGTTGGAAATTTGGTTTTTCAAATGGAAATTTTAAGTTAAGTAAATAAATAGAAATTTAGTTTTATTTATGAAGTGGGTATTTTAAAGTAAAATGTTAGGTTATTTGTTGGAATAAAAGTTAAGTAAAAGAATGTGCTTTTGACTTAACAAATGAATTATAGTTTAATTTGGATATTTATTTATAAAAGTTTATCTTATTGAATCATAAGTTTAATGATATCCAAATGAATAATTTCTAAAGTGGAAGATGTAATTTTATAGGTTAAAAATGGCTAGAATTGGAGTTTTAATGTTTCTGAAGGTTAAGCAATTTATAAAGGATTGACTAACAAATGAAATTAATTTAAATTCGACATTTATTAATAAAAAATGTTGTTTTATTAAAATTTATATGTTAAGTAATATCGAAATAATTTTTTTTGGAAAGTGGAATGAGTTTGATAAGTTAAAAATTAGAAAAATTGAAGATATATTGTTTTAAAGGGTATAACAAAAATTATAGCGTTTCTGAAATGCTGTGGTTAAATGAACTATGGCTGGAAATATACTAAAAAGACCTATAACAGCATTTCTGAAGTGCTGTAATTTCTGGAAATTGAACTATGGCTGAAAATATACTAAAATATACTAAAAGGGCCTATAACAGCATTTCTGAAGTGCTGTAATTTCTGAAAATTTGAACTATATGCTGAAATTACTAAATAGACCTATAACAGCAGTTCTGAAATGCTATAGTTTCTAATTTTGAACTATGTTTTGATATATACTAAATATACTTACCGCGGCACTTTATAAATGCTGCTGTTTTGAAAATTTCAATGTTCGAAATGATTGAACGAATGAACTTAGAAATGTTACAACTTTGAAATGAATATTATTTGACATTGAATGTAAATGGTTTGGAAATGAATTTATTTGAAATAGTATTTAATTAAGAATTGTCTTTAAATATATTAGCTTGAAGCTTATTGGAATTGAAGATTTAAGAATGTGATCTCATAAAGTGGTTTGGTTTAAGATGATTTAAAGGAATATTTCAAGTTAAATAAATTTAAAGAAATATTCAGTGATTTGGAAATTTGGGTTTTATTTAAATAATATATTGATTTGGTTTTTGGAATTTAAATGATATATTATTGCTTTGGGATTTGAAATGGAAATGATATAATTATTTGGCTTTGTAATGAAATAATATAGTATTTAGTTTTGAAATGGATATAATATTTTGGGTTTTAAAGTAAATGATTTTGAAATAAATATCCATGGGTTATAATAACGATTGGTTGTTAAAGAGACCGGGATCAGATATGGGCATACTCTCTGTCGATACCGAAAACCACTTTGACAACCGTGTACGCGGTGGAGATTCCAGAATGAAGTAGGATGGTGGCGACGATCCTATTGAGGTATGAACGTGGACCCGACTCCCATGATTTGGCATAAGGTGGCTAAAACAGGAGCGATTCTCGGGCCAATGAGGTAGCACCTCTGATCAGACGCATTTCTTCGATACCATTCTATTACTTTGTGATTGATTTGGTGGCCACCCTTCGATTTTGATTGGGAGTGTGTTCCGAGGTGGGCGGTAGTGGGTGCTATGCGTTACCACCAGCTCGGATGCGTAATTGGTATACCTACCCTGGCATTGCCTTGTTGTGCTGTGTCACCTACCATATCGAGCTTTACTACGAGTTGGGTTTTGTGCCATAGCCTGTGGAGTATTTAGGGTAGCTCCCGATTTGGGGGTATGCTAATACTGGATAGACTACTGGGGACTATTATTTGTTAAGGTGGAAAATGTAAAGCCTTAATGCTATTTAAAAGTAAGATTATTTTACTATAGACAATATTATATTAGCGAAATATTACTACATAGTAGATAGTTTAACGGATCCTTAAAGGATGGGCGGTCCCAAGCATCCTTTAAGTTACTTGTGCATTTTATTACAGTTCACTTGAGTTGGTTTACATTGTATAAGTATGTATGTCCTGACTCGAGTGTTTTGTGTTTTGCTTTACGCCCGGGTCAGACTGAGTGATACAGCATTTGAGACTCACCTTGGAGTTGGAGCTTTCTTGGAGATCCAGCTATCTATTTCGCTTTCAATTATCCAGTTGATTCCAGTGATGTATTAAGATTTGTATTTGATTATCATATTGAGACTTCTGTTGTATCTTTTACTTCTGCTGTACCTTGTTAACTCTGATGTATACTTATATAGTAGCTTCATGAACTACTATTCTCTGCTTCCGCTGCATTATTATATACTCTGTGTCTGTGATCTGTGATTTATTTACTGTATATTCTGAGTTTTGCCAAATTTATATTTACAATTCGGTATTTTGAGCAATTCAAGTCCGACATGTGCGGATGCGAATGGTCCAAAATATCGGGTCGTTACAGTTGGTATCAGAGCTTTGGCTCTAGGCAAACTTAGCATATATGGTAGATTTATTTATAGAATCACTTTCGTTCGAGCTTGAATCTCTCCCTTTTTTATTCGACTTCTTTTGAATGTTGGAACGTTCCCTACGGTTCCAAACCCATTCTCGTCTCTCCCTATTTGTCTTATTTTGATTCTAAAGTACCCCATAACTCCACTTCAAATGATCTTTATAATAAATTGGCGGTCTCACCGATCTTTGAATGATTGTAAAGGGGTGAAACTCCTTTACAATTGGCATTGATTCACCGGAGGTTCCTGTATCCTCGGTTTACAATGCTATCTATCTCTTGTTATCCTGAATTCTATCTTTTGAGATCTGATGTAGATTTACCCCAGAATTCTACATCGATCTTATTCTTGAAGTCACGGTTGACCCGATCAAGGTTGCCCGAGATTTATATAAGCTTTTTCATTTCCTTATTCTTTTATTTAATCATCTTGTCTTTTGTTTCAACTTATCTTCAAATCACTCTTGAAGTATATTTGTAAACTAATATTTAAAATGTTTTAATATATATTGTGTTGTTTGAGTTGTTGATGTTGATTTGGGTTTCCGATCGATTCGTCTGATCAACGTAATCGATAGGATCTCCAAAACACTTGAACAGAGCAAACTCACACAATATTATTTTCAAAACTTGGTAAATAAATTTTGTATAATTATATTTTATATATGTATAATTTTCTGAATTTTGATAGTTAATTGAATTGGATGTTAAGAAATAATATTTAACTCTGTATATATCTTGTAACCATTGGCTTTTGTTCATATATAAATAATTGAACTATAAAATATGGTAATAAATTAATTGGGAAATTTAAATGAATTTAAACCAATAATTGAGAATTTAATTTCCGAAGATTTCAAACTTTGGGTTTTAAAGTTTTAAAAGGATATATTATTTAAAGTATTTTCGAATAGAAATAGTTTTCAAAGAATTTTAAAAGTTTCAAATCAGTGCTCTTTTTTTGTCGTTGGAAAATAATTTCGGTGATGACTGCAGCATCATCGACGTTCATTTTCGAGTTTCGAAGTGAAGAAACCATCCTGTAGCCTTGCTACAGTTTTGTTTTGAAGAATTTAATTGATTTGGATTTCTAACATATGACTTGATTTATAATATATATATATTGATTTAAAGTTGATTTGATATATATTGTGTATGTATATTTATTTTATCTAGAATAGTTTGAAGTTAACCGGAAATTTAATTCTTAAATTTTATCTTAAAGGATGATTTCAATTATAAAATAAAGCCGAAAAAATTTGAACAAATATTTAAGCTTGAATAATTGAATTTGAAAATTTTATTTTTATAATATTCTATTGCATTCCAATATAACTTACCTTAATTATTTAGAAGTTAACAATGTGATTGGATAATGTACAATATAAAAGGATTTTATAACTAAAATTTGAGTGGTTATAATAAATTTTATACACTTAAAAATTTAGTTATAAAAGATTTATAGAGGTAAACAGAATAAAAAGTTAATTGAATAATTTACAATATAAAATGGTGTTAAAGGAATTTTAAACAAATTTGAGTAGTTATAAAAGTGTAAATAAACTTAATAATATGATTAGATATATTAAGTGAAATAAATTTAATAATAATTTTGGAATAAAGAAGAATGAAAATTTATTCAATAAATTATGAGTATAATAAATGATTTTCAAATTCATGACTTTGGAAAATTGTTAATTTAAGATAATTGTATGCTGAGATAATGAGATTAAAGATAGTTAAGATTTATTTAACTTAAGTGAAATCAAATGGATGAAATCAATTATTAATTTAAGTTGAAATTTCATGGTTTTAGATTTATTATCTTTTTTGCTTTCCAATCTCTTTTCTTTCAAGTTGTTTCTATTCTCCTACCTTCTTCCTTTTCGGGGATGAAAAGTTTTGAGTGGGGGAGAGTGTAACGACCCGTAAATTTTCAATAATTAAAGTTGTCAATTTAATAGGATTTTGGTAAATAAATTTGGAAGAAACAAAAAGAAAAAAAAAATTATCTATTAATAAATGAACAATGGTAATTAGAACTAATTAGTAACAATTGAAATGAAGTCCCAATGATGAAATAATGTAAATTAGTTATAAAATTGAATGTAAGAAACAAGTGTGAATGTTGAATCATTAATGAGAAAATATGTGATAAATAGAAATTGAAGTAAATTAGTGTTAATTGAGTAATTGTAACAGTTGGTTTGTAAATAATAATGAATTCATTAATGGGGATTAAAGAAATAGTAACGGGTGTGAGTTACTATTTAATTGACCTATTAATTTAGTTATAACAGTTACATTTGAGTATAAATTTAAATATAACTAAATAAGGGTAAGTGGTGTATAAATAAATAAATTTGTATCATTGATAGTAATTGAATGAATTCAATATTAGGTAAGTAATTATGATAATTAGTTGAATATATGATAAACTTAAGTGTAAATTAAAGGGTAGTGATAACAGCTATTATAAGTTGCCTATTTAGTCTATAAAATAATTAGAAAATCTTTAATGTCATTAATGAGAATTTATGCAGTAACGGGAGGTGTGAATGTATAAAATAAATAGAAACATAAATTTATTTATAAAGTAATAAATTGGAAAAAGGAATGGAACTAAGGTAAATTAATTAATTGATTTTAAATCTTAATTGATGTGTATAATTGACAAGATTTCACATTTAGAAATGTAACATTTATACAAATTTAAGAAATATATATATATGTTTCTTTTCCCGTAACTCCTGCTTTTCCGTTTCTTAATATTCATTTCCACTTTCTTGCCATCCATCTCCTTATTTTATTTTTTCTATTGTGTTGTATAAACTTTATTGTTATTTATTGAAGGTTTCTTTTGTATATACCTTTTATTTAATGGCTAAGAAACAAATCAATTAGACGTATGATTACCTTGTTTTAATTTGGCATAGATTACAATTGCTTTATTGCTTGTCTTTATTTGCCTATCTATTTATTTCCTACCATAGCCGCCTACTACCTATCAATTCATGTGAAAAAGGAAGAGTATCTCATCTCATTTTCCCATTTGTTTCTTTTTATTAAATAGGAAATAAAACCCTTAAATTCTCTACCCGTTTAAAACATTGATTACATGCCGTTTCTTTCCACTTGCCTAGCCTCTTTATTTTTTGCCTTAGCCATTCACTACACATCTTTAGCCGTTCATTTTGTTGTAACCCTAACCGCCACTAAGTTGTAATTCACGTACAAAATATTTCCATCTCTTCTCTTTTCATTTCTCAACTCCTGAAAAAAAATTACAAGTTTCTATTCCATGGCTTCTCCTTCTTTCCTTCTTCTTTTATTTTTCTCTTTGTTTTTCTTCAAGATAGGCTCGGCCTTCATGCTCTAGCCGACCATAACCATCTCCACCACACCACTATGATCGGCCTCACCGCTTCTTCATGACCACCAAGCCATGCCTTGAACCCTAGATCCAAAATAAATCACCATCTCCTTGTTTCAACCATAGCCGAGCCCTTGTTGATTTAAAGCAAGGTTATGTCCTTTGTTTCTCCTCTTTTCATTATTTTAATTTCTAAATTTTGTGTTGAATCATAATCTTATATTTATGATATTATGTTGTTTACAAGTTTGGATCTTGGCTCTCAATCTACAAAAATCTTATTCATGCTTTGTCGTGTTTTTCGGAATTTGTTTTATGTCTCTTGTTTGTTATCTCCAGCTTTAAAAAGGTGAGTTTTATCACTCTAGACATATGTACTTATATTATTGTGAAATGATGACAAGTGAATCTGTACAAATTGATATTTTATTCATACATGCCCGTGATATATTATATGATGTTAAATGTTGTTTATATACCTGTTACATTACCTGATATGTTTTTATATATTTTACTATTCATTTTAATTACTGTATCTCACACTGCAAGTTCCCTATCACTATGGGTTGAAATGATACATACCCGAACGGACATTAGAATAAGGAAAATCATTATGAGCTGAAATGATAGGCTTGAGTGATTTTACCGTAATTTATTTGACTTGGGATCGTGGGTTTGAAATGATAGAACCCGGATTTATCTTTTTAAATTACGGATTGAAATGATACATATCTATATCACTTGACCTAGGCTAGAAAATATTATACCGGCCCATGGTTAAATTTTAAATAATATTTTCCTAAAAAATTTACTAAGTGTTCTAATTATTTTCTGAAAAATTATTAAGTATTCTAAAATTATAAATATATGAAATTTAACTTAAATTTGATTTAAGGCTTTAAACTATAAAGGTGTATTGTTTTCTATAAGTTAAATTTTATAAGTTAATAATTGGTTTAAATGGAATTTAAAGAATTTTATTTACGATAAATAACTTAATAATGAAATGTTGATTTAATATGGAATGTAAAATCTAACCTGGTAATTGTAATGTATTTTATTTATGAAATAGACATGTTTGAATAATAAAGAATGTATTTTAAATTGATAAAATAGAATACAATTTTGCTTAGACTTTGGTAATAAAATTTTTTTAACTGAAATCCATAGTTATTTGATGTCAAGTGAATATATTTATAAGGAAATTTGATTGTTATATTAACAATGGTAAGATATTCTATTTATGAATATGTTTGTAAAATAAATAATTAGGATTTAAATGGAAGGAAATTGTAATTTAAAATATGACCTAACTTGATAGATGGAAATTTGGTTTTTCAAATGGAAATTTTAAGTTAAGTAAATAAATAGAAATTTAGTTTTATTTATGAAGTGGGTATTTTAAAATAAAATGTTAGGTTATTTGTTGGAATAAAAGTTAAGTAAAAGAATGTGCTTTTGACTTAATAAATGAATTATAGTTTAATTTGGATATTTATTTATAAAAGTTTATCTTATTGAATCATAAGTTTAATGATATCCAAATGAATAATTTCTAAAGTGGAAGATGTAATTTTATAGGTTAAAAATGGCTAGAATTGGAGTTTTAATGTTTCTGAAGGTTAAGCAATTTATAAAGGATTGACTAACAAATGAAATTAATTTAAATTCAACATTTATTAATAAAAAATGCTATTTTATTAAAATTTATAAGTTAAGTAATATCCAAATAAAATTTTTTGGAAAGTGGAATGAGTTTGATAAGTTTAAAATGAGAAAAATTGAAGATATATTGTTTTAAAGGGTATAACAGAATGAACTTAGAAATGTTACAACTTTGAAATGAATATTATTTGACATTGAATGTAAATGGTTTGGAAATGAATTTATTTGAAATAGTATTTAATTAAGAATTGTCTTTAAATATATTAGCTTGAAGCTTATTGGAATTGAAGATTTAAGAATGTGATCTCATAAAGTGGTTTAGTTTAAGATGATTTAACGGAATATTTCAAGTTAAATAAATTTAAAGAAATATTCAGTGATTTGGAAATTTGGGTTTTATTTAAATAATATATTGATTTGGTTTTTGGAATTTAAATGATATATTATTGCTTTGGGATTTGAAATGGAAATGATATATTGATTTGGCTTTGAAATGAAATAATATAGTATTTAGTTTTGAAATGGATTTGATATTTTGGGTTTTAAAGTAAATGATTTTGAAATAAATATCCATGGGTTATAATAACGATTGGTTGTTAAAGAGACCGGGATCAGATATGGGCATACTCTCTGTTGATACCGAAAACCACTTTGACAACCGTGTACGCGGTGGAGATTCCAGAATGAAGTAGGATGGTGGCAACGATCCTATTGAGGTATGAACGTGGACCCGACTCCCATGAGTTGGCATAAGGTGGCTAAAACAGGAGCGATTCTCGAGCCAATGAGGTAGCACCTCTGATCGGACGCATTTCTTCGTTACCATTCTATTACTTTGTGATTGATTTGGTGGCCACCCTTCGATTTTGATTGGGAGTGTGTTCCGAGGTGAGCGGTAGTGGCTGCTATGCGTTACCACCAGCCCGGATGCGTAATTGTATATCTACCCTGGCATTGCCTTGTTGTGCCCTGTCACCTACCATATCGAGCTTTACTACGAGTTGGGTTTTGTGCTGTAGCCTGTGGAGTATTTAGGGTAGCTCCCGATCTGGGGGTATGCTAATACTGGATAGACTACTGGGACTATTATGTGTTAAGGTGGAAAATGTAAAGCCTTAATGCTATTTAAAAGTAAGATTATTTTACTATAGACAATATTATATTAGCGAAATATTACTACATAGTAGATAGTTTAACAGATCCTTAAATGATGGGCGGTCCCAAGCATCCTTTACGTTACTTGTGCATTTTATTACAGTTCACTTAAGTTGGTTTACATTGTATAAGTATGTATATCCTGACTCGAGTGTTTTGTGTTTTGCTTTACGCTCAGGTCAGACTGAGTGATACAGCATTTGAGACTCACCTTGGAGTTGGATCTTTCTTGGAGATCCAGCTCTATTTCGCTTTCAGTTATCCAGTTGACTCGAGTGTTTTGTATTTTGCTTTACGCTTGGGTCTGTAACGACCCGTAAATTTTCAATAATTAAAGTTGTCAATTTAATAGGATTTTGGTAAATAAATTTGGAAGAAACAAAAAGAAAAAAAACTTTATCTATTAATAAATGAATAATGGTAATTAGAACTAATTAGTAACAATTGAAATGAAGTCCCAATGATGAAATAATGTAAATTAGTTATGAAATTGAATGTAAGAAACAAGTGTGAATGTTGAATCATTAATGAGAAAATATGTGATAAATAGAAATTGAAGTAAATCAGTGTTAATTGAGTAATTGTAACATTTGGTTTGTAAATAATAATGGATTCATTAATGTGGATTAAAGAAATAGTAACGGGTGTGAGTTACTATTTAATTGGCCTATTAATTTGGTTATAACAGATACATTTGAGTATAAATTTAAATATAAGTAAATAAGGGTAAGTGGTGTATAAAGAAATAAATTTGTATCATTGATAGTAATTGAATGAATTCAATATTAGGTAAGTAATTATGATAATTAGTTGAATATATGATAAACTTAAGTGTAAATTAAAGGGTAGTGATAACAGCTATTATAAGTTGCCTATTTAGTCTATAAAATAATTAGAAAATCTTTAATGTCGTTAATGAGAATTTATGCAGTAACGGGAGGTGTGAATGTATAAAATAAATAGAAACATAAATTTATTTATAAAGTAATAAATTGGAAAAAGGAATGGAACTAAGGTAAATTAATTAATTGGTTTTAAATCCTAGTTGATGTGTACAATTGACAAGATTTCACATTTAGAAATGTAACATTTATACAAATTTAAGATATATATATATATATATATATATATATATATATGTTTCTTTTCCCGTAACTCCTGCTTTTCCGTTTCTTAATATTCATTTCCACTTTCTTGCCATCCATCTCCTTATTTTATTTTTTCTATTGTGTTATATAAACTTTATTGTTATTTATTGAAGGTTTCTTTTGTATATACCTTTTATTTAATGGCTAGGAAACAAATCAATTAGACGTATGATTAGCTTGTTTTAATTTGGCATAGGTTACAATTGCTTTATTGCTTGTCTTTATTTTCCTATCTATTTATTTCCTACCATAGCCTCCTACTACCTATCAATTCATGTGAAAAAGGAAGAGTATCTCATCTCATTTTTCCCATTTGTTTCTTTTTATTTAATAGGAAATAAAACCCTTAAATTCTCTAGCCGTTTAAAACATTGATTACATGCCGTTTCTTTCCACTTGCCTAGCCTCTTTATTTTTTACCTTAGCCATTCACTACACATCTTTAGCCGTTCATTTTGTTGTAACCCTAGCCGCCACTAAGTTGTGATTTACGTACAAAATATTTCCATCTCTTCTCTTTTCATTTCTCATCTCCTGAAAAAATTTACAAGTTTCTATTCCATGGCTTCTCCTTCTTTCCTTCTTCTTTTATTTTTCTCTTTATTTTTCTTCAAGTTAGGCTCGGCCTTCATGCTCTAGCCGACCACAACCATCTCCACCACACCACTATGATCGGCCTCACCGCCTCTTCATGACCACCAAGCCATGCCATGAACCCTAGTTCCAAAAAAAACACCATCTCCTTGTTTCAACCATAGCCGAGCCCTTTGATTTAAAGCAAGGTTATGTCCTTTGTTTCACCTATTTTTATTATTTTAATTTCTAAATTTTGTGTTGAATCATAATCTTATATTTATGATATTATGTTGTTTACAAGTTTGGATCTTGGCTCTCCATCTACAAAAATCTTATTCGTGCTTTGTCGTGTTTTCCAGAATTTGTTTTGTGTCTCTTATTTGTTATCTCTAGCATTAAAAAGGTGAGTTTTATCACTCTAGACATATGTACTTATATTATTGTGAAATGATGACAAGTGAATCTGTATAAATTGATATGTTATTCATACATGCCGGTGATATATTATATGATGTTAAATGCTGTTTATATACCTGTTACATTAACTGATATGTTTTTATATGTTTTACTGTTCATTTTAATTACTGTATCTCACACTGCAAGTTCCCTATCACAATGGGTTGAAATGATACATACCCGAATGGACATTAGAATAAGGAAAATAATTATGAGCTGATATGATAGGCTTGAGTGATTTCATCGTAATTTATTTGACTTGGGATTGCGGGTTTGAAATGATAGAACCCTGATTTATCTTTTTAAATTATGGATTGAAATGATACATATCCGTATCACTTGACCTAGGCTAGAAAATATTATACAGGCCCATGGTTAAATTTTAAATAATATTTTCCTAAAAAATTTATTAAGTGTTCTAATTATTTTCTAAAAAATTATTAAGTATTTTGAAATTATAAATATATGAAATTTAACTTAAATTTGATTTAAGGCTTTAAACTATAAAGGTGTATTGTTTTCTATAAGTTAAATTTTATAAGTTAATAATTGGTTTAAATGAAACTTAAAGAATTTTATTTATGATAAATAACTTAATAATGAAATGTTGATTTAATTTGGAATGTAAAATCTAACCTGGTAATTGTAATGAATTTTATTTATGAAATAGACATGTTTGAATAATAAAGAATGTATTTTAAATTGATAAAATAGAATACAGTTTTTCTTGGACTTTGGTAATAAAATTTGTTTAACGGAAATCCATAGTTATTTGATGTCAAATGAATATATTTATAAGGAAATTTGATTGTTATATTAACAATGGTAAGATATTCTATTTATGAATATGTTTGTAAAAAAAATAATTAGGATTTAAATGGAAGGAAATTGTAATTTAAAATATGACTTAACTTGATAGTTGGAAATTTGGTTTTTCAAATGGAAATTTTAAGTTAAGTAAATAAATAGAAATTTAGTTTTATTTAGGAAGTGGGTAATTTAAAATAAAATGTTAGGTTATTTGTTGGAATAAAAGTTAAGTAAAAGAATGTGCTTTTGACTTAATAAATGAATTATAGTTTAATTTGGATATTTATTTATAAAAGTTTATCTTATTGAATCATAAGTTTAATGATATCCAAATGAATAATTTCTAAAGTGGAAGATGTAATTTTATAGGTTAAAAATGGCTAGAATTGGAGTTTTAATGTTTTTGAAGGTTAAGCAATTTATAAAGGATTGACTAACAAATGAAATTAATTTAAATTCGACATTTATTAATAAAAAATGTTGTTTTATTAAAATTTATATGCTAAGTAATATCGAAATAATTTTTTTGGAAAGTGGAATGAGTTTGATAAGTTAAAAATTAGAAAAATTGAAGATATATTGTTTTAAAGGGTATAACAAAAATTATAGCGTTTCTGAAATGCTGTGGTTAAATGAACTATGGCTGGAAATATACTAAAAAGACCTATAACAGCATTTCTGAAGTGCTGTAATTTCTGGAAATTGAACTATGGCTGAAAATATACTAAAATATACTAAAAGGGCCTATAACAGCATTTATGAAGTGCTGTAATTTCTGAAAATTTGAACTATATGCTGAAATTACTAAATAGACCTATAACAGCAGTTCTGAAATGCTATAGTTTCTAATTTTGAACTATGTTTTGAAATATACTAAATATACTTACCGCAGCACTTTATAAATGCTGCTGTTTTGAAAATTTCAATGTTAGAAATGATTGAACGAATGAACTTAGAAATGTTACAACTTTGAAATGAATATTATTTGACATTGAATGTAAATGGTTTGGAAATGAATTTATTTGAAATAGTATTTAATTAAGAATTGTCTTTAAATATATTAGCTTGAAGCTTATTGGAATTGAAGATTTAAGAATGTGATCTCATAAAGTGGTTTGGTTTAAGATGATTTAAAGGAATATTTCAAGTTAAATAAATTTAAAGAAATATTCAGTGATTTGGAAATTTGGGTTTTATTTAAATAATATATTGATTTGGTTTTTGGAATTTAAATGATATATTATTGCTTTGGGATTTGAAATGGAAATGATATAATTATTTGGCTTTGTAATGAAATAATATAGTATTTAGTTTTGAAATGGATATAATATTTTGGGTTTTAAAGTAAATGATTTTGAAATAAATATCCATGGGTTATAATAACGATTGGTTGTTAAAGAGACCGGGATCAGATATGGGCATACTCTCTGTCGATACCGAAAACCACTTTGACAACCGTGTACGCGGTGGAGATTCCAGAATGAAGTAGGATGGTGGCGACGATCCTATTGAGGTATGAACGTGGACCCGACTCCCATGATTTGGCATAAGGTGGCTAAAACAGGAGCGATTCTCGGGCCAATGAGGTAGCACCTCTGATCAGACGCATTTCTTCGATACCATTCTATTACTTTGTGATTGATTTGGTGGCCACCCTTCGATTTTGATTGGGAGTGTGTTCCGAGGTGGGCGGTAGTGGGTGCTATGCGTTACCACCAGCTCGGATGCGTAATTGGTATACCTACCCTGGCATTGCCTTGTTGTGCCGTGTCACCTACCATATCGAGCTTTACTACGAGTTGGGTTTTGTGCCATAGCCTGTGGAGTATTTAGGGTAGCTCCCGATCTGGGGGTATGCTAATACTGGATAGACTACTGGGGACTATTATTTGTTAAGGTGGAAAATGTAAAGCCTTAATGCTATTTAAAAGTAAGATTATTTTACTATATACAATATTATATTAGCGAAATATTACTACATAGTAGATAGTTTAACGGATCCTTAAAGGATGGGCGGTCCCAAGCATCCTTTAAGTTACTTGTGCATTTTATTACAGTTCACTTGAGTTGGTTTACATTGTATAAGTATGTATGTCCTGACTCGAGTGTTTTGTGTTTTGCTTTACACTCGGGTCAGACTGAGTGATACAGCATTTGAGACTCACCTTGGAGTTGGAGCTTTCTTGGAGATCCAGCTATCTATTTCGCTTTCAATTATCCAGTTGATTCCAGTGATGTATTAAGATTTGTATTTGATTATCATATTGAGACTTCTGTTGTTTCTTTTACTTCTGTTGTACCTTGTTAACTCTGATGTATACTTATATAGTAGCTTCTTGAACTACTATTCTCTGCATCCGCTGCATTATTATATACTCTGTGTCTGTGATCTGTGATTTATTTACTGTATATTCTGAGTTTTGCCAAATTTATATTTACAATTCGGTATTTTGAGCAATTCAAGTCCGACATGTGCGGATGCGAATGATCCAAAATATTGGTCGTTACAAGGTCAGACTGAGTGTCACAGCATTTGAGACTCGTCTTTGGAGATATGAGCTTTGCTTGAAGGTTTGTCTTATCTATTCAGCTTTTCCAGTTGATTTGTTCAGAGGTGTCATCTGTTTGTATTCGAGACTTCATTGTATTTGAGATATTCTGCTGTATTTTATGTCTAACTCTGATGTTTATATAGTAGCTTCATGAACTACTATTTATCCATTCCCCTGCTTATTGTTATATTACTCTGTGTTTGTGATTCTGTGATTGATTTATTTACTGTACATGCTGAGTTTTGCCAAAAAAAATTTACAATCTGATATTTTGAGCAATTCTAGTCCGACATGTGCGGATGGTTGAAAATACCAGGTCGTTACAACCAATCCAATAAAACTACCGCGACCCAACCCTAAACCCTAGAACACGATTGCGACGAACTCGAGCTCTAACATAGCTGTTGCTCCCTCCTATCGCGCCACGCTCCTCCGGGCTCTCGAGCGTTCGTTCGTTTTTTTTTATCTGGTCGATCTGATGTTTCTTTTTAAAAATAAAATTTGAAGGCTGCGATTCGAGAAGAGGGGAGGAAACGAATGTGTATGGGATAGGCAAAAGGGTGTGGTTTTGATTTGTTTGAATAGGAGTGTTTGATTATATATATATTATTATTTAAATTAGAAAATATTTAGCCTAGGACGTCCAAAATTTCTCGAGCTCCAAACGAAGCGTGCCGCTTGGCATTTATCATGTTTTACCCCCATTCCAAACATAATGGAACTAGTTTCGGAAGCCAATTCGATCGTATGTAGAAGAATGCTTTTCAAAATCAATTTATTCTAATTAAATTGTAAAATTAAATTCTACGCGTTTCAAGCTCGCACGACCAAACAATAAGTCTGATCGCTACGAAACTTGAAATCCTACAATAATTCACTATTACGGATCCGATGAAACTAGTTTCATCGAAATCCGAGACAATGGCCAAAATGGCTATTTTTACTCGTCAATTAAAATTTAGAATTTCCAATTTCTATTTATTCACCTTTGAATTCAATTTTAAATGTTAACAATCTTCATTCTTCTTCAAATAAGATTTAAATCAACATTTAAAATCATTTTCATTCATATTAAAATCCAGAATTCAATTATTTAAATAATTCCAATATTAAATTTTAAACAATTTAATTATCCAATACTAAAATCCTAATGAATTTTAGTTATCAACAATTAGTTTATTTTCAACTAAATAAGTGAACATTTATTATTCAATCCAACTATTGATTATAAATACATTCAATACGTAGAATTCCATTTCAATACTAATTATTGCCCAGATCGTCGACATTGGTTATTTCAAAATTGTATCCAAACTTAAATTCAATAAATTACAATAATAAGTCATTAAATTTTATCTCTTACCATTTTTATTCAATAATTATGTCAAATTCTATAATTTAAAATAGTTAAAAATACGAGTCGTTACATACTAACCCACTCAAAACTTTTCATCCTCGAAAAGGTGTTAAGTAGATAATTTAACGTTTGATATATTTGCTCAAAATAATTAACTTATAAAACATAAGCATCTTATTTGTAAAACTATTACTACGCTTCTACCATGCCACTCCGATATCGGTTTTTTTCGGAAAATATAACTTATATATAAAAAACAAGTTATAAAATTTTTAAAACCTCAAAATTTTTCTAACTCCCGGATTTACGAAAATTTTTGACAGTCTCCTTTGCGCGGCTCGATCGGAAATTTTTTTACGATACAATATATAACCCCAAATATACATCTCATCTCAATGATGAGGCATCCCATAAGGGAAAAATATAAAAGCGCGGTATTTTATCCGAGATATGTACCTTATTATTAATAATACGAGCGAGTTTGCTCGTATTAAACAAGAAAAGGAAAAATACGTGCAAGCGAGCTCCAAAAGTTAGCATACGCCCTTCCGTACCTACTAAACACTCAATAATAGATGAGAATATGTATATGGAAAGAGAAATCAATATATAACATAACTATACAACAATTATATAAGCAAACATAGCCATGCAATAAAAGAAACATCCAAACAACCATAGTCATGCAAGTTTTATTCATAACCATACTATTATTCAATGTCAACATTTCAATTCATACACTTCCATTTCTATTAACATTCATTTCATTAACATTTTAATTGACTCAGTTTCAATTAATTTACACTCACATCTAATTTATTTGCATTCACTTTATTTACTTCTTAATTGATTAACATTCACCTATTAATATTCATTTCGTTAATCATACAATGGATTTATATTCAATTCATTCTCTTTTAATTGATTCACATTCAACTAATTTGGTTTCAATCAATTTTTATTCAATCAACCAATATTTATTGCACTCACATTTGATTGATTACAATTCAATGTATTTACATTCAATCGATTTACTTTCAATTGATTAATATTTATTTTAATTACATTCATTTTATTTATCATCCAATGAATTTTCATCCCATTCATTTGTATTCATTTATTCATATTCATTTTCTTAACATATCTCATTCAATACAATTTACTCAAGCAACCATTCCAAAATTTTAATTAAGTTTAATATAAGTAATTTATGCTATACAGCTCATTTTTATTATTACTTCATAACTTAAGTTTATTTTTATTCATCGACAACATTTCAAACCATATTCAATTTACTGAATTACTTCATCGGTTCATTCAATTAATTCTTTTTTTAATCATTAATAATAATTTTTTACCATTTTATAAGTCAAGTTCATTATTAATTTAAATCACAATTAATATCATTTTTACTTTAGTTTGGTTACGTCCATTTATTCTTACTTACCTTCAATTCATCTCACAACTTAAGTTCATCTTTATTCCAAATTAAATTCGACTTTATTTAACTCATTTCATCCATTCCTTTCACTAACCCATTTCAGGTATTCATTTCATTTAACTTTACTTAAGTTAAAAAAAATTGTTTCATAACCCAAGTTCATTTTATTTCAAAATCAATTTTATTTAACTTTTCTTAAGTTAAATTTGGTTCATATACTCATCTTATTAACTCATTTCCTTAAGTTTGTTTTATTTCAATTAATAATCATTTCAGAAAGTTACACTTATATTTCAAACACTTTTTGCAAATTTACTTTTGTTTTTCAATCAATTTACAAAGATATGAATTTAATTATCATTTGTTTACTTTCTTAGAACATTAACTAAGTTTGTACATTTTCTTATAATAACTTAATTTAAATTTTATTTAAGTTAAACGTTTTCTTCTCTTAACATTCACATTCAACAAATTTAAATTTGTTTTTAGCTTAATAATTCTCAAATCTATAAGTTATACAATTTATTCATTTAAAATTTCATTTATTATTTTATCTAATTCATTTCAAGTACATTTCATTTTATTTAAGCTTTCTTGAGTTAGACTTCATTTTATTTACTTAATTTCACTAACTCTATTTAATTAACATTTCTTAGGTTAATTCTTTTTTTCATATCTTAAATTCGAATTTTCTTTTGTTTGCTTAACCCAAAAATATTCAACAGTTTTAAAATTTAAATTTTCTTTCTTGTTCAAATCTATACGTTATAAACTTATTATTATTATTTTCTTTTCTATACTATTTTAAAAAACTATTTTCATATATTTATCAAATCACACTTGGAAATTTTTTTTTTCATAATCAAAACTTGTTTTAGAAGTGAGTTAAGGAATTTACAAATAATTTATATAAAGGATTTTGGAGAAATATGAAATAAATGGAATATTTTCTTAATATTGGAAATAAAATGATTTCGGAAAAATATACTTATTAATATTTCCTAAGTATTGAACTGGAAGGGTATAAAATAATTTACTACGAGAGTATTATTATAGAAATATTCTCAAAGGTGTTGAAATGTAAATGGAATTGGAAGAAATTATTTCTAGGTATTGAGATGGTTTGAAATATATCCTGTTATGAATATAAGTTTTTGATTTCATTTTCTAATATTAAATATTGAAAGAGATTTGAATATATATCTTCGTAAAGATATTTTGACTGAATGTTTTGAAAAATTTATAAAATGAGGCCTAGTGACTGCTTATGGATGTTATTTGATAGTGTAAAAACCCGGTGTTTTGGACCATTCAAATCGACAATAAATCCACACATGTCGGACTTGAATAATTCAAAACGATGGATTGTAAATAAAATTTGGCAAAACTCAGCATATACAGTAAATAAAATAATTACAGATCACAGACACAGAGTAATATAACAATAATGCAGCGGAAACCAAAAGGATAGTAGTTCATGAAGCTACTATATATATATAACAGAGTTAAACAAGATACAACAGAGGTCTCGAATACAATAGATGTCTCAATACAATAATCAAATACCAGATCTGAATACATCACTGGATCGACGGAATAACTGAAAGCAGGATCGATAGATAGCTGGATCTCCAAGCGAAGCTCCAACTCCAAAGGTGAGTCCCAAATGCTGTATCACTCAGTCTGACCCGAGCGTAAAGCAAAACACAAAACACTCGAGTCAGGATTAACATTCTCATATTAATAAATCCAACTCAAGTGCAATATCAACTGAAATACAAGTAACTTAAAGGATGTTTGGGATAACCATCCCCTAAGGATCCGTTAAACTATTTACTATGTAGTAATATTTGCTATTATAATAGTGTCTAAATAAGTAAAG
Organism: Allium fistulosum; assembly: GCA_030737815.1. NCBI lineage: Eukaryota > Viridiplantae > Streptophyta > Magnoliopsida > Asparagales > Amaryllidaceae > Allium > Allium fistulosum. The sequence continues at coordinate 528,523,349 of CM060902.1, forward strand.
TATAATCATATCGGAAAATAGCGTTAAGGGGATGGAGAACCTTAACGCGGTCGGATCTTAAAATCATAATCGTAGTAAAGCTCGATATGGTAGGTGACACGGCACAACTAGGCAATGCTAGGGTAGATATACCAATTACGCACACGGACTGATGGATACGCATAGCAGCCACTACCGTTCCACCTCGAACAACATTCCCAAATCGGAGGATGGCCATCTAGTCAAATCACAAGTAAGAGTATAATATCGAAGAAATGCATCCGAGAAGAGGTGCTACCTCACTGGTCCGAGATCGCTCCTGTTTTAGCCACCTTATGCCAACTCACGGGAGTTGGGTCCACGTAACATACCTTAAGAACGTCGCCACCATCCTACTTCATTCTGGAATCTCCACCGCGTACACAGTTGTCAAAGTGGTTTTCGGTATCGACAGAGAGTATGTCCATATCTGATCCCGGTCTCTTTGCCAACCAATCGTTATTATAACACCGTGGTCATTTCAAAATAGTTTATACTTCAAAACCAAAATATCATTATCATTTAAAAACCCAATTTAATACGATATCATTTCACCTCAAATATATCCATTTCAAAATCATATTTCTCTCCAAAGTTTTAATGCTTTCGAAATCATAGTCGGGAAATCACAGTATTTTGGCAATCATAACACTTTCCTTTTAAATAGTTTAGATAATAAAATTTCGTTATAAAGTAAATTAGTTTTCCTCAAATTTCACAAATCGATTCAAAATAACTTGAATTTTTGGAATTAAATTAAATTAAATTAAATTAAAAGGAAAGTTATTTTGGGATTTGATTAAATTAAATTAAATTAAACAATTTCGGGATTTGATTAAATTAAATTTTTGGAATTCAAGTTATTTTGAATCGATTTGTGAAATTTGAGGAAAACTAATTTACTTTATAACGAAATTTTATTATCTAAACTGTTTAAAAGGAAAGTGTTATGATTGCCAAAATACTGTGATTTCCAGACTATGATTTCGAAAGCATTAAAACTTTGGAGAGAAATATGATTTTGAAATGGATATATTTGAGGTGAAATGATATCGTATTAAATTGGGTTTTTAAATGATAATGATATTTTGGTTTTGAAGTATAAACTATTTTGAAATGACCACGGTGTTATAATAACGATTGGTTGGCAAAGAGACCGGGATCGGATATGGACATACTCTCTGTCGATACCGAAAACCACTTTGACAACTGTGTACGCGGTGGAGATTCCAGAATGAAGTAGGATGGTGGCGACGTTCTTAAGGTATGTTACGTGGACCCAACTCCCGTGAGTTGGCATAAGGTGGCTAAAACAGGAGCGATCTCGGACCAGTGAGGTAGCACCTCTTCTCGGACGCATTTCTTCGATATTATACTCTTACTTGTGATTTGACTAGATGGCCATCCTCCGATTTGGGAATGTTGTTCGAGGTGGAACGGTAGTGGCTGCTATGCGTATCCATCAGTCCGTGTGCGTAATTGGTATATCTACCCTGGCATTGCCTAGTTGTGCCGTGTCACCTACCATATCGAGCTTTACTACGATTATGATTTTAAGATCCGACCGCGTTAAGGTTCTCCATCCCCTTAACGCTATTTTCCGATATGATTATACTTTACTTATTTAGACACTATTATAATAGCGAATATTACTACATAGTAAATAGTTTAACGGATCCTTAGGGGATGGTTATCCCAAACATCCTTTAAGTTACTTGTATTTCAGTTGATATTTCACTTGAGTTGGATTTATTAATATGAGAATGTTAATCCTGACTCGAGTGTTTTGTGTTTTGCTTTACGCTCGGGTCAGACTGAGTGATACATCATTTGGGACTCACCTTTGGAGTTGGAGCTTCGCTTGGAGATCCAGCTATCTATCGATCCTGCTTTCAGTTATTCCGTCGATCCAGTGATGTATTTAGATCTGGTATTTGATTATTGTATTGAGACATCTATTGTATTCGAGACCTCTGTTGTATCTTGTTTAACTCTGTTATATATATATAGTAGCTTCATGAACTACTATCCTTTTGGTTTCCGCTGCATTATTGTTATATTACTCTGTGTTTGTGATCTGTAATTATTTTATTTACTGTATATGCTGAGTTTTGCCAAATTTTATTTACAATCCATCGTTTTGAATTATTCAAGTCCGACATGTGTGGATTTATTGTCGATTTGAATGGTCCAAAACACCGGGTTTTTACATGTGGTATCAGAGCTCTGGTTTTAGGCAAAATCTCAGCATATAGAGTAAATTCAATTACAGAATCACGTTCGTTCGAGCTTGAATTCCTTCTTCTTTGACTCGGTTTCTTTGAATTTTGGAACGTTCACTTCGGTTCCAAAGTCCATTCGTGTCTCCCCTATTCGTGTCTTTTGATTCTGGAGTATCCCATAACTCCACTTCGAATGATCTCTATAATAAAATCGGCGGTCTCGCCAATCTTAGAATAATTTGTACTGGGGTGAAACTCCTTTACAATCGGTATTGATTCACCGGAGATTTCTGTATCCTCGGTTTACGATGCTGCTATCTTAGGCTATACCCGAATTCTACCTCTGGTAATCGAATGTCGATTTGCTTCAGAATTCTACATCGATCTTATCTATGAAATCACGGTTGACCCGGTTAAGGTTGCCCGCGATTTATACAACTTTATCCATCTTCCTGTTTGAAATGCAATCATCTAACCTTCGTTCGAGCCTATCTATTTTTAGATTAGAATTCTCTTTGATTAGAGTCCCTCTATATTTGGATCTCCATCCTTGTGTTGGAATCCAATTCTGGAATCATCGTGTGAGGGAGTGTATTTGTAATTAATATAAAATAGTTGATGTTTATAGTGTGTTGTTTGAGTTGTTGATGTTGGTTTGGATTTTCGATCGATTCGTCTGATCAACGCTATCGATAGGATTTCCAAAACACTTGAACAGAACAAACTGACACAATATAATTTTTTTTTTTGATAAATGAAATAAATATATAAGAAAAATTTTCTGGAATTAAAAGTTAAATAATTTGGTTGTTGAAATGATAATATTTGATTATCATTTTATTTTTTTTGTAAGTCATTGACTATTGCAAAATGATAACTGTTTTGAATTTATTTGAAATTGAAATGAATTTAAATTGAGAATTTAAGAATTAAATTTCTGGTGATTTTAAACTTTGTTTTAAAGTCTTAAAATGTATATTATTTAAGGTATTTTCGAATAAAATGGTTTTCAAAGAATTTTAAATGTTTAAATCAGTGCTCTTCTCTTTGTCGCTGGAAAATAATTTCGGTGATGACGGCCGCATCATCGACATTCATTTTCGAGTTTCGAAGAGGAGAAACCATTCTGTAGCTTTGCTACGGTTTTGTTTTGAAAAAAAAAGAAAACAAAAAAAAGAAAAAAAATACATTCGATTTGAATTTCTTCAGTATAATTTGATGTATATATATATATACAGGTATCTGATTTTGAAATTTAATTTGATTTGATATAAATATATTATATATATCTCTAAATTGTTTGAAGTAAATCGGAGATTTAAATTCTTAAATTTTAGATTAAAGATGATTTCAATTATAAACTAAAGTCAAAACTCTTGGATAAATAATTAACTGGGAATAACTGAATTGTAAAATCTTATTTGTATAATACTAAATTACATCTTAGCATAACTTACCTAAAATTTCAGAAGTTAAAAATGTAATTGGATAATATACAATATAAAGAAATTTATAAGTAAAATTTGAGTGGTTATAATAAATGTTATATACTTAAAAAAAAATTTAGATGTTAATAGAGAGAAATAAAATAATAATTTAATTGAATAATAGATGAGACAAATAAATTTGTTTTGAAGGAATTAATAAATTGAAATTTGATTAAAGTATGAAATAACTTGAATTTAAAATCAATTACTGAATATAAGTTAATTTAAATTGAAATTTATATGGTTCAAATTAATTTATATGGTTTAAATATATGTGATAAGATATATTAAGTGGAATAAGGTTAATCATAATTTAGAATAAAAGAATTAAATTTGTTGAATAAAACATGAGTATAATAAATGATTATACAAACAGATTGATTTGGAAATTTTAAATTAAGGATGACTAGATAAAAAAGATAATGAATTTAGATATAGTTAAGACTGATTTAACTTAAGTGAAATCAAATGGATTGAAACCAATTATTGGGTATTAATTAATTTAAATTGAAATTTATATGGTTTTAAATTTACTGTTTATTTTGTATTTCAAATCTACTTTTCTTTCTGGTTGTTTCCATTCTCCTACTTCCTTCCTTTTCGGGGACGAAAAGTTTTGAGTGGGGGAGAGTGTAACGACCCGTAAATTTCAGTGGTCTTATTTATTTAATTTATTGAACTTTTGTGAAATTTGAAACAGTAAAATTGGGAAATATAAATTTGATATTTGGAATGAGTCTAATTAAACATAGCAACTGGTAAATTTTCGTCCGAAAATATGAAAATTTATTTCGCGCGTAAATTTACTTCAATTTAATCAGTTAAAAATTTGTGATAATAAAATGTTTTCCAAACCTGAATATTTTACATAGAAAATTTGTAAATCATCTTCTGAGTGAGACGTCATCTTTCGTTTCGTCAAATTTGGATGTCTGTTACCCCGTCAATCTTATTTCTGACAAAATAACAGCATTTATGGTACCGATTATCGACTTTTGATCGGATGATCCTACCACTGATATCTGTATACCATTTTAATCGCCTCGTCATGCTGATCTCTACGGTATATTTATTTCTATATTTTGAGGTCCGGTAGGTGACGAAAACGATGGTAACGTTCCATTGTAACGGTACAAAATTTGTGACTTTCCACTTTCTTACCTTTTCAAATTCAAACGTGCTATCCGTACCCTTTTATTTTAGCCTGACCTTTTCAAATTCAAATGTGCTATTCGTTTGGAAACTCCTTCCTTTAATCAAGATCCGTTCATATTTTGTACTTGGTACACTCGTCTGTTCGTTTACATTATTCAAGGGGACAGCTCATTTGCCTAAAACCAATTCATTTTCTCCTGCCCACTTGGTACTGTTCTCCTCATTTATTTCCTCCATTCTTCTTCCAATAGAACAACACCAACTCTCCACGCGTACAGCCATGTCCATCTCCACCCATGTCCTTCCACCTGACTACAGCCGAGACTTCCATTGACCTCTGGCTGCAACCCCTAACCCACGTCACCGAAACTCCACCCAACCCCTAACAACCACGCCAACCAGCCTTCCTCTGCCCTGCATGATCGCACACCGCGCAATACGCCTCAAACCCGAGGCCAAGCACCTGAGCCTCCTCCTTCTCATCATGCGACAGCCTCCCTATACCACAGCCTCCACCTTGCTTCCTCACTTCCTTGCAGCCGTGTACCACCCTGTAGCCAAACACGCACCCCTCCCTTCCCCTCTCTCTTTTCTCTACCCTCAAATGATCGGCCTGCCACCTCCCCTCTCCATTAAAACCCGAAGCAAGACCGAGCCTCCCCTCCTTCGCATCTCCAGTCTTTCCTCCATCGCAACCCGCTTGGCCGAGACCCATCAGTGCCTCCCTGCCAAAGCTCGAACCAGCTCATCACCAATAGATAGCTTGCTGTCCACATTTCCTCTTTGTTGTCTTCATGATCGGTTAGTATATGCTTAAGTATATATTTGTTTATATATATGAGTTTGGTTTTATAGATATATTTTATACAACAGTTTATATAGCTTTTGATGTTTATTTTGATTGCATGCGTATATATGTGTATATATTTTGGTTAGTATAAAATAGTATATATCTACACATATTTATATATAGGCAGAGTTTTATAAATAGTTGATATGTAGGGTGTTAATATATGAAGCAGTTTATTTGTATGTTGGGTATTATACCTATTGTAAACTTATATACATAATAGAACTAGTTGAGTATTATATATTTTGTTTTACCGTATTAAGTATAATATCTGACAGTTGTTATACTTCAAGCATATAATATATACTTATATAGCAGTTCGTATTATATATCTGCATATCTTGTTATAAGATGCTAGAATTTTATTTCCTATAGTATTATATATGTAGGATGGTTAAGATTTTGCATATAACCTTGTACTGTTAGTTATAATATATAGTTGCTTCAATATAGTATTTTTCCAACTTTTTCTTCCACCTGACAATGTTCCCTGAAAATGTTTAGTTTGGAAAAATGTGTAAGTCTAGTTGCTGTTTTTTTGTTGTTGTTTACAGTCTATACATATAGGCATATGGGTTTGTATAAGTTTCAATGTCTGCATAATTTATTTTTACTTGTTTTATATCAGTGCTTCATATAGTTTCGTATAGTATATATATATATATATTATTTTAAAAATTATATGAGTTGTATTCTGTCAGTGAACGTCTAACTGGTAATATTAGTTCATAATATATTAGTTTATACGATATAACACATTATATATGCGTTAGATATCGAATGACAGTTGAGAAGTGAATCACATTTGTATTTAATGTATGAGTATGGGTTGTATATTCAAGCTTGTAGTCACATATATTTTAGCCTGGAGTTGTTTGTTTCTTTATTTTATTTTTCATTTTTCTGTCGTATGCATGAGTTCATGTAAGTTTTGCATGTTAGAGATGTATTTACATCTAAGCCTGATTGCATACATGTATCGGGATTTTTCATATTGATTGTTATAGTATATATAGATGTGTTGATTCACTTATATATGTTTAATGACGATTGATAGTTGAAAAATAAATATAATATGTTTTAAGTATATACGTTGTAGATAGTTTGTTTCATATTTTCATTTTTTTGATTTGTGACTACATGTATGTTAATACTTTGTTATAATATGATTTTATATATATATATAGTTTATATATAATTGTATATATATATATATATAAGTTCACTTACCAATTATCTTCATCGATCACATTCTGATTCGTTCCATCAATTCGTGTTATCAGCTTGGTCATCAAATTCGTGCAAATTTTGCTTTGTTTCGAAGTTCGTGTTCAGATTCGTAACTCATCTCATCCTAGTTCGTCTCTAACCACGAAAGGTGAGGAATCACTCACGATTAATGTTCTTATATTTATTAAATTTGATTTCAATTGAAATGTCAATTGAAATATGCTGATGTTTGTAACGACCCCAGAATTTAAATTTATTTAAATTAATAATTAAATGAATTTTTGAGTTAAATTGAGTAATTAAATAAATTTTTGAATTAATGTTGTGAAATTTATCGATAAGGTGATGCGAGTTTCCCCGGATTCAAGTATATTCTGTATAAATCATTTAAAATTAAAATATTGTATACATGTGTATATATGAGAATATATATATCTATATTTGAACGTATCTGACTAAATTTGAAATAATAAGATATATATTTGACTTGAATTTAAATTGTAAATAATGGTTTAATAATAAAACAAAAGCATAGAAGTAAAACAGAATAAAAAGTATAAAATAAATTCGTTGGATAAATTTAACAACATAAACTAAATCTAGAAATTCACCTATATTATAAAAAAATGAATAAATTATATAGTTTTATTCAATATAAAGTAAATATATAAATCTTGATAAATCAATACAAAATAATACAAGTAAAGTAGACAACGAAGATAATTAAAGGAAATAAAATAGAGATTTATTTACATTATAAAGTAATAAACAAACAAAGTATGAAAACAAAACATGTACATGAGAATAGCTTGTAAACAAGACAGCATAGAAAGAAAAAATAAACACATAGATAATATGAACTCAACATATAAAGCAAACTAGATAAGTATATACATTAAAACAAACAAGCAAAGGAAATATATCTAAGTGAAATGGCTTGCAAGGGAAGATATTAGCATATAGGTGAATATATATATATATTTTGTACAAGATCATTTAATGCGTGAGACCTTAGTACACTACAACATCATTTTAGCCTAAGGAAAATCTCTGACCCAAATAAAAATATTTGTACCTGCTATATTATTTCCTGAGAACATTTTTCTATATATCACTTTCTTATCACATTTTCGTGCATCAAAAGATAACAGAGCAAACTTGAAAAAGAAGAAAAAAAAAACAAACAAAACTAAATCAACATCTATTACAAACAACAATCCAATTAAAGCAAACAAGAAGATCCAGGAAGATCAAAGTTGAAAACATGTTCCAGTTCTCAAGTTCAAACTGTCTGCAAGACTAAGTGCTCTGTTCTTTCTAAATTTCAGGTGAGTAACACTTGTTTTAAATTTTTAGAAATGAGCATATGTGGCTTGTACATCTCTGATTCGAATATAAATATGTGTGAGTATATATGTGTGTAATGAGATGTGTATGCTTATCTAAGAACAGATGAGTTTCTGTTTAGTAACAGGGTAGCTAAAACTCAAGAAAAATTCATACTACCCAAACCAACCCATATTAAGCCTTAATCTCAAAATAAAAAGTGATTGTAAGGTGGCAATATAAATTTTAAAAATGATCACAAGTTTAACGATTGAATGAATATTGTGAAAATGGCATTTTACAGTGGAAAGGAAATCAATGGTTAAATTCGAATGTTTTAAATGGCTACTTCAATCATATAACTTGAATTCTTATTCGAAGATAGGATTTTTAAGATGCAAATAATGATTTTTAAGTGAGTATTCTAGGTGCCGTTCGAAAATGAATCAGAGATGCATTTTTACCAATTTCAATTGATTCAACCAATTTTAATTTCTGAAATTTGGTGGGAGACTAGTTTGATGGTTTACAAATAAGGGAAAAATGCTAGGAAAATTTTCTAATGCAAGGATTTGTGGGATGATTCAAAAGTAGGGTTTCGAACTGTGTTTAGTCGAGTCTGGGAATTCGTGTGTTGCTTCTTCCCTGTTGAGTCGAGTTGTACGAAACTCAGAGGAAAGGTGGCGTAGAAGCTAGGGAGGGAATAGCCGGAATTGCAGGGGTGCTCGTGGTCGAAGTCGAGAGTTCCAGGAAGTTTCTGGTGGTGGTCCTGTGTTCTTGTCTTTTGAGTGGCTCGATTTTGTTGGGGGGCTCGATCGAGGGATCTGATGTTTGAATTTGGTTGTAGCGTTGACGAGTGATATGCCTGGAAGTTCGTCACCGGTCGGAGATAACTCCGGCGATGGTGCACGTGCACGTGAATCTGTGTATCTGGATGGTTTGGGAAAGACGAGCTTTTATCGCGTGGTTTCTGGAGAGAAACTCGAAGCATTCGAGTGAAATGATCGGGGATTTTGAGAGCTGTTTGAGTAGTTGCGTGGGTACGAGTCGTTTGAAAATGGAGCTATCAGGTTTTAAAACTTTAAAGTTAAAAGAGAAAAAAAAAACAGAGATTTGAAAGGGAAAGGGGGAAGGAACGGTTACTCAGGGAAGTGACGAGTAGCACTCGAGAATTCACCGAGTATATTTTAGTTTGGTCCGGGTAGTTTTATATTTTACTCGAAGTAGAATATGGGGATTTCGAGTAAGATTAGTTTCCTCAGTTTTTAACAGGTTTCAAATTGTTAAGTTTTAAAATTGTAACCAATGTAAAGATATCTACTAAATTGAAAGTTTAAAATTCCAGGTTTTTGAAATAAAGAAAGTTATAAAATTTAAATACTTTAAATAAGTAGATATTTGAAATTGTAGGGGATTTGATTTAAATCCCTTCGTAACAAAGAATGGCTTTAATTTGCAAATTTAAAGGTTTTAAAAGTTAGTTTTATAAAGGGATTGAAAATGTTCAAGTTAATTACTTAAGTTTAAACTAATAATCACTTGACGATTTTGAAAATAAAATTACTTAGAGAAATAATGAATGAATAATTACTGAATGTAATTAATTAAATGATAATTTAAAATGTGAATTAATTATTTGTTAATAAATCAAAGGATTAATTAATAATGGCAATTAATTAAGATTAATTTAATAATTAAAGATTAATTGATTCATTGATTTAAGAATGATTAGTTAATAATTAAGGGTTAACTAATAAATTTGAAAGAAAGATTTTCAAATAATTTGTAATTAAATTATGATAATTAACCAGATGAGTAATTGATACATCCGATTTAAATTTATCAGATAATTAAATTATCTTACTTAGGGATATTTGGATTCTATTGGATGACTTGATTGTTTGATATCCCTGATATATGATGCTTTGTGATACATCCTGATTTATGTTGTGATCTGTAGTTTATTTATCTGTGACCTTTATATATCTATGAATCTGTGAATGAAGATAAGCGTTATCGACTTTACCGCTTATCGAATTATATTTCTGTATTCTGATATGTGATGATTCATTGTGTTGCACTATTGTGTTCAACCCCTGGACCACACTTTTACACACACAAATATGGATTTCACGTGGAAATCGGTTAAGTCACAGATAATGTAAATTTAATGTTTTTGAAATTGAAATTTAATTTCAATTAATTTTGAAATTGGAAATTTGGGTTTAAAGTGAAAAGCTTTTGAAATGGAATTTCAAAGATAAAATTTATTTCGAATAACTTAATCGAGTCTTGAAATTTAAATAATCTGATTTAAATTTGAATTCAAGTTTGAAATTGAATCCTATGATTTGAAACTAGGGATTAAAGATGTTGTACAAGTTATATATGGGTTAAACCATTTTAAATGTATTGATTTGGGAATTTGAATTTAATTCAAGGGTTTTAACTCGTGTAAATATAACTGGATTTTTCCGAAACGGAAACTACTTGTTTTCAAATAGTAAAAGCTTTCACAAAAGTAATGAACTTCCAATTTGTGTTGAAAGAATTTCAAGTTTGAAATGGAATTGAAATTTATGAAATGAGTCTTTGATTCAAAGACCGAACGAGTTAATCCAAGTGAAATGGAAATTGTTTTGAAATCCATGAATGAATCTTTGGGAATGGGGTGAACTTTGTGAATTGAATCTTTTGTTTAAAAGATTAAAAGTGTGGAAATTGTTTAAACCATTGAAGGTTTTTGAATTGAATCTTTTTGTTTAAAAGATTGGAAATGGTAATTTGTTTTACCATTCGAATGAAAAGTTTTGGGCTTTAAGCTGTGATTTAACTGAGACCCCAGTATCCATATGATTTTTTAATTGCGCTCGTTATTCGGTTTAGCCGGGAGAGGACCTTTGTGTCGTATAACCCATTCCGAATAATGATACGACGTATATGGATAGCATTTGAAGACCGGATATTTTTGAAAACGGAAGGATTACCGTCGAGTTACTCTGCATCGGCTGATCCCCGATATAGAGGTTTTATCACCCTTAGTGACGGGAAGTCCGGACGTGATTGGAAATTATCCGGATTTGCAAGGGCTTCGTGAGAAGTGCCTTCGGTTCTGTTCGAACCCGGAACAGACTTGTATGGATGTGTGTCTGACATTACACTTTGAGATGTAAAGATGGTTTCTATCAAATACATTTCTGTTGGTGGCGGAGAATTTATTCTCTTAGCTTAACACCCTTCTCTGAGACGTACGAGCTCAGAGGTTATGTAGTTGATGGTTACTAGTGATACATTCCCAATTTGGTAATGTGGCATACGAAGTGCTGCTGATCATTTGTTGATCAAAGCGTGGCTTTGTGAAAAAGCGTAGCTTTATGGACGAGACTTCGTCGAGCCTCACAACCCGGTAATGGTCAAAACAGGAATGTTGCGGCAAAGGTTTGTAGGGGTAGCGCCCCTAGGGTATGTCATTTCCTTCTGGATAAAGGGTGGTATCATGGTATGGAGCCCAGATACTTAACTCGTGTGGACACGGTAATTTATTACTGTATGATGTTGCTTTGTTGGTTTTCGAGATCTCGGATAAAGGTCGGTAACGACCGGGGGATGACATGACTCGTGTGTTAGTTACCTAGTTACAGCTCAGTTAGAGCGTGAGGTAGCGTCGGCCTTTTGTTTGCGGAGATCCGGTTAGGTTCTCGGGGCGTCTTTCCAGAGGCGTTTCTATTTCGGTAAGGAAGTTCCTTAGCCTGATCATTTGTTGGAAATCCAAAGAAACAATACGAACCCTGTACGGTTTTAGTTGTATTACCTGCTATGGAATGTGGCGGTAACCTGCTATTGAACATAGTAGCTATAGTAGGCATACGATACTGGTCGTATGTTGGCTAAGATTAATATTATACTTTCGAAATGTTTTTCTGCACTATGCACTAATAATAATATCAAGATGATTTTGCGTAGTAAGCATCTTTGACTATCATAAGAAGAAATCTCCTCCAATTCTGCGTTTGCATTGTGTGTGTGGTGGGAGGTCTTATGGTAGTTTCATTTTCCAAAAGCATTGCGGATTTCAATGTTTAAAGTTCTGTTGTGTTTGTTTAAAGATGAACTGTTTTTGTTGCTCACACCAGTCCCATGACTGATCCGGAGTTTATTGTTCCCTTCCTAAACTCTGGGTGCCCACTATTTTCCACACGGGCAGTCTAGAGTTGGGTTTCTTTTCAGATATTCAGGTTTAGTAGATTATCTGGAGCTAGTACATTCATCGGAGTTGCTTATCTTGGAGTTGTGGATTCATTCTTGTCTGAAGATCATTTTGGAGTTATCACTTCTATTGATATTGTTCCACTGCTGTTGTTATCTTTTCTTTTCCGCTGCTATTTCTTGTATCATATCTCTGATGTATATTGATATTCATTGTATCACTCTGTTGTATCAGATATTGTATATCAATGTATTATTCTTTTCTTCCGTTGTGTTATTTACTTAATTGTGTTATAGCTCCGGCGAATCGGATTTGAACGGTCGAATCTGCGGCATTCTAGTACAATGTGAAGTACGGATGTTGATTTTCGAGCGCGAAAAACCCGAGTCGTTACATGTGGTATCAGAGCAAAGGTTGAACTTTAGCTCAGGAGTATAACACATTAAGTAGCTCATTAGAGATAGGGTAAAGTATACCCTAGAATGAGTAATTCTCAGATATCCGTCCGTATGCCTCAGTAAATTCTCTTGCTATCTACTGATAGTGAGTATGAGTGCAAGAAGAGGATGAGATAGGGGACAGAGGGAATACGACTATAAATGGTCAATACTCTGTGACAACAAGGAAATAATCCTTTCTCTATCAATCTATTTTGTTCGTCATCTCTTCTCAATTCTTCGATAATTTCTGGTCGATCCAGAAAGGAAATTCGATATATTAATATGGGACATAAACTCCAACTGAGCCAAAATTGTTTGTTTGGATGAATTGTTTGCTTTGATTGCTATGGTTGATAGGTATATTTTAGTTTTAAACTGAAAGTTTTGAAATTGTATCCATACATCTATCTATTCTTTGGATTCGAATATATTCTACGAATGGTTAGTTATTCCTTCGAACTGACCGATGCCACTGCATATTTCGTAAATCTGGATAATTCGAGTATCTTGTGAAGTGTTAAATAGATTCGTTCTTGTATCTATTCTTGATATTCTGATTTGGTAAGCCAAATGCAGAATAGATAATCAGTTTGATTTGATGAAATATTCTTCATCTATCTTTTTGTCTCCTTGGTAATTTCGAGGACGAAATTCTTTTAAGGGGGGAAGTTTGTAACGACCCCAGAATTTAAATTTATTTAAATTAATAATTAAATGAATTTTTGAGTTAAATTGAGTAATTAAATAAATTTTTGAATTAATGTTGTGAAATTTATCGATAAGGTGATGCGAGTTTCCCCGGATTCAAGTATATTCTGTATAAATCATTTAAAATTAAAATATTGTATACATGTGTATATATGAGAATATATATATCTATATTTGAACGTATCTGACTAAATTTGAAATAATAAGATATATATTTGACTTGAATTTAAATTGTAAATAATGGTTTAATAATAAAACAAAAGCATAGAAGTAAAACAGAATAAAAAGTATAAAATAAATTCGTTGGATAAATTTAACAACATAAACTAAATCTAGAAATTCACCTATATTATAAAAAAATGAATAAATTATATAGTTTTATTCAATATAAAGTAAATATATAAATCTTGATAAATCAATACAAAATAATACAAGTAAAGTAGACAACGAAGATAATTAAAGGAAATAAAATAGAGATTTATTTACATTATAAAGTAATAAACAAACAAAGTATGAAAACAAAACATGTACATGAGAATAGCTTGTAAACAAGACAGCATAGAAAGAAAAAATAAACACATAGATAATATGAACTCAACATATAAAGCAAACTAGATAAGTATGTACATTAAAACAAACAAGCAAAGGAAATATATCTAAGTGAAATGGCTTGCAAGGGAAGATATTAGCATATAGGTGAATATATATATATATTTTGTACAAGATCATTTAATGCGTGAGACCTTAGTACACTACAACATCATTTTAGCCTAAGGAAAATCTCTGACCCAAATAAAAATATTTGTACCTGCTATATTATTTCCTGAGAACATTTTTCTATATATCACTTTCTTATCACATTTTCGTGCATCAAAAGATAACAGAGCAAACTTGAAAAAGAAGAAAAAAAAACAAACAAAACTAAATCAACATCTATTACAAACAACAATCCAATTAAAGCAAACAAGAAGATCCAGGAAGATCAAAGTTGAAAACATGTTCCAGTTCTCAAGTTCAAACTGTCTGCAAGACTAAGTGCTCTGTTCTTTCTAAATTTCAGGTGAGTAACACTTGTTTTAAATTTTTAGAAATGAGCATATGTGGCTTGTACATCTCTGATTCGAATATAAATGTGTGTGAGTATATATGTGTGTAATGAGATGTGTATGCTTATCTAAGAACAGATGAGTTTCTGTTTAGTAACAGGGTAGCTAAAACTCAAGAAAAATTCATACTACCCAAACCAACCCATATTAAGCCTTAATCTCAAAATAAAAAGTGATTGTAAGGTGGCAATATAAATTTTAAAAATGATCACAAGTTTAACGATTGAATGAATATTGTGAAAATGGCATTTTACAGTGGAAAGGAAATCAATGGTTAAATTCGAATGTTTTAAATGGCTACTTCAATCATATAACTTGAATTCTTATTCGAAGATAGGATTTTTAAGATGCAAATAATGATTTTTAAGTGAGTATTCTAGGTGCCGTTCGAAAATGAATCAGAGATGCATTTTTACCAATTTCAATTGATTCAACCAATTTTAATTTCTGAAATTTGGTGGGAGACTAGTTTGATGGTTTACAAATAAGGGAAAAATGCTAGGAAAATTTTCTAATGCAAGGATTTGTGGGATGATTCAAAAGTAGGGTTTCGAACTGTGTTTAGTCGAGTCTGGGAATTCGTGTGTTGCTTCTTCCCTGTTGAGTCGAGTTGTACGAAACTCAGAGGAAAGGTGGCGTAGAAGCTAGGGAGGGAATAGCCGGAATTGCAGGGGTGCTCGTGGTCGAAGTCGAGAGTTCCAGGAAGTTTCTGGTGGTGGTCCTGTGTTCTTGTCTTTTGAGTGGCTCGATTTTGTTGGGGGGCTCGATCGAGGGATCTGATGTTTGAATTTGGTTGTAGCGTTGACGAGTGATATGCCTGGAAGTTCATCACCGGTCGGAGATAACTCCGGCGATGGTGCACGTGCACGTGAATCTGTGTATCTGGATGGTTTGGGAAAGACGAGCTTTTATCGCGTGGTTTCTGGAGAGAAACTCGAAGCATTCGAGTGAAATGATCGGGGATTTTGAGAGCTGTTTGAGTAGTTGCGTGGGTACGAGTCGTTTGAAAATGGAGCTATCAGGTTTTAAAACTTTAAAGTTAAAAGAGAAAAAAAAAACAGAGATTTGAAAGGGAAAGGGGGAAGGAACGGGTACTCAGGGAAGTGACGAGTAGCACTCGAGAATTCACCGAGTATATTTTAGTTTGGTCCGGGTAGTTTTATATTTTACTCGAAGTAGAATATGGGGATTTCGAGTAAGATTAGTTTCCTCAGTTTTTAACAGGTTTCAAATTGTTAAGTTTTAAAATTGTAACCAATGTAAAGATATCTACTAAATTGAAAGTTTAAAATTCCAGGTTTTTGAAATAAAGAAAGTTATAAAATTTAAATACTTTAAATAAGTAGATATTTGAAATTGTAGGGGATTTGATTTAAATCCCTTCGTAACAAAGAATGGCTTTAATTTGCAAATTTAAAGGTTTTAAAAGTTAGTTTTATAAAGGGATTGAAAATGTTCAAGTTAATTACTTAAGTTTAAACTAATAATCACTTGACGATTTTGAAAATAAAATTACTTAGAGAAGTAATGAATGAATAATTACTGAATGTAATTAATTAAATGATAATTTAAAATGTGAATTAATTATTTGTTAATAAATCAAAGGATTAATTAATAATGGCAATTAATTAAGATTAATTTAATAATTAAAGATTAATTGATTCATTGATTTAAGAATGATTAGTTAATAATTAAGGGTTAACTAATAAATTTGAAAGAAAGATTTTCAAAAAATTTGTAATTAAATTATGATAATTAACCGGATGAGTAATTGATACATCCGATTTAAATTTATCAGATAATTAAATTATCTTACTTAGGGATATTTGGATTCTATTGGATGACTTGATTGTTTGATATCCCTGATATATGATGCTTTGTGATACATCCTGATTTATGTTGTGATCTGTAGTTTATTTATCTGTGACCTTTATATATCTATGAATCTGTGAATGAAGATAAGCGTTATCGACTTTACCGCTTATCGAATTATATTTCTGTATTCTGATATGTGATGATTCATTGTGTTGCACTATTGTGTTCAACCCCTGGACCACACTTTTACACACACAAATATGGATTTCACGTGGAAATCGGTTAAGTCACAGATAATGTAAATTTAATGTTTTTGAAATTGAAATTTAATTTCAATTAATTTTGAAATTGGAAATTTGGGTTTAAAGTGAAAAGCTTTTGAAATGGAATTTCAAAGATAAAATTTATTTCGAATAACTTAATCGAGTCTTGAAATTTAAATAATCTGATTTAAATTTGAATTCAAGTTTGAAATTGAATCCTATGATTTGAAACTAGGGATTAAAGATGCTGTACAAGTTATATATGGGTTAAACCATTTTAAATGTATTGATTTGGGAATTTGAATTTAATTCAAGGGTTTTAACTCGTGTAAATATAACTGG
The DNA here is from genome assembly GCA_030737815.1 of Allium fistulosum. Taxonomy (NCBI): domain Eukaryota; kingdom Viridiplantae; phylum Streptophyta; class Magnoliopsida; order Asparagales; family Amaryllidaceae; genus Allium; species Allium fistulosum. Next base: position 528,540,518 of record CM060902.1, read on the forward strand.
ATTTTTCCGAAACGGAAACTACTTGTTTTCAAATAGTAAAAGCTTTCACAAAAGTAATGAACTTCCAATTTGTGTTGAAAGAATTTCAAGTTTGAAATGGAATTGAAATGTTTTGAAATTTATGAAATGAGTCTTTGATTCAAAGACCGAACGAGTTAATCCAAGTGAAATGGAAATTGTTTTGAAATCCATGAATGAATCTTTGGGAATGGGGTGAACTTTGTGAATTGAATCTTTTGTTTAAAAGATTAAAAGTGTGGAAATTGTTTAAACCATTGAAGGTTTTTGAATTGAATCTTTTTGTTTAAAAGATTGGAAATGGTAATTTGTTTTACCATTCGAATGAAAAGTTTTGGGCTTTAAGCTGTGATTTAACTGAGACCCCAGTATCCATATGATTTTTTAATTGCGCTCGTTATTCGGTTTAGCCGGGAGAGGACCTTTGTGTCGTATAACCCATTCCGAATAATGATACGACGTATATGGATAGCATTTGAAGACCGGTGGTGAAGACCGGATATTTTTGAAAACGGAAGGATTACCGTCGAGTTACTCTGCATCGGCTGATCCCCGATATAGAGGTTTTATCACCCTTAGTGACGGGAAGTCCGGACGTGATTGGAAATTATCCGGATTTGCAAGGGCTTCGTGAGAAGTGCCTTCGGTTCTGTTCGAACCCGGAACAGACTTGTATGGATGTGTGTCTAACATTACACTTTGAGATGTAAAGCTGGTTTCTATCAAATACATTTCTGTTGGTGGCGGAGAATTTATTCTCTTAGCTTAACACCCTTCTCTGAGACGTACGAGCTCAGAGGTTATGTAGTTGATGGTTACTAGTGATACATTCCCAATTTGGTAATGTGGCATACGAAGTGCTGCTGATCATTTGTTGATCAAAGCGTGGCTTTGTGAAAAAGCGTAGCTTTGTGGACGAGACTTCGTCGAGCCTCACAACCCGGTAATGGTCAAAACAGGAATGTTGCGGCAAAGGTTTGTAGGGGTAGCGCCCCTAGGGTATGTCATTTCCTTCTGGATAAAGGGTGGTATCATGGTATGGAGCCCAGATACTTAACTCGTGTGGACACGGTAATTTATTACTGTATGATGTTGCTTTGTTGGTTTTCGAGATCTCGGATAAAGGTCGATAACGACCGGGGGATGACATGACTCGTGTGTTAGTTACCTAGTTACAGCTCAGTTAGAGCGTGAGGTAGCGTCGGCCTTTTGTTTGCGGAGATCCGGTTAGGTTCTCGGGGCGTCTTTCCAGAGGCGTTTCTATTTCGGTAAGGAAGTTCCTTAGCCTGATCATTTGTTGGAAATCCAAAGAAACAATACGAACCCTGTACGGTTTTAGTTGTATTACCTGCTATGGAATGTGGCGGTAACCTGCTATTGAACATAGTAGCTATAGTAGGTGTGATAACCCGGATTTTTGGACATCTGTTAATTGGTAATTAATAGGATTAAGATTATTAAAACACTGGTTTGTATATTAAACAAATGAAAAAAATTCTGGAAAATATCTGGATGTATATAAATGGATTTGCAAATATAATAATAATCCAGAGCTATTTAAAGTAAATATAAAAACATAAGAAAAGATTTAAATAAAGAATTAATACTCTTTCTTTTAAATTACACATGAATAAGAATATTTAAAATATGTATAGATTTAAAAACATATTCATTTATAAATATAAAAACAAATTGATATATAATATAAAGATCATATAAAAACATTTAATACATGCAAATTACATGTGTAAGCATCATAATAAGAAATTAGGCAAGTGTAATCATCTTAGCATGGTAAATAACAAGTGTAATAATTCTAGCATAAAATTTGAACAAGTGTCATCTATTTAAATTATTTCTAATGAGATTTTATAATATCTTTATTTTCCTCTCTAACATTTTTTTTCACCTTCACCTTTCAAAACAAATAGCCTGTAAACAAAATTTAAAACCAGAAATTAAATCAAACAATTACTGTTTCAAGATTAAAACAAAAGCAAAGATTTCAACTCAGCATAAACATCAAGGCAAGCTGTAGATCTGTTTTAGGTAGCTCAAACTTGAAGAGATTATCAGATCAAAGCTGTTGATCAACAACCCAAGATCAACTCAGAGGATCTAAGTTCAACATCGAGCAACTTCCAGTTTTTTTTTCAAAAGTAAAATTGGTTCTCTGTTCAAAAGCTGCAATTTATATCAATCAAGTACAGATCGAGTCAGAAGATTTAAGATCAACACAAAATCAAAGATGGATTCAAGACCAATATAAATCAAGTAAAATCCATCTCAGTTTAAACAAGATTTGATCATCTCAAAACCTTCTGAGTAAAACTGGAAGTAAACTAGTTCAAGGATCATCAAGTCCAGTTTGCAGACATTCAAACTACTCTGTTCAAACATAAGAGGTGAGTAAACATTTTATGTTATACCTTAAGTAAGTTAAGATATGTGCCTGTATATGGATGAAGCTCAAAAGCATGTACTACATTTATCTCTGTTCTTTGTTTCCAATCATGTCCAACTCGTTAAAATCTATTTCTCATACCCTAGTCAGTTTTAGGTCTTGATGTTTAAAGAGATTCTGTTTACATTTGAGTATACTGAATTTTAAAAATGATTTCATAAAATACCATCAAATAAAACTCTGTAAAATAGGAATTACAGTGGAAAAACCAAACATTTCATGAAATTCAAACATTTAATTTTGTATTTTCGCAAATATAATTGAACTCGACTTAGAAAATAATGATTTTTGGAGGCCTTGTATAGATTTTTAGTTGAGTGGGTGTTTGGATTTTGGAAGTTGAACGGAAAATACATTTTGTCGAATTCCGACGATCATCGACGAGTTGATCGCCGTGCTTGGGTCTGGAGGTAGAGTGAAGAAGGGGGATCAAGAGAAAAATGGTAGGGAATGTTATAGATGACCGGAGAGTCCTAGCGACGGCGAACTAGGGCTTTGAAGCCAGATTTGGTCGTCAATGTTTCTGAGGCAATTGCGAAGTAGTGGGTGAATCGAGATCGATCGCAGGTGGGGGAATCGTCGCATGGTGTCACGACGTGGCTATGGGTGTGATGGCGAGATATCCGGTGGTTGGGATCGCCGGCATGGGGGTATTTTCATTTGGGGGTTGGGTTCCAGGTTGCGTCGAAGTGGTTCGATTTTGATTTCAGGCCAGATCGATGATACTGGGCGCTCGGGGTGATCGGCGATGTCGTTGACGATGTGTTCGAGGTCGAAGTGATGGTCGGAGATGACCTAATCGATTGTGCACGTGCACGCGTGTACCTGTGTGTCTGGGTGATGCTATTGGAAGAAGAAGAAGGAGGCTCGAAGTCGTACTCGGGAAAATCATAGCCTGACTCGGGTCTGTTGTTTTAATATAAAAACAGGTTTTAAACTTTAAAAACAAATCAAGTTTTATTGAAACAAAGTTTGTTAAAACTACTCCTTCTGTAAATAATGAAGGTTTATCCAAGTTTAAATTAGTTAAAAGTTTTTAAATAAAAATTATTTCAAACTTATTAAGTTTTAAGTGTTTTAATCCATATAACCTTTAATTTAAAAAAAAAGTTTATTTTAGATAAACTTAATATTGTAATTTATTAAGAGATGAAAAACATTAATTTAACTTAAAGGTTTTAAGTTAATACTGGATTTATTTTAAAGGTTATTACATAAGATTTAAATGATGAAATGAGATAGTTAATTAAGATAAAGGATTTATCTTAAATTAAGGTATTAATTAATGAAGATTACGGTGATTACGTAAGTGATTTATTAAGATTAATTAATGTAAGTAATTAAGGTAATTAATTACTTAAAGATAATTACTTAATGAAAGTAATTAAGGATTAAATATTCAAGTGTAATTAAAGAAATTAATTAAAGGGTTAGTTAAAAATGAATGTGATTAATTAAAAGGACAATTAATCAATGTAAGTGATTATAGAATAATTAATTAAAGTAATTAATTAAGGATCAATGTAATTAATTAACTAATGAGAATAATTAAAGGTTAACTAATGAGAATAATTAAAAGTTAATTAATGAGAATAGTTAAAGGATAATTAATTTGTGAAATTAATTAAAGGTTAATTACTTAATGTAATTAAAGAATAATTAATTAAGGATGATTAATTAAGATGTTAACTAAAGGATGATTAATTAATTGGTTTATAATTAATTAATGATTTAGTAAGCAGGATTTAAAGGTGATTAAATAATTAACTTAATTTATTTAAATTAATTAGAAATGGTGTGACTAATTAATCTTGCTTATGGATGATTGGATTGTAGAAATGCCTTGAATTTTGATATCTCTGATATAAAATGTTTTGTGATATGTTTGGGTTATACAGTGATATTGTGGTTATCTATCGATGATGAATTGCTATGTAAAAGTGACATCCTATATTTAAAATTTGAATTGTATTCACTTGAATAATTTGGGTTAAGATGACATGGGATTCGAAGAGACCGGGGTCGGGTATCAGAAATACCCGAAACCACTTCGATTAGTAATCTACAATAATTCTTTATAGATTTGATATATGAAATCAATAGGCTGAAAAGAAATAATTTAAGTAAACTGGACCATTGAAAACTAAGTAAGGGTACTTAGGGATTAATTTTTGAAATAAGTGTTGAGCATAACAAGTAATGAACTCGTAGTGAAGTACGAGTTACCCCGGGTTTTTCTTTTATGGTTTGAACTTAGTATTTCAAATTATATGGGTTTACTCACGCTGGTTTCCAGCCTGACCCGGGTGTTACTTTATTGTAATGCTCGGGTCAGACCGAGTATTACAGATTTCAGGTAAGGACGTTCTGGAGCTCAGGAGACGAGTTGGATGGCAGGAACGTATGGAGTATATTCCAATGTGATGTTATAGTTGTCTGAGACATGTTAATTCTAACTGTCTAGTACATTTGTGAATGTTGTAACTCTGATGTATTAAAATGTAATTAACAAATACAGTTTTCTTTGTATAACTGATATTATTATTTGTTATTATATTTAATCCGCTGCGAATGTGAGATGTTGTGTTCTCTGTTCTTCTTTCTTCTTTCTGTTTCTTTCTTCTATCTCTTTCTTTTTCTTCTAACTATCTGGAATTTTCGGGTTCGAAAATTCCGGGTCGTTACAGTTGGTATCAGAGCTGAAGGTTAAGCGAGAACCTTGGCTCTGTTGGGATTACTCGTTAAGGATAAGGTCAATGGTACCCTAGAACGAGTTGAGTGTGTATATATATATATGAGAGCGTAATTGTTATTTTCTTATATAAGGATTTTAAATGATTTTATATAAGAATATATTTTGATATATAAAATGATATTTCTTTCTAATAAATATCAAGGTAATTGGTTGTTAAATTATTGAATTAAATATAAATGATAATGGTAATAAAACCAAATTGAAATTAAATGAAGATAAGTTTGAAATGGATTCAAACTGAAATTAAAATCTTGAATATATAGAAGTATTATTAGAATAAAGATAAAAATGAATTGGTTTCCAGATATGATAATCTTGGTTATTATCATAAATGATTGTTGTGTTTAATAATGGAATGTTTTAGGGAAGTAAAACATTTAGGCAAGTAAGACTTGTAAATTCTAGTGGGTTTTAAATTGTGAAGTTTTAAATCCAGAAAACTTGAAATTATTTTTGAATTTAAAACCAGAAATGGTTTAAAAATTTAAATTATAACTTGGTGTGTAAAGAAAATGTATATATGAGGAATATACCTAATACCAATGATGATTTGAAATAAACACTTAGTGTTGAGTTTTAAATTGGAATGTGATGTGAAACCCAAAATAAAGTAAGTTTTTAAACTTAAAAAGGGAAAGACTATTAATCTGAAGTTTAAAATTTGAATGGGAATTCAAATTGTGAAAAGTTGACGGATTAAGTAAATTTAACTTGGAGGAAGTTAAATAAATTTGAATAAATAACTTGAATTGGAAATTTCTAGATGAAATTTAAATTTAACTTGGGTAGTTAAATAGTTAATTTAAAGGGAGTTATGAGTGATCTCAAAATGGGTTTGAGATCTGGAAATTGAAAATGGATAATAAATTAGAATCTGAAGATTAAATTGTTTTTGAATTCTTATTTGAACTTTGTAATAAGTTAAGTAAAGATAATTTTAAAATGGAATTTTGAAATTTGAATTCAGAATTAAAAGGATTAAAGATTTAATTTGTTAAAATTAAAAAAATAAAGGTTGAATTAATTTAAAAGTAAAGGAATTTTGATTTAAGGAATTAAACCAATATTTAAAAATTTTAACTCGAATTTATATAATTCGAGATAGTTTAAAATTGAGATTTAAATTGAATTAGTTCAAACTGAATTTGGTTTGAATAAATGGGAATTGTGATTTAAGATGAATAAGTTTAAAATTCAAATGGAAAATTTGAATTGAATTAATTTGAAAAAAAAAATTGAGGATTGAATGAGTTCAAAATTCAAATGGGAATCGGGATTAATTCATATAGAAATTGAAATGATTTGAAATTGAAATAGATTCAATTTGAAATTAGTTTGAATAAATTTGAAATTGTAATTAAAGTTGAATAGGTTTAAAATTCAAATGGAATTTGATTTGAATTAGGAAAGAAATTGAGGATTAATTCAACTTGAATTGAGGTTAAATCAATTTCAATGGAAATTGAAGTTATTTAAATGGGAATTGAGTTAATTTAAATGGAGGTGGAAATTTAAATTGAATTGATGAGAATTGAACAGTTTGACTCTGGATTATTTTCAAAATAAATTGTTTTAATACAAATATATTTTTCCAAACTATGTACTGTACAATCTTTCTTTTTAAACCCCAAACTATCTTATACTTGTTTTACAATTATTTTTGGAACTATTTAACAATTTTTCAACTGTTTTATAAACTAATTACTGTTTTTAACTACTTTATAACTAATTACTATTTTACAACTATTTTACAATTATTTAACTATTCTACAGATATTTTACAAACTAATAACTATTTTTCAACTACTTATCTATTTTTAAACCTTTTCAAGCTATTTTTAAAATTTAAATTGGTCAGAGTTCAAACTGTTTGTAATTGAAGTAATAACTCAATTGGAAATGGAAGCAATTGAGATTAAGTGAATGAAATTAAAGGAAATATGAATAGAAAAGGAAACTGATTTGGCTAATAACCAATAAAGATAAATACGTAGGATATACGTATATTATTCTATTCGCATAGTGATTTGATCCAGATTCGAGCACAGAATTTCGAGATAGTATTATCGATCCGAGTTGGGATTTTTCGCTCGATTTTCGACGGCGAACCTGGATATGGATTGTTGATTGGTTCTGGATATTCTCTATCATAGTTGTGACTATGCAAGGAGAATGACGGTTTCTGATCAGGAAACCAGATCTGAGTCCGCACTAGGAAGCCGGGTGGACAATACTAGTTCGGAAGTGAAATTGTGTGATCGATTGAGCGATCAGATTGATATAGCGTACGGATGATATGTGTACATCGTACGGGTTTGAATGAAATTGGCATTTAAAATTTGAGGATAAGAAATTTGAAATGGTTTTCGAAAATGAAAGGTATATTATGTGAAATATAATGGAATTGGGTATTTCTTTGGTTGAAATTTACTTTATGGAGGTAAGTAAATGGTAAATAACTTTATAAAGAAATCAAACTTGAATATTTGATTTGACAATAAATAAAGTTATATTTTGTAATATGATAAACTTCCCTTATTGAATCTAGCCAGAATAAAAAGGGTTTTGAAATATTTGAAGTATAAAAGAGGTTTTATACAAGTTTGAAGTGATCCAAAGATTTTTAAAGTTATATATATATATATATATAAAGGATCTTATGAGAATGATTTTGGAAAAGGTTTTGGAAACCTATGAATTTGGAAAAAGCTTTTGATTTTTGGGAAAATCAATTTTGGAATTTGGAAAGCCAAGTTTGGAACTATCGATTTGGATATCGATTTTGAGTAAAGGAGATTTTGATATAAATCATAAAGGATATGATTTGAAGATACTATAAGTATATAGTATAAAGTGTTTTGTGAATAGCTCTGGGGAAAAAGGCGCTTCCTTGAAATGAACTTCTCAGGAGTACCACAGGGTGGTACTGCCTTGAACCCCAAGGGGGGTTTCTAAAGTTAATCCTGTGAGGAGTCCGGAATAAACTAGTTCCTGAGGATTATTTGTGTAGCGAAAGTCGAGGGGCTGGTGCCCACAGAGGCATTTGAGTTATGCTGTGACGACAGTTTAACTCGATGTCACTGCGATCTACTGCAGACCATAGCGAAAGTCTTGTGTGCCGATGAGAGCCAACTGTCTACGTTTGATTTTATATCGGTAGACTGTGACACTATGGTAACATAGCGGAAGTCGTTTGTGCCGATGAGAGCCAACTGTCTACGTTTGATTTTATATCGGTAGACTGCGACCTATGTGGGAGAAGTTTCATTTTGACAGCGAAATCGTGTGTGCCGCTGAGAGCCAACAGTTACATGGACTTTTGCTGCGATGGCAACGTAACCCTGGAATGTAACTGCGATCTGTTGTGGGTTCCATGCTGTTATTAGTTACATGGACTTTTGCTGCGATGGCAACGTAACCCGTGATGTAACTGTGACCATGGATGGGGGTGATGATTTCCAGAGCATTCTCACCAAAGATATTTCCTCGATTTCAAAAATGTTTTCTATATTTTCGTAAATTATTTTCCAAGTATTTTCACTGGATGTTGAAAACGGGTTTGCTAAGTCCTTATAGATTTTCAGTCCTACGTCTGATCAACGTATGACCGAATTTTTGTAAGAACAAGGATGGACTTGTTGAGACATTGAGTTATAAAAGTATTTTTATAAAAACTATTTTTGTAAAATTATATAGATTTTAAAGTATTTTAAAAATTTAAGATAAAGGGAGTTTATAGTTAAAATGTTCAACAAGTAATTTATCTGATAATAAGTAAATAATAAATTTTGGCTTCATTCCTTTTCGAGGACGAAAAGATTTAAAGGGGGGAGGAATGTGATAACCCAGATTTTTGGACATCTGTTAATTGGTAATTAATAGGATTAAGATTATTAAAACACTGGTTTGTATATTAAACAAATGAAAAAAATTCTGGAAAATATCTGGATGTATATAAATGGATTTGCAAATATAATAATAATCCAGAGCTATTTAAAGTAAATATAAAAACATAAGAAAAGATTTAAATAAAGAATTAATACTCTTTCTTTTAAATTACACATGAATAAGAATATTTAAAATATGTATAGATTTAAAAACATATTCATTTATAAATATAAAAACAAATTGATATATAATATAAAGATCATATAAAAACATTTAATACATGCAAATTACATGTGTAAGCATCATAATAAGAAATTAGGCAAGTGTAATCATCTTAGCATGGTAAATAACAAGTGTAATAATTCTAGCATAAAATTTGAACAAGTGTCATCTATTTAAATTATTTCTAATGAGATTTTATAATATCTTTATTTTCCTCTCTAACATTTTTTTTCACCTTCACCTTTCAAAACAAATAGCCTGTAAACAAAATTTAAAACCAGAAATTAAATCAAACAATTACTGTTTCAAGATTAAAACAAAAGCAAAGATTTCAACTCAGCATAAACATCAAGGCAAGCTGTAGATCTGTTTTAGGTAGCTCAAACTTGAAGAGATTATCAGATCAAAGCTGTTGATCAACAACCCAAGATCAACTCAGAGGATCTAAGTTCAACATCGAGCAACTTCCAGTTTTTTTTTCAAAAGTAAAATTGGTTCTCTGTTCAAAAGCTGCAATTTATATCAATCAAGTACAGATCGAGTCAGAAGATTTAAGATCAACACAAAATCAAAGATGGATTCAAGACCAATATAAATCAAGTAAAATCCATCTCAGTTTAAACAAGATTTGATCATCTCAAAACCTTCTGAGTAAAACTGGAAGTAAACTAGTTCAAGGATCATCAAGTCCAGTTTGCAGACATTCAAACTACTCTGTTCAAACATAAGAGGTGAGTAAACATTTTATGTTATACCTTAAGTAAGTTAAGATATGTGCCTGTATATGGATGAAGCTCAAAAGCATGTACTACATTTATCTCTGTTCTTTGTTTCCAATCATGTCCAACTCGTTAAAATCTATTTCTCATACCCTAGTCAGTTTTAGGTCTTGATGTTTAAAGAGATTCTGTTTACATTTGAGTATACTGAATTTCATGAAATGTTTGGTTTTTATAAACTCTTGGGTACTCAAATTTTTACGAGTAGCCAAGGGATTCAGGTTTGGCTTTGACGAATTGTGGAGGAGCAATGGAGCAGGAGGCTTCAGCGTTATAGATATATATATATAGTACTTCCGCTGTGTCTGTATCTCTGTAGTGTATTGAGTTGTAATGTCTAGACAGATGTTATAACTTTCTAGTAAGTGATGTATATGCTGTGTAACTCTGTAAAGTGTTGTATACTATGTAATAGTATATGTTATTAATATAATTTATTCGTTCCGCTGTGAGATCGTTGTTGTTGTTTCTTTCTTTCTTCTCTTCTTTTCTATTCTCTACCCCTTTCTTTCTTATTAGCGATACGACTTTCTATGGAGAGAAAGTCGTTGGTCGTCACAGTGGATAGCGTACGGATGATATGTGTACATCGTACGGGTTTGAATGAAATTGGCATTTAAAATTTGAGGATAAGAAATTTGAAATGGTTTTCGAAAATGAAAGGTATATTATGTGAAATATAATGGAATTGGGTATTTCTTTGGTTGAAATTTACTTTATGGAGGTAAGTAAATGGTAAATAACTTTATAAAGAAATCAAACTTGAATATTTGATTTGACAATAAATAAAGTTATATTTTGTAATATGATAAACTTCCCTTATTGAATCTAGCCAGAATAAAAAGGGTTTTGAAATATTTGAAGTATAAAAGAGGTTTTATACAAGTTTGAAGTGATCCAAAGATTTTTAAAGTTATATATATATATATAAAGGATCTTATGAGAATGATTTTGGAA